>CM043016.1:193289902-193909963 GCA_023690525.1 Holotrichia oblita | reverse complement strand
TTTGCGATTTGTGGTCTGATTTTATGTGGAGACTCAATTGCATTTTTGACGGCGGACGTAACCAAAAAGTAGCTTAGCTGGTTAAGAGCTGCTTTTGAATGCTCTCAATCAGCTGACTACAACCTCAATCAGGTGAGCTGCTTTCTGATTACCCTTACCACCATATTATTTCACCATCTCCTTAAGACCGCTAAAACGGCCTTGTTTGAAAGATTTTCTCACTCAACTGTCAAGTTTAGTGCCGCATCACCGAAGAAGAAGACCATCCTGAACGGGAACACAACATATGTAATATACAGAGACAGTTGTGTTTTCAGAAGAATTTAAACTGATATGGAGGAAAAAATATTTGGGGAATTTGGAAAAATTAGAGTATCGATCAAATATCACTACAGAGAAACATTCAAATCTTATTAAAAATCCGTGCTTCGGGCGCCAATTACTTAATTATAGAACTCTTTCTGAGCTTATCAACAGCATCAGTAACTTCTAAAGCAATTGCTTCCATTTCGTCTTAATTAAATTGCATTTCTCAAGAGAAGTTTTGAGAAATGGAATTTATCCAAGATATAGGGACATCGTTGCGCTTTTCAGATGATTTTAAATTAATTCTACTGTTTCGGGGATAATTAATTAATAAATAAATTACTACCTACGTGTCTATGTCAAAATATCAAAATCATATTGATTTTAAAAGATTTGTAAATGAGACTCCATTTCCATCCATGAAGTGTTTAGTGTTCCATTTCGATTATCTTTACAAACTTCGAATTTATTATTTTGCAGTTTCTGCAATAACTGTGATGGTTTCAGAGAAGGTATCCCTTCTTCGCCTACGACGTTTTTCCGATATAATTGTTCCAAATTTTCATCCTCCCCCTCCCCCTCCTCTTTCGCGGAACCTGCAGTCGTTCTGTTTAAGACCTATCCTTTGAGAATGTGTAGTCTTTTTCCTTGCAAATAGGTCAGCTTCTTCGTTGTCTCTGTCCGGTATGTTTTGGTGCTTAGCATAATGCAACTGTGTTTTCTTTGGCTAGGTTGTTTAGCCTGCTAAGGCATTTGAGTTGAGTGGTATTGAATTGAATACACAATAGCCACGTGAATTATCCCAAAAAGGAAAGTGTTTCGGAAGTACTGGTTCACGTATTCTTGCAAAATCTTACAAACACGTAAGAATAAAATATGCATAGAAGTTACGTGGAATTGTATAGGCTCCCTTTATAAGTTATGAAATTTTTAAGGAGGCCAAGACTATCGGCTTCCTTCAGGGAAACGCTAAATTTCAATGAAGGCCAACTACATAGGCTCCCGTCAAAGAAATCCTTCTTAAAGCTAAACAGTAAAATATATCCCTTGGTTCAAACTTTGCTTATAGAGGTTGCACACCTACCATCAACACCTACAACCAAGTAAAATTATATGAAATTAAAAAAACTCATTAATTACAAACGTCGTTTACAATACAATAATTTAACTTAACAACTCCATCACGACCGAAATTAGCAGTTGGACAATTTATTCTCCAAATTGCATTCCCCTTTGTTCCCGATTCAAATTGTACGAGATGCAAAAGCGAGTTCCCAAAACGAGATAACGTTGCGGATGTTTAATTGCGAAATAGATTCGTTTAGCGTTTAGAAACCGGCAAGCTGGAGAACCGCCAATTAAAATGCAGTTTAATTGAATATTACTGGAAACGGCAAAGCGGATAATTGAAGAGCTAACAGGATTTGTTTATTATTTCATAATTCGCTTTAATGATATTTAGCCTTGCAGATCCAGTTCATTCCAAATTGATTTAACTTTGAAATGATCAAATCAATGTTTAATTAAAACATGTCTCGTTAAGAGGAAATAGCGATATCAGATTTACAAGAAAAAATTGTCACAACCTCTCGAATCCTTCTCTCCTTCTATTTATCCAAAATTTACATTTTCATTACAAAACAATATTGAACTTAAAAACATACGCATCGTAGCTCCCATCTAGAACACACAACGAATTTAATCCTGAAAAATTCTACGTACAACGTTTATTCGCGGCTTTAACGTTTTTTTTTTCACGGAAAGATGTTGAAACGCGTTTGCGTTAAAGTCAAGCCACCGGATGTCGTGCGGTGGCGCTCTCCGCCCGGGCATTTCGAAAACAAATTCCGCAACTCGGTCGTAATTGAAATTATCCAAAACAAACAGTAATTTGAATAGATGGAGTGGCGTACGCTCTACCGGCACACTTTTTGTTTATTCTACAACTTTCGCGTCGTGCCTCTCTAAATTTTAGATTTCCGCCAGCCAATTCGCGTCATGAATATTCGAAATATTTCGGATGCTAAAGATGAGATTCCTGCGGAAGCAAGAAACGTATTTTCCGTGTACCTCTCTCTTTAAATTTTCAGAAATTTCGGACGCAAAATAAATAATTGGCGAAGAACTTTAAGCTACCATTTCATTTAAGATGTAAAACAAACGTTTTTATGACGTCTTTAATTAGTCATTTTACATTTGCGATCAATAAGTATTAGAAACTGACGTTTGATGAATAACAGGATATCACGTTGTTGTCCAACGTGCTTGCTAGTAAGAGTAGTAAGATTCATCATCATCCATCAAAACAGCTATGGAAGTGAACGCTGGACTGCCGCAGGGCTCCGTGTTGTGGCCAACACCATTGAATATTTTGTACAATCAGGTGCATCACATCCAGCTAACGCCAACAGCTTACCTTGTTACTTGCAGAAGAGTAACAGAAAGTGCTAATGCGAAGCATGGTACTTCTCAACAGCATGGACTAAAATCTTACTCAGAGAATCACAATCATGGCTGAAATGTAAGTTCAGAAAGATAGATTACTGCCTTCCTATCAGGTTATAATCGTGGTAACTTTACGAATGATCTCCAGAGATTCAAGTTGGTAGCAGGCGATGCATTTCAAGATTGCTGGTGGAAATAAACAAAAATAACTTAATAGAGCTCATGCTGAAGAGCGAAACCAATTGAAGAACAGTTAACAGCCACATTAGGGCGAGAGATAAGAAATAGAATGAAACAATTGTTTTTTTTAGTAGCTGTACCAAGCTTTGGGAGCTCTACAATACGGGGCAATAAGATCCTGGTCCGGTGTCAGGATTTTCTTCTGACAAAAAAACAAAAATTACACGAGTAGATACATGAAGCACCACTTGAGCGTAGGAAGATCTAAGGACCAAGAGAACATTCTGAAGATTCACATCAAAGAAAGCCACCACTGAAACTGTGCTAGGGAGCAGGTTGTGAGCTGATTTTGTAAACAGCTTCGCTGTTTGGGGGAGAGGAGAGTGTGGTTTTGTATATTTACAAGACAAACTATGTTAATACATCCTGAGCAAACGAGGTTTTACTAAGCTGGAGATGCAATACTTAGATGTCATGTTAAATGACAAGCTAACTTTTTGGATCTCTACATTAACTATGCGGTGAGGATAGCGAAACCCAGTTTGATTGCCATATCAAGAGTTATTAGCCTGGTTGTATGCCCTGGAGACAAAAAAAAGGTTAGGAACTCCTGCCCGGCCTCGGGTCGTCTTCAAGAGATTCCCTTCCTTGTTTAAATAAACTATGCCACTTGTACACCATGGTTTTTCCTGGACAAGAGTCGCCGTAAACCAATGACATCTCATTCATTATGGTCCGCGACTGATTTTTCTTGCCTGGTAAGGAACTTTATAAACGCACGATATTCGATTTTTTCCATATTTCACTTTTCACTCCTGATTATGTTACTTGGTTGACGATAGCTCAAAGACTAACTGTCTAACTATGGTCTCTCTCTCTCTTCTAAGGCCGAACGGTTGTTCTTAAGCCCTTTAGTGTTCTGTGAATGTCCTTTTTAGGACAGGAAATATGAATTTATAAAAGGACGAAATCGCTGTCTAATATGACTATTTTAAGTGATGTAAGAAAACTTCGGTGAATAGAAAGAGTTAGTCGTCAATCGCCAGAATCCTTCTTATTCTCACTCTAGGGGGCGGTCTGTCGGGGTCGAGAATGGCCAGCTGGCTGATAAGGGGGTTTTCTGATCTTTCAACCCTCTGTAACGTCTTGGCTGCCAGGCCTGTCACAAATCGTTGAAGCGATTCGACTCCAAGATCATCGCGGAGTTGCTGATTCCTGACAAACCAAGGCGACCCAGCTATGAGTCTTAAGACTTTGTTTTGTAATGTTTCCAGCTTTTTAAAGTGGGTCTTAGCCATGCTCGACCACGCCAGCGCCCCATAGGTGATGATCGGTCTTAGGACGGAGTAATAAATTAATATTTTCATTCTAAGCGAAAGACGACTTTTTGCACAGAGCAAAGGATAAACATAACTTCTGGCCGCGTTGAATTTCTCCATCGTTTTGCTGACGTGAAGTCGCATTGTGAGGCGTGCATCAAGTCTCATCCCCAGGTAGAGGACTGAAGGGCTCCAAGGAGCCTGAAGTTATCGACAATAATATTGTCCGGTGGGGGCGGCGCCCATTCGTAAAGCGAATGGCCACGCATTTTGATTCGTTAGTCTTCAGTCTCCACTTGGAGGCCCAAGAAAGAACGTCGTCCAAATGATGTTGAAGTCTGCGCTGGAGAAGGTTTTCGTCTGTCGACACCGTGTAAAGGGCGGTGTCGTCAGCATAGATCGCCAGTTGAACAGCTTCTGCCTTGGGGATATCTGCCATGTATATTATAAAAAGAAACGGGGCCAGAAGGGAGCCCTGTGGAACTCCAGCAGTGATTGGTCGGATAGTAGAGAGATGCCCATCACATCGAGCGGAAAAGGTTCTATTCGTCAGATACGAGTGAAGAATTCTTGTAAGATTGGAGTTGATGCCGTTAGAAATTAACTTGTGTACTAGGCCTTTATGCCAGACCGTGTCAAAAGCCCTTGCGATATCTAAAAAGACAGCGCCAAGGGTCTCTTTCCTTTCAAGCGCATCGCGTATCGCCTCCGTTAGCCTAAGCAACTGAAATTCCGTGGAGTGGCCCTCCCGGAATCCAAATTGCTCGTCCTGGATTATTCTGTTTATGAATAGCTCTTCCTTTAACCTCGCAAGGACGATTGCTTCCACCACTTTAGCCAGGCAGGAAATAAGCGAGATGGGGCGGTAGCTCTGAGGGAATAGTTGGTCTTTGCCTGGTTTGAGGATCGATACCACTACGCTGTGCTTCCATATCGAAGGGAAGTGTCCCAAACTGAGGACCGAATTTGCTACAGATACAAGATCGAGCAAGATGTTAGAGGGCAGTTTCTTGAGCGCGAGATTAGTAATCTGATCTTTGCCAGGAGCTTTGCCCGGTTTGAGTGCCTTGATGATTCTGGCAACCTCGTCAATACTAGTAGATGGTAAGTTCTCTCCGTTCAGTTCTGGGAGAGCCTCAATGGATGTACTAACTGTCTAATAACAATGAAACTTCGTATTTATACTAATTATGAGTCGCTGCACAGGCCACGCCCCCAATGCGCCTAATCACCCCCCCACAACCCGCTCATTCCGCGAATATAAAAACGCTCCCTCGTACAAGGGTATCAGAAGAGCAAGCTTAACCTTTGCCGAGAAGATTCCTTGCTGGAAGGATAAGTTTAAGAGATAAGCTAAAGTTTCAGAGACATGTGCTACCACACCATTGATTAAGTTTGTTGGAATATCATCATAACCTGGGGATGAACTTGATTTTAATTTGGTTATAGTGCCAGTTATATCCGCTTTACAAACAGGACCAAGGGAAAAAGAATGACAACTTCTATCCATAAGTTTAGTAACACCATGCATGTCCATGCTCAATGAATGCAAAAAAGAGACGAGTGATGCCGGATGAGACACAAAATAACGTATAAGTAAATAACTAAAATTAACTTCAGGAAGGCATCTCCGGCCTTAGATATAAAGGAAAGTAAGGGTTTGAATATTGACCAAATGGTAGGAAACGTGGCATGTGGGTGGCAGTACAGCCGTATTGACTAATATATTTATCCCTGACTTAATATGATGGACAAACTGTAAACATAGGAAGGTAGATTACCATTAAAAGTAGTTTAATTGGTTAAAGGTAGTCAGTTTCATTAAGAGAGTTTTATCGGACAGGGAAAGATGATTTCAAAGCAGCACAAAATTATTTTAGTTCCTTTCTTTCCTCTCGTTTACTTTAGTTACTTAATTGTAAGTTATTTTTAACCCCCATGGAGCACTAAATGTAAATTAAATATTTTTATCTCTAAAAACGAATTATACCAGCCACCGCATCAATATTTAAAAGATCAGGTAACATTACGTATTAAATAAGCATCCCAGTGGGTGTACTGGACGAAACACCAATCCACTTCTAAATATACTAAAGGAATAAAACAGAGTAGCTTGTTCTCCTCAAGTTCGTGTTGCTTTTATTCCATTTCTGGAAGCATCGGGAGCATTGAAATTTTTTCACCGTTTTACTTAACTTGAAACGAGAAAACTTGAAACGTATTCCTTTTTTAATGTTCGTCTTGAACGGAGAAGTTGCTGCGCGATGTTCCTTTTTCCCTTTAACAGTAATCAGCGATTTCTAGAATCTCTTTTTTTTTCCTTCTTAGAGGGGAAAGAAAGTATTCATGAATAATTTATGCGAGATCCGCGAAACTTTCGATATTGATGATTAAGGAAGCACGGGCCTCGTTCTATCTCCTTTCTTTTTACTCGAGCACGGTTCCGTATTTTTTAATTGAGTCTGCTGAAGACGCGGCTGTGATTGTGATTAATATACAACTTTACGATTGAAGCGTGGAAAAAGTAAGTAAGAATATTTAATTATAACTGGACTAAAAGGGTTAGAGTGAGTGCAGTTGTAAAAAAGTTCTCCACTTGATATTGTTTGAACATGGCGTTCTAGTAAAACTAACTAATAAGCTACTTTATTTTTAAGTTCCACTCTCTCTAGAATTTCATATATTTAATTAACACTTATTGTGTTTATTTCACTAGCTTTTATTTATTTATCTTCTTGTTTTGTTGTGCCGTTTCTCTAGTCCTCCAATTTATAAACCACATTCTCCATATATGACATATTATAAGCCGCTGGCTCTAAACTTTGTGGAACTGCAAGAAACACAAAAGATTTTGATTCTGAATCTAGCACACTATTTCATACCACATTTAAAAACATATCAGACGCAGGACAAGGACTGAACAAGCTAAATCAGATGAGAAATCCGTTGTTGGAAATTTGAGCATCACAGATTATTGTCCAGACAAGCATTTTGTGGCAGAATGTGACAAGAAAGATGAATCTTAAACAGGACATTCATAATTTGCGTTGAAATCTTTCAGGTGTTGTCGTGTTTAAAGACGAGTCTTCAGAAATCATTTTCGGAAGTCAATCTTTAGAAATCATCTTAAGAAGACAGTTTTTAGAAAGCTTCTTCAAAAGTTAGGCTTTAGAAACCTTCTTCAGAAGTCAATCTTCAGAAATCTTCTTCACATGTCGGTTTTTATAAACCTTCTTCAGAAATCTGTCTATAAAATCTTTTTTTGAAGTCAGTCTTTAAAAACCTTCTTTAGAAAGCATCTTCAGAAATCAGTCCTTAGAAAGCGTTTTCCGGATGTTGTCGCGTCTAAAGACGAGTCTTCAGAAATCTTCTTCAGAAATTAGTCTTTAGAATCCTTCTTCAGAAATCAACCTTTGGAAATCATCTTAAGGAAGTCAGTACTTAGAAAGCTTCTTCAGAAGTTAGGCTTTAGAAACCTTCGTTAGATATCAATCTTTACAAACCGTCTACAGAAATGAGAAACCTTCTTTATAAGCCAGTCTATAGCGATCTTCTTCAGAAGTCAGTCTTTAAAAAACTTGTTCAGAAGTTAATCATTAGAAAGCCTCTTCAGAAGAACCCGTATTCACAAGTCCGTCTTTAGAAATCTTCTTCGAAAGTAAGTCTCTAAAATCTTTTTTCAGAAGTCAGTGTTCCTCCTTTAAAAGTTAATCTTTAGAAACCATCTTCGGAAATCAGTCTTTAGAAAACGTGTTCACAAGTTAGTATTTAGAAACGTTCCTTAAAAGGCAATCTTTAGAAACCATCTTCAGAAGTCAGTCCTTAGACAGCTTTCGCAGAAGCCAGTCTTTAGAAACCGTCATCACAAGTCAGTCTTTAGAAGGCAATCTTCAGAAATCATCTTCAAACGTCAGTCCTTAGAAGCCTTCTTCAAAAGCCAGTATTTATAAGGCTTCTTCAGAAGTAAGTCCCTAAACGCTTTCTTCAGAAGTCAGAGTTTAAAAATCTTCTTTAGAAGTTAATCTATAGAAACCATGTCCAGAAATCAGTCTTTAAAAACCTTATGTAGAAGTCAATCTTTAGAAACTATATTCAGAAATCAATCTTTAGAAATCGTCTGCACAAGTCAGTCTTTAGAAATGTTTTTTAAAAGCCAATTTTTAGAAACCATCTTCAGAAGTCAGTTCTTAGAAAAATTTGTCAGAAGTCAGTCCTTAGAAAGCTTCCGTAGAAGCTAGTGTTTAAAAACCGTCATTACAAGTCAGTCTTTAGAATCCTTCTTTAAGAGGTAATCTTGAGAAATCATCTGCAGAAGTCAGTCCTTACAAGTCTTCTTCAAAAGCCACTCTTTAGAAATTGTCTTCACAAGCCAGTCGTTCTTTAAAAGGCAATCTTTAGAAACCATCTTCGGAAATCAGTCCATAGAAACCTTCCGCAGAAGCCAGTCTTTGAAACCGTCTTTACAAGTCAGTCTTTAGAAACGATCTTTGGAAGTTAGTCTTTAGAAGGCTTTTTCAGAACGCAATCTTTAGAAACATTCTTCAGAAGTCAATCTTCAGTAATATTGCATGATCAGTGAAACGTCTAATAAAAACTTATCTACATGGCAACATCCGCAAGATTACAAAGCAGTATACAATGGCCCATAAAAACATACACCCATTCATAATATATTACCAAATACAAGAGAGATTGGGGGTTGGCTGCCAAATGAAACATCATCGAACCGCTTTTGAATTTTGTGTACAGCTATTGAAGAATTCAGCCCTTGTGTCCTGATTTTCTGAAAGTAGGTTGCATTATTTCTTTTAGAATACTCAGTGCTACCGCTTTGGGGGTTGATGATATGATGTTGGGACTCAACTTTTTCATTCGAGAATCAAAATTTCAAAGCCCTAAAAGCAACGTGGAGACGTATCTTTCCAGACACCATCTGCGTTTCTTTAATAGTTCCTAACTTCGAAACTATTGCAGGATGTCAAAAGAAATCATGAATTTCGAATGCAAAAACTCCATTACATAACATCTAACTGAACTCTCACCACAAAAATCTTGGTTTTGTATCCGTAAACTTCAATAATCAACAATTGGACTTATTCAGGCATATCTAATAGATCATGATTCTTTTTTTCAGTTCCCCAATAAACTCAAGAACACTTTTCACAATGCCTTTCTGAAATCTTTCTTCCGCCCCCCTGGTTTGCCTTTTTTTCGGTACACTTCAAATTTTTTGATCTAGCCTTCCTAGTCAACTCGTTCACCTCCACCATTAGTGTCGCCCAAATCTGGACAATAGAGAGGCTGTTGGAAAATGTTGAAGCCTGCATTATGAATTACGGCCAGGAAAACACAGCACACCACGTCTCTTCCTTTTTGATTTTGGCGACTTCCCAAAAAACTGTGGCCATAATCTTCCATGCAGATGCTGTTGGACGTAAATGGGAGGGGGAGGGGGAAGGAGGGGGTTGCGAAACTTTGTGCCTCCATTCCATGTTCTGCCTTTTTGATTCAGGATGATAATGGTGAGCTCAGGTTTCATCAATAGTAACGAAGCTTGCTAAGAAGTGTTCAAGATCTCGCTTAATGATGACCAAATTCGACCATGTTATAGATCAGATCAATGTTTTCTTTGCAAAACAGCGTTCGTAAGTAAATCCCCCATAATGAAATATGTATATTACCCAAGTAGCATACTTTATATCAACTCATTGTTAAATTATGCAAAAAGCCAGATTAGTAAATGAATTCAGTCGTGTTCGAGAATCGAAATCTCAAACAACATTTTTCTTCTTCGCATTCCTTGCTTTTACTAACGGGGAAAATAAAAAATTAGAGGATTAAACGTTGAGATTAATGATGTTGAATAACCGTTGGATAATCAAGCCTTAAATCACGGCCGCTTTTCTCTATCCCTTTAAGAACAAGACGTACGCAGATTAAATTTAATGGTGGATTCTTTATGGAATTTTTAAAACGGCTCCTGCGCGAGCTGATAGAATAATTCTATTTTCTAGAGGCGCTCTACAGGGGAACTTTAAAACGCCATATAATTCCTTGCGGATATCAAGAAGGATGCAGGATTTTAAAAATTAAATTTTAATTAAAATTAATGTATATTCTGAACTAGTTTTGTCTTTTGCGGTGAAAAGATTTTCCGCTAAATTTAATATCTTTTATCTGAAAGAGCCATTGTTACTTCTCTGGTATTATTTCAGTGTTAAGTTAAAGACGAAGTTCATTTTTTTTTAGACTCAAGCAGTTGTTTCGGAAATGAATAGGATATTAAGAATGACCTGATACCACCTTAACAACCGATTTTGCTATAATGAGCGCATACTTCCGGAGATGGAGATTGAAACTAAATCCTAACTCTAGATCCACTTTGATGGTAGATTGCTTCAACACAGTAAACATCCTAAATATCTTGGATCGAGTGCTATGCTACAAGAGACATATGGAGAAGCTGCGTCGTGGAGGAAGCATGTGTCGATCCCGAGCTCCTTATTCGTTAAGAGACAATCATTTTTTAAAGAAATAGGTTTTGATCTAGAGAACCAATGAAAACTACCTCAGAACTGCATACATGGCGGTTCAAATTGATGGACTCATGGCCGTGGCCGCATGGAAACCTGGGAGCTACCATCTTCGAACTTTGAGTGTCTCTTTCATATAGAAATAGTGCGATTTTTAGGCTGCCCACTACCGCTCGATAGCAAATTTTCTCAGCTATCCAAATATACATAAGAGCAGGAGATAGCTCGTTATTGTCCATATTAGAAACATTTTCTATTTCGGAAGCATTATTAACTGTCTCGCTTAATGCCTGAAACTCTTCTTCAGTTCTAAGATGTTCGATAGAGTCATTTGGGAAAGAAGACGTTTTCAAGCCGAATTTTGCAGGCGTCCCAAACATTGTTTCACACTCGATGCCTTCATGAAATGCTCTAATTTTCACAATTTTCGCACAAAACGTAACCCTTTGGACCATTTACTGGTATGATTGCTTTCCAACCAAGAACTTCTGAGCATATTTTCAATATCCTGGTTTGCACGTTCAAGCGAACCTTGAGTCTGCCTATGGACAATTTTCAGATCCGACCACATTGCACAAGCTTCTTCTACGAATTTTTTACTAAACTCACGACCAACTTTGCAGGACATGGAGGGCTCCAGATATAGTAAAAATATCAATTAGGTGATATGCAACCTCTTCTGCGCGTTTGCTTTTTAAGACAAGCAACTGTATAAACTTCGTCAAGTGGTCTTGATAGACAAATATAAACTTAAAGTCATTATCTGGTTGCGACTGCATGTCAATTAGGTCCACCTGACATCTTGGTGGTTTTGTGTTCGGCCAATATTGCTTCCAGGGTTCCTCAGGGATCTCGCTTGAGTCCGATTCTGTTTGTATTGTTCAATAATGAATAAATATTTTTTTGTTACACGCTGAACATTTTAAGAATTTACAAATCAATATCCAATATCCTTCGACGACTGCTTTAGTAAACAACATGATCTGAGCCATAGCTGCTAATATAGATCGGCTATTATGTTCAGAAACCGACTACTCCAGACTCTAGACTTCGGAGAAAGACCCAAATGCGCGACCTTTTTATTACCGAGTATTCATTACATGCACAATTCTTTAGCATTCGGGAAACTGGAACAATAAGCTTTAAAATCCACAGAAGTCAATTAGATTCATTTCGTCTTTAACGGAAATTGTTTCGAAAGATATTTCTGCCGGATTAACTCTCTCGAATTTTGTCTCCCCACCCCATGCTTCACCACAACGTGATGGCAACACAGAAGACTTAAAACTCTTATAGTCACTTATGCCGTGAAAAAAAAGGAAAGAACGATCCTATTCCCGCGCTACAAACTCACGATTCGTTTGGGGTGGGTTTGCACGTTAGCCGAAGATGAAAAATTCGCTTCCATTCATTTTATACGGCGGTCAAGCGCAAAATTACTTTCTCTCGTGAATTGACTTCCGAAAATGGTCTATATGCGAGGGGTTCGTAAGGCGGGGATAGTAACAGCATACGTTCATACCGGCTTTCTTTAGATGGATTTTATGGCTAAGCGAGCGCCTGAAATGAGGAAGTAGTAAAAAATGGGGAAAAAGTGATTTAAAGATTTGCTGCGATTTAGTCGATTTAAGGTTATTATGTTGGGGGAATTATCATACTTTTATAGTGTACAGGTATATGATGATGTATATAGTGTACGAGGGCTGTAAATGAAATAATGGCAACAAAGTTACGGAGGAATATTTTATTGGGGTTATAAAGAAAATTATTCAATATAATCGTGGATTAAGTTCAGGCCCTGCAGGACATGCTACAATTTCTCCGATGCGGTTACTGGACATGTTTGTAATTTAGACACGGATTTTCTCTGTGTCAGATGCTGATTGGCTTTAAAATTAATTTTTACTAGTTTGCCTGCATGTTGCTGCTAACTTACCGCTGCTGTTTATTGTACATATTTTAGGTAACATTTTTCCATTACCATCTCACGAAAATTGTCGAAATTTTTTTGCCCCCACCCCTCTTCTCGCTCTCCCTTCACACCTTTCCAGCAAATAAAATCCAAAAAATTTTAATGGATCTTGCCTATAGTAAAAGGCACGAAACACACGCTTTAGAAACATCAGTAGATAGCTCTGCTTAAGAGAATGCTGGAAACGGAAATAGGAAACCTCTCCCACAGCCATCCAAGCAATTAAAAGAGTCATACAATTGGTAGAAACAATTCTCACAACTAGAGAGAAGCGAGGCACGTCACAGTATCTAATTAATACAGTCGACAGCTACTTGAATATGACAGATTAGTGCAGCTGGATCGCAGTTCATATCTTAAAATTTCAGCGGGGGTGCCACAGGCATCAATCCTTGGACCAATATTCTGGAACATTCTTTATATTAGTTTACTCGCAAAGATGTTGCCCAAAGGACTAACTACAGTTGCTTACGCCGACGACCTAATCTTATGGTCATATTTATAGTTCTTGCTTGAAGTTGTGGCGATGCTTGAACATCGACACAGTGTCAAGCACGCACTATAAATATATGACCCTTAGTGGTAACTGCTAGAGATCCACACCAGCTCGTATGGAAAGATCCTCAAGGACCACCTGTCAAGCCTGGTCAGTAAGACGCTCCACCATAGCTGCCAACCCTCTGGTCAGGCATCTGGCGGAAAATGACCTAGACCAACCTCCGCCCAAAGTGAAGGTTAATCGAGTGCTGAGCATCGCTGATGCATTAGGGGTCTACACTGGTGAGGACCACGACAACTTGGAGATCTTGAACTCCTGGGCAGACGGACCGCACCCACTCAATTAACGTCAAGGGCCACAAAGGCCTATCGGGGAGATTATGGGGCTTAGGAACTTTGCGTTCAATCTTGGAACACACAAGTAAGACCACCAGTTAAGCAGCAATAAGCTGAAATTAGCTCCGCAGAAGTCTGAATGTTTCATACTGAGGGAAAGAAAGGGCAGGGATGAAATCCGCTTTACATGTAGGGGAATTGAAATACAGCTGAAGAAATCAATTGTGTACCTGGCAACTTATGGGAATTATAGCAAATGCCAAAGGGCCAGGTTTTTTTTTTTTTTTTTTTTAATGTGTGGTGGGTGCTTAGTTGCAGTGACTCCGTAAGCTGTATTACTTGTATGGCTATCACTGCAACTCTTGCGGTGTAGTTTAGTGTGTGTAAGTTGTGTCTAAATGGCTTTGTGACAGCATCATATCGCCTTTTATGATGCCGCGCTGTTAATCACTTTGCTCCCAACAGCGAATGGCAAGTCGATCCGGGATTAAATTCTCTGAAAAAATGTCACCGTCCCTCCAGAGAATTGAACCCCGGCACCTATCGTCCTCTCACAACAATAGTCAGCCGCCTAACCACTGTGGCCATCGACCCGGTATAAATTCACTGATATTATAAAGCGTAGTTCAGTCTATTCTGTTTCATGGAGCACTGATTCGACATAAGTCCTCAAAAATGAAGAAAAATGCACCACTTTTAACAAGAGCCCAAAGGAAATTCCTTATAAAGATAGCCAACGCATATCCGAACCATCTCTTCCCAGGCAGTACAAGTCGTCACCTGGATTTCCTCTATTAAACTGCTAGTGGAAGAACGGAAAAATATCTACAACAATGAAATGTGAAATGCTGAGGAAGTCAGGATCAAAGCGCGCATAAAAACCGTTCAAAAATGGCAAGAGTGTTGGAACGTCAATAACAAGTTATCCCCCAGATTGAGAACTGGCTGAACTGTCATCATAGGAGGACTGACTATTATTTGATACAGGTGCTAACGAAACATTGACAAAATGCAAAACCGAAAATAGTCCAAAGTACTTTGGGATAAATTTGCAACTACTTCACAATCAAGTACTTCTGAAAATTTAATATTGTGGTTCAGAAAATGTGGATATTACCCAGCAAATTTTCTGAAAGTGTTCCTATAAAGGAAGGTAATTGCAATAATACTGCTTTAGAATCATCATTCCTGAAAACTTTACCAGCTAAAACATGTGAATTAACCAAAACGAAATGAAAAAGGAAGAAGGTCAAGGTTGTAGACAATCAAGGAGTACAATCTGTGAAATTAACAAAAGCAATTGATGACAGTGGTATGGTGATCTTCTGGAATTTTCAATACATCATGTTCTTTCTTTTCCATCAATAATTCAGGCTATAAATTTGGATCGATTATTGAATGATAGTTTTCTATTCTCGCCTCTTACTCATCAGGACGGCTCTATCTGCCCTTAAGAAAAGCAAAAATAAGCATCATTAGGTCTACACGTAAGTAAAGTATGAAATCTGCACAGCCTATTGATTTCCTTAGAGCTCACCATTGACTTCAAGCGTATCTTGCTAAACAGTCGGGGGGTTATCGATGGGAAATGACACACACTACCTTAGTACAAGACTTTTTCCAGCCTGGCCAAATTCGACTTTAAAGAAATCGAAACTTTGTAGGTTATGGTTTTAAGATGAATCATATAAATCTGGTACTGGTTTGTCAAAAATCAAAGTTCAAAATTGTAGCCAATCCTCTAGCTTGGAGGCTGCCAAAGTGGTCAATTTAAAGGAGTCTATTTAACACAAGTAGGGGTCGATTTGAGCCAGGGGGTCGAAGGAAAAACAATTCTTAATACGCAACCAACTCCAAAACAATAAGAACCATATTTTTTATTTAGCGGATTTATTTTGGAAAATTTAATGACATCCAAACAAAGTTCCATAAAACAATTATCCAAGCTCGGCTTTCAAGTAAAATTAAATTTATGTAATGAAATAGCTCAGCCTCAGCTTGATTATAAAGATAAAGGTGTTTCTATAACCGGAGAATATTACGCTTCAATATTAGAGCGACTAAAAGAAGCCATTAAAGAGAAAAGACGGGAAAAATTGACGAAAGGTGTGCTTCTTTTGCACGACAACGCGCCCGTCCACAAGAGCCGCGTTGCGTTAGCTGCCCTGCATAAGGTGGGCTTCGAAATTGTGAATCACCCACCCTACAGCCCAGACCTGGCCCCGAGTGATTATTACCTGTTTCCGAAAATGAAAAAAGAGCTGCGGGGTAAAAAATTTACTGCCGATGATGAAGTCAAGGAGGCAGTTTCGGCGTATTTTGCAGATAAAGAGAAATCATTTTTTTATGAGGGTATAAATAAATTAATTGAAAGATGTGAAAAATGTATCCGTCTTGCAGGTGAATATATTGAAAAAGAAAAATAATTTGGATTTTTTATTTCCACCCCTTATCCCCCATTCCGCGAATATAAAAACGCTCCCTCGTAAAAGCAGAATAGTTAAAATGATGTACCTATACCAACTTATTAGAGCAATGAACATATTACTCACTTCACACTAGACATTGTATACGGAAGAGGTACTATCTATAAACTAAACTGATTACATCCTCGAACGCCCACGATGCTTCTACTCGACATACATTCCCTCTAGTGCGCGAATTCCAACCGAAGTAGAATATTCTCCCCCGGGGGCTCATACGTATACATTTTTCCAACATTTTACTTCCGCCAGTTTGCACGGTAGATATAGATTTGCAACGTATTGCAGCCATGTACTACTATCCGTAGGAAAATATAGAAAAACAAAATCGTAATTGACATTCGCGTTTTCCTCCGCTACTTGTATGTATATATAGCTATATAGAGACATATATATCAGGAAATAGACAGAGATAACTCATTGTAACCCGGAAAAAGTGCACTCCAAACGGGAAACTGTCAGCAGCGCTTCCAGGCTAGATAATATTAGAGTATATGGTTGATGGAAAAGGTTGGCAAGCGAAGCAACAGCATGTTCCGCTTTGGGGGCCAACAACATATCATTCCGTTGACAGGAGATCTGTTACAGCACGTTTCGTATTTAAATATCCCTCCAAGTAGGCGGGGGAGGGAAGTATTTAGATTTGAATTTGGATATGTGTCTCGACGACATGCAAACCGTAAATATTCCTCAAAATTTTGCATATTATATCGGGCAGGTTCCCCTGCTTTATGACCCCGCGATAATCAACGGTGCTAACAGTTTTATATGTTTCAACGTTGCATATACGCGGAAACCGTTCCGAGGAGCTCTGCGAGTAAATTATTCAGGTCGCGTGGAATTTCATTTCCAAATCCGACAAGTAGACCGGGAGCACCTGCTCTAACCAAAAGCAGACGAACGAGGTTGCACTGAAAAGGAGCAATGCGTCGCGACGTCGTTAAACACGATACGTGACGGCAAACTATCTCGACCTTTACTGGAATAACGTATGCTCTAACACGGGTGTGTGAAGCCCCCTCCACGACATGGAGCGTGATGCATATAATACGAAGTTGGGTGGAGAATGATAAAAAATTATGCTGCGGTTTTTGGTGCAATATGATACTAGAATAAAATTAATAGTCGAAATTAATTATAGTTTATATTCAAGAAACTGTTTGCTACAGGACAATCAAACGTACACAGAATCATAGATCTGCTAACACTCATTGAAATGCTGCATTATCTACCATTAGCAGAAGAATCAATTGATTAGATCCCATTTGTTTCCAAAACAATTAAATGTAGCAATTGACATATATACAGTGCGTCACATAAATTCATTATTAGCTAAATAACACTAATATTAGAAATTCCCGAAACAGATCGATTTTCGATTTTAATTTACTGTTTTTTTCAAATTATAATCTAATATACAGGGTGATCCACCTTCGTGTGATGACGTAGGGGAGACTGGGGTAATGATAGTCACCAGGTAAAATTTCAGCTTTGATCATTATTACCCCGACCTTGGGGTAATCGTAGTCGGTGGTGTCATTGACTATTTTCTGGTTAAATAACGATAAAGTTTTCAATGATGTAGTCATGAATAATGACAACTTGGCTTTCATTTATTACAGATAGATGTTATAGGGGTACACAAAAATTGGAAGGCAATGTAAAATTCAATGAAAGATTTGAAAGTCTGTTTTTTTCTTACAGAGATAGTCTATTTTCTCAAGCAAAGATCACACAAATAACCTTCGGGAGTGTCCCATCCAGAGCACAGTGCGTGAGCTCACAAACCACAAGATGTGCACCTGTACCACAATTCATCGTCTTCACAATAAAAGTAAACGTCTTTCCCCACACCCCCTAAGCTTAGGCCTACTTCGTCTTCTGACTCGTCTTCGCAAACGTCATCTTCATTCAAGGAAGAATATGTGTCTGATTCAAACAGCTTTTTTAAGCTTGATCTGTGCAGGAGTCTTAATCGTAGTTTTAGTTGCCTTCTTTTCTACTCCCTCTCTATTTATTTTCGTTTTCATAATGCATTGTTGACCTTTTCTTTCTCGTTTTATTTTTTATTTTTCTTTCTCTCTTCAATCCGCTCTTTCATAAGAGTAGATGACAAGATTTCAGAATGTTGCTTGCTCCGTTAGTCGAGAAACTGCATCCCGGTAAAGGAGAAATAATTTGAATAGTCACTTGAATAGAAGTGGGCTGGTTTTTACCAAACCTTGCAGTTGACATTGCAGTTGCAGTCGGTTCATTAGGCCTATCATCGATCACCTCATCTGGTCTGTCGTGTGAAGAAACTGCTATATCCATGCACACTGGTGTTGAGTCATTATTTTGAAGGATGTCTTCGACTAAGAAGTCTTCATTAGTAAAGATTCCAGGATTCAATGGATGGATTCCAGTAGATCTGAACCCACTTGTTGCTTTGGCGATTGTAGGCCTCAGCGGAGCAATGTGTGCTGTGATTGTCCAATACGAGCAGCATTTTGTTTTCAACGCTTGCATGAACAAATTCAGCGAAGTGTTTCAACCACGTTAGAAACAGGTCCTCATTTATCCATCCAGTCTTAAAACATTTGTAAATTGATCCTGGAGGTCCATTTTTTTTTCAACAATGGGGACATACGTGTCCTTGGGAAAATGAACATTGGTGGGACATAAACCCCACCTGAGCTCGTAGCACAAACGACAGTTATGTTTTTGCCTCTTTCCCAACTTGTGATGGAACCTACTCGTTTTTATCCCCTCTCTGCTAGTATAAATCCAAGATCCTGCACTGTCGTGATACCACTCTCATCAACCTTCCATATGTTGCTCTCCTTAAACTTATACTTTTCGATTACCTCTTCTAAATTACTAAAAAAACGAACCACTTCCTATTTGTTGAACCCTATAGCTCTTCCTATGCTTGTGGCTTCAGATTTTCTAACACTTATTTTGTGCCTTTGCATGAACCCATACATCCGGTCCAAGCCAGCCGTTTTAGTCTCTTTGTTGAACCTATGTGTCAAGCGATTTTTTTCTGCATATTCAAATGCGATTTTTCTTAACTTTAACGCCGTGATACCATAGAAAATTTTTGACAATTTCTTCACATGATCAGCGAGGGCTTCTTCGTGGATAGGAGGAAAGTCACATTTCCTGCCTAAGCGAGGGTCAGAATCCATGCCATTCTTTAATCTGACTTGTAATGTGCTGAAAGGTAACCCAAATTTTTCAGCAGCCTTCCTCATTGACAGCCTTTTTGGCTTTATTCAGGTCTTCTGCTGTCCAATTAGCCTTTTCCGTTTTTCTTCTATACTTCCTTACCATCTGAAACATAAGACAAACAAAATTGATACCTATGGGGTTATGACGGTCAGTCGACTTGATGACTGCCATTGCCCCAAGCATTGTGACGACCATTACCCCGAACGCGTGGTTTTATTTTACGAAACAATTCACAGCTAATCTTTTCAAATTTCGTTGTAAACAACAATGATTACAGTCGTAGGACTTACCTTAATACTGTGTGATCACTGGTTCATCAACAGGAACAGTAGAACGTTCAAAAACGGCTCGTCAAGCAACAGGGTTTCTTATAACAAACAGCACGAAAACACTCCAGCTCTTTCAGAGTTCAAACGACAACTGCCAATATGGCGTGCATTCATGGAGTAGTTCGGAAGCGTTCCGCGAGTAGGCAGCACCAATCAAAGCAATCTCTGTTACCGTCCTAATGAAATACTGTAGCTGACCACAAAAATGAAAAAAAATGGGGTGTTCTATTTAAGAAAAATAGTGATGACGTCATCACACGAAGGTGGATCAGCCTGTACATTAGATTACAATTCTCTGTATGTCAAATTGACGACTACTGTATTTTGAGAAGAATTTATTATAGAAATTATTCAGTAACCCCACAGAAAAAAGTAATTTGGTTCCAATTCAATCTATTGGCCCAATAAATTGTGCCTCCTTTTGAAATAATTTGGCCCACAAATGCATTACTTAGATATTGATGCACAATCCTGCTTGTATGGAGAGGGCATCCATCTTGTTGATACCAAACGTCTTCCATTACAACGTTAGGTATTCCACGTATAAAAGGAATAATATTGTGTTGTGGTAGATCGAAATATTTCTGTGTGTTCAACATGCCATCATTAAAAAGGCGGGCCGGCGATAGTATTACCTAATATCCCAACCCATACATTTACCTTTTGTGGGTACTGTGTTTGAGCAGTATACGCAATGTGTGTATTTCTTCTGGACCAATATCCTAGTATCGCAGGATTATGGTGACCATGTAAGAAAAATGTACATTCGTCCGTGTAGTTCGAAAGAAAGCCTTCATTCACTGCACATTTTTTAATTATGTCTAAACAAAACTGAATGCGATCATAATTGTCCTGTGGAAAAAATTTTACTCATCTTCTGAACATGAATAGGCCGATTTTCAAACATATCTCGAAAGAGAGCTATAATAGTCTGAAATGAGTGGCCTTGGAAATACCACTGATTTTGACGTCGGCGTCGGTCATTTTAGTTAGTTATTTTCGTGTACACTGAGAGAACTAGATCTGGACCAGTACAATAATTAGGGTCTTTCCTAAAAGAATTATGGTAAAACGATAAGTACCCATTCTTTTCTAATATTAAATCTTACTCGGGTTTATCATCCTCTAACTTGAAATCCATTATGTATAGCCTATAAATGTATTCAATAAGATTTGGCAATTTGCTAAGTAATCCTACCTCGAGAAAAAGATGAAAAAAAAAGACACATCACAGGAAAAACTTATATATCTAACATTATTTTATTACGAACTTTTCCATCATCCGGGAAAGTTGCGCCTGGGAGTTCCGACTAAACCGAAAGCTCCGAATCACTTAGGATAAGTTGGTGTCAACTTGCCTTTTTTGGAAAACGAAAATCGTGCTTCATCCCTCGCGGAAAATTTATTACCTATAAAATTCCTAAATGAAAACGTCTCCTTATATGGAGGTAGACGAATTTTCCAAGGAACATTTTAATAAAGGAACTTGGAGAAATCTCATTTGCTTTTTTATTATTAGCAAATCTAAAAAAAAAAAAAAAACAGAAAAGCTAGAAAAAGGAAATCACTCGTAAAAAGTAAAATATTTTCTTTGTTAAACTTAAAAGGACGTAGTGTAATTTATGGAAATAACACGTTCCGTATACTTTATACCCGTGCGCTTTCATTTCACCAAACATAACTTTCTTTAGTCCTTATGAAAATAAAACAGGAGCGAAGTGGGAAAAAGACTAAAGAGACGGGACTCCTACGGCATTACTGGAAAGCTCATTCTACATCAGGAAAATGTAATTTGGTTATCCCCATTGACGTAAAATTCCATATACGGATGCCAATATGCAAATTGCTAAGATGCCTGTGGGCGAATAAGAAAACAATGAAAAGTTTTATTTCATTTGTTGCGTTCGAACTTCTCTTGAATTTTCACCGGGGAATTATTTTCCAACCCACCTGGCATATCGTGGAAACAGTGGAAAATATTAGAAATAAAATGTAGGAATTTTATGTATGACAGGAGGTTGAAGAAAATTAGATTAAAATCAAGCTTGTGATCAGATCAGCAAATGAATCCTCCTCTTCAAAGGGACCTCTTGCTCTATTGCTTATCGATGTCGACCAGATTTTTGAATATCTATAATGCTTCTCTGATATCTTGGAGTTACTGTCAATGAATTGCGTTTTCTTCAAAAGAATATTGTGACCAGTTTTCAGGTGTTGCTTTTCGACAGATACTGAATAACTGATACTCAAATACAAGGGAATCTGGGGATGAGAGAATAAGAATGTGTCTAGTTACCTTTATGTGTGTGTTAGTTTTCTATAGCCTGATTGACCTAACTTAGGGATTCCCAAACTATGTTAAATTAGAGTTCCCTTTTCCCATGTACAGATACTTCATACCCCCATAGTCAAGTTACTTTAAAAATCCTATCTCTAATTTTTTTCCTATTGATACAAAGTACGTACCAATTTAAAAACTTCGCGGTTGGTCAAGTCAGTAAACTTGACATCATTTTCTCATCAAATTTTAACAAAATAAATAGACATAAAATTCAGTAAATATCAACTGTAATTAATAATTATCACAGAACAACAAATATACATTTTTTTATATTTTTCTTTATGAATTATATGCAAACTTATTTTGTTTTATATTCCTGATAATTATTATAAAAACAACAGCAGCAATATTTTGTGAATCCAAGTTGTAGACCAAGTAGAATTACAACTACTTCGAGATCGGCACTGATGTACCATTTATAGGTTTTGTAATTTATTGATTTTATCAAGGAGAAGTGTCATATTATCATATGTTTGTAGAAGGACAGCTTTCAAACTCAATTTAGAAGCATCTATAAAAAGACGTCATTCTTCCGATTGGTGTTTGTAATCTAATGGAACTAGGTCATTTAATTCCAATTGATTTATTAAATGAGGCGTGTCCTCCTGAGATGACAAATATTCTTCATCTGTGTCCGACAACTCCGAAATGTATTCTTCTGTCTCGGTTTCAACATGCTCTTGGTTCGAAGCATCTATAGGACTTGGTACTGGCAAAGCTTCCGAATGAGGAACTCGACGAGTGCCAGAAAGTAAATTAGGATAGGTAATTTTATCCTTATTTTTACTGAAAAGGTTTTTGTACAGAAAAATCAATCTATCAATCAATCAATCAATATCTATCGATCTAGCTATATTTGGTTCAATATTGTTGGGTTGCAGCTTTCAATATTCGCGTTCGTTGATTTTCAAACGACTTCTTTGTTTTGTAAAACTTTTTGTAACCACACTGAAGCCTTTTTCCACTTGGTATGATGAGGGAAAAGCGATCAGGTATTTTTCAACAACGTTCGACAATGCAGGATACTGTGTTTCAATGTTGCGCTGCAACTAGAACTTCTAATAGCCTTGGTTGAACTTGCTTGATTGCTTAAGCTTCTCGTCTGTGCTGATGGTGATCAACTCTTCTTGCATGATCAGACTGGCTCCTTCCGTGGCTGTGATATTGTACGGATTTATTATCCATTGAGAAATTTGTAAATTTAAGAGATCCTCAAACCTCTTGATTGATTGATTGATTGATTGCTATCAAGGCAGGGCAGTCTCTAATTATCCCTAACACTGCGGCCCACTGGGCCTATTGTGTTATTCCTGCCTTGATTCCATTTTACTCAAACAGGTTAGTTCCCTCGATCAGGTTTAGAAGCCTATTTGGTAAATTTTTGTCCATTGGTAGATCAAATGTGTTTTGCAAAGTAACCCTCTTAGTAAAATCCTTGTGTAATGTGTCCAAGTGAGTGACATATAAAATAGCATCGTCTTGAAGCATTTCTGTTGTTCTATTAAAATATTAGTCATTCTTATAACAAGTTGGTACACGTAACAACTTATACAGTATCTTGAAAGTTTCAAATAAGAACTTGTTAATTAATAGAGGTCGATTTTTAGACCTCGTCGACCGCCAAAATCAGTTTTCGTTTATGTCGACCACTGGGAAACCGATATCGATTCCAAAGGGTCGATTTCGACTACTTTGAGAATCCCTGACGTAGCTCTTCACAAAAATTCTTGGAGATGACTTCTTAGGGTAATCAATTCAATTTCTATAAAGTTATAGTCCTTGCAAAAGTTTTGATAAAATATCAAAGTTAAAATAGCCTGCAATCGTCAAAATTTTACGGATACGGTCTATAACAAAATTGTTTAAGCTGTTATGGATGAAGAAATAAGAAATATTAGTGCACGCTTCCAAAGGGTTGAAAATCAAAATTTTCATCTCCATACGATAGTTTTATAAAAGCGAACATATCTTTACTGCCCTTCCACCCTCCACCAGTAATTATACAATCACAGAGCGTGCTCTGGCAAGTTGGTGGATCTACAGGGTACAGTTCCTTCTTCGTCATCTTAAACTGCTTTAAACAGTAATCTTTCAGGATCTTAGTTCACGCTTCAGCATCCTCTTGCTTTCGAGAACTCTGCTGTTCGGAAAAATTAGAGTAGGTTATGAATCAGAATATTTCTGGTGGTTCTTTCATCTTTAACGTGATTGTTTGTATTGCAGCTCTCGAAACAGATCGATAGCTATTTGGTGCTCTTAACAGACCCCTCCCCTGTAGCTCTTTCAGACCACCATGGTGGATTATGTGGGACCTTAAGATTCCATATAATATTTCTCTCTTTCTATTAGTAGGTCTTCCTATATTGGACATAATTCCTGCCTCTTGCTTCCTGTCCTTGATGTGTATGCCACACTATAGGCAAGTATTTTACTGCGTCTCTTATCCTATTGAAAGCTACTGACTTAAACATGTTCTTAATATTCAGAAGAGTCGCAGCTACCCATTTTCCTTTCGAGTCTTTAACTCTATCTACAACTGCTTTTGTTTTGTGCGTAATTGATTTAGTATTTACGAACTGAACTGAAGACGCGTTTTGATAATGAATTGTAGGTATCCTTTTGACATATCAATACAGTATGCATATAATACACCAGCAGTATACATATGTAGCTGAACACGCGCCACGTATACGGATATCAACAGTTATATCCACTGCAGAAGCTCACCGTGGATCATTTTAACGGCAACTTTATTCCAGTCCTGCCGGATAAAAACATATCCCACCATGAATAATTCAGATCGATAATACTAGCGCTGATGCCTTTTTTTTTGCTATAAAGGGGACGACATTCCAATTCACCTTAACGTTTGCCCGAAACTATCGCGTAGAATGTATGCGACCCCACCTCAAAACACGGACGTTTCCCCAGACATTACAACGCTAATTTGGCATGCAAAACCGTGTACTATTATTTCAACCGGATTGTGCGTTTGTGGAATGAGGAATATGTGCCAATCTCTCCGGTGGAGGAATCAACCTCTAACAGATTTAGGCGTCAGATGCTTCGGGAGCCGTTTTTGAGGATAATTTAATCAATGTGGGGCACCGAAGGGTTCAAGGTGTTCGTGTTAAACATTTAATCGACGTCGAATTCAACCTGTTGCCGATAATGTTACGCGAATTGCCGGTGTTAAATTTAATCTATTATGATTATTATATTTGCGGAAATCTAAAATGTCGAACAGAACATTTTGATTATCGTTTAATACATCATACAAGGGTTACATAAACAGTTAATAATAGAATCAGAAAGCGTTGGTGACAACATTCCTTTCGTACAAACTCGATAACTCAAGTACAGAAGAAAAAGACACTGTTAAATATTGCTCACTAGTACCGAGAAGTCTGTAATAAGCGATCCGAGAAGCGTAACTTTTGCGCATTTGTTGGTAAGTTTGCACAGAACACAGTCAACGAACGGTAAATGAATTCGTCTCTTGGGAGGTAGAAGCGCTAGTAACTACCGTGCAATGCAGACATCTGCAAATGAGGTTGACGTCTTAGCTCTTGTACTTGCACCTTTTCCACGGATCCGCTCTAATTAGTCGTATATTTAGGAATTCTGCAGACAAGTTCTCTTAACTACTAAGAAATAAAATGGTTATTTGCGTAAATATTGAAATTATACGAGTTGTACAGGGTGAAACTCTAGACTATTTATAAATAGTCGAAAAAAATATTCGAACTTCTTTAATAGGACAGGAAAATATTTGGATATACTGTTGTGTACGGATAATTGAGCAAAATTGACTTCCCTTCTAGTGAAGGAGCCAATATAGTTGGCCCTCATATTATTACTAGTGAGAGAGCCAGTATAGTTGGCCCTTATACGTATTATTTGGTGAGAAACCTGTATAGTTAGGGTTGTTATCTTTCTGCAAAAATAAGAAGAAGACATTAGGTGCTAGGTCTGAACTACACGGTGAATGAGTCATGATTTCAATATTATGGGCATTCAAATACTCAACTTTTCAAGCGACAGTGCAAGATGATCCATCCTCTGGAACATATTTCGCGAACATTTTGGAGAACCTCAGGCTAACAAGCTGTAATGTACCATTCTGATTTAACACTACATCTATCCTGCAGTGCTAGAGTGGAAATCTGCCTAGTAATTCCAAAGTATGGCGATCATCTTCTGGTTTTGACTTTTTTCACGAACAGCTCTTGTTGGATCCGATTCATTCTCAAAGACCCAGACGATCCACAATCAAAACGATGTAGTATAGATCTCCACCAACACGCACGCTCTTCTATTTAAATTGAAGTCAAGTTGTAGGGTATCTACATCAATCATTAAAGTTGCTTGAATAATTCTGCCAGTAGTGTACTGATTTTCAACAATCATGTTCCGAATACCAGCAATATTTTTTTTGGCATAGAAGCTCGAAAATTGTAATTTAAGGAAAGTCGACTGCGTTGAAATTCATTCTACCACCGCTTTACGGTAGCAGTTGCAACCAGACTTCCGAACAGTGCGGATGTGTTTCGAAATTGGTTCGCAAGCTAAAAATCAGATCATTCATCTTAACCAATCACAAGGCGCCTTAACCCTAACGGACCAAAAGTGGCATAATACCTGCACCATTTCTCAAGAACTGTAAAATATGGTCTAATGAGGAAAAGACGTAAAAAGAATAAAAACTTTGACAGTCTGGACTCTAGCTCCTATAGTCTCTGCAGTTGCAAAAAGAGAAGATTCAACGAAACGATAATCGGTGCCGAACAGCAGTCTCCTACAGACGAAACAGTCTCCGAAGAGGAAAACCAGTCTCACCGACGCCCCGGGAACCATTTATAAGCCAAAAAATCCCACGCCAATAGTGCAACCAGTCACATCAAAACAACATAGGAAAACGCTCACCAATGACATTTCTAAAGTAACAAAAGACTTCTACGTCAAGCACCGACCAAATGTGCTATGGGTTTACTTCAGAAAACATGAAGAAAGAAAAACATATATGAAACCTTCCAAGGGAAGAGCGATGCTCATACCTTTACCCCGCTAAAAGAAAAAACTAGAGCCTTTATTGCCAGAGGATTCGCAGAAGGCAACAACCTTATGGACCTTATGTATCTCATGCCATATTGATGCATAAGCTGAATTTCTATGGCATAAGAGGCTCTGCCTGGAAACTGATGCAATCTTACATGCATGAACGACAACAGTCAGTACTATGGAATAGTGGATACTCGGCAACGCATTACGTGACCCAAGAGATACCACAGGGATCTATATTGGGCCCAATTATGTTCATCATATAATTGCACGATTTGCCAGATAATGTGGGAATTAATAGCATCTTTCTGTATGCCGATGATACATCGCTTTTAGTAACCGACAATGAGAACTAAATACAGCGAAGAGGTAGCAGCAACAGACACATTACGGGACTGGTTCAGGGGAAAAAAGTTGAAACTTAACGGAGACAAAACACAGATGTTTACTTTTTCGAAATGAAACAAAGAAAACTGTATAGTTTCAACACAAAAATAAGATGGGATGCTGCAGTGTGCATCGAACCATCCCATCCACACACGCAACAAGCCAAAAACTTAACCTGTGATATGTCCAAATTGTAAAGAAAACCTCCCAGACGCCAGCATAAGCTGCCAGACAGACTTCAAGAATTACGCTGCTGCCATTGCCGGCAAAATTGACAAACACAAAATCAGCATTGGTGAAAAAAACTATCCACCTATCAGCCTATTTAATAAATACTGATGATGACTGGTTTGTAAATCAATCTCGTGGAGACATTTCCAACTATATTAAAGGATTATTAAATTTGGGTGCCGTCAATTTTCCTTTCTGAAGTGGAATTGTCTGTACAGCATGTCCTTGTCAACGAGAGTGAACTCAAATTCCCAATCGCAATGACGTGATTTATTCAAACTCTGAACTTTTAATTACACGAGCTACAATAT
Organism: Holotrichia oblita; assembly: GCA_023690525.1. Classification (NCBI taxonomy): domain Eukaryota; kingdom Metazoa; phylum Arthropoda; class Insecta; order Coleoptera; family Scarabaeidae; genus Holotrichia; species Holotrichia oblita. The sequence continues at coordinate 193,882,018 of CM043016.1, read as the reverse complement.
TGCGGACGATCAAACCAATTGTTGCATGAATGACTTCTTTCTCTACATCTGGCTTCTGGTTGTCTAACTGGAGGTGATCTACGACAAAAACAAGTGGCAGCACATCTTTTAATGTGTACAATAGTTCTACTACTTTTGGAGGCAATTATCTTGTTTAAACTTGAAATTGTTGAAACCAAACTCACACAGCTTGATACCCACTCGAAATTGAGCCATTTTTAGGTAGATATTGCAGCTACCTCTGTTTTTTTCTTTTTTTTTTGTAGCTTTCATATTTCACGTTAACTGTTACTGTAAACATTTAGTCGAGCCTTTTTTTAAAATCCTGTTTATATAGCATGTACGGATACTACAACAAACATATATATTCTTCATACAACTACACTTCAAATAAATGTGGAATCGATAACGATGAATTATTTAAAACGTGCTTTTTCTTTCCTTTCTTGTATTTACCAACAACGAGCGCCTGTATATACTAGAAGAGCAGCATGCAGCAGGCAGTGGAGGCATTAATATTGCGCGCTGGTAGAACGCTACACGACTGGTTCCAACCGGGACAAAATATGGTTCGAATAGCTCCTTGCTGGTTTCAAATATCGATACATCAAACTCGTGTGCGGAGGTGAGCGTTTGATCTAGTGTTTAGCAGGTACACCCGTAATCCGATTTTTCTCCTGTGTCTACGAACGGTTTGTTCGTGTGTATTTGAGTCACGCTATGCTCTATTCTCTAGTCTCTTTGTGAAAGGTAATAAATTTGAACTTACGAGGTTGTAAATAAAAGAACAAGTTCGCGTTCGCATCTATCTTTTCAAATATAGATAGAAAATAATGACATAAAAATGTTTTAAAGTTTTTATCAACAACTGCTTTTCATTGAATATGTTTACGGTTTCGTTTTATTGACTTTCCAAATCCGGTTAATCCGCGATGGTTAAATGCCATCACCTGGTCTGGTGAAGAATCTACTTTCTACTGAACTTGACGAATCGAAAGCTTGGTAAATTTGGTGCCCAAGTTGCTGTCTAATGAGCAAAAGAAGAAAAAAAGAGACGTGAGTCTACCACGATCCACTACAGACCCGAAATTCAGTTTCGGAATGGCAGTTTCCTCGTCAGTCACCCCCAGAAGTCGATTGTACCAAAATAACATTCGAAAAGATCATGGCTATTGTGTTCTGGAATAAAGATTGGATCGTGCATATCGATTATCTCAGATGGGGTAGATCGATCAACAAAACATACTACATGAGCCTTCTTGATGTGATCAATGCCAAGATTCCTGCTAGGAAGCGTTGTAAAGTCAAATTTCTATAAGACAGTTATCTCGCCCCTAAAGCAAATATTACACTCGAAAAGATCAATCAGCTGGGTTGGACGCTATTGAAATAGAGGGCAAGAATCAGAGGGTTTATTGTTTCAAGTTTTGCACTTGACGTTTCGCTGATCATGCTGTCAGCTTCTTCAGAAGGTTTCAGCTGACAGCATGATCAGCGAAACGTCAAGTGCAAACTTATCTACGCGACTTCAACACAGTAAACGACAGTCGTGACAACCTACGCTGAACTATTGGACGCCTCTACGAGGAAGAAATGCACCTGGAAATCCAGGAAACTGGATAACTGGACTAGGACCAAAACATTACTATACTTTCCATACCTACTAACAGTATTTTCTCTTTTCTCCTAAATCCTCCATCTCCTACACCCAATCCCATTTCATTTAACTAACTCAACCAATTCCCTTATCCTCCTCCAACCCTTCCATTCCTGTCCTTCTTCTTTTATTTTCTATTTTAACTTTTTTCTCCTTTCAGGTTTAAAGCCAGCAACAGATCCATCCAGGTCACAACGGTGAAGGTAAGATAGAACTTTAATTCGCCTTTCTTTCTTTTCAGGCTTCAGTCAGCCCACAGGACAAGACATATCCGAAGCAAATAAGTAACTTAAAAGTAGAATGCCAATAACTCTCTTCTTCTTTGTAGCAGATTCTCAGCCAGCTTAAGCAATTGATCATAACTACGCATAAAGATCTCCGGACTGTATCGCACTCCCTCAGGCACACAAGCATTCTGTACATCCGCATAAAGTTCACTGTCCACCAAGATATGAAGAAAATCCTCTTCCTCACCGCATAAGCATTTCGAAGTCTCCTTACAGACCTAGGCTATTCAATCTCCTGGCAAAGGAGCCGCGACCGGTCAAGAAGCTGGTCAACTCGTAAGTATAAGAAAGCTGTAATCTGTCTCCACACATCCTCGGCTTCCATTCATAAACAGACATAGAGACACCGAATTTTTCAAATCCCAATCCCTTTCTGATTCTATAACTCACGTCACAGTTGACAAGAAGCAGGTTAGGTGGCATGGCCTTCGCCAGCACCTCCAACACATCATTAGAAACCGTACGACACGCTCACGTTATGGCCAGCAGAAGAGGCCTCTGGCCAGCACGCAACGCTCCCAAAACGGACAAACTACATAGGCAGAAGGATCAATTACTTGCTTCACTGGAATTTCTTCGACAGTCTGCAGAAACCTCCTGAAGAAGATGACAGCATGCCCGGAAGACTTCAAAACAGTAAGCGACAGTCGTGAAAACCTACGCTCAACTATGTTAAAAATGTCCCAAAAGAATCCGGCAAGAATTTCAGATATTGCAACTGGTGATGAAACGTGATGTTTTCAATACTAGCTATGAACAAATCTTCAGAGTGTGGCATGGAAGTCGCCAGAAGAGCCAAAAGCAAAGAGCAAAATCAAGACTATACTGACCGTTTAAAAGGGAATTGTTCACAGTGAATTCGTCCCAGAAGGTCAGACGATGAACGCAGAATATTATTTGGAAATTCTACAACGATTGTTGGCCAGAAATCGACGAGTTCGAACGGAACATCATCATGGCAGGTGAATTCTTGACAAAAAAATGTATTCACCTAATTTGGCTCCGTGCGGCTTCTGGCTATTTCCAAAACTGAAATTGGAAACCGTTTCGAAGAATCTATTGAACGTTTCCTGCGATGTATTGACGTAGAAGGAGACTATTTTGAATAAATAAGAATGAAAAATCAAAAGAATAAACGCTTCGTTTTTTTAGACCAGCAAAATTTTAGGAATTAAATTGAACCAATCAGATTCAAAGCATCAATTCGCTAATACCAATTTTAAAGCATGTAATACTTTGTATCTTGAAACCTACAGTGTTGCACGGCTATAAAAATATTAACCTTAAATTATAGTAGAGAAGAGAAGTTAATCGCGTGAAAACAGGAAGTCGTTAGATGGATGCTAGAGAGAAGACAATGGGTGTGATGAAAAGCCTACGAGCGAGTATTATATTGTAAATATGCCCCGTATTGTTTGAATAATGTAATGGCTAACATTAAATAAATTGGATTTTGATGCCAGCGTATTATTTCCCAGCGCATCCACCAGATTATGCATACTAAATAATAATAATAATAACATGGTTTGCGTTTATCAGGTACACCAATCGAACAATTCTAACGTTGCACACAATTTTCGACAAGATTAAAAAACCTGCGATGTTCCTCTATTAAATTTCAGAGAGACGCCTTCTTCTTTCTTCTTCAATAATAATTCGTGTACCATCGTCTTCAATTTACCTCGCAAATATATTATATTCTGCCCACACACCTCGCTATGTCTTCGAAACGTAATCACCTCCGGCACCTCCTCGTTGTTGCCTCCGTCGTCCTTTGCATCCTCTCATTTGGCGGCAAAAAATAAACGTATTTAAATCGACAGCGAAACTTCCGCTGCCACCTTATCGAGAATAATATCACGTATACCTGAGGTTCATCCCATCAAGCATGTTGTGGAAACTTGGCGTACAATTTTACTTTGAAATTTATCGAAAATATCAAACGTCGTTCGGAGAATCTGAAGTTTTGCTTTATGACCGCATCATTTTATGCATAAAAGATGTTTCGACTCATACCATCGGTCTCTCCCTCTCTCCCGGCTCGTTTCGTATTATAATATGTCGCAGAGGATGCGGTAGAAGTCGTTACGTATCGAAAAGTATCGAATGCTTTGTAACCAGACGTTGTTATTTTAATATACGTATATGTATATATGTAAGTATATACCGATCAAATCCATTGTATACAGTTATTTATCCAACCGACTGGATCACATTTATGTATTTATGCGTTTTGTATGGAGAAATAGTAATTGCTAGACTTGTAAAGTTGGATCATTAACCGTAAAATCTTCTGGTTTCATCTTTTTTATTTATTTTTTATTTTATATCTTTGGGAATTGACGCAGAGTTATTCCAAATAATTTTGCAATTCTTCTTCTTTGAGTGATTGGAATTGGTTACCATTTCTAGCAGACATACCTTGGAGCTTGATTGAAACCAACTATACTGCAAGAGATATCATATTCTATAGTGACTGAGCAGCTCAACTGACTAATAGAAGCTTGAATCTTCAGATGATTGCCATGATTGGATTGATGTCACAGTCCATTTGACACAAGTCACATATTGGTTAGTCTTGTACTCCAACTCTGTATAAAGGCGGCTCAAGTGAAGCTTGCTTCTGTGTCTAAATTCTCTGATTTGTTAAATCAAGCTACTTCATAAACCTTTCAATTTTTGGGTATCAACTGAAGCATCGAGTGCACTTTTCAAGCCTGAGACTATTTCCTCTTCTTTTTTTGCGCAGAGCCACCACATTGTATACGCTGATAGCCTATCATTGAAAACTAGATACGAACTGTGGAATTGGCTCCCGAAATATGGGAAGCATGAACAAGTAGATGGAAACGATAAAAATGTAATTAGGTTAGAAAAGAAAATCTTGCATTAACTACATCTTCTGAAATATTTGACAATTTCGGAAACAGTCCCAGTTGATATTAAGACCTACTTGTGCTGAAAAACTTGTCACTGTATAGTTGGGCTCTGCAACAAGGCCAGACCAACTCCTTAATATTGGAAATGTAATCATTGATAGCTTTAAAGGCTAACAAAACTCATCCAGGATGTTTATAACTAGATTTCAAGCTATTTATTAACTTCCTCACAATACATTTTTAGCAAAAAATCTGACCCGTACTTCTAGAGAAACTCCAGACACAACTCGAAGACTGTGACTGATCACAGTTCCAATCTGTTAACTTGGCCATTTTTATAAACATATATATTATGATGATCCTGTGTGCATTTTAACATCTTCTCCTTTCGCTTCAATCCGAGACGTTTTGGTCGCTGTGCGTCCCACTCTTTCGCTTGATTTTGTATTTATTCTCCCTCTGAGAAATACATAGGGCCTTTGTGCCTCATTTATTATAATTATCTCTTATTCTCTTTGTGTAATTGTCTTATTCATAACTTATTCATTGCTAGTCCTGCTTGTATTTCTCGTAATTACCGCGCTTTTTTTTGTTCCTTGTTTGGTTAATCATTTTTTTGTTTTTCGGTTAGGTTGTTAGGTTTTTAGTTCAAAAGAAAAACATTCTCTTATACTGCTAGGGCTTTAACATCACTGAACAGAATCAGTTGGTTTAGCATTTTGTTTAATCAGCAATTAAGCAACTCGATAGTCGCAGAAGTAAGGATGGCTGGTCAGGGGTGGTTAAATATTGATGATCCGGGTTTCGAATCTTGTCATGTGTGTCATGCCTCGCTAAGTCGATAACCCAGTTAACTTACCATTCGTTGTTGGAACATACTTAACAACTCAACATTATTTACGGCAAGATAATATTATAAAAAAGCCATAGAAACACATTTACACACACAATTTAGACAGCAATAGCTGCAGTGTTTAGTCTTGACGAGCAATACAGCTTAAAAAGCCGCTACAGCTGCACTCACCACAAAAAATCGTCGAGAGAAACCATATGAATTATCCGTGCACTTGGTTGCCACACTTAAAGGAAAGGAAACAAAGCTGGCAGCCACGTTGTAGAAAGAACTTATCAGACAAATTTATCAAAAAAATCTAATAAATCTCCAAACTTTAGCACACTTTCCATATGTATTTATTTCTCTCGCGATGTAGTTTTGTGCGTGTAAATTGTTCAAATGTCTTTGTGACAGCATCATATCGACTTTGATATTGTCGCGCTGTTAATCACTTTGCTCACAGCAGCGAATGGTAAGTCGATCAGGATTTAAACTCTCTAAAACATGTCACCGTCCTTCCAGAGAATTGAAACACGGCTCCTATCGTCCCACCACAGCGATAGTCAGCGGCCTAACCACTGCGGCTATCAACGCGTTATTACGACATACTGTTAGCTTATGTCCAAGGTTTGTCATAAAATCCAATTGTTACAACTGTTAGTCTAAAACAATTTTTTTTGACGACAAATCATCCCTTAAGGAACACACAGAGAAAATTCCAGCGCAAAGTGGTGGCCGACAAATGAAACTGATGCCAATCTGATACACATTTATAAAGTAGATAGTACGGAGGTTAGAAAAATTGCAGTTGTAAAACGGATCCAAACAAGGTAGGTACCTGTGATTTTGAGCTGATTTTGGAAATGAAGTGAGGAAGTGTCTCGAACCAGATAAACTTGTTTAGGAAACATATGACTTGGTTGCGAACACAGCTCTATGGAAGGGGAGAGGGGAGGGGTACAGTATGAGTACAGTATGAGTGGCAGAAAGGCGATTTCTCTCTCTCCTAACTTTAACTCCCAATGTAGAAATAGCTATAATGGCGCCTACTACTGCTTGTGATGATCTTACGGATGAGGACTCCGGAGACGAAGATATTGTGAATGTCAACAATTTACCTCGGGCTCAATTGCTAGCAGGAACTGAACTATTTTTCTGTGACAGTAATGATGAGGACAATTGGGATGAAGAAGACTTATGGCCTGTATCTAGGTTTGTCGACGAGTCAAAAAAATGTTCTAGTCATATTCTAATAGTTATGCTGCTTCAAAAAATAGAGAAAATGACATCACAACAGAGGAAAGAAAAACTTTTATCGGTATTCTCTTACTAAGCGGCTATGTAAAGTTACCCAGACGTCGCATATTTTGGCAGAATTCACGAGATACCCATAATGATGTAGTATCAAATGCAATGTCAAGGAACATGTTTGAATATTAATTTTCAAATATTAATTGTTGTGATAATGGAAATTTAGATAATACAGATCGTTATTCCAAAATCAGGCCTCTTTTCAACATACTTCTTCAGAGGTTTGTCAAGCTTCACCAACGAATGAACGCCACTCTATAGATGAGGCCATGGTTCCATATTTTGGACACCATGGCTGCAAACAATTTATCAAAGGAAAACCTCTGAGGTACGGTTACAAGTTTTGAGTCGGCGCCTTGCCATCCGGATATGTGATTTGGTTTGAGCCATATCATCTTGGCTTGGGGCCCTCCGTAATTCATGAATACCTTGATGTTTTAACAAATCATAAGCAACTTCCATATCACATACTTTGATAATTTCTTGCCAACATTGTCTTTGATAGATTCTTTCTAGTCGGGGAATTAAAGGAACTGGCACAATAAGAAAAAATCGATTGTATGGTTGTCCATTAGAGTCTGATACGAATTTGAAGAAAAACCGCGGATCGTATGACCACAAAACAACGGAGAATAGCTCAATAATTATCGTAAAATGGAGCGACAATAGCCTTGTGCACATGACATCTAATTTTCATGCCGTCGAGCCATTACACCGAGTTTTACGTTTTTCACGAAAAGAAAAAAGCGTATCATGGTAGACCAACCTAATCTTATGGATCTCCTCACTTTTAGAAGGACCATTGCTCTAGGGCTTATTGAAAGTAATAGGAAGAAGAATATTCCGCAAAAATCAAAATTATCTTCTTCACCATTTGAAAATGCTACTTCAGGATTTGACAGAATCGATCATTTAGTAGCTGAACAACCTAAGCAAATCAGATGTAGAGTCTGTCATATGAAAGTTTCTACGAAGTGCACAAAATGTGACGTCGCTTTACACACATTTTGCTCTAAATGGTGCTGCTGTGCCAATACTTATGTGAGCCACTGTATATGTTACTGAACTTTTGGTTTTTATCTTTAATATCGGACAGGCCTCGTAGAATATGATCCTAGCTATAAAGCTTTTTTAAGAGCCCATTACTTTCTGATCTATCATCGCGTTCAAAAGCAAGGAGAGCGAGGTAGACTTTTATGAAGTCAAGTCAACTTGAACAATGCTGTAAACAATTCAAAAAGCATTATTTCACTTTGATAAATCATCGAGAACCTTTAACGATATTTATAACTGCCAATCATTCCTAAATTTCCCAGCTTGTTTACTAAAGAATTAACGTATGCAGAGTAAGCTCTTTCATAAACAACCGTGCGGAACCTGGAACGTAATAATTCTCTGTTATGTACACGAATGTACGATAGGTGTGGATATAACATACATACTTTACAACTTCGACCTTCTATGCGGTGTAAATCGCACGAATGCGAATGCAATTTCTCAGATGTCCGGCTTCTTTAATTTATCTTGTGTGCAGCGTACGGTGAATGTGGACGCGGCTTGCATTTGGGTAGTTGCAGAACTTTCTGCGAATTACGACAGCGTATGAATGCTGAAGTTAATTAGTATCCGTAACTAAAACGGGGTTGTGTTTGTGACAAGTTTTCCCCCAATTAGAACTCTGGTTGTTGTGTAGAGTGATGTTATTTACTTACTATTCAAGATTCAGTTAGAGAACAATATTTAAAGCGGAAAAAAAAATTTATTGCTTCGAAAGTTTTTTTTATCGTACTGCACTGCCTTTTATGCTCCGGTATAATGTAATTTTAAAGGCGTGTAATAGAAAATTAGATTTTTATTGCGGAACATAAAACAGTGTAACGCGAAATATTTCGGTCGTGCTCGTCTGGCGATACGGAGAAATATAATTATAAAGTTATGACGAAACGAAAAAAAATTATATACCTCGTATAAGCCGGGTTGATATTTTGCAACTTAATTCTGTTTATAATTCCGGGAAACTTCATGCTGCGCGTGTTTTATTCAATTTGCAATATATCGTTCGTAATTTATAACCCGTAAAAGTTTCGGTCTTGAATGAATCATGAAAAACTGTAATCAATCAATATGTATTATGTATGGAATGTAATTTATGGAAAATAAGAGGAAATGACGATCTCCGCTGATATTTAGAGCTTTAGTAGTAATCATCAACAGTTGGCTGATAAAATGTTGACGATGAACTAATCCAGTATGAAATTAGCGTCAACTTTGTTCGCCCACTTGGAAAAATGTGTCCTTTTAAAATCTTAAAAATTGATCCAATATCAATCCATCCAAGTATTTTTTTTTTCATACTTTCCGACATAAAATGTCCCCATTCTTCTTTATAGAAGATCACACACTAGCTCTCCCGAGTGCTGGATCAACGAATTCTCCGGTTAAGAGGCCCTCAGGAGAGTTCAGGGAGCTGCAACAATGATTCGCTTCGTTCCGAAGAATGTTGAGTCTTTTAACTTGCGATTTGTTGGCGCTGGACGAGGTCAGGACAACATACGTAAGAATCAGTCGGAGGAACACCATATCAATCATAAAAGCTTGATTTTTTAACTCAAGGAGCTCTTCCAGGACAAGAGAGGAGCTGCAGCCGCACAAGTATGTGGAGACTTGGCAGCGATTGTTGAGAAATGATGTTTAAAACTCAATAACCTTCTATTTAAAGTTAATCTCAAGTATTGTACGACGCGCGATTGCCATTGTAATTTTTGACCGGCACCACTACCTTTATATACCTTGAAATTTGTAAGGTATAGTCGTCGCACTACAACTCGCACTGAATTCTCCCACTACATCACTTTACGATCGTAGCCTTGAGTGGTGAGACCAACGCTTAATCTTGCGATGATGATCTTGTTTGAAAGGGGAGGGAGGGATAGGGGGAGGGGGTGGTATTGACCTTGAAAGGAGGAAAGGTGGTCAGAAGTAGGACTGATCTTGACCTTGAAACTGACATCGTCTTGACATATTTCAAGGTTTTATTGTTTTGTAAACAGATAGCCACCGAATTGGTCAACATTACAAACAAATTTGCAATGGAAAAATTGTGTTGCAATTTGCACCGATGGAGTTCGAGTCATGTCAGGTAAATACAACAGTTTACAAGCGTTAGTGAAACAAGTAGTCTTCAGAAATTATTGGACGCACTGCATGATACATCGGGAAACATTAGCATCAAAATCAAGTCCTGTACTAAACATAGTTTTGACAATAGATATTGAAGTAGTTAACGTCATAAAAATCAGGCCACTAAAATCGAGGATGTTCTTTGTTCTATGTGAAGATATGGGAGATGAGCATAAATCTTTCCTATTTTATTCCACATCCAGATGGTTGTGACGCGGTAAGGTGGTTAACCGTGTCTTTGAACTAAGAAGGGAAATAGCGATATTTCTAAGAGAGGAAGGTGACAGAGATTCAACACACTTCGACAACACTTCTTACTTAGTAGATATATTTAAAAAAACTTAATACACTCTATCTTCAGCTGCAAGGAAAAAAGTCTTTTTTTGACTCTTTTTGTAAAAAAATGCAGTTATGACATAACAAACTCAAAGAAAACAGTTTTGAATGTTTCTCATGTTGTGCGATCTTATGCAAGATTCCCCATTTCAAACTGTGGAAAACCATTTAGTAAACTTGAGTGAGAATTTCAAACGAAACTTCGTTGCAGAAAATGATATTAAGTTGTCAGACTGGAGCTGGGTTTTAAATCCATTTGAGAATAGGCCTGTTGGACTATCACTACAAGAAGAAGACCAACTGAGAGATGTTTCATCAAGTACTTTACAAAAGTCAAAGTTTGTTAATAAATCTTTAACAAACTTCTGGACTGAGCTCTCGAACCACGTTATACTCCGTTATTCAAGGTCTTATCTATGTGAAATTGCATTTTCTGCATTTGCTATTTTGAAATCCAAATACAGAAATAAACTTGAAGTAGAAAATCAACTCAGAGTGGCCATCTTTAACATGGAACCAAATTTAGAGAAATTGTGCGCCTTAAAACAAGCTCATGTTAGCCATTAGTCCATAAAATATTTCTTTGTTTTTTAAATAAAATTTCAATAAATATTTTTTTTAAATCTATCTTTAGCATTTTACCTTTATCTTTTTATTTTCAATCTCTTGTGTGCCCCCCCCCGCCCCCCCCCCCCGCCACCCCAAATGACCAAAATGTAAATTTTTGTCACCCTCCCCCACTTTTTTGCAAAATAGTCGGTATTGCTTACAAAATATTGTTCTATAAGTAAATAGATATCAAATTTAGATTCGAAAATCTTGAAATAATGTTTGAGACGACTAGAACAATTTCGGTGAATGTTTAAACTTACAATTTCTAAAAATGAACGGGGAGAGGGTCTGCACTATTTATGGTTGGAATAACTTCTAATTCTCTAAAAAACAAGGCATTTTCCGCAATTATTTTATGAGTCATTGAAGGTAAAATAAAGGAAAAATGTTCAGAACGACTTGGTACAATCTTCAAAACATCAATTTTGAAAGGGAGAATGGGAGTATGAACATAGAACAGTCAAACAACTTCCAAAAGTCCAATTTTTAGAAGAAAAAACGAGGTGGTGTCAAAATTCATCCAATCCCTGCAATTTAGAAAGATAAAGTAAAAGAAGAATGTTCAGTACAACCTTAAAAATCTAAAAAGACCAAGAAGTATTGCGGTAGTTGGGAAGTACCTAATAATTTAGTAAAACGAAAACTAACAGGTCACCCTCTCGTTAAACAAGTGGTTCAAATTTAACAACAAGCTAGGAAATTGTAAACCCATTGGTGCATTAATTATTTTTGTCCAAAAATTTTGATTATTTTTGATATTTCTGTTAAAGAGTTTTTGATATTTGTGTTACTATATGGTAACGCTGGGAACTAATGGGTTAACAATGCTAACCCCATAGATTTCCCTAACATCTAAAACCCTCAGTACAAATCTAACCTCCAATAATTATCAGCGTTATTGTCAATCATTTACTCTCTTGTGATGCTTCTTCTTCTTCACCTACTTCTTATGTAGATTAAATTGATTAAATTAGAGCCGGTAGGCATTCAGGCATTCTCTGTACTGCAATCTAGAAGATCTATTGTGAGCACCCTTAATCTTTTAGTCCCAATTGATCTCTAACCTTCCAAATATTTTTTCAGATTATAGCTCTAACATCAGCCGATTCCAAATGGGCTAGTTGGAGGTGATATGTTCTGCCATGTATCTGTTGCAAGCAGAATCGGCATTCATCATTGCCCACTTTGCCTTTCAGGCCTCTCTTGTTGAGGTTCAGCTTTTAATTAGGCCACAGAATAGCTGTAATCTAATGATTCGAGACTCTTCACCCTTGTTTGCAAAGCCATCGGCAACCTCACTACTCGCACATTCCTAGTGACCTGTTACCCACATCAGTGCAATCATTTATTGGGGTCTGACCCATATCACCTGAAATTCTTTTCAGGACAAATATTATTTTACTTATCCTATACAAACTGATTCAATTTAACTATTTTATAAACGTCAACATTTTAGATTATAGGCTTTTCAAAATCCCACTATATTGACAATTTTGAAAGTATTGATATTTATTTTCCACGTCATTTTGCAAAATACAAATCAAGTTATGTTTGCTTATTTCCGGACGTATGGATTTTGTCGTTTAAATTGCCGTAAAAATCTACAGAAAATCCATTAACCCCAGTTTTCTATACAGCTCTAACTGCGTGATTTTTGGCGTTGATTAATTACTGGGTTTGTTTGCTTCGCTCCGATGCGAAAAGTGCACCGAATCCGCATTTAGAGCTCGTCAAAACCTCGTTAGTTTGTAGGGATGATCCGGTGTTGTTACAATGGAGAATTTTTGAACGTTTAAAAAAGTTTTGCCATTGTTACAAATTAATAGCTGGGGTGGCTGCAATTGTATTTGCGTGGAGTGGCAATTGTAGTATCAACTTGGTTTGTTATTGTTATCTAGAATTTATGGATTACATTGTGTTTATAAATGAAACACCACCTAATAATTTCGATTTTAAAAGGCAAAAACAATTCGCAAATAAATTAATAATCATTTTCCCCTCCGCATTCCCAAGACTTGTTCTTTTTCGAGTCCAAGACTTGTTAAGACTGTTTCAGATATAAACAATTTATCACAACTTTCATTCCCTAACCTCACCTTTTCCAAATTAGATCCCAGTACTAATTAAATCACTCAATTTACAAGCATACACAAGCAACACCACCCTGTATAGTAAGAACGCTTCCATTGAACAGCGTGATGATTTAAAGGAAATGATAAAAGAGGAACTCCAAGCGACACCTTCAACACAACGTAATTGATATTAGAGACTATGTTATCTTCTTTGGATTACCCAATAGCCCTCGCAATAATGGAGATGAAGTACCATTCTGTTACAGCATCCACTCAGAACGATGGTAGCGCCCTCTGACACGCGATACCCTTTAAGATATTTCGTTACACGTTCACAACCGCCCTCCGTTATACGCGAGAGTACGTAGGTACATATATTGGAGGAGGTGGGAGAAGGGGCACTGAAGGAACCTGAAAAAAAAATTTTAAATCGATAGACGCGTGTTATTCTCCCTGAAATCACAATAAATCTATATAAAATATACATAAATGCTATAATTGTACATAAAAGTACAATTCCGAACGCTAGGCTTTCACTTGCTAGATATTCGACAAATTTCTCTACCACCGCAAACCCTCAAAAATATTTTCCGCACACAGCATACTCCGGAATTTTTACGGCATATTAAACTTGGGGAGAACTGAGAGCTATGGAGCGTAATTTCTCTCTCTCCCTCGCTCTATATTTCTCTCGCTCTCCGCCAGTCTCTAGCAAGCTATCACCCTATCGAACGTGGCTACTGAATCTGCTGCATATATTCGAGTGTACGGCTATAGATATAATATTCCTGGCTGAATTTGGAGTGTGGTGGTGTTGGGGGCGGTGCATTTACTCGCTCGACAGACCGTGGTATAGTTCGGCTGGATCTTCCAGCATATACATTTTACAATCGTAATAAAAGTGTCAAATTGTCAATTAGGAAATCTCAGAAGAGTTGCGACCAGACCGTCTACGGTAGTAGAGCAATATGAATTATAGGACTTAGTCCTGGCGTTTATATCGATTACATTATATGCGGCAATAAATTTTACTCTTAATTTAATTTCTTCTAGCGAAGTATATTCGATATTTCTTTCCTGTTTGTGAAGTTAAAACGCACCTGGTCGATTTAAAAAATGTTCTGCGTTAGCTTAATGGAATTAATAATGAATTACGCTGTTAAAGTAAAGACAAAATTGTGATATGGCTGTAGAGTAGCCATCTATCGTTTAATTGCGAAACTATTACGGTTACAATTTTCGATTTTATTAACATAGTAAATGTTCGAATTGACCACCACCAACTTCCATACAATGGAACAAATTCTACTCAAATCGTCCTCACACACTCTGGAGCACGTTGTCGTAATTCATTAAGACTAGTTGGTTGAGTTTTATTAGTCTTAGGTGAACCCACAAAAAGAAGTCCAAGAACGAGAAATCGTACGATCTTGCTGGCCATTCAGTGTGGCCTTTCCTTTCCATCCATTGTCCATTGTCGGCTAAATTCCGAAGATTCAATAGGTTTGAATTTCGGTCTGCTGTTTCGGCTAGCTGGAACATGTTATCAAGAAATATGTACAACCAAATTATAAGTTAATATTCCTGAGATATTAGAAACCACTCATGATAATTTGTGTAGTGGTAAGACAGAGATATGCTGCACCAAAAAAAAATTCCAAAACCAGTATTCTGCTTCTTTTTCATACTAATTGCTCAGCTGTCAAAGACCTCAACTCACTTTTAGTAAGACCAAACACGAATACAATATATTCGGATAATTCTGATCTGTTTTAAAGCAACTTAAAGTCTGTTTAGACGCAACACCATTTGCTTGACCTATAGAATGTACCAATATAGGAACCTTATGTTTTGAATATTGAATTTTGAATATCGTTTATCGATAATTCCATTGCCTGTGGTAACTTATTCTTGTCCAAAACTGTCATACTTGTTCCTTCTTCTCCTTTATTTTGATGCTTAGATATCACCCATGCTGGCAATTTCAGCGAAGAAAACCATCCTCCTTCTTCTCTACGTTCCAGGTACTTGATCGTTCTGACCTGTCCGAATGTTGTTCAGAAAAGATCGAATTCTACAGTGCCAATCTTCCTCTTGGTACAGCTTCAGCTTTTGCCTACAAGAACATTGATTTTCCTATCATCTCAGACGATAATTGAGAGAAAAAATAAAAGAAATCAGGAAGAAACATTATTTACTGTCGTACATCAGAATATACAGAGTTTAAGAAATAAGATTCTGATTTCTAATATTTCTTGACCAGGTGAATAATCAGTTATCCGAGCAACAGTTCTTGAATGCAGCGGTATAGAAATAAGAAGTAAAAAACTAATAATAATTAACCTTTATCGGCCACCTCGTGGAGATATTGATGATTTTATTAAGATACTAGACGACGTATTACAGAATATAGAACAAAAAATATTATATAAAATATTACTGACTGGAGATTTTAATATTGACTTGGGAAAAGAGGACAAAGGCTCTAGAGCATTCTTGAACACTTTAATAAAATATAATTTGAAACCGACTATAATGGAACCTACTCGAGTGACATCTACCTACATCGAGCTCAATTATTGATAATATATTTATAAATTTAACTGACAATGACTATAAAAGTTGTGTACTGTGACATGACGTTCTCAGTATACAGGATGTTAATAATAGATAAACATTCTAAAAGAAAAATAACTATAGCAACTGATTCGACAAAGGCTTGGCTCACACCTGAGATTAGACGACTGACACTAATCAAACTAATCAACTCTATGAAGGAACAGTGAGCGACAGAATATGTAAAAATCTGTACAAACACTGTACCAGCGATAATCTAGAAAATAAAATTAACGAATCAAAAAAGAAAGTATATTCTGATTATATTGAGAACTCAAATAATAAGACGAAAGCAACATGGAAAGTTGTTAATCAAATACAAGGTCGTAAATAACAAAGCGGCTTTAAATTAAATGCTTTCAGGGATAAGTACGATAATGACATGGAAACACTAACTGCGATAAGCAATTACTTTATAAGTACAGGGTGTTCAGATAAGAATGCAAAGTGCTGAATCTCTGAAACTAGTCGTCGTAGGACTTGCGGTAAAAAATTTTATGACTAAAGTGATAAAAAGAAGACCGTGGAAAATATTTTCAGATTTCCAAGATGGTCGCCAGGGGGCGTAACCGGCATTTTAAACTTTTAAAGCGATTTTTCAGTAAAATCCACCCAGCAAATGTTACCAAAAAATATATCCTTTTTAAAGCTAAGCTTTACTCGAGTAATTTTTGTATAACACTTTTTGACGTATCTATTAAAATAAACTAGTTGAGGGTAATTCAATGCTTTTTTAAATAAACAGCTGTAACTCCCAAACGAGTGAACGGATTTTAACAAACTTGGTCTTATTGGAAAAAGCATTTATTGTTCCATCAAACCTATCTTACCTGTGATATGTATATTTCTTAGTGATGCCGCTACAGCGCGCTTTTTGATATAATACCAGAAAATTGCAAAATTTTCTAATTCTAATTCTCTAATCTAAAATTAAATGCAATAATATGACTTTTTCATAAAAATGTAGCGAAGTGATACCTAAATAGGCTAGTGAAAGCCGTATTTCGATATCTGACCAGTAGCGGCAATTCTGATTGTTAACTAGACCATTTAAGTCTGTATTCGCCAGAATAGCAAATATTAAAATGGGAAATGTGGATTATTAATTGCGCGGTTACTTATTAACTTCGTAAAACTTTAAACGACGATCACATTCGTCTTCATGAAGTTGCTGTACTAATTGAACTTGATGAGTGCTGGTATGCTGTTACAAAAATTTTTCCCTCTTAGTTTCCAATGTGGTACCAATGTCGTGGTACTCATATTAACAAATTAGAGAACATGACTTATAAATTAAACTCAAGTAGACAAAGCTAAAGTAAAATGAGTCAAAGAAATATAACGAAGAAAATACTAATACCAGTACATGTGGTTGTTTTTTGTGTGTTGACCAAACATTCAAAATTTTTAGATTTTCTAAAAATTTAAACTATTATTCCTATTTGGAATTCTCCTTCTATTCTTTATACGAGGGAGCGTTTTTATATTCGCGGAATGGGCTGGTTGTAGGGGGGTGATTAGGCGCATTGGTGGCGTGGCCTGTGCAGCAACTCATAATTAGTATAAATACGAAGTTTCATTGTTATTAGACAGTTAGTCTTTGAGCTATCGTCAACCAAGTAACATAATCAGGAGTGAAAAGTGAAATATGGAGAGTGGAGAGTGTTCGCGTGCATTTTTGGACCTGTGTAATGAAGACAAGGATGGTGTATTGAGTCGAATTGTTACTGGAGACAAAACTTGGGTTCATCATTATGAACCTGAGTCCAAACAAGACTCCATGCAGTGGCATAAAAAGGGCACAGCACCTCCCAAGAAATTTAAAGTGTCACAATCAGCTGGGAAACTCATGGCAACGGTATTTTGGGACTCGGAAGGAATATTGTTGATTGATTATAAAGATAAAGGTGTTTCTATAACTGGAGAATATTACGCTTCAATATTAGAGCGACTAAAAGAAGCCATTAAAGAGAAAAGACGGGCAAAATTGACGAAAGGTGTGCTGCTTTTGCACGACAACGCGCCCGTCCACAAGAGCCGCGTTGCGTTAGCTGCCCTGCATAAGCTGGGCTTCGAAATTGTGAATCACCCACCCTACAGCCCAGACCTGGCGCCGAGTGATTATTACCTGTTTCCGAAAATGAAAAAAGAGCTGCAGGGTAAAAAATTTACTGCCGATGATGAAGTCAAGGAGGCAGTTTCGCCGTATTTTGCAGATAAAGAGAAATCATTTTTTTTTGAGGGTATAAATAAATTAATTGCAAGATGTGAAAAATGTATCCGTCTTGCAGGTGAATATATTGAAAAAGACAAATAATTTGGTTTTCTTATTTCCACCCCTTATCCCCCATTCCGCGAATATAAAAACGCTCCCTCGTAGAATGCGTTCATATGTTCAACCGTTTTAAGTGGTACAAGAACATTGAATTATCTCCTTACAAACAAGAAATAAAACGGTTCGAATATCCAAAACAAATGACTGCCCAAAACCTAATTCCTTGGGTTCATTTATAAAAAGGAGCAAGTTCAAGTCAGTATACCATGAATCGCAAAGAACTTTAGATGGTCAGCTGATCGTAGTGAATTTTTTTAACTATGACGAAACGATTAGATTATCCAGGTAGGTGGTGGTGCCTCTTCCTCTAGCAATAAGAGCAAAAGAAGGAGAAACAGCAACTTTTTCGGTGCAGCATTTGGAAAAACTACAAAGAGCACTATTGCAAAAAAACCCATTTTCCTTTCTATGAAGTGATGCCAACCTAACGACTAGTCAATGTTTTCTTTTGTAAAAATTGTACTTTTTCAAAGAATGTGTCTATATAGTTTTTGCAAACAAAAATTTAGACCGAAACTTAAGACTTAACACCGTGACTCATAATAGATGGCTCCCAACTGAACTGAGC
This sequence comes from Holotrichia oblita, assembly GCA_023690525.1. Classification (NCBI taxonomy): domain Eukaryota; kingdom Metazoa; phylum Arthropoda; class Insecta; order Coleoptera; family Scarabaeidae; genus Holotrichia; species Holotrichia oblita. The sequence goes on along the minus strand of CM043016.1, from coordinate 193,863,330 downwards.
CAAGACGAATTCTAACAAATTAGAGAAAACCCCTAAGGACTTTAGAGATTTCAAGATGTTGACCAAAAATATATTCCCGCTCAACTAGTGTGAGCTCAAAATCGCACGATTATAGGCAATACTTCCAGTCCGTTTACAAAACCCCTAATAATGATGACGTGTGATTGAGATGACAAGATTCGATTTAATGGTGGAGTTCTTCCCAAAATTAAAATTCTAAACCTAAAGAAAACTACCTAAAAATATCTTAAAACGATTACTTAATTTGGAAGCAGGTTATCCGCCCAATACAGTCGATGTCTGGTCTCGCAAAACTAGTTAGAGCAGTAATATGAAAAATGGAATTTTTTTCCCGAGACAACCAGATTTTTAATTCAATCAAATTACAAATGGCAAAATTATTGCCTTATATCGTGAGAGAATAATCATTTCGATCTTCTAACATGTTTATATCTCCTTTTGAAATGATAATCTAGTCAACTGAAGATGACAGGAGCGAATGGACGAAATTTGAATGCGGGCGTTCAAATGGAAAATCGAAATTATTGAATCAAATTTGGAGAAGATCTGAGAATCGTTTCCTTGAAACGGTTTGCTTGAAAGGGTTCAACAGTCGAGCGATTCTATAATCAGCTAGTTGGCCCACCTCTATTCAAATAGATCACCTTTAAAGTCAAGATTCAAACTGGATTTCATCAATTTTATTGCACCACAATTAATAAACTTTTCCAAACAATTTTTGGATATGAAACCTTTTAGACTATAAGGAATCAAAACGCTTCCACTCACAGTTCTTGAAATGTTTGTTAAAGACAATCAAATAAGCACTGGAAACGTTGCTCCTATTGGAAATTATTTTGTACCCCTCTGAGCGATTGAAAAAGCCAGTCTAACGATCCTAACTCGCTTTGCACGATCATTATACAGTTTCTCACCCCCCCCCTTCTCTCACGACTGAAATCTTAATCTAGCATTTCACATCTACACCCTTCCATTACGTCTTAATCTAACGAGCTTTAGAAACCTCAGCTCAGCTTAAGGACTTCCATATCCTGTTTAATATAGTTAAAATATGGTTATTGTATTTGTTTTTAAATGAATTACCATCACACACGTTTAGGTCAGCTACTAACCTCGTAATACATTTACTTAGATATCTAATTGAATCCATCAAGCTTTAATATATATATATCCAGTTCTAACCTTAGTTAGTCGGATTATATTTTATTAATTCTTGTAACCCGTCAAATCGTGAAATCCGGTTTACTTTTTCGACTCGAAACTTTTCAATTTTAATCTCGCGAAATAATCTGAATCTCTTGTTACGCCCACATTCCCCCCGCTCCAGCTTAATTCCCCATCCACATATTCAACAAACGAGGGGTATATTTCTCTTCTATTAAACGAGTCGGGCGTTTATCGCATGTCTCGGAGTTTACAAAGAGCGAATGCCTGTTCCATTTAGACGCGAACTTGTTTCGAAGTTAACATCTAAAAGATGGCATCGTCCTTGCTTTACGGACAAGGATGGAAGGATGGAGACCGAATCGATGCTCGCAACCATAGAGGCGAGACATTCTCTGATAAAGCTCTAATAAAATATAATTTACTTACAATTAGACAGAAGGGAGTGATATAAGTTGATGAGCTTAACAGGGAGGATAATAATATAAATTGTACTTACTCGAGAATAAGTGTATACATAGTAGTTTCTGACTTACCTGAAATTAAAAAAATATATACATTAATATTAGAGCAACATTAATTTGGGACATGCAACATGTTATTCGACCAGAGTGAACGTGCAGTGCGAATATACATTTCCAATCTATCGGGAATTAATAGCGTACTAAGTTGGCTTCGAGTTGAGTTATATTACAAGTCGTTGGATAGTGATAGGATGTTATTACGGAGCTGCCACAGGTGATATTGACTTCCGGTCAATAGATATGTACCCTATCCCGTACGTTACGCTCAAATACGCCTTAAATCAAACGGGATAACGTGAAATACTGCACAGCTTGATGCAAACGTAGACGTATTGCTCATAATTAATTGCACCGCATGTGTAATATTACTAGCGAATGCTACAAGCTGTGAAATATATCGTTTCAGTTTATAAAATGAAAATCTTAATCTTTCGACGTAATAAGTTTTTTTTTGTGAAGATCCCAAGCAAATTTTGCAAGTATTAGTGTTACAAAAACGAAGTCCATGAATCTTATCAATTTTTATCAGATATTTATATTGCCAACCGAACAATCATTGTCAACTTCTGTTCGTACAAAACCCTAGTCGTGGGAAGCTTTGCTTTCTCGTTTTCATCTGAAAAAAATGCAGCGGAAAATCATCGTACTTTGTTTAAGACTTGCGGAGAACATGCTCCATCACTTTCGACTTATGAATTTTGGTTTAGACGGTTCAAAAGTGGTGATTTGGTACAAGCGACAAAGAGCGTGAGAGAAAATCAGCAATGTTTGAAGACGCTGAATTGGAGGCTTTTTTAGGTGAAGACTCCAACTCAAAGGGAACTTATTGAATCTATGGGGGTGACTCGATAAGCCATTTTATTGCGTCAAAAACACAAAGGTATGATCCAGGAAATGGGAAATTAGATTTAATTTGGACTGAAACCAAGAAGTATCGAAAGGTGATTTTGCTGCTTCAACAGTACAAACGGAAGTCTTTCTTGGATCGTATTGTTACTGGGGACGAAAACTGGATGCATTATGACAACTCTAAACGTAGGAAATCATAGGTGAGGCCCGGCCAACCCGCCACATCGACTCGAAAGCCGAATATCCAAAGTTCGAAGGTGATGCAGTGTATTTTGGTCGGATTAGAAGGGTGTGGCGTATTATGAGCTGCTAAAACCGCGTGAAACCATTAATCACTATCGACAACAATTCATCAAATTGAGGCGAACATTGAACCAAAAAAGGTCAGAATGGGCGACCAAACACATTGCATTACATGGAAAATAGTGGATGGGAAATCTTTCCTCTTTCACGCTCTTTGCCCCTTTTAACTATTACTTGTTTCGATCAACGCAGAATATAATAATAATAATAATAGGTTTTTTTTAATCAACATAACATAGAGTATAAATTAGTATGCAAATTCATCAAAAAGAAACAGAAAGCTATACGAAAAATGTCAAGGTCAAGTTGGTCAACCCCTTGCTATTCTTCCAATTAACCTTGTACTACAAGAATGAGCATATTCAATTATAATCTGTTGATTCTACTTTGCTTAAAATTATCCTTAAAACTAAAATTCTGTAACTGCCATAAAAACAACTATATAGATACATACATGTTTACCTTATGTATATCATCTTCGAAATGCGCTGCACTTCAATTGAAGGTATCAAAAATTGGGTCGATATGTGATAGATGAGCGGTTCTATTTGGGAAGAATTCATGAGTTTCCTCAAAGATGGGAAAAAGTTGTAGCTTCCGAAGGAAAATAAATTGAAAAGAAAGTATCCAATAGCTACCCTGTACACTAGTTTGGCCTAAAAATAATCGCTTGTACGAGGGAGCGTTTTTATATTCGCGGAATGGGCGATAAGGGGTGGAAATAAAAAAACCAAATTATTTTTCTTTTTCAATATATTCACCTGCAAGACGGATACATTTTTCACATCTTTCAATTAATTTATTTATACCCTCATAAAAAAATGATTTCTCTTTATCTGCAAAATACGCCGAAACTGCCTCCTTGACTTCATCATCGGCAGGAAAATTTTTTACCCCGCAGCTCTTTTTTCATTTTCGGAAACAGGTAATAATCACTCGGGGCCAGGTCTGGGCTGTAGGGTGGGTGATTCACAATTTCGAAGCCCACCTTATGCAGGGCAGCTAACGCAAAGCGGCTCTTGTGGACGGGCGCGTTGTCGTGCAAAAGCAGCGCACCTTTCGTCAATTTTCCCCGTCTTTCCTCTTTAATGGTTTCTTTTAGTCGCTCTAATATTGAAGCGTAATATTCTCGGGTTATAGAAACACCTTTATCTTTATGATCAATCAACAATATTCCTTCCGAGTCCCAAAATACCGTTCCCATGAGTTTCCCAGCTGATTGTGACACTTTAAATTTCTTGGGAGGTGCTGTGCCCTTTTTATGTCACTCCATGGAGTCTTGTTTGGACTCAGGTTCATAATGATGAACCCAAGTTTCGTCTCCAGTAACAATTCGACTCAATACACCATCCTTGTCTTCATTACAGAGGTCCAAAAATGCACGCGAACACTCTACGCGCTGTTGTTTTTGCGGCGGCGTGAGCATTCTCGGCACCCATCTTGCGCTGACCTTAGACATGCCGAGATGATCGTGTAGGATTTTAAAAATTGTTGTATCGGAAACTCCAACCATTTCTGCGAGTTGTTTCTTCTTTAGTCGAGCATCGTCGAGTACAATTTTTTCAACTTTTTGGATAAGTGCTGGCGTGGTCACCTCAATGCTTCTGCCCGGCCTCGGGTCGTCTTCAAGGGATTCCCTTCCTTGTTTAAATAAACTATGCCACTTGTACACCATGGTTTTTCCTGGACAAGAGTCGCCGTAAACCAATGACATCTGATTTATTATGGACGCGACTGATTTTCCTTGCCTGGTAAGGAACTTTATAACGGCACGATATTCGATTTTTTCCATATTTCACTTTTCACTCCTGATTATGTTACTTGGTTGACGATAGCTCAAAGACTAACTGTCTAATAACAGTGAAACTTCGTATTTATACTAATTATGAGTCGCTGCACAGGCCACGCCCCCGCGGGTGTAAGGAATGATTAAACGTCACAGCCATTAAAATGTTTACAGGGAATGCTACGCAATAACTCTCTTCTCACCAAAGAATTGCTTTTCCAACACGATAATATAGCAAAGCTAATAGCAAAATGGTCACATATTTAATAGATATTGCAGGAAATGTGAGAAATATGCCCAAATTAATCAATGTGCAGCCAAATATTTAGAAAAAGTTTCATTAACTATAAACTGCCGTGAAGGAAGGTAATAAAGCTCATTGAAAGCAAGACATTTTTTATTGATCAACCATCAAATAAAGCCAAGTCTCCGGTCATAAATCATTCCATTTCATTAAATCTTCATCTTTCAGCAAGGTGTGAAATATATATCACCTTCATGCATTTTTCTTTTAACTTTACTAATTTGAAACCTCTTAGGTCCACCTACAAAATGCTGAAAAAATGTATACGAAACAGAACATATTTCCGACTTAAAGGTCAGAAAATGGTGGTCTAACAGCTTTCTTGTTAAGGCAGCTGTGTGTGCTCAGTCACCACTATTCTGCAAGAGAAATAATAATAATAATATTTATTCTTAATTTATTTCGGAGTTTTCTTAATGTGATTTAATATATATTCAACAAAAATCAATATAGCTAATGAATATTAAAGCAATTATATAAAAAACAATACCAACAAAGCACTTTCTGAAGGTGAATCCCCAAATTATCACGCTGAAACCAGACAAAAGTAATAAAACTATTGTCATAAACAAGTCAGATTATGACAAAAAAATGTTTGAACTATTAAATGAAAACTTATTCTGAATTAAAAACTGATCCTACAAGCCAAAAATCCATAATGCCATACCACCTAAAATATATGGACTCCCTAAAGTTCATAAAAACGGTCATCCCTTAAGACCTATTGTGTCAAGTATGCAGAGCCCATACTATAGATTTTCTAAATTTTTGGCAAGCATTATTCAGAATATAACAGGAAAGAACGAGTACTATATCAAAAATTCATGGCAATTTAAAGATTTCATTAATCATGTCACCATCCCAGATAATTACCATTAATTGTCTCTTTAGATGTTGTTTCCCTCTATGCTAACATTCCGGTCGATCTAGCTATCAATATCGTGGAAAAAAAAATGCTATCTCATATAAGAGCATACTGACCTCCCATTAAACGATTTTGTCGAAGCCCTTAAATTAACATTGTCATCTACATATTTCCAATTACAAAATAAAATTTTTAAGCAACATTTTGGTTGTGCTATGGGTTCGCCTATCTCCTCTGTAATAGCTCAACTAGTTATGGAGGATCTAGAAGAGACTATCATATCAAATAATAATTTGAATTTGCCCTTTTTTAAGAGATATGTAGATGATTGCATAACAGCTATACCTAAGAATAACGAACAGACAGTATTGCAGCTTTTTAATTCATACCATAAAAAAAATACAATTCACCATTGAAATTAAGGTGGACCACAAAATAAATTTTCTAGATTTAACTCTCATAAAAAACAAAAATAGCATATTAACAAAATTATATCATAAATCAGCCAGCCGATTGACAAAGACGTTTTGTTAAATATATAATATGTATTGTCATAGATTTAAAAAAACAAATATCGACATTGTCAAATAAATATAAATAGAAAATACAACAACAGAAACATAGTTATGGTAAAAACAATGAAGACATATGTGATATAAGTAATAAAATATACTCCAGATGCCTACGGACATATCAGCAAAAAGAAATAATATCGTGACTACTGAGAATAATCTTTAACATTTTTAGATGTGAAATATTCTTTCAAGCATTCAATAAACATTTGATCTGAACCACCTACTTCAGGAGGAGTTACCTCCATTGTTAAACAAAAACGACTGACGTTGCAGCGTTAGTCTCTAAGCTGTTAAGTCCATTCCTCAATTATGAAGCCATGGTCTTTAATCAAACATAAGTTCCAGATGTGAATGAATTCAAATTAAAGCAAAATTTCAGCTTTGATATTGTTATAATATAATCTCAACATCTATTTTAATAAATACGTCTGTATTTCCAGAATAATAATGATAAAAGATAAGAAGCTTGCCTCCAAACTTTAACCGTACAATATATCTGTATGTTATTGCTGTAGGTAAAGGAAAAACAACTTTAAGAGGAAAGTTTGACGTTCTAATTCGGTTCCTCGTCTAAAAGTCCTCGGGTTAATAAGGTAGATGAAGATAACAAACATCCGAAGCCATAATTGGATATGTGTTTCGGGAATTTCGCTTTAGTTTATCGTTTCGTATGTATCGGTGAACATTTTTATTTCTAACTAAATCTAGCTATACAAAACTTGCTCAAACTTGTTTTTAATATAGACTACGCCTGAAGTTTCATAGACACGCATTCAACATCAGATCTAATGCAACTAAACATTGTACGAAATCTGTTGTCTTCTCGGGTCGGGGCTTCCCTGCCGTTAGAAGCAAACTTTATCGCATTGTGTCTGTCACATAACTTAACCGTCTGTAACGCGCGTCTAATCCAGATTAAGTTGTGTTCTTTACGTTTGTCGTAGTAATTTTATAAAGCGCTGCAATCTCGTGTGCCAGTGCTGCTTCGGTGCTAATTGAATTAAGTAGGCGATGTCCGAAAAGATTTATGTCGGTTAGGTATGTAGTTAAGGAGTCTTTCGAATTACCAACAAACTATTTATCATTTAAAATTATTTTCAATCGTGATTCTCTTTTTAATTCCCTTTCAAGTTGTAAGAGTGGAAGTTTCGACTATACGAGAGTTCGCCGTTTAAATTCATACACGCTTTTAGCTTAACTTTTTCTCCAAGTTCGACGACAGGGAAAAAGAGCAAAAGTTGAACAAGTTAAAGTCACCTCTTAAACTTTAGGCGGCGGCAACTTTTCTGAAACACTTGTTTCAATCAGGACGGTCGTCCTACCACTTTTTGTGCCCGTTGGGTACCGAGACGTCCGGAGAGTTCCCGAAATAATTCCTTATTTATTAGGGTTAGAAAGAAAAGGTAAAATAGATGATTCTAAAAAAAAGCTGCCGAACCGATAAATTCCTTTCGTAAATAATGAATATGTAAAATTATATTGTTCGACCGAAAAAATTTATATACTGAGAGGTCGTGATATTTATTTTCTTTAAAATTTACGGTTGAAAAATTATTAAAGATTAGATTAGAATGTTTCACGGGTCGGATAGGGTTTCGACGAAACTTCCACATACGTATTTACTTTCCTCTTGATTACTCCATTTTAATTACGTGAATTCAAATAGATTACAAAACGTGGGTAACGAGTCTAGACGTACAAATTGAAGTTTCCACTGCTGTTATTACAAAACGAGAGCATCGGTAACCCAGACGAACGAATTATATCAGACAAAGAATACAAATTGCGACTGGTATCTGTAGACGCGATCTTTAATGTTATACGAAGCAAAAAAAAGAATTTGAAACGGTAAAAATTTCAACACTGAGGGAACAGTCTTACATCAAGAAAAAAAAATCTTGAAAAAATTGTTTTGTGCCAATATACGAGGGAGCGTTTTTCGTGCCGTTATAAAGTTCCTTACCAGGCAAGGAAAATCAGTCGCGACCATAATGAATGAGATGTCATTGGTTTACGGCGACTCTTGTCGAGGAAAAACCATGGTGTACAAGTGGCATAGTTTATTTAAACAAGGAAGGGAATCCCTTGAAGACCCGAAGCCGGGCAGGAGCATTGAGGTGACCACGCCAGCACTTATCCAAAAAGTTGAAAAAATTGTACTCGAAGATGCTCGACTAAAGAAGAAACAACTCGCAGAAATGGTTGGAGTATCCGATACAACAATTTTTAAAATCCTACACGATCATCTCGACATGTCTTAGGTCAGCGCAAGATGGGTGCCGAGAATGCTCACGCCGCGCCACCGCAAAAACAACAGTGCGTAGAGTGTTCGCGTACATTTTTGGACCTCTGTAATGAAGACAAGGATGGTGTATTGAGTCGAATTGTTACTGGAGACGAAACTTGGGTTCATCACTATGAACCTGAGTCCAAACAAGACACCATGCAGTGGCCTAAAAAGGCACAGCACCTCCCAAGAAATTTAAAGTATCACAATCAGCTGGGAAACTCATGGCGATGGTATTTTGGAACTCGGAAAGAATATTGTTGATTGATTATAAAGACAAAGGTGTTTCTATAACCGGAGAATATTACGCTTCAATATTAGAGCGACTAAAAGAAGCCAGTAAAGAGAAAAGACGGGGAAAATTGACGAAAGGTGTGTTGCTTTTGCACGACAACGCGCCCGTCCACAAGAGCCGCGTTGCGTTAGCTGCCCTGCATAAGGTGGGCTTCGAAATTGTGAATCACCCACCCTACAGCCCAGACCTGGCCCCGAGTGATTATTACATCTTTCCGAAAATGAAAAAAGAGCTGCGGGGTAAAAAATTTACTGCCGATGATGAAGTCAAGGAGGCAGTTTCGGCGTATTTTGCAGATAAAGAGAAATCATTTTTTTATGAGGGTATAAATAAATTAATTGAAAGATGTGAAAAATGTATCCGTCTTGCAGGTGAATATATTGAAAAAGAAAAATAATTTGGTTTTTTTATTTCCACCCCTTATCCCCCATTACGCTCCCTCGTACATATTTTTGGAGTTGCATTTAAGAATTTTTTTTCTTGCTAATTATTTTACTTCAAGACAAAAAAGTTTTCTTGGACAAAGTATAAGACATTTTGAATGACATGAAATACAATGCGAAAAATTGAGATAAAATTCGGAAAATTTAAATTTGGATAAACTATTAACCATACCCATGTTCTGCTAATTTAATGTCGATTACTAGTTAAGATATCAATAATCAGAAGTTCTATATATTTGATATTATGAGGAGTTGACATTCAAAGCTCATTTTGTCCAAAATTTTCACGTTAGACATATTGGTGGCGTTGCACTCCCAACAGACAAATACACCTTCTGACATCATCAAACAAACTCTGTACTCTCATTTGTGTATCGAACTGTGCAGTGAAGTGTACGTGGATCTTTTTATACAAATGGAAATCAGAGAGAAAGAGCATATTGTTGGTGATATCAATCAAGGAAGCAAGATTAAACCAAGATCCGTGATATTAAGAGAAAGGTATAACGAATAAGGTAAGAATTGTTAATTCAATTACATTACACGTACACATTAATTAAAATTTGTTCCACATTAACAGATGTCTTGCCAAAGACAGACTTTCCAGGGAACACAGAAGAACTGCGACTTTTCTGTGATGGTTGCGCTGGATAAAACAAGAACAGCTTTTTGGTACATGAGCTCATGATTTGGTTACAGAAAATTGCCCCTACAACTTTTAAATTGATAAACACACTTCCACACTTCCTGATGTAAAAGACAATTCGTTCTTGCATGCTGAGCGAATTTTCGGAAGAATTGAAAACTCATTAAACGACATAGCTTCATAAAGAATCCCGAAAAGTACTGGGAGTTATATTCACAAGTTTGAATCGTTCGGTTCTGGGCACACTAAACACCAAACAAATTTTAACTAAAACACCGACGCGTTTCAACAGCAATGCTGTCATTATCAAGGCGATAATAAAACTAAATTAAAATAAAATCTACAAAAACAGGTAACCTAAATGTTATGGACGGTCAATCCGATACGCACCATTAATTTCCAATTAACGAAAACAATGACGAATGCGGGATAGGTCCGTTGTCACAGTTCATTACACATGACTTATTTTTATATATTTATAAACTTTCGAAAACATTTAGACACTTACAATTGTTTATTTGTCTAATTAATTTAACATTCGTATGATCGATGTTGTGATCTGTTTCAAAAATGTGTTGGGCAACGCTCGATTTCTCAATTCTATTAAATCTAAGATGAGCCATATGCTCTTTGAATCTAGTTGAGACTGCTCTCCTGGTTTGTCCAATATGTTTTTGATTACAATCTTTACAATTGATTTCGTAAATACCTGACTTTTCTAGAGGTTGTATTTTATCTTTAGGGTTACCGATGAGACTTCGTAAACTAGTCCCAGAACTGTAAACTATTCTGAAATCCAGCTCTTTGAAGATTTTACTCAAACCTTTAGTGATAAAGGGAGCGTAAGGGAGGGTCACAACGTGTGAAGCTTTAACATCCTCTCGAAAAGTCGTAGATTCTTTCACAGTTTGCTTATAATTAAACTTCCTAATTAACTTATAGATATGCTGAGGCTGGAAACCATTACACTTAGCCCCATCTTTTATAATTTTAAGCTCTTTCTCATACCTCGCCTTGTTCAAAGGAAAAGTGAGAAGTCAGTGGACCAAAAAATTCAGGCTTGCCATTTTGTGTTGTACACAATGATGGGAATCTGAAGGAATGTAGCGAAATGTACTGGTTTCCTTTCTATACACGTCAAACTCTAATCTATTGTTATTTCTAATTACTAAAGTATCTAGAAAGGGTAGCTGACCGTTTTCTTCTCTTTCACAAGTGAACTTCTTGGTTTCGAACCGATTATTTAATCGATTGAGAAAATCGTCAATATTACATTTTTTAGTGTCAAATATAGCGAAAATATCATCCACATACCTCAACCAAACCCTAGTAAAGTATTCGCTCTCAGATTCTAAGTCCTTTTCAAAACGGCTCATGAAAAGCTTAGCCAAAAAGGGCGACAAGGAGTTACCCATTGCCGTTCCTTCGAGCTGTTCATAAAAACTCCCGTTGAATTGAAAAATGTTCTGTTTCATACAGATGTCAGTTAAGCGAATATAATCCTGGACACATTGTTGACTCAAACAATTTTGAAGCAACAAGTCCTCGAGGTATGTCAAGGTGTCTGGAATAGGTACACTAGGAAAGAGAGAACTAACATCAAATGAAATCAATATTTCACCCTCCAGCAACTGAATATTTTGAATTTCTTTTATAAATTCTAAGGTTGCTGTATTGGCAAATTATTAAATTCATTGGTCAGCCATTTGGAAACCTTATAAGTCGGTGCGTCAATTGCCGAAACAATTAGCCTTACCGACTTGTCAGGTTTGTGAATTTTAGGTAAACAATATAATTTAGGGATAACAGGATTGGAAACATGTAGCTTACGTCTAACATCGGCAGTGACAAGGTTGTTACAAGTTTTAAACACATTGTTGACGTCTCTAATCATTTTCGGTAAAGGATTTTTTGAAATTGACTTATAAGGACCACTACTCAACAGGTCATTAATCCGATCATAGTAGTCCTCTTTATCTAAAATAACAACCTTGTTCCCTTTTTCAGCTTTCAAATAAAAACAATCTTTTTCCCGCAAAGTTTTGATGATTTTAATGTTTTCGGATTTCTGAGGTGATTTATATGATTTCAAATTTTTTGAAATAGTATGTTTGCAGGCCTCCCTAACGAACTGTTTCGTGGGCTCAGGAAACCGCTGGATAGAGGATTCTATCCCGGCAATAACCCACTCAACATTCGATTCACGAGTCTGCAAACCAAATTTCAATCCTTTATTCAAAAGATTAAGTTCCCGTTCACTAAAAGTTTGCGAAGAATGATTTTCTACTATGTTAATGGTACTCATCGGAAAATGATGTTTATTCTTTAAAAAAACAACCTAACTTTCTTAATTTCCTATCATGAGAGAATTTCTTATTCTGAACTTTCCTATCGATTGAAATAAACATGTTCCGGTGAAAAATCACACCATAGTTGATATTCAACATCATTAAGATCTAATGTTAAAAATTTCCAAAGTTGGTAAGCTTGAATCTCAAGTTTACTGCGTTTGGCAAGTTTACTGCGTTTTGCTTCTGGCTTAAAAAAATTAATTGGAATTAGCGAGGCTAAACGAATTCATATCAAAAGATCTACACGGAACGAAAATCGCATATTGGTAATGTCTGATATATTTTACCAGAACGACGAGATATTTTACCACGACAACAACAATTGTCTCAAAAAAAATAGAAAGTGAAACAAAACTAGCTGAAACTTTAGCCGGCCAAGACCGGAAGAAAAATTTAGATCTACAATGTCTGAACTCTACTGATACAACAGACCTACAAAATTATTCATTAATGTTTTTTCATTTGAAATAAAGATTGTCTTTTATTTCTAGTTTTATCAGTTTTACATGTTTTAAAAATAGGCTAATTTGACAAACAAACCGTTGTTGGACGAATGCCTTTTTGAATGTCATCTCCTTATACAGATTAACATTGAAAAGGAACCTGAATTTGGATGAATAACTCATATCTTTGTTGATAAGGGTACTAAATGTTTTTTAACCTAGGGTAAGTCCGCGATAGATGGACCACATTATTTTAAAGTTAAATTTTTCGAACTGGATGCAACTTAAACATTACAAAATTTTATTTTTCCATCTACATACATTACTTAACAATATTGTTCACGTCCTTGAATGATACATAGAAAACTTAAGGGACAAAAAATTATTTTCGAAAGTATAACGTGGTCCATCCATCCCAAAGGTATACGGGTTAGATGGACCGCTCACAAGGGATAGTTGGACCAATGATCATCTACTTGATATTAGGGTAATTATAAAATAGAAAAAAACAGAACAAACATAAAAAATGAAAGTATAATAGAAGTATAAAAAAATAAACAAATAATGTAGTCTTCAGGCTTTCACGGCCGCTGTTGATGGCTGCTCTTCGGTTCTCGGGTTCTCTGCCGTGTAGAAAAGTTGTGGTACTTGACGTTTCGATCATCTTGTCGTGATCTTCAGAAGTGAAGTGAATGCTGGTGTCGTCTTCTGGTCTCTGCATCTGCTGAGAAATGCCAGTTGGCTCAGCAATTTTGACTTCTTTAGTCGTAGATCTTCCAGTCTCTTCGTACGAGTAAACGTTTCCTTCCCCGTAGAGGTGTGTTAATGTAGTCTTCAGGCTTTCACGGCCGCTGTTGATGGCTGCTCTTCGGTTCTCGGGTTCTCTGCCGTGTAGAAAAGTTGTGGTACTTGACGTTTCGATCATCTTGTCGTGATCTTCTTCAGAAATAAACAAATAAATACTTAGGTAATATAATAATTATTTCCATTTATTTTTCGATCCTTTCTTTCCACATTTTCTTGTAGTGTCGTTGTAAAGTTCCCCGCAGTGAACACATTCATTTTCGTTTCAGTCCAAATCACTTATTACTTCGTCGTCACAAATTTTATCTACGTCAATGTATTCTGATTCAGAAGAAAATGTAAGGTCTCTCTTTGTTTGCAGTTTCTTCTTTTGAACGATTTTTTTCACATTTCTTATTGATCTTAATATTCTTATTTAGTTTCTTCTCCTTTCTTTTGTTTTTTTTCCCTCTTCTTTAATCTGAATTTTCTCCTCTTTTTCAGAGACTGAATATTTTCTGGTGAGCTTAACACAATTGATACAGTTCGAGCTCTTCTCTTTAATGTTTCTAACTTACTGGCACAAGGCACCGGATGCATTTTATCCAATAACTTTGAGGGAGTTTCTTTTTCAGACACTAAAACCATATCACTCCTTGAACTAGGGTCAGGAACAGCAAGTAAATCATTTAACAAATTACTAGGCCTAGCATTAAGTGGTTGACCATTTGCTGATGAGTTGTTGTCTTCTAAAAACTCATTGCTTTTGGGTGTTATACTTTGATTGGCAATAATCTCTTTGGAGCCAGTTGTTTCACATAGAAAAGCAAAGTCTGGTATCGCTTGGGACTCAAAAGGAATTATGCCATATGTTCTAAAACCACTAAAACACACATTCCCTGGTTTTTAAATTAAGCTATGTTCCTTTAAAACATCTCCTAACAGCTTAAAGTAATCTTCAACTACTTTTTTATTTAGCCCTTTAGCTCTTCCGATTGATACCACCTCAGATTAACGAATAGTAAGTTCTGGATTTCGAGCAAGAAATAAGGTAAGCCAGTCATGGCCTGCTTTTTTAGATTCCGTGTTAAAATTATGTTTTAGTTTCAAATTTTTTGCCAAATCATAAGCCATGGAACGAACAGAGTCCTTAGTAGGAGTAAATCCACGTGACTGCAGCTTCTGTATATGCTTAACTATTTTTTCTCATTCTCAGTGCCCAATAGTGAACATTTACCCCAAGTGCGTTTGCAAAAGTTTTTAGATTTAAGACACCTTTTCAAAGTGGTTTTTAGGATCCCAAATGCTTTGACAGCAGCAATTACATCCATTCTCTTTTCCTCTATATTTTTTACTACCTCTATATTTTTCAGAGCATCCTCTGACCACTCCACTCGACCTGTTGTTTCTTTACGTTTATATAAAGTTGGCATTTTTCTTTAACAGAAAAAGTCAGGAATTTAATAATTTGCAGGACTTTTCTGTAGGTATGGCCTGTTTATCCCATATTATTAAATTGGTCCAACTATCCTCTAAACAAGCCGGTCCATCTATCCCATTTGGGAGGCGACAATGGATGACCTTTTCTTTCACGAACAGGTGGCTCTCGACAAACAGTAAAACTGCAATTTTACATAAATTTAAGAATTAATTATGTTTAGCGTTTAATAAATAGTATCTCTAGCTTTTAGCATATATTGTACAATGGTTTTATAGCATTAAATATACAGGGTTTCCACGGTCGAGTGGGACATAGGGAGAATACATGTAAAATCGGTTTTCGGTGAATATTATCTCCCTAATACTACTTCATCCAAATTTAAGTGCCGGATATTATAACTACTACTAACTACTAACTGCCTAAACTAATCTGCCGGGATTCGAACCCTAAACAATCCTTACATTTGCGTTATTAAGCCGTCGCGCGAACCATTACGCCACGGACGCTTGCACTAATTCACGTATTAAAAGCCTTATTAGGAATTCACGAACAATAGATTTAAAAATAATAATTTTTTGGCTTTATTAAAATGACTTTCTTTGTACTATGATTGTGAAGATGTTCATTATTAACCCAGTTATAATATACGGCCCTTAATTTTGAGTGAAGTAGTATTAGGGAGATAATATTCACCGAAAACCGATTTTATATGTATTCTCCCTATGTCCCACTTGGCCGTGGAAACCCTGTATATAACAGTCATAATTTTCACTTGTTCACAATTTTTGTGTTAAAACCTTCGTCTGAGTATCCTAAAATTAAATATATTTATTAAAATTTGGACATAGCATTGTCCTATTTTGGACTGAAAAGCACCCGAACCCTGTTTCGCTGTTCAAAAGAAAAGTTGCGAACAAGGAGCGGTTATTACCACGGCGTTTAACGTTGAAAAAGTTGAGGAATTTAAAATGATCGAATTAGGCTCGCATGTCGTAAAGAAAGAAAAAGAAAAAGATTTAAATTTTGTTTTTGTTCGACTCGAGTTACTTTAAAAATTAAATTAAAATCTTAGTAAGCACCACTACTAACACAAATTTCGAGCAATCATTGTCCGACATGAACTAATCGAAAATTCAACGCATCCAGTCTCCAGATTGACCTCACTATAACACGAAAATCCAGCCGGATCTAGTTTAGAACGTGTCAGCTTCTAAATCAGCAATAGTAGCACAAATGCACGAGACGGTATTTCCATCATCAATTCGGCGGCCTCCGGTCGTGTTACTTAGACCGAGAGAATAAGACCATCCAGCATTGACGTTATAGCTTTACCACCGCAAGAGGAATGAAATTAAACGCCCCTACAGATGATGTTCGAGCAGCCCCGGCGGTGACTTTGTCCGCGTCAAACGTAAGAACCGCAACTAACGGTCTGGCGATTGCAATTGCAGTTCCGTTTGTAGAAGAGCTTCTGTGGAACGTCGAGAACAGACAGCGAACAACGATTCCGAATCGAGGTTTCGGTTTAGTCGGTAAGCCCTGGACATCGACGATGAAAGTAACACACGACGATTTTGTAGACTGGCGAAGCGGATAAATCGAATTTCGATGTGGTAGTTTAGGCAATTTGGAAGTGGACGAAGGCGTTTTTGTGTGTTTACAAGAACTTTGTATTTTCTACGAGATAAATTTGAATATCGGATGTTTTATTGTTAAGTTTGATTAATAATAATTTTCTTCTAAATGATCGACGTCCACGGTAGTAAGAGAAGTATATTTATAACAATTGTCCAGTTTCGAAACATGCACAGACAAAAATACTCTCCGGTGGTTCCTAGTTTTTTTATTTATAACTTCATAAGCATACATGTTGCTCGTTCAATTGGAGAAAGATTCATTCCTTAGGCTTTGGGCTATCCAAGAATTCCAACTACTACAAAATTGAGGATAATCTGACAATCTTTCCAACCCCTTCCATTCACCAACTTTATCGAAACTAATTATTTCATTAATAATCAATTCACTAACACTGCACTAAAGAAGCTGCCACTGAAGATAGGCGATTTGGTGCAAGATTTTCTATAATGAGCTACTGAGGTCCTGTACGGATCACTTCATGGAATGCCAGCTCGTTCGTCTAATGGAAGCTATTAGACGAACGAGCTTGAAAAGATGGTGGATAAGTCTTTCTGCTCGTCACGATACCAACCTCTCATCGATTACACTGATGGCAGTGGGTGTTCCTCAGGGCTCTTTATTGACTCTTAATTTGTTCTGAATTTTTTTATCAGGCCTTCCTAAACCGCACGAAAGCAGACACAAAAATCTGGCTTTGATCTGAAGATAAAATCTAAAAATATGGTTGCATTAACGCCTGAGCTTGAAGCAATACATATCTTGTTGCAATTATTTTCTTCTACAACCATCTCTATGATGATTCGATAAAGCACTGAAAAGAATTGGCAACATTGGAGCCTTGAACCGGATAGACCAAATTAATAATCGATTACTGAATTAGCTTAGAATATCTTTTTATCGTGAATTTTTTTGTTACATCCAGTGACCAACAATTCGTTATCAATCTGTTGTCTTCCATAAGGTTTTAATAGATTAAGGAGAACTGGATAGACTTTATCGCCTATGATAACTCTCTGAGTTTGGTAAAACACACTCGTTAGGAATATGAAGTCGCCCATCTGACAAAACAAGGCTGAAGACCTAAAAGTTCCCCCATCAGTCTGTCTGCCATAACCTCCAACATCAATGTTTATAAATCTATAATTAGCATCAACCAGTTCTTGCAAAACAATTGAAAAATATTTTTTTTTATTTATCAAACATTGTACCAGAATGACCAGGGCAGTTTAATCTAATAGGTTTCCTAATCAATCGTCTGCTACTTTCCGAAAATCATGTTCGCTGGGAATTTTCATGTGTAACGGTTGAAGTGTTTGCCAAATCATTTTAAGCATTTCTCTAACAATTTTTGAAACTGTTGCAACTCCCATCCGGAAAATAAACGCCAAACTTCTAAACGATTGTTCGGTTTACTTTTTTTACTACTTTTAATAATGTATTCTTTACAGTTTTTATTATTTATTTAAGGGACAGCAGTACGAAATAAATGGAAGGGTTAATGTGATAAATTTCGGGCTACCTTGGCGTCCATTCCTACACCGAAATCTGGAGATCTCCAAATAAGATCAATTTACTCCAAGGAAATCGAAGGGCAATTTCCCCAAAAATGACGATGAAGACATTTTGGATGAGTCATCCCAATTGTTACAAGGTGACAATGACGAAGATGACGTTAGTGACCAGGCAGTAGAAGACATTATCTAATATCCAGGTTAGGTTAGGTTAGGAGTGGGGTGGCAGGCGGGCCTGTTTCACCGCGACCTTTACAGGTCTATTGTGATCCCCTTTACCTTAGAGAACGCTCTCTAGTTTCGCCTTCTTAATCAGACTTATCATTTTTGACAGCGGCTCTTTTGTGTAGCCGTTGGCTGTGGGGTTCTCTACCTCCATTACTAGAAACCCTGTCCTCGCTAGGCCGTCACAGTGGCACAAAACATGAACTGGGGTTTCTTCTTCCTCTTGACAGAATCTGCAGAGAGCATTTTCTGCCAAGCCTATGGTAAACATATGCCTATTCAGTCTGCAATGACCGGTCATCAGACTTACTATCATTTTGACAGTCTTCCTGTCTTTACTCAGTAGGTCTTCAGTAAACTTAGGCCTCTGTTCCCTTAGGAACTCCTTAGCCTGTGTTTGTCCTGGCGATCTTGCCCACCATTCCTTGGACTTGTTTTGTGACCATTCGTAGATGGACCTCTTAATTTGTGATTTGGTAGTGCCGAATGAAGGGGCCGCTCCTATGAAAGACCTTGACGAGCCTCGTCTGGCCAGCTCATCGGCCGCCTCGTTTCCTTCACTCCCATGTGGCTGGGGACCCAGGCCAAAGTAATTTTCCTTAGGGTGCCAATATCCATTACAGCATCCTGAATATCTGGACTCACCACCATCTAGCATTACGCTAGCTTTATCTCGAGCTTCAAGTTCTGCTACAAACCATTCCAAAAAGCGTTTAGCAAAAGAACATGTCGGTCAAGCTTTAGTACAGATAGAAAAGCAAAATACTGGAGTTTTTAGAACAAAAAAGGAATAAAACTAATTAAGATGAAAGTTTGATTTTTTTAAAAGCTTACTACCGCATGTTAAAACATTTTCAGCTTACGATAAGCTGGGATACAGAATGAGAATAATGAAAGTAACTCAGGAATTCGTCAAACCAAGCAAAAACACTCATGTAATTGAAAGCACTGTTTTCTTGTACTCCAATCTCCCAAAACCTGTAAAAGGCACTCCTCAATTCTTGAGCTTCTGTAATCTTCCCAACGCTGAATATAGTGACAGCTAGCACAGAAAAGAATCTTCAATATAGCTTTTGAAATGGTTTCTCTAAATAGAGAGCAATAGAATGGCGGAAAAGTAGTAAACAGAAACATTACTTAATTTCATTAAATTTAGTACTTATCTAAATTGGAGGTTTTCTCTAATATTACAAAGCAAACCCATTCTGTTGGTTTAAATCTCAAATTTCCACCCAAACACTGCATATTATAGTAGATATCCAATATAAATAATTGAATATGTTGGTCATATATCAAGTTTATCTTTGCAATTTATTCTCCTTCCCACTTTAAAAACAACACAGGAGCTTTATAAATTATGCATAATTATTCTTTGTACTCCACTGATGCACGCTACTCAGGACAGCTCATAATTTATACAATTCCTCAGTTAGAAAAGAAAAATCCAGATTTACTGCATGCAATTAAAATGCCACTCACATCGCATCAACTTTAATGTACAACATAGGTAAACAACCTGCATTAACAGTTGAATCTTGCGAATTCCCGGATGTTCCTCCGTTTTGGAATTGTACTCTTGTAACACAAACTTGAATATATTTCCATATTTACACGATTCAACCTTACCGAAATAAAAATAAAATGCCTTACTCAAATTTCCTAGACGAATTTAATCAAAACGAGGTGGCAGTTAATATTTTTCTGTTTCAGGAAATAGATAGTAGCAGCGCCTTAAATTTGTGATATTTAATTCAATTTCGGAATATATTTCGTACGATTTATTTCACGTATTCGATCTGTTCGCTCCGGCTGAAATTTAACCGCGTTTTTTTTCCATTTCGAGTGAGTAATTTTTTATTTCTGGTTCGCGCATTTTTTACGATGAGAAGTATTAATAAATCTATATGGAAATGACGTTTATATTACTCCTATATTCCGGAGAAAAGTTGGTTCGGTGGATGTGTGTGTGTGTGTGTGTAATTTGCATAAATCCCTATATTAGTAATTTATTTTACTTTGATTTGATTTTGCTGGAGAAGACAGATATACCTTACAATAAATTAATGTTATATTTGTCTCCTCACATTGCATTATGCTGGGTACCAGGCCATACTGGAATCAGAACTACAACTTTGTTTGTGGAACCGGAACCGTTCTAACCGGATAGAAAAAAGAGGCTTAGAACATCCCTCTGGGAGAATCTCCCTGGTAAGACACTTCAATATATTCCTTGGAAACTACAATAAGCACAGAGAAAAAACTTTGCTAGAACTAAGCAGAAATAGACTACGCATCCTCACAAGTTTCCTTACAGGGCATTGCCATCTTGAGGAACACATGGACGAAGAAGAAATACCTTCTCTGAAACCATCACACTGCTGTTCCAATGCAACGCATTTAAAGATAATGTGATAGATTTAGTTCACGTCCAGAGAATTTTGTTTCAGAACCTTTTTTCTTGCCAGCTTGTTTACTATTTCGTTGACTGTCATGTACCCACATCAAAGTAATTTCGCTGTGACTAACCGAGGGCTGCCCCTGTTAATTGATAATACCATTCGTTTTACAAAATCTCTCAAATTCTTCTGACACTAATTGCGCATCATCGACATCTCGTCTAGTTCTGGTGACCACTTAGAGAGAAAGGAGCAAGGATAATAAGGTGTGTTTTCCTGTGAAATGGTCTTCGAAAATCTAAATGAATCCTGTCAAAAACAAGCTTCTTCTCAAGCCTTTTGCGTACAGGTATCACAATTTTTAACATATTTCTTGATATCTGCATCTAATCTAGGCCACTAAAAGTACTGTCGTCCAAGAAATTTCGTTTTTCAGTAATTGTTTTCTAAATTTTTGATAACCCCACATCAATAATCTTTGATCAATACTTATTTGCACAGATCTTTGAGCAAAAGGTTTAATATACAAACCCGTGGATTCTACTAGTTCTATAGTACAGATTATCTTTCTAATTTCCTGAGCGCTAACAGAAACTGGATCTTCCACTAAAAAATTAAAACAATCCAACTCTCCAACTCCAAGATCCTGTATAAAGTTGCCTTAAAATTCCTCATGCAATTAGAAAATGTGATCATATATAGGGTATTCCATTTAAAAATGAAAAGATAGTGATGGTTAAATTTTTCGATTTTCTACTACAGGATGAAGACGTTAATCTCCTGGTGAAGTTATTAAAAATGAATGCATTTAAATGACATTAAGCCTAATAGTCAAATGTCCACCGTTGGTGAAGTTGTGCAAAACATTGAAACATTCAGATAAAAGAGAGTCTTCCAGACCCTTCTCAATGGCGTCGATCTAAGAAAAAGGTTTAAGGCATCTAGCAAGACGTCAGCTGCACATTCCAACATGTCGGTGTAATTATAAGGATAAGATTTCAGTTGAAACTTACTTAAAAAAAAACATTTAAAAGTTTTCAAAAGATGGACCACAATGAACAAAATATTTATCTACGAGGTTACATTTCTTTAGGAAACGCTAAGATTGACACGTTAATTTAAAAATAAACAACAACGAAAGGTTTTCATAATAACGTATTAATGAACACTGAAAAAATAGACGTTTGTAAAAAATTTTCTTCATTTACATGAACAATCAAGAGGGACAGACTAAAGAAAAAAATTCTTAATTTTGAAATTGAAGACGTAGATTTATCGCCGTAAACATACTAATAGGCAAAGTAGAATCCTGGAAGAAACAATCAAAAATGTAAATTCACTCCTAAAAAACCTTCCCGTGGTAGAATCGCACTCAGCCGAATTCAAAATAAATATAAAAAATATCTATCAAATCAGACCTGACCGTTGCCTCCCGACACAAAGGATACGTGTAGGGAGACAAATTTGAAAACAAAATATCCAAAAATATAGATATTTTCACAAGATTTTTCGAATGATTTCAACTATTCATTCAACACATCCCATTAAAAAGATATATGCACAACATGCACTAAAATTTATGGCTGATCTTCTCCATTCAGCAACATTTGCAAAAAGACATCGAAAATAAAAATAAGACTGCTTAAAATTCAGAAAGAGTTGCACCTTTGTGAAAAGCGCAAATATTCGGATTCAACAAACTTAAAAGAAAGGCAAGAAGAAAAAGATCTGCCATTGCCCACCATCCAATTGTGCAGTACGAATATTACAAACGAGAACTTTTTTGCATAATTTTGGGATAAACACCATAAAAATTTCAAATCAAGCCTGCATGTTCCTTTATACGGAAAATTTTGCCAATAAAGGCCCAAACGGAATCATTACATCTGTAGACTACTACATCAAAAAATATAGGAAGTCAGAAACAAAATTAATAATTTTTTTGTGACAATTGTTTTCCAAAATAAAAATCGTTATCTATTGACATACCTACATTCGTTATGTGCAGCTAATACATTCCAATCTGTTGTGGTTTTCTATCCATCGGTCATTCGATGATGCCAATCGATAGATGCTATGCATTAATCGAAAAAAGATGCGCGTAAAAAGGAGAAAATTGATAACCCTGACTATTATATTGATATGATTCAAAGTACCAGACCTAAAAAACCGTTTGAAATAATATTTCTACAGCACAGCCTTTTACGTTACCAAAAACAGTCAGATTGAAAGGGTAATCTCCAGTGGTCAAGATATTGGATTATAAAAAACAGCGTCTTAATGGGTTTAAACCTAGAATTCCTGGAATATTTCCATATCCTGTCAAATCCTCGTTGATCCCAATGCAAAAGAAAAATTAGCATTAGACAATGTCTGGGGACTAATCCAGACTTTGTATAAATGAAAACAGGGCATCAGAATTGCTATGTTGCAGGCCAGAAACATCCACCACTTGAAAATTTATTGGGACACGCTGATTTAGCAGAATGACAAAAGCAAATAAAATAGTTAATACGACATCATAATGAATACTATAACTTCTGCAATGTATGTAATATGAACTTATAAATTGAAAATTAGGGACCATCCGAAATGTGAGTAAGGATCGATATTTTTGTCTGTGGCATGTTTCTAAACTGGACAATTGTTGGAAGAATGCTGTTACAATTAACTACTCGTGGACTGACCATTTGCAGGAAAATTATTATCAATCAAAATTAACAATAAAACATCCGATATTTGCTTTTTATAATGGGTATTCAAATTCGTCTGTAGATGTTTCAAAAGTTCTGTAAATTGTTATAAAAACGTCTTCTCCAACTTCCAAATTACCTAAACCGATCTAGTAATTCAAAAGTTTAGGTTCTATTAATTATTCAATGGACAAAAATTAAACCGATTTAGTAATTCTACAGGAGTATCCCAAGAGAGGTTCTGAATATGTACTATCAACCGGAAATAAATCAACACAATGCACATAATGACGAAATTGTATTGCATTTATCACTGCCAACATTAAGTCTGTTAATAAATAAATTTATAGCCTTCTAGGGGGCGATCATAACTACATTGTTAAACTTTAAACGAGTTATAAAACTTAATCGTATCAGTAATAAACTCCGTTCCTCCCTCCTAACTTCCATAAATTGTTATTTATTTCTTTCATATCTCCATACATATACATACATATTTGTATTATATTAACGATGTTTCAGCAATTCGCACCCGGCAAAACCATTTATATGTAAAACACACGATCGCGTATTATATTCAGCAGGCAGAACCGTAGAAACGCTCTACCCGGGAGTTTATTATTAATTTCTACCCGTAATAATTGGAAAACGTCGACAACGGTTCATTGCTCGTAACTCGGTAATGTCGCACAGTGACTTAATTAACAGGTACGAGAAGGGACCCGACAACTAAATAAATTGGAACTGTTTTCCGGGGTTAAAACGAACGGAATGAAACTAATTTCGTCTTCGACGCGTCATCTAGTTAGTTATGAATGAGATTTTGTAACTGTCCGTATGTGTGTGTGTGTGTATTAAACGGGGCGAAGGGGTCCGACCGGAAGTTGTAATCTCCCGTTTTGACGAACGTGCAAATTTTTACAGGCAGTTTCGGTACTTGTTTATTTGTTTTGAGTGGCGCAGTCTGCCAAGCCTATGGTAAACATATGCCTATTCAGTCTGCAATGACCGGTCATCAGACTTGCTATCATTTTGACAGTCTTCCTGTCTTTACTCAGTAGGTCTTCAGTAAACTTAGGCCTCTGTTCCCTTAGGAACTCCTTAGCCTGTGTTTGTCCTGGCGATCTTGCCCACCATTCCTTGGACTTGTTTTGTGACCATTCGTAGATGGACCTCTTAATTTGTGATTTGGTAGTGCCGAATGAAGGGGCCGCTCCTATGAAAGACCTTGACGAGCCTCGTCTGGCCAGCTCATCGGCCGCCTCGTTTCTTCACTCCCATGTGGCTGGGGACCCAGGCCAAAGTAATTTTCCTTAGGTGCCAATATCCATTACAGCATCCTGAATATCTGGACTCACCACCATCTAGCATTACGCTAGCTTTATCTCGAGCTTCAAGTTCTGCTACAAACCATTCCAAAAAGCGTTTAGCAAAAGAACATGTCGGTCAAGCTTTAGTACAGATAGAAAAGCAAAATACTGGAGTTTTTAGAACAAAAAGGAATAAAACTAATTAAGATGAAAGTTTGATTTTTTTAAAGCTTACTACCGCATGTTAAAACATTTTCAGCTTACGATAAGCTGGGATACAGAATGAGAATAATGAAAGTAACTCAGGAATTCGTCAAACCAAGCAAAAACACTCATGTAATTGAAAGCACTGTTTTCTTGTACTCCAATCTCCCAAAACCTGTAAAAGGCACTCCTCAATTCTTGAGCTTCTGTAATCTTCCCAACGCTGAATATAGTGACAGCTAGCACAGAAAAGAATCTTCAATATAGCTTTTGAAATGGTTTCTCTAAATAGAGAGCAATAGAATGGCGGAAAAGTAGTAAACAGAAACATTACTTAATTTCATTAAATTTAGTACTTATCTAAATTGGAGGTTTTCTCTAATATTACAAAGCAAACCCATTCTGTTGGTTTAAATCTCAAATTTCCACCCAAACACTGCATATTATAGTAGATATCCAATATAAATAATTGAATATGTTGGTCATATATCAAGTTTATCTTTGCAATTTATTCTCCTTCCCACTTTAAAAACAACACAGGAGCTTTATAAATTATGCATAATTATTCTTTGTACTCCACTGATGCACGCTACTCAGGACAGCTCATAATTTATACAATTCCTCAGTTAGAAAAGAAAAATCCAGATTTACTGCATGCAATTAAAATGCCACTCACATCGCATCAACTTTAATGTACAACATAGGTAAACAACCTGCATTAACAGTTGAATCTTGCGAATTCCCGGATGTTCCTCCGTTTTGGAATTGTACTCTTGTAACACAAACTTGAATATATTTCCATATTTACACGATTCAACCTTACCGAAATAAAAATAAAATGCCTTACTCAAATTTCCTAGACGAATTTAATCAAAACGAGGTGGCAGTTAATATTTTTCTGTTTCAGGAAATAGATAGTAGCAGCGCCTTAAATTTGTGATATTTAATTCAATTTCGGAATATATTTCGTACGATTTATTTCACGTATTCGATCTGTTCGCTCCGGCTGAAATTTAACCGCGTTTTTTTTTCCATTTCGAGTGAGTAATTTTTTATTTCTGGTTCGCGCATTTTTTACGATGAGAAGTATTAATAAATCTATATGGAAATGACGTTTATATTACTCCTATATTCCGGAGAAAAGTTGGTTCGGTGGATGTGTGTGTGTGTGTGTGTAATTTGCATAAATCCCTATATAGTAATTTATTTTACTTTGATTTGATTTTGCTGGAGAAGACAGATATACCTTACAATAAATTAATGTTATATTTGTCTCCTCACATTGCATTATGCTGGGTACTAGGCCATACTGGAATCAGAACTACAACTTTGTTTGTGGGACCAGAACCGTTCTAACCGGATAGAGAAAAGAGGAATCTCCCTAGTCTAAGACACTTCAAGATATTCCTTGGAAACTACAATAAGCAGAGAGCAAAAACTTTGCTAGAACTAAGCAGAAATAGACTACGCATCCTCACAAGTTTCCTTACAAGGTATTGCCATCTTGAGGAACACATGGACGAAGAAGAAATACCTTCTCTGAAACCATCACACTGTTGTTCCAATGCAACGCATTTAAAGATAATGTGATAGATTTAGTTCACGTCCAGAGAATTTTGTTTCAGAACCTTTTCTTGCCAGCTTGTTTACTATTTCGTTGACTGTCATGTACCCACATCAAAGTAATTTCGCTGTGACAGACCGAGGGCTGCCCCGTTAATTGATAATACCATTCGTTTTACAAAATCTCTCAAATTCTTCTGACACTAATTGCGCATCATCGACATCTCGTCTAGTTCTGGTGACCACTTAGAGAGAAAGGAGCAAGGATAATAAGGTGTGTTTTACTGTGAAATGGTCTTCGAAAATCTAAATGAATTCTGTGAAAAACAAGCTTCTTCTCAAGCCTTTTGCGTACAGGCATCAAAATTTTTAACATATTTCTTGATATCTGCATCTAATCCAGGCCACTAAAAGTACTGTCGTCCAAGAAATTTCGTTTTTCAGTAATTGTTTTCTAAATTTTTGATAACCCCACATCAATAATCTTTGATCAATAGGTACTTATTTGCACAGATTTTCAGGCAAAAGGTTTAATATACATAGCCATGGACTCTACTGATAGTACAGATTATCTTTCTAATGTCCTGAGCGCTAGCAGAAACTCGATCTTCCACTAAAAAATTAAAACAATCCAACTCTCCAACTCCAAGATCCTGTATAAAGTTGCCTTAAAATTCCTCATGCAATTAGAAAATGTGATCATATATAGGGTATTCCATTTAAAAATGTAAAGATAGTGATGGTTAAATTTTTCTTTTCTAGAGAGAGAGGATGAAGACGAATCTCCTGGTGAAGTTATTAAAAATGAATGCATTTAAATGACATTAAGCCTAATAGTCAAATGTCCACCGTTGGTGAAGTTGTGCAAAACATTGAAGTACATTCAGATAAAAAGAGAAGACCAGACCCTTCTCAATGGCGTCGATCTAAGAAAAAGGTTGAAAGGCATCTAGCAAGACGTCAGCTGCACATTCCAACATGTCGGTGTAAGTGCAAGGATAAGATTTCAGAGGAAACTTACAAAAAAAAACATTTAAAAGTTTTCAAAAGATGGACCACAATGAACAAAATATTTATCTACGAGGTTACATTTCTTTAGGAAACGCTAAGAGACACGTTAATAAAAATAAACAACAACGAAAGGTTTTCATATATAACGTATTAATGAACACTAAAAAAATAGACGTTTGTCAAAAAATGTTTCTTCATTTACATGGTATCAAGAGGGACAGACTAAAGAAAAAAATTCTTAATTTTGAAATTGAAGACGTAAGAGACTATCGCCGTAAACATACTAATAGGCAGAGTAGAATCCTGGAAGAAACAATCAAAAATGTAAATTCACTCCTAAAAAACCTTCCCGTGGTAGAATCGCACTACAGCCGAATTCAAAATAAATATAAAAAATATCTATCCTCAGACCTGACCGTTGCCTCCCGACACAAAGGATACGTGTAGGGAGACAACGGTCAGGTACTAAATATCCAATGAAATATAGATATTTTCACAAGATTTTTGCGAATGATTTCAACTATTCATTCGCACATCCCAAAAAAGATATATGCACAACATGCACTAAATTTATGGCTGATCTCCATTCAGCAACATTTGCGAAAGACGAAAATAAAATAAGACTGCTTAAAATTCAGAAAGAGTTGCACCTTTGTAAAGCGCAAACCTTTTTTGACAAACTTAAAGAAAGGCAAGAAGAAAAGATCTGCCATTGCCCACCACCAATTTACTGACGAATATTACAAACGAGAACTTTGGTTGCATAATTTTGGGATAAACACCATTGTTTCAAATCAAGCCTGCATGTTCCTTTATACGGAAAATTTTGCCAATAAAGGCCCAAACGGAGTCATTACATCTGTAGACTACTACATCAAAAAATATAGGAAGTCAGAAACAAAATTAATAATTTTTTTGTGACAATTGTTTTTCCCAAAATAAAAATCGTTATCTATTGACATACCTACATTCGTTATGTGCAGCTAATACATTCCAATCTGTTGTGGTTTTCTATCCATCGGTCATTCGATGATGCCAATCGATAGATGCTATGCATTAATCGAAAAAAAGATGCTAAAAAGGGAGAAAATTGATAACCCTGACTATTATATTGATATGATTCAAAGTACCAGACCTAAAAAACCGTTTGAAATAATATTTCTACAGCACAGCCTTTTAACCAAAAACAGTCAGATTGAAGGGTAATCTCCAGTGGTCAAGATATTGGATTATAAAAAACTTTTTGCTAATGGCATTAAACCTAGTATTCCTGGAATATCTAAGTGTCGGTCTGTAATGTTTTCGTCCCAATGCAAACCAAAAATTAGGGAGACAATGTCAGGGGACTATCGTGACTTTGTATTGTATAAAACAGGGCATCAGAGGTATGTTGCAGGCCAGAAACATCCACCACTTGCATATTTATTGGGCGTGATTTACAGAATGTAGGCTTGATATCAGCGTTGCAGCTAACTTAACAGCTTAACTTCAGCAATGTATGCTTATGAACTTATAAATAAAAAACTAGGGACCACCGAAAGGTGATGATCTATTTTTGTCTGTGCATGTTTCGAAACTGTACAATTGTTATAAATATACTTCCCTTACTACCGTGGACGTCGACCATTTAGAGGAAAATTATTATCAATCAAAATTAACAATAAAACATCCGATATTTGCTTTTTTAATATATTCAAATTCGTCTCGTAGAAAATACAAAGTTCTCGTAAATACACCAAAACGTCTCCGTCCACTTCCAAATTACCTAAACTACCACATCGAAATTCGAAAGTTTAGTTCTATTAATTCTCAACTTCCAATTATTAAACCGATTTAGTAATTCTACAGGAGTACCCTGAGGTCTGCTAGGTACTATCATTTAATGCACAATGCACATAATGACGAAATTGTATTGCATTTATCACTGCCAACATTAAGTCTGTTAATAAATAAATTTATAGCCTTCTAGGGGGGCGATCATAACTACATTGTTAAACTTTAAACGAGTTATAAAACTTAATCGTATCAGTAATAAACTTCGTTCCTCCCTCCTAACTTCCATAAATTGTTATTTATTTCTTTCATATCTCCATACATATACATACATATTTGTATTATATTAACGATGTTTCAGCAATTCGCACCCGGCAAAACCATTTATATGTAAAACACACGATCGCGTATTATATTCAGCAGGCAGAACCGTAGAAACGCTCTACCCGGGAGTTTATTATTAATTTCTACCCGTAATAATTGGAAAACGTCGACAACGGTTCATTGCTCGTAACTCGGTAATGTCGCACAGTGACTTAATTAACAGGTACGAGAAGGGACCCGACAACTAAATAAATTGGAACTGTTTTCCGGGGTTAAAACGAACGGAATGAAACTAATTTCGTCTTCGACGCGTCATCTAGTTAGTTATGAATGAGATTTTGTAACTGTGCATGTGTGTGTGTGTGTGTGTATTAAACGGGGCGGAGGGGTCCGACCGGAAGTTGTAATCTCCCATTTTGACGAACGTGCAAATTTTTACAGGCAGTTTCGGTACTTGTTTATTTGTTTTGAGTGGCGCAGTCGCTAGGATTTTAAAAGCTATAAGCGTAATAGCTAATTCAGAAAGTTAGCTCATGAATATGCAAACAATTCACTTCAGTATTGTCTATATTTCCAGATTAAAGAAGGACAAAAGGGATTTGTGGTAGGTATGATAGATAGGACGTTTACTTATTAAGAAACTGTCGAAGCACTAGACTGGGCAGATACGTATCTTTCAATCTGCACAATCCAGGTCATCTCTTTGATAACATTAGAAAAGTTTTGGATCGATACTAGTTTCCTGTGGAAAGAGTGCACAACGTTGATGAAACTTACGTGGAAAGTTCCGTGAAACATGGCCGAGATTAAAAAAATATTGATAATTTCATGCGGAGGGATTCAATCTCGAGTTTAGTTTTAATTTTACATTAAATTGATTTTATTGTGGCTTATATTACTTTATTAGTAATTAGAATGTAATTAGTAGAAGAAAGTACCAGTAAATCTAAATTAGATCTACAAACTCGAATGAACGCCTTTTTGTCTCTGAAATTGATGAAGGTTACACAATAATGACATCAGTTGGATTACAAATCATAAAGCTACAAAAGAAATATAGGGCATCAGTAATAACCCATCATTGAAACGTTATTGGAAGAAGTCTTTTATTTTGGTGAACTGTCTATTTGAACACCCAATAACAATTTGTGTCCAGTTCTTTTCTGAATCTGAGCCACAGCCTATCCGGATCAAAGCTAGCAACAGGGACCACTTTGGAATTTGGATCATTTAATCCTTTCGGAGGAGGGAAGTAATGTTCCCACCCTGAATCTATTTCCTAGTAGGCATTGTACATTATAATGCCCACCAGTACTTTATGCTGCCATCTAGCTTGAAGTCAATGAATCATGAAAAAAAACTTAACATGTTTAATAGAATTCTGTAAAGAAAATTTTTAACGTAGTTTACAGTTTAATTTGTGGAAATCAACTAATTTGCAGCAAATTAATTTTTTCGTCAAATAAACGGTAAGCACTAAATATTTTGAAGTATTTTTCAATTAGAATACACCTTTTTATTTACGTTTAGAAATCATGAATGTAATGAAAAGCTTTTAGATGGTAGGATGAACACTTCCCACAACACACTTTCGGATCCCCATGTTTATGTTGAAAAATATATCTAAACTAATTATTTTAACCTTACTTTTAGATAAAAATGGGATCTACAAAACCCTGAACACGCCGAGGCAGCGCTAGAATACTTTCATGGGCTCCTTGATGGCGAAGAAAACTCAGAGGAGGAGGCGGACGAAGAAGCAGATAAGGAATTTAAAAATTTGGAATTATTACACTGTCGTTCAGATTCCGGTGGCAGTAAGTCTAATCTATCGCCAACTTCTTGTAATGACGATTTTATTCGTGTTTCTTTATATCTTTCTCCAGCGAGTGTACCAGATGTGGTAACGAATGTGATAATGAGGATTGAACTGAAAGTCCAGATTATTTTGAAAACTTAGTCCTTGATTGCAGCAGACAAGCAAAATCTGTGAACGATTTTACAAGTCAGGCCAAGGAAATCGATTATTTTTTGAGTCTTTTAAATTCAGATATTTTAGATAATATAGTCAATCAAACCAATAAATATGCATTCCAAAACTTGAAAAGAAAATCCAACAAAAATGACGAAATTGGGGCATTTAAAAATATCATGGGTATTCATGTTCTACCTCAACTAAGTAACTACTGGTCCAGTGATCCTTACCTCGGAGTGCCAGCAGGTACGAATGTGTTATCGTCCAAAAAGTACAAGAAAATTACTGAAAATATTCATATAAATGATAATCAAACTGCTATACCAAAAGCTATATAAAGTGAAGCCCCTCGTTGAAGCACTAAACACAAGCTCCCGATCAGCGTATAGTCAGTTTCAATTTTTTTTTCGTATCTTTTCCTCTTATGAAGAAATTATTATCTGTCGAAATCGATGCTGTGAGAACTGTTCGTTCAAACAGAAAGGGATTGCCAGATGTTTATAAAGACAAAACGCAGTAAATCGCATAGAATTCACTTTCAAAACAAAACAAAAACAAACAAAACAAATCATGAAAGGAGTAGATAAGTTTGACCAGCTCCACGAAAGGTATGCCATTGAACGCAGATCAACGAAATGATGGCACAGAATTTTCTACTACCTTATAGATATGATAATTGTAAACTCGTTTGTTCTAATGAATTACATCCAGAAATCAAAATTTTCATTGGGAAGGGTTGGTAGACGCTTAAAAACGTCTATAGACGAGTCGACTATCATCTCAAAGGTGTCGTAGGCAACATCGACTGTGACGTCCAGTAGTTAAATTTTTTGAAAGAGGTAACTTTGTATAAACCTCTAAAAACTTTAGACTTAATTTTGTTCTCAAAAACTTATGGACAACCCCCCCAATTGGCTCTTAAATCTTCAGTCAAGAGAAAGAATGGATTGATAGAAATAATTTTTCAAAACAGACTCTTATCATGGGTCGACCAAAATGCCATGGCAGTGATCTATTGTTAATGTAACAATATAACAAGCGTGAATGGGCTTATATCCCTTTGCTTCCTGAGACTCACATTCGTAACATCCTTGTTTACACTGTACAAATGGTCGAAAATACGATTTGCAAGTGACGGGTCCCGCATCGTACGACTGTGAGGTATCACTTCTGTGCGACTAGGGAGAATTTGCCGCCATTTTTTATTTATTTTGTCTTATTAAATTAAAACGTTGTGTATTTTGTGACGATGACATCCGAAAGTAAGTACCTATACGAATTTACGTATATTGTCATAATTTCATTGTTGTAATGAGTAAGATTTACTAAATAGATGATATACTTATGATCTAGTTGTGATAGTTGTGTAGGTTAAGGTTTACTTTCAATTTAACAAGAATTAGTGCCAGGACCGTAGACCGACTAATTTTAAAAAATATCACATTACTAAAAAAATGCTTAAATTTCGTATTTTTACTTTTCAGAGACAATATTTGAGGAGGACAATCCAGATGCATTTTTTGCCTTACTAGAAGAAGTTGAGTCAGATCTAGAAATTCAAGATAATGACTGGGACCAGCTTGAAGACGAGGTTGTGGAGGCAGTTGTGGAAGATTTGGGGCGTGACCAGGAAAACGACGAAGACCATGAATCAGAAAGTGATTAGGAGCTTGAAGACAATGTTTCTCTGTCTACATTTCAACCACTTAGACGGAAAAAGGTTTTCTCGTTTCTCAAGGAAATGCAACTATCCCCGATCACGATCCCAAAATCGAGATTTGAACGCCATGACAGTATTTTCAAAGATATTTAAATGATGATTTTTTTTCAAATTAACGCCGAGTACACTTCCAAATAATACCTCAAAAAAAAACCGCTGGTGAAATTAAGCAGTTTTTTAGTTTACATGCCATTATGGGTGTTATTAAGTTCCCAATGTGGTGAATAGGGATAGGTTTTACTTGATAAGGATAAATTTACATGTTGTGGACAACCTCGCGGCAACAGAGGATGAGAAAAAAGCCAACAAACTATGGAAAGTTCAGCCCATGATAGATCGGTTTCGAAATAGTAGATGTCGTCAGATACCCAGAAAAGGCAGATCATTTTCAATTGACGAGCAAATGATACCACTTCTAGGAAGATGTCCAGTACGTCAATACGTTAAAAACAAACCTCGACCAGTCGGTTTAAAAAAACGTTGTTCTTACTACAAGCACTGGAACAATTCTAGACTTCAAAATCTACCAAATAAAGATTTTGGAATGGCCCCTGCTGTAGTATTACGTTTAGTTAAGAGTATTCCTGAAAGGAGCTTTGTCTATTTTGATAGACATTTCACTAAAGTACCATTGATGAACCAGTTAATTGAAAGAAACATTTACAGAACACACAGAACAGAATTAAGGATTGAGTTTAAAAAGGATGGTGAATCCGAGGAATACGTTAGAACCGTCAAATTTCTATTACAAAATGGAAAGACAATAGGTCTGTAATCATATGTGTTCAACTTCTTTTGGTTCACAACCAGAAACATCGGTACAAAGATGGGATAATAGCAAAAGGGAAAGAGTTAGTGTCCCATGCCCAAAAGTAGTCAAAAGCTACAACCAAAATATGTGAGGTATTGATATTTGTGACCAGATAGTAAAGTATTATAGATCTTTTTTCAAGACAAAAAATTTCCCTTGAAAGTAATTCTTCATTTGTTTGACATGGTAAGTTGGAAATAATACAAAGATGATCTTCTAACCTTCACCTTTAAAGTGGTTAATTGGACTTTAGATTATTTCTGGGAGAATATTTGATATCTGGAACGAAAAAACGTCCACAATGAAGACAGATGAAGAATCTGGGTTCTCCTCTCCGGCTCCATTGTTCAAGTGGACGGATTTGAGCACTGGCCTGTAAGTGAAGACCCTCTTGGTTGCAGAGCACGTGGATGTGACAGCCGATCTCGCATAAAATGCATAAAATGTAAAGTTTATTTATGCCTGTCAAAATATAAATATTGTTTCGTATCATTTCACAAAAAGTAACTGTATTTTTCACTAATAAATTTGTTTTTATAACAATTGTGATGTACTTTATTCACTTCCAGACTTCACAATTATTGTGAAACGTCGCTTAAGTTCTGAAAAAATGACGGGACTCTATTTCTTGACACGCCGATAAGCTAGTTAGCTTGTTTGAAAAAAAGAAATGTTTAATTTCTGCCAAGAAATAGAGAAAAAATTCCCTCGTGAATGAAAGGGATATATCCTCAACGCATGAGCCATTAGAGCACAACTACCATGGGATTCTGGTCGACCTGTAATTAGGTAAATGAACTATCATCAAGCAATTGAACCTTGTAATTTTCAATAGCACAACATAAGAATGAAACTGAATTAAATCTTCTTAAATAAGAAGCAGCACAGTATTCCTCCCTCCCCCCCCCCTCCCTCCCAGCACTACGTGATAAGCATTCCTTTGCAATACACAATTTACACAGCCGCAATGATATTCCGAACGAGAGCTCTTCAGAAAACGAAACAAGAATAAGAAACCTGCAACGGATAAAAAGATAAGTGGTGGAAGAATTGATTTCAAGTCCTCCACATATAGAATCACGACTGTCTGTGTATTTCGGGATATTCAGTAGTGTCTTCGCGTACCATTAGACGATCCGGCGGGGACTACAAAACGACGACAGGGAAAAGACCGTCAGCTCCATTGATCCACACGGAGAATGTACGTTCATATTCGTTACCACTCAAGCTGAATGGATAAGGAGGCACTTTGCGGTTATAGCAAAATGCTCATATGTGGTGTATTATTATAGTGTCATCATAGACTACAGGAACATTGCTCTATTTTATTTGTATTACATAGACTGTAGCAAGCAATAGTCAAATATTAAACTCCAAAAATCAGTTTGCAGATCCTGGCTGAGATTCAATGAAGGTGACACGGCTTATTTCTTCAGCGTTTTATATTTCGAAGTCGTTTAATTTCTTTAGGAAGCTTACACGTATATCTACTCCTTTTTTAGATTACCAGCCTTTAAAAATTGATCCGAACAGTAGAATTTAGAATTATTTATGAAGCTTTCAGAGTAAGCTCGCGTCACGCATAAAGCACCAAAGAATTGGACATTAACGGAAACGAAACAAACAAAGGAACGTAGAACAGATGGTGTATGTTTCTCGAGCCTATTTAAAATTTCATCGCTACCCATATCGATTACCCTACGGCATTTTCCGAAGCGTAGCCATTAATGGCCCACTTTAAGACGTGAAGCGGCCAAAAAACCTCTTCCATATTTCGAGGAAATACGTACTCGAAAATAAAACGGGTGAGATTTATTCGCTCGCGAAGTTTACCATCGGGGATACTTCGGGCTGGTTTTATTTCCTTCTGATATTCGGTTTTTTTTCCGCGTTGTTGTTGCCTGTTGTGCTCCTTTTATTTTGTAAAATTCGCGAAAGTATGTGGCGCAATTTATATGGCGAAGGTGCGTAGTAACTTTACGATTTATGACTGGCTATATCGAAGGCAGATGTGTTGCCACTTTATGGCCGGACGCGAGATCCCTAAGCATCTGTTTCGGGAACGTTTAGTAGATAAAATTGACCTCGAAATGTGTCGTTTTTTCCTTTTTATTTTGAACGAGACTTTACGCGTTTTGTTTGAGCAATGTAGTAAACGTGATGATTTCTTTGAAGGATGTTAAAAAACGAAGTAGTCCGCTTTAACAACGAATTCATTGATATATCGGTAACCAACGATTCTTCCCCTTATTTCCTTCATCATGTCATCTGCTCCTTCGTTTAACCAGTAAAATATTGGTTAGCAGAGTTTAAACGAGGCCGTACGAGCTGCCAAGACAAACACTATAGTGGTCGACCAAATGAGGTGACCTTAAATGAAAGAAATCCATAAAATGGTATTCGATGACCGTCGAGTGAACCGTGTGTTTGGCGAAGTTTCACAGCAATAAAGCGGAGCTTTTGCGTCGATTCATAACCATGGATGACATTTGGGTCTAACGTTTCACACCTGAGACCAAGGAAGAGTCAAAATAATGGATTGAAAGAGGAGAATCAGGTCCAAAGACCGGTAAGATCATGGCGTCAGTTTTATGGGAAAATTTTCATTGATTATCTTCGGAAAGGAATTGCAACGTTTGAGTGATGAAATCAACATAGAACGGCCGTATTTAGCGAAGAAGAAAGTGTTGTTTCATCGAGACAATGCACCAATTCACACGTGAATCGTTATCACGATGTCCAAAATCAATTAATTAAATAATTATAATAACAACAGCATGGGCCAATGGCGCTTTTTTGCAGGTTTCTCCATTCATCATACAGTTTTTTCAGCTTTACGACATAATGTTGAACATTAGTGTGGTTATAAGGTATATGAGAAAAAAAAATTCGATCCTATCTTTCGGTTCACCCCCCTAAAATGTGCTAATAGGCTAGAGAAAGTGATTAGCAAAGTTTCAGCTCAATCTGATAATATTTCGGTTTTTCAAAAAAAAACCCTAGTTTTTCGTCCGTAAAATCGAAACCATTTTTTCTAGGAATATAGCTCGAGTGTTATTTGATACGAAGTTTCATTCTTATTAATTTTTAATTTAATAATTTTTTTCTTAAGACTGATAGATTTATCAGGCGAAGTCAAAGTTAAACATATAATATTTCTTACCTAATTCATTTACTTTCAATACTAGTACAAATTTCCCTAATATTAAGAATGAGGCACATATAAAACATTGGTAAGTGCAACAGGTATTGTTTAAATTTGAAATTACTGGGATTTTCCTTAATACAGGTACAATTCACATGAAAATTAAAAAAAGGTTTAGTAAAATTTATTTGCTGCGATAACTGTTTTGTACCTATTGCATTAGTTAAACAACGAAATAATTTTTGTTTCTAATCTATTCTTATTTTCCCAGCAATCAAACGTGTTAAAAAAAAAACTAAGAATTAATTGTGAAATATTTATTTATTAATTATTATTATTATAAATATGGTTCTACCATCAACTTCCAGAGTATCAACGAGTATGAGTTCAAGGCAGAAAGACAAAATTTTTTTAATTGGTCACATGTTTCATCAAATAAGTGGCAGTAAATTACGTTCTAATTGCCAAGTCTTACGTACTTTATTTTATAATATGCACCAAGTTAAATTAAACAATAAAGAAGGTGATCTAAGCTAGACAAAGGTAAATACAAAACAGTTATAGAAGATAAAAATTTTTGAAATAAAATAAGTAATCCGGAACAAATTTCAAATTATCTTTTTGAACAATTAAAAATTCGCCAGCCCAGGGATGATTATAAAGAATTCATCCAACTTCTACCACCAGAAAAAAGAAGTACAGAATGGTCAAGACCATATCGAAGGCTTTAGCAAAGTGAGTATCCATCCACCTGACCTCACTTATCAAGTACCTAATTATAAATCAATACTAAAGTTCGAATTGCTTCCTCACGCACTCCATTCGTTAGATTTAGCCCCTCCCCACCCCTCTGTTTCCAAACTTGAAAAAAAAAGGGTCGGTGGTAAAAGATTTACCAACAATAAAGAGGTGGAGTCCGCGATTGATGACTATTTTGAGGAGCTTGACATTTTTCACTATAAACAGGGTGTCGAAGCTATTGAACATCGCTGGAGAATGTTTCCCAACCTAAGGGTACTGTCCCTGCTTTCCAGGTTTGCGTTAACATTTCAATTTCTTTGAGGGTTATATTTTTCAACATTTCCTAACAGGCCGGCCTCCCTCCTTTTTATAGCTTCTTCGACATCATCAATCTTTTGTGCTCTGATCTCTCTTTTTGTGCCAATTTCGAAATTTTTAGTCCCGCACCCTAATTGTTGCTAATCTATGAGCATTTTTTCACTTATACATCGTTTATTTTTCTTCTATTGCTTCGATGAATTAAGTGATAGTGATCTTTCGCCTGTGTTTTTGACCTTCACTGTACAAAAGACTATCGTCCTCATTCTATTTTTGTTCGGAAACGTCTTTTCATTCTTTCCGATAATAACATCGCTTGATTAGTCATCAGTTTCCTTACATTTTTTCCACCTCTCCTTCATCGGTATCAGCATACTGTTCATTCAAAACCTGTACATACGATTGACTTGTCAGAAAATTCCTTCTTAGCAACAGACCTTCTGTTAGTCATTGATCTATGTCGATTGGTCGAAAGTCATGCTGAAAGATCAGAGAGCTCTTCATTTAATTTGAGACTTGAATCAATTTTGTTACATGATTTTTGAAGAGTGGTTTCTTTGGTTTCGTCCCAAGATTGAGCGCAATTGTATAAATTGCATCTTTTACATTCCGAGCTTTCATAGCTAATTCCGAAGCTCCCTTCCAGCGAGGAGGTAGTTGTTTCTAGCTAATTTGATAGGAAATTTTTTCAGGGAAATTATTCCTTAAACAATTCCACTCTTACAAATCCTAAAACTCCGACAATGAGATTCATAGTATGATTTTGCAAGGTTTCCAACTTGATAATCTTAATGATCTTAAATAGCTCACTAAATAGATCATTATTTTAATCTTTAACGAAGAAAGAATGTCTGTCTTATTACAAGGTGTGGACAAGAAATCACACTCAGGTTCGCAATAAACCAACATTTCCAACCATTGGAACGCACACAGCATCATTATTCAACTGTGGTAATTCCTTTCATATCACTCCACCATTTAGAAAATGGAATACGTATCCAACTTGCACATAGAACGGGGGCGCATAATTACAATTCGCATTCGCGTAATTGTTATTCAACGCACGCAAGTAAAGCTGCCGCAATTGTTATAGAGTTATAACAGACTCGACATCTGCTTACCCACTGAACATAGACATTCTAACGGTGGTTTCCATGTAAATTGTAGATACATACGTGTGTAAACAATCGAGATAGGTAAATTTAATTTCTGTTTCGGTTTACTGAAAGCAAACCTGCCGAATTAATTGTATTCCTGTAAATATTAAAAGGTGACCGTTCATGTTTGTGTTATATCCAACTTTTCCTCCGAACGTATGTTTACTAAGGCTCCTTCCTCATCTCGTCCTTATTAAGAATACCGAGATTAATTGAAAACTACTTCTCTCGGAAACATCATCTGAAAGGAAAACAAACGCTAACGATTCCCTTTTATTAATATTTACACACATAATACAACAACCTATTTTATGCCGCAATAGTTAGCTGAGTTTTCTTATTAAATTAACTGTCTTCTCGTACATAGTAGACTGACAGCACAGGCATTTCTTAAATTAGTAGAAGTCGTTTAAGTTAAATTGCAGAAACGCGATTGTTAAGCTTCGATTTTGCATCCTGTTACGTTTAAGTTAGTCAGTGTTACCAAGTACATATATTCGCATTCCCCCTGCTATTTCAAAAAGTTCGTTTTAAATATCATTTATTATTTCATTGAAATTATCATCGTTTCGACCGGGCGATTTTTGTGGAACCTTTTGAGGAATAAATGGTAATATTCCTGTCGTTTCAGCGGTTTTAATTAAAATCCTTGCAATCACACAAGAATATTTTGCTTTGAATTAATTGCATGTTGCCATGGAATCGATTTTTTTTTTGTATAGCGGGGATTTTAACAAGGACCGTACAAATATAGTAGGTGCTTTATTTATTCGCTGTGATATTGTCTGCCTCTATGTCGTTTTAAATGGTGGAAGTAATATCACATCAAAGGCTGCTAATAAAATGCATAGTGTTCGATGAGAAATAAAAACACCGACAATATCATACCTTCCTCCTTTATTTATTAGATGAGTACGTTCCTAGTCGTATAAAATGAAAAAAATAATACTAACTAACCAAGATTTTATTTTGACCCTCCTTCCTTCAAAGGCTTCTAATATTCCAATATGTCTAAAAAGTTCCAAAAACTTAACGAGTTACCAAACAAATGACTTTCAGGAAATGGAAGTTGTCGTTGAAAACATTTAAAACATTGAGGATATCAACAGGTCAGGGTAGCTCGACATATAAACCACACTAGAGCCGAAAACCTTCTATCAGAAAGTCGAATTACCGTGACCTTTTGACATCCCTCACCC
The DNA here is from genome assembly GCA_023690525.1 of Holotrichia oblita. Taxonomy (NCBI): domain Eukaryota; kingdom Metazoa; phylum Arthropoda; class Insecta; order Coleoptera; family Scarabaeidae; genus Holotrichia; species Holotrichia oblita. The sequence goes on along the minus strand of CM043016.1, from coordinate 193,822,536 downwards.
ATCAGAATGTTTTCGTCTCTAGCGTAGATGACACGTCAAGTTACAGTGACTTTCTGATATCCTCTACTCACTATTTTGTTCTGGTGCTGCAAAATTACCCTTCCTTGAATATTTATACAAAGGTGGTGGTGAAAACTGGAGAATCAATATATAGTGAAACCCTAAATCATACTATCAAATAATCTCGAAATTAGTCTGGAAAACGTAAGAATCCTGACCATACACAATAAAAATTACTTTGGTATGGGTACCAGAGCACAAGGGCATACCAGACAACAAAATAGCAAACAAGCTGGCAAAAAAGGGTTCTGAAACAAACTTCATCGGACCTGAATCGGGTCTGGCGATAACCAAGACTGCGATACGGAGTGCAATGGTTGACTGAGTAACAAAAGCACGCCAAGGTCAAATAAGGAAAGGAAATTATTGGGATAGGCAGCCAAAAGGTAATTCGTTTTTACCTTCTTCAGAGAAAATTCTACAATTATTAAGTATAAAAGGTGCATTAGGAAAAGCACTAACTGCAACCAATTCAATTTCGACGATGTTTCAATCCTTTCGTTCGAGAAATTTTGGTCTAAACGTCTATTTTTAGAAATGTACCACAAAAAAAATCAGCAAGAAAATACTCTTAATTTTAACACAGACATCCAATGTCTACCTAAGTATAATTTATTCTAATATATATATTACATTTGGATAAAATAATTCATTCTAATGCTACTTGACCATTCCGACCTGTATTTTGAATATATTTCTATATTTATCTTTTGATCTGTGATGTAGTTTGCAATGCTTGTCCTTTAGGAAATTTTAATATTACTAATCATAGGGATTTTAGGAAGTTTTAAGACGTCTTACTCTCGTCGTTTGACATCGCCCATCGCATAACCTCAAATTCTTTGTTTCCATGTCAGACATTAATTTGTAATGTGTCTTTAGGAGCACTGTTACAACAGGGCCTGGAGCCGCTGTCCCAAATTTTATGTACCCTACTAAGGGCTACCTTAGCTACGGGTTACATACCAAATAGCTGGAGAGAGGCTCGGGTGGTCTTCATTCCTAAACAGGACAATGCGTCCTACAGGGAAGCGAAGTCGTACCAGCCCATCAACCTTACTTCTTTTCTTCTCAAAACTTTAGAGAAGATAATTGACAGACATTTGAGGGACTCCGTATTGGCAAAGCTGCCTCTAAACGAGAACCAATATGCCTATCAACCTGGAAAATCTTGTGAGCAAGCTATTCATGAGCTTGCCCACCAAGCGGAAATTGCCTTAAGCAACAAAGAAGTCGCGCTGGTTACCTTCCATCATATAGAGTGCGCCTTTGACAGGGCGTCCTTTCTGTCGATGGGTAGGGAACTTCAAAGACGTGGAGTCGAGCCAACGGTGACAAGGTGGATCAACGCCATGATAAGAAACAGGATGGTTCATGTGTCACAGAACCTCTGCACCATAAAGGCGACCGTGGCAGCTGGCTGCCCACAGGGCGGAGTGCTGTCACCCTTGCTATGGTGCCTGGTGGTGGATGGCCTGCTCTCCGATCTTCGGACGGCGGGCTTCCACGCACATGACTATGCCGATGACATCACCATCATGATCTGCGACAAGTTCGAGGGCGTGATATCCGAGAGGATGCAAGTCGCACTCGGACTCGTGGAAAGGTGGTGCAAAAGAGAAGGGTTAACTGTCAACCCTAGAAAAACGACCATGGTCGCGTTCACTCGAAGAAGGAAGCTTTCCAGACTTCAGTGTCCGACCATCTTCGGCTCAAAGATACCCGTATCCTCTGAGGTCAAATACCTGGGGTGACTCTGGACGCCAAATTGACGTACAAACCACACCTGGAACAGGTAACAAACAAAGCCACGAGGGCCTTTTGGGCCTGCAGAGGAATGTTTGGTAAAACGTGGGGGCTGAAACCTATGATGGTACACTGGCTGTACACGAAAGTTATAGTACCCTCTATAACTTACGCAGCGTTGGTCTGGTGGCACAAAACTAGTTTGGGCTATGCGACCAACGCACTCAGTAAAGTCCAGAGGATTGCCTGTTTAGGCATCACTGGAGCCATGTCTTCGACGCCGACTGCGGCGATGGAGGTGATCCTTGGGCTCCCTCCGCTGCAGCTTGTTATGTGGTCGGAGGCAGTCTTAGGGGCCTACAGAGCAAAATGTAGTGGATGCAGTGGCTTCTCCGGTAGAACGGAAGATCATACCAGCATCTTCACCTACATAGAGCAGACAATACCACTGTCCATGAGGGCGGACAAGGTTCCGCCCACTTTCAGTTTCAGTGGGGGATACAACGTAAACATCTCCAATAGAGAGATTGCCGAAACTCTCGCCCACAAACCGAGACGGGAGGTATCTGGTTGGTTTGTGGACGCCTCTAAAACGCCTAACGGCACGAGAATTGGAATTTGGAAAGATAGTGAAACCGAGGGTGAAGCCTTCAGCCTCGGGAGCTCCGCGTCCATCTTCCAAGCCGAAGTAATCGCAATCCAGACCTGCGCGGAAGGCATTTTAAACTGCCCGCAGGTTAATGGAGCAGTGGAAATTCTCTCTGACAGTCAGGCTGCCCTTAGGGCACTACAGGCTGTCAGGTTCGATTCCGAGGCAGTGCTACACTGCCATAAGACCCTCGCAAAACTGGCGGAACGTCTCAATACAACACTGAGATGGGTGCCAGGTCACTCTGGAATCACAGGTAACGAAATGGCTGACAAATTAGCTAGAGGCGCCAGTGAGAGACCACTCGTGGGTCCAGAACCTACATGTGGGAACTCCTATGGCAGTATCAAAGCCTTTGTCAGATCTGAACTCGCTGCTAGGCATTGCTCATACTGGAACGCACTTGCCGGCATGAGACACTGCAAAACTCTCGGGATTCGCCCGTATGATGAAAAACTGCGTAAGGCAGTTTCCATGAGCAGGGTCAGGATGAAGTTACTCACAGGAATCTTAACCGGTCACTGCGCACTGAACAAACACCTGCATCGCATGGGCATAATAAACTCTCCCCTATGCAGAAACTGTGGGAATACGGAGGAAACTCCAATCCATCTTCTTGCCGACTGCTCGACAGTGGACAGGGAGAGGCGGAGTTACTTCGGTCGGGCGTCTGGACGATCCTGGACTAAGAAAACTAACTCTCGACCAGGGTGCGGACTTTTTCGTCCGAGTACAACCTGGCTAAGAGGAGTAAAACAGCACGGGGGCACAATAGGTCTTTCTTATGGCCGAGTTTGCCTTTACGACTCGTCCGCCCGTGCAGCCAAAAAAAAAAAATGTGTCTTTGGTTTTGTAAACTATATGCTTGAATCTAATATTATTTTTTAGTGCTTCTCCTAATGCACCTTTTACTTATTAATTGTAGAATTTTCTCTGAAGAAGGTAAAAACTAATTACCAAAAGCTTAGAATATTAAATGGAGATTTTTTAAGTCATTGTTTGATTTTGGCCGTCTATCCCAATAGTTTCCTTTCCTTTTTGACCTTAACGTCGTGGAGCCTGAGCCCACTCGGGGCACAGCAACGAAGACGAAGCTAGCACATTCAAATATGGATCGGGATATATATTTACGATCGATAAGGAATACCAACTTGAAAAATATTTTATAAAAGCGTCAAATATACAATATGGTTTGACAACTGGCTAACTAGAAATACCATGGTAACTCTAGCTAAGGCCAGAACTACCATTTTTCCACCAGACAAAAACGCAGGCGAAACTGGAATCTCCACAGTTTTACAAGCCTTAAAATTAGTTACTTCGATAGGAAGAAAACAAGTTGGATAAATTGTCTCCAATGACAGAAGAGGGAATCTAACTATGTGTGGGGTGGTATCAATTATCGAAACAACTCCTTCCTCGGTTTATATTTACCCATGATTAAGAATTAATAATGAATATCTGACTGTTTGTACAGGGTGGGCTACTAAGAGAGGTAAGAGACTATGTCACGAAAAGTTTTGTCCTTTGTATCCGTTGTACAGAAAAAAAAAATATTAATAACAAAAATGATCAAGAGAAAGTGGTGGAAATCCTTTCAGACGAGTCCAAGAAATATTATACTTTAAACTATGGCAAATACATGGTCCTCCTTCTCTCTTATTATGACAATTATACGAAGAAAACGTCACTAAAGAGAATTATCTGGTATTGAACCGGCTTTCAACTGATGATATTAAAGTTATAGCCTATTCTGCAAGATAATAGAAATTTTCAATTTGCACATAGCAGTTACATCCCCTAGCGGTGAAATCTGGAACTTGAAAATAATTTCCAACAGGTTCTCTTTACCTTAGTGGCCCACCCTGTACATCGATTCAGAAACTTTTTAAAACTACTCCTTAACAGACAGTCATAAAACTGTCAATTCTAATCAATTTTGTAGCCAAAACTAACGCATACATTTATGGATGATAGAAAGTATACTTTTGCTAATCGAGAGATCCCTATAAAACGTCCGATTTGGGGCCATAAAAAGCCAAAATTTTCGAATAAAATCATGGTGTGGTGGCCAATTTCCGAAGCAGATGTTTTCTAGAGCATATATTGCCAAAGATAAAATTATGTTTTGGCTTAACCTAATTTCCGATCACTATAGTCATGCAACAATACATTGCGAGTAGGTATACCATTGATGCCTTGCGAAGATAATTCTCCTAAGGTAGCTACCAGAGGCGAAACCCATTGACAGTTTTTGGGTTTTACTAGCAAGAAAGGTTTATAACAATAGGTGGGAAGCTCAAAATGAATACCACATACGTTAAGTGGACTTTCAAACTTGCCAAAGACCCACGAAACCAATGAGAATAGAATTTTGACATAAACGACAAGAAGCAAGTCCTGTGTCCAAGTGTGGGTTGATTTTTTGGGAAGTTTAGTATCTGATCTGTTTGAATCTTGTTTGTCTATAATGCTAGTGCTTATTTTTTCTTCAGTCTTTTTATCTGTAGCCGTTCGACCCACAAAAAATTCTATCTCTACAATTTTATTTTAAAGCTTTCGATTAGAAACACAATCTCTAAAATTCTCAAGCCACTCGGTGAGAGAAAACATTGAAACCCATTGAAAGATCACCTTACAGAAAATGTAATCTAAAAAAAAAGAAATCTACTTTTCACCATAAATATATCCTAGAGCTGAATCCCATCCAAACCTATCGAAGGGGAGGATCGGATTTCCTTTGTTTACCGGGTCAAAAGTAGTAATTAAAATTCGAATGGGAATCGAAATTGTCCGTAACATTACGCGGAATCCCTTTGGAGCACCGACGAGAGTAAAATCGGTTTAATTTAAACCGTAATTTAAAACAATCTCTCAGATCGTCCGTCCATTCATTTTCCATCTTGGAGAATTGCTCCGTTGAAATTAGTTTTTCCTTCAATGAGTACTCCTCCGTTTTATAATAACATCGTATAATCCCATCTTCAATTTGTTCCCTTGCTACGCTGGGAGAATTACATTATAATCGGTGAAATAATTATCCCACTCTAGTATATAAATGTTGAATTATTAAATTATCATACATTAGCTAATAAATAATTCTTGGCATAAATTCGACGCTGGAACAAAATAGTAACATATCGATGCTCTCTTATAAAATAGGGGGACTTACTGATTTATGTGGTTATCGCTCAAAATAATGGAGAACCGGAAAATATTGTATCCTTTTATTACTATCCGCTAGCATACAAGCCGGCTATTATAAATTATTACCGTCTACTAACGTGTTCTCGGCTTTATATTTTATAGACAGCGTCAGTGCTGTTCGTCTGGAACGAATGAGACGTAACCGTGATGAAAACATAATAAGTTTTATAAAATTGCGTAATTTACGACGTCGTAAAACCATGCGCTTTAAAAGCGCCCCCGCACGGTAACAATATTGCACTGGAAATATAAAAAAAGTTTTCCTCGAAATCTTGTTCTACCGAAACCCCATCTAGTGTATTCAAATTCAATTATGTACAAGTATGGTGATTTTTGATTCAGTGTATAATGAAAGCTTCCTCTTCTCCTTACAAAATTTTTAATAATTATCTAGGACATGTTTCGGCCAAAAGCCATCTTCAGCTAGAATCTACAGTACATTAGTTGAGTTGATACTCAGTTGACAGTCCTTCCCTAAAACCAAACTGCTCATCCTGCAGGATGTTCGTATCGATTATTTCGGGTCTAAGTCGATTCAAAAGGATGGCCTCCGCGATTTTCGAGATATTGGAGAGCAAACTTATTGGTCTGTAGTTTTGAGGGAAGAACCTGTCCTTCTTTTGTATTACCCGGACGTGGGCATGCTTCCAGATGGACGGGAAATATCTCAAACGTAGCATGGCGTTGATAATATTCAAGAGGACCAGAACGACCCTATCCGGCAACTTTTTCAACGCGGTGTTCGAAATTGCATCATAACCCGGAGGGCTTTACCACTTTTGCGACTTTTTATGTGGAATTTTATCTCGTCAACATTGGCAGGTGGAATGGGATCACCAGTAGCGATCGACCTCCTCATCAAAGACCTCAAATTGATTATCACCCTCGGCACCCGCAAATACGGTTTCTAAATGCTCGGAAAAAAATCTCCGCTTTACCCTCGCTGTCATCCAGCCCATCCGGCCCATGAATAGGTCCGTAAGTGGAAGGAGTTTTGCTTCTCTTAAGGGATCTCACCAGTTTCCAAATGGAGCCGTCGGAGACAGAGACGGATGAAACCTTGGCCCACCACTTCTCACCGTCTCGCAGTGTATTAGATAACAAGTTGGCTCGAGCGATATCTAAGGGGCAGCGAGTGCGTTGCGCCCTTTTACGAGCCTTGCGCTTCCGCCTCACCAAATCAACAAGATCCGAGGGAATCCACCCATCAGAGATCGGGACAGAAGTGGTTGTTGCTCTCGACATTGCCTCAGTAATACTATGAGAAAGCCCAGAGGCCAAACCCTTCAAATTTTGGGAATCAGTGATTTCAGACGGAACGTCCTCAACAAGCTGATCGACCAATGCACCCAACTCAGCCCAGTCAACCCTTCGCACAAGTCCGCAGCCGGAAAAAACCGGCCTCAGCGCCAAAGGATATTAAAATCGGGTTGTGGTCAGACGACAACTCCGCAGCACCCTCGTCGAAAATCGAAAAAGGGATATTCCTCGAAAGAGCAATATCTTCTAAATCCAGTGTCGTCGGCGTCACTTAGACCGGTAAAATTTGCCCAAAACTGTTCAATATCATTTTTTGCTAAAATTAAAAACAATGAACTCAACTGCATAGCGTTACCGATAAGGTACGGAGTCAAGAAAACGAATGATAGTACAAGTTAAGTAGTGTGATATTATTAATCACAATAATGGTGTAATCAACAATAAGGAAATGGCAAAGTTTTATAACAATGTACCACAAAGTCTTCAATTAACACCTCCTGCAAGGCTAGCGACACGTTAAAATTGTCTCAAAAATAGGAGGTTTAAACGTTGCCTCCGATGATTGAGGTAATTTTCATCATTTTTTACAGTATATTCAAAATTATGTTACTGTACTTTACTACTAAATGTAGTAACAGAGAAGCTATCTGGGCAGCTTCCTGTAGGCACGGGTGTCCCACAAGGATCGTTGTTAGGACCAAAGCTATTTTTCCTTTAAATGACCGACTTATGCGACCAACAAAAATAATGAATGCTGCAAGACGCAACAAAATTGAAATGATATCCCTATTGATGGTCACCCGAGTTAGATCGTTGGAGAAAGTTAAAAGAAACTGTTAAAATTTGTCACAGATCTCCAGAGGCCTGCACAGATTATTTGGACTTGCAGTGGAAAATTCTTTTGCTCAAAAGATTTTCACACCCCAGGATTGACCACCACCACTGATCAAGATGAGATTCCTAGTTGATTCCTGATTGAACAGACGCTGATAGAATCACATTCTTTCTAAAATTTTTAGAAGATCCAAACAATCAATGTCAAAGACTACCATTTAAGGAAGATCCAGTGGTCCAAGGATTTATTATCTAACCCAATTAAAAAAGGAACTTTTATGGTGGTCCTGTTTTTGAATCCAACTCTCCTCAAGAGGAAAGACTAAAGCGATCATCTCCAAAAAAGGGCCTGCAAATCATCAATTGCATTACTTGACATCAATTACTTGACATATTTAACTCTTCAGAGCACTACAAAGAAACACAGCGTGTATCACAACAGCTTTCTTATAAAGAAATACGAACAAGCTACAATATGAGCTTTAGCTTCAAAGAACGAAAACCTAACGGGGCCCAGACTCCAACACACTTTAAAGTAGTAGTTCTAAACTTACTTGCAACTCCTTCCTGATAATACCAGAACAAAAATTGTAATCTTCTCTGGAGCCCTTCAATCTGATACCTTGGAATACTTCTGAACTCATGCCTCATGCAACCATATCAAGTCCAATGGCGAGTAAACAGCTTTTGTGTGGACTCTAATTAATTAGAACACACTTAATCACTAGGGTAATTAATTTATTTTGATTACCCACTGCAGCTCTTCTTGTATAAATTATGTGTGTAAATGTGTTTCAATAGCTTTGTTACAACATTACCTTCTCGTAAATAATGTTGGGCTGTTAATTATATCCCAATAGGGAATGATAGCTCAACTAGTGTACCAATCTAGAAGTACGTTCTCACAAGCTTCACCGACAGGATTCGAACTGTGGCCAGGCATTCCTACCTTTACGATTATCGAGCTGTTAACACAACTATTAGTCCACAACAATTAATACAAGCAACTGGAGATTCCCTTCAAAAAGAGACCTAATAATATGAAATTAAACTGTCTTAAACAATTGATTTAACCCATCAACTCCAATACATCCCTTCGTAGGTCGGTGAGAAACCGTCCCGCCTAATAATAAACCCGAAGAGATTTAAATTAGCCCTACAACGTCATCAGAATTCAATAATAAGAAAGCGGATTATTGCCTTGCGTTGGCAGCGGAGAGTGCTCGGGTCTTAATGAAAGGGTCAAAGCTAATATAAACTCGGTAGGGCACTTGATGCGGGATAGCACGGGACGTTCCTTTTACGCCGTAATCATTGTGAAAGAGGTCTGGCAGGTATTTTAAACTTGGAAAATCGTACAAATCTGTTAATTAAGGGGGCGTTTTATATGTTCGGAAAATTGAGAGAGAGAAAAAAATAAGCTCTCAGTTAATTTAGTAAGCGCGTTGAAAGCTTGAATGGTTTCGTCCGGATGATTGGGGGTTTTCCTCGAATCTAGAATGATCAAGGTTCTAATTGGACGTTGATTGTGTGGAAATATTTATTAGCCCGTTCAAAGTAACCCTTTATATTATTTTTAATATTTAACAGCAAATGCAACCACACATACCGACCATGTTGTCTTCATGCAAGTCATTTACACGCCATTTCTCCAACCGATATTAACCTGGCATGGTCCAGCATCACGAAAAGACAGATCAAAACATTCGATGTTCTTTAGAACTTTGTCTGGATAATTAATTAAAAATTTCCAAATTTTAATTGGAAATGTGCTCACGATGGGAGACAATAACCTTCACCTGGCCTCCGAATCGACGAACCCGTCTTTCAACATCTCAGAGAAGTTAAATTCGTACTAATCTACATCCTACGTTAGTTCTGATCACAATTTGAGTCATGATCGAGTCATATCGAGGCAATGTTAGGAAAATGGGTACAAACAGCAACAGCATGTCTCTAATATGGGATCCAGAGAATACCAATGCTGAGGAAATGCTAAGGCAGATGAATTTTTAAAGGAGGAAGTCAATGATGTCATGCATTTTATTGAACTGGAAGCTCTCTTTGGCGTTCCCAAAAGTCAACTTAAGTAAGAAGTCTAACAAAGGGAGACAAAAAAGGTGCTTATGTTTCTCTCTCTCTAGAAATCAACACCCAAACGAACTCATGCGAAAAAAAAACTAATAAAGTCAAATGTAAAACTATTTGCGGACCTTCCACCTGGTCATTGTCCTCAAAAAGGTTAGGCAAAGCAAGCAAAATTGATTGGAAGAGTACTGACGGCAGAGAGGTGTTGGTCAAACAACCCTTCTATAATATGATACAACCTTCAAGTCGTACAATTAAAGCCGAAGCTAAAATAGAGCCACAGCATGGTGTTATATAATTTTTCACATGTCAACTTCAAGCCTAGACAGTCAATCCGTTCAGTAGATTAGAAGTTTAAAAGGCTTGTATGTCCAACAGTAGTAAATCCTACCTGTGATGCAGGGGGTGGCAGATGATAGAGATGAAGATTTATGATTAATTGAGGGAAAAGGATGCCGAAGAGTTTGGCTTCATTCTATACCTATCAAATAGTGATAAAATCACTAACATCAAATGATACTTCAGCCAGGACCTCTCCCACATCAAGTCTGGGGAAAACCGAACTGGTCCAGACTAAGCTATTATTGTAGATAGACTAATCTGGTCGACTGGGTGACACTTGTTTCAGTAGACGACCCTAATGTTATTTTAGTTTAAAAAATGTTACAAAATTGGATGTGTCATCTATAAAATTTCAAGTTCCGATGCTCTATCTCATCTCTTCCAAGGATGGACTCCAGATCCTTAGTGTCTCTATTCTCTTGGCGTTTCTGGCCTTGGGAGATTAAGATGTGAAGGTGCAGTGTCCACTCTCTACTGAATGTGGATCACTGGTATGCATGACTTCAACAATTTGCGGATTTAGTCGTTTGCTTTTGCTCAAAACTTTCTTCAGCCTCATTCCGTGTGGAGGCTTCTAATTATAGCCATCTCCAGCGTTTTTCGGGCCAAGATTGTAATGTAATCCTTGATTGAAGCAATTTGTTCATTCCTGAACCAAAATGATTCAGTTATTTTTATTCGGAAGATTTTGTTCTATAGTGCTACTAGTTTGTTTAAGTGGGACCTTGTTAGGCTGGACCACGACAGGATCCCACACGTTAGAACTGAACGAAAAAAGGAATTATAAGGCAGTACCTTAAGTTTGAGCGATATGGTACTCTTTGAGCACAAGAACGAGCACCCAAATACTTCTCAGTAGTCTTCTGACCATGTTGACTGAGCATCAGCCTCTGATATAAGGTGACGCCAAGATGGAGGACAGATTTACTCTATAGTAACCTGAAGTCCTCCACGAAGCTTTTGTCATGTTCTTGTGAAACGAATTGCTATGCTTTTGTTCTCGCTCAGTTTGAGTCTCCATCTCAATGCCCTAGCGATCAATGGCGTTGATTCAAGTTTCGAAGTCTACGGGATAGGATGTCCTCGCTTCATTATGGAGGGTGGTAATTCTAGTGGCTTTTTAAATTGTATCACTTGTTTGACTAACGCTGCAACTCTTGATATACAGTTGGTACATATTGGCGAGTTGATACATACGAAGAAAACCTTGCGTTAGTTGACATCATTAACGATCTCGATATACTGGCAAAACAGTTGAAAAAAATGAAGGACAAGCAAAGGAAGGGGACGAAACACTAGTTTAGTTCCAATTAAAGGAACTTAAATTTTTTTAAGTAAAGTTTCATCAAACTGGGTATCTCATCCAATATCTGTTCAAGACATCTGAAGTTTTCTATCTCATTAGCGATCGATCAGTATTAGACTTTAACATTTCTTCAGTTATCTATATATGTGTAAATTTATATAAAATGTAATTCTTTACTAAATAATTTTTCTCCATAAACATTAAAACAAGAACTGCCATCTCTGCTAAGCAGTTTTTCCCGCTAGCACGCCTAGCATAAAAATTAAAGCATTCTTCACCAGAGTAACTATTAAACTCTCCTAATCATCATGAAACCCTCCTCTTAAGTGGGCAATTAGTATTCGTTTCAGCGGTCTGGAATCACCATAAAGTTTAAACGTCGCCCTCCATAAAACATTCTCTGCGCCGGCATCTCGTCAGGAATCGCAGCCCTTGAATACCACACCGATTCCTGTTTTACTAGGCCAATAAAATCGAACACATTGTCCGACTAGTCCCCCAGTTTAATGTTTAATCCAGGGGTAGAGATCGATCGTCATCTATTTTTCCTATATAAACCCTTCCTCTCACCGTTCTAACCGGGCGTATACAGACGAAGTGGCCAAATGAAAATTTACACGGTGAGCTTTACTACGACAGGAAGCGATCGCACGTGGTATACATAAAATTTATATGAAATTGTTCGGTTTCGTGCGCTAGTATAGATGCGGAAGGGTTTAGGGAATTGGATAATCAGATGAGTTGGAGCTTGTAAGTTAGCAATTCGTGTCGCAAATTCCGATTAAATGATGATTTACTCGACTGGTAGGCCTGGTCGAAGTTGAATATGACTGTGGGTGAGAATTTGTCCCGATGCTAATATTGTTAGTATCGTATTTTGATGTATGTATGTATGTAACAACTGGTGAATAATTTGGCAAACTCCTTTTCTTTAATCTAGCTTTATTTAATCAAGAAAACTTTGCTGTAAAATATTTAAAACATCATTTAGCACGTGCACCTGTCAAAATATTTCTGATCAAGAAAATTATAAAATCAGTCACTTGTATACGTAGATCACATAGTTAGAACCGTCTATATTTGACAGCTGCCAACGAGCAAAATATGTTTGTCAACTGTCAAATTATAAGCCCAAATCTGACAGATTAACTATCACAATATTTCTGACAATTATTGAATTGCGTCAGACTGCGTCTTATTGTAAATGTTCCGAAGAACATTTGGAGCTAAACGTGAACTGCAAACTTATCGACGCGACAGCACCCAGAAGATTCGAACGCAGTAAACAATGGCCGTGAAAGCCTACGGCCTGCTATTTAATTGTAAAATTATTAGTAAGCTTTTTCCGCATTGGTAGTTGTAACTATCTCACAATTTTGAGTATCGTAACGATCAAAAGGATCTGACAGCTTGCAAATTGTAGAAAAATTGTAGAAAACAGTCAGTTCTTTTCCTCCATTTTGACAGATCGATTTTTAAAATATTTATGATAGCTATCAAATTATTAAAAGCCGTATTTTCTTCTAATTTGATAATTTTCCGGTATTTTTAGAGTTAGGATAGTTGTAACTGTCAAATAATATTTGACAAATGTCACTGTCAAATTGTGCAAACAGTACTTTATTCGGAATTTTAAATATCAAGGATCATAAGATCGTAAGAAGTGTTTTTTTCTCAAATTTGGTAATTATCAGTATTTTTTTTACAATTCTGTCAACGCATATTTGACAGCCATCAAATTTTGAAACAATTTATTATTATTTTGGCGAATCTTCACTGTCAACTAGTAAAAAGTGTATTTATTTAAATTCTTGAGTATCGTAACACTGTAACAAAAATTTTGATACCTGTCAAATTGTAGAAGAATTGTTGTTCTATACCATTTTGACAATTGTAAAAATAGTAGTTTATCAAGTTTGACAATTATTAGTTACTTTTTACAATTGTCATAGTTCTCTAAATATTGTCTTCAAATCATAAAGACAGCTATTCATCTTAATGAGTGTTATTGTTAGCACATATTAAAAAAATTCTGACAGGTGTCAAATTGTAGAGAATAAATCTCTTCCCTCATTTTACCAGATCAATTATCAATATATTTCTGATAACTGTCAAATTGTAAACACAAGATCCTTTTCCAATTTGATAATCATTAATTATTTTTTTTACAATTCTGATACTTGTAACTGTCAAAGATTTCTAAGAGCCCTCAAATTTTAATTTATGGCTATTTTGACGGATGACAGTGTTAAATAGTACAGATCTCAAGAGATCTCAAATTCTAGAACAGTTCTTTTCTACATTTTAACAAATTAATTATCAAAATATTTCTTCATTTTACCAGTTAGCTATCAAAATGTTTTTAAGAGCTACGTAATTTTAATCTACAGTATTCGGATCCGTTTATTTAATTTCAAATTAACTATGTAATCATTATTACTTTAAGTTTCTTGGTATCTTTGATTTCTGCAACTATTGATATATTGTATTATTTACTTCTTATTGTTTCATTTTGTATATTGATATTGATTTATTAATGAACTGTACTGAGGTTTTATTTCTTTTATATATATGTTGTCCTGTAAAGGGTATTGTACTGTTGGACAATAAAGATTGTATTATTATTATTATTATTATTATTACGAGCTGTCAAACTCGGTTTATTCGTCTTGAGAAAACACTTCAGTGTCTAAAAGCTCTCTAATTGTAATTATTTATTAGTTGTTTCTTCATATTTTGACGGATCAATTACCACAATATTTCTCAAGTTGTCCAAACACATATTATTTAGAATGTTAAATATCCAGCTTTGTAATTGTAAATGTTTTCCACCATTTTGACAGTTAGCCTATAAAAAATTTTCTGGTAGCTGTCAAATTGTTACAAAACTTCTAACAATTTTGGACGTAGTAACCATCAGAAAATATCAGACAACCACGTCATTGTAAATGGCAGTTGTTTTCACCCATTTTGACAGTTAGCTATGAAAATGTTTTTAAGTGCTGTCACATTCGTTTTATTCGTTTCGATAGTAACCGCTGAGAAAACACTTCAAAAATGTCTAAAAGTTGTCAAATTATAATTATCAGTTGTTTCCTCTTATTTTGACGGATCAATTACCACAATATTTCTGATAGTTGTCAAGTTGTCAAAACACATACTATTTAGTATTAGCCTATAAAAAATTTTCTGGTAGCTGTTAAAGTATTACAAAACTTCTAACAATTGTGGACGTAGTAACCATCAAAAAATTTCAGATAGCCACGTCATTGAAAATGACAGTTGTTTTCATCCATTTTCAAAGTTAGACTATCGAAATATTTCTGGCAGCTGTCAATTTTTTAAAAGTCAGTAATTTTTAGAGAACCTTGATTATGATAACGATCAGAAAATTTCTGATATCTGTCAAATTATAACTGTCGCAGCGACATTACAAGAGCAAAAAATTGTATTTATTAGATTCTCACGTACCTACAGTACACGACGCGACACTTAGGGAGAAAGTTAAGCCTTAATTCAATTTTAATACATCAGCCAATGGTGTAATTTTCCAAAAGTACCAACTTCAACCAGACCCTTCGTTTCTCATATATGCACGTTGATAAAACACACACAATCTACGCACAAAATGATGAAATATATGCAAATCCGTGTTGGTTTCGCTAGTGTTTTTCATATACGCCGCTAGATCCCGTTACTGTCTCCAGTATCTGTATATGCAAATTTATACAATATCGTTATTTGAAAAGGATTCGATGGGCGCCAGGGAAATGCGTTCAACCAATAAGTGGTGGTGGTGGTGGTCGTACGGCGAGTTTGCGTTTGATTAAAACCGTAAAATCGAGATTTAATGGCTACGCCCGCGAAATATATTTTAACGATATCACTTTTGTCATAAAATTAGAACGAAATACGAATCGGTGACGGTTAAGCGTGGATGTCCTGATAAATAGGGATACGAGGTAGGTTTTGGATTTCGGTGAGGAATCGAATTTTTATCTCGTTAATTTAAAAACTTTTTTTCGACAAATTCTTCAAATATTGGTCGAACCTTTCTGCATAAGTATTAGTTTAGTTTCTGCTTTTATAAACGTTCAAGCACTCCGACCAAACACCTCTAGAAGTTGGGCAGTTCTAGCAGCTTTAATAAATATGTTTTTGCCTTATTTAACATAAAATTTTTATGTTTGCGTGTTTGCGTTTAAAATACGTTCATATCATCATACTCTGCTGCTGGTTTCAAGAGGTATGAGATCTTCCACCTATAAAGCCGTTCTTAGTCCAATCTTTTAGGGTTCATCGTTAAAGAAATGACCCTCTCCCACAATTTACTCATAGATAGCCTGGTCGATCTCATTGGTGAGTTGGCTTTGTCCATGGTTTGGTCCAAAGTTAGCTTTCAATCTTGTGGCATGCCTATTGTAAGTGTAGAATGTACTCAAATCATATACAGTGTGTCCCAAAATCATACCGACAAACTTGAAGGAGTAGTAGAGGACATTTTTTTGTTTAGTAAATAACTTTCCAGTATACACAGCAGGTGCAGCACAGTGTAATGGTAGAGATGCAGCACACTTGTACGAACGCTTTGCCAGAAACCAATTCTACAATGTCAGTGTATTGTTACTCCTTCCTGTGCATATTTTATTCGACCGGTGGGGATTTCCGGAATCACATGTCGATCTCCATGTCACACTCATATCTGAGGTAACGGCGGATTAAAAGTTCTGCATGTACAGGAAGAAGTAGCAAAAATGATAATTATAAAATTTTTTAGACACTAGATGTATGGGATGTGGATGAAGGGAGTCCACCTGTGGATACAAACGTATTGAATTTTGAGTTCTTGGTAACAGTAAATTAAAAAGATTTGTATAACTGAATCGGTGATGTGATTGTCACCTTGGAGAAAATGGGAAATTAAGACTTTCTGGTGGTGGTGATGGTCCGAGAGCAACTCGTGCTGTTCAATTTGAATCTCTCAATCTACAAATGTCTGCACAATTGCACACCATATGGGATCATCAAAATCGACAGTACTACATCGTGTCATTTATGAACAACTTCTCTACTCTTATCATTTACAACTATTTACTGCTACAAGCTTTAAATCCTGAAGATTATCCACATCGATTGGATTTTTGCCAATGGTTTTGGGGTCACAACAAACCTGATTATTTTCTGATGAGGCATGATAAAAATCCTCATTCTAAGACCACTAAAAGACTAAAATAGTATTAACGCTTGATATTCCAAATAATCTTAGGCAAGATAAACAGATTAAGTTCTTTATTGAAAATGTCGAATTTTCGTTCGGGAATGCGAACCTCTTCAGGACAACTGTTATATAACAATAGAACATAACAAAAAAAAGGAATAAAGATATTAAAAACAATATTCAATAACATCAAAAAAACAGTTCCGTGTAGAGATTTGAAACGAAATAAATTACAGTCAACTGTAAAAAGAAAAATGCAAGTAATAAATACAATCAAGCATCAAAAGAGAATGACAAGTTTTAAACTGAATGCTTCATTCCCATTTCTTGTAAAATAACATAATAACAATGTTGAATTTTTTTCTGCTAAAACAACTGATTTGTGGATATATGTTTATTCAACAAAAAATAATTGTTTTGATGTCCTCTACTACTCCTTAAAGTTTGCCGATACGTTTTTGGGACACCCTGTATCTACGAGTTTGGTGTGGTTTGATTATGGAACTAGACCAGTTAACCACCTCCCTTCTACATGAACGAAGCTCTATCTGCGAAATATCCTTCCAGATAGTGACAAACAATCTTCTTTCCCATGCTGTTTAGATGTAATCCATGGTCTGTGTAATTTTCGCGGTTGAACAAATTATACCAGGTAAACATAGCTACATTATTACAGTTATCACGGTGTTGGTGTGTTTGGTAGCATCCATTATGTTTTCAAACTTGCATACCAAATCGCTGATAGACGAAGAATCCACACACCTGCCCACGTCATTGGTTCCAGCCAAAACGAACACAAAGCCAGCATTACCAAAATCCATGACCTTAAACGCTAAGATCTGAAAATTATCTGAGAGCACATTTCACAAACGTTTACTATTGCTAGCTTTGGCATGCAGCAGGCGAACAGTAAATCTAACAGGTTAAAGTGGAAAAGGCCCCGATTGTGTCTCACTCCAAAAGCGTTGATTTCGTATCATGCTTCACAAAAAAGTCGAGCTCATGTGGATCAGGATTTGATTTGGCAGATTAAGGAATCGGTGTCTGAATTGGTTACTCAAAGTTCAACCGTAGCATTTTTTTTTGTTTCAAGGTCACCACAGTCTTAGAAAAAATGAGCTGGCCAATAGGAACATGACTGTTCCTAAGATCTGAAAATGATCTGGGAGCACATTTCACAAACGTTTACTATTGCTAGCTTTGGCATGTAGCAGGTGAACAGTAAATCTAACTGGTTAAAGTGGAAAAGGCCCTGATTGTGTCTCACTCCAAAAGCGTTGTTTTTGTATCATGCTTCATAAAACAGTTGAGCTCATGTGGATCAGGATTTGATTTGGCAGATTAAGGAATCGGTGTCTGAATTGATTACTCGAGGTTCAACCGTAGCATTTTTTTTGCTTCAAGGTCACCACAGTTTCAGAGGAAATGAGCTGGCCAATAGGAACATGACTGTTCCTAAGATCTGAAAATTATCTGGGAGCACATTTCACAAACGTTTACTATTGCTAGCTTTGGCATGCAGCAGGCGAACAGTAAATCTAACAGGTTAAAGTGGAAAAGGCCCTGATTGTGTCTGACTCCAAAAGCGTTGTTTTTGTATCATGCTTCACAAAACAGTCGAGCTCATGTGGATCAGGATTTGATTTGGCTGATTAAAGAATCGGTGTCTGAACAGTCTTAGAGGAAATAAGCTGGACAAAAGGAGCAGTCATTGTTGTTGTGGAAAAAAAAACTCAAGTCAGATTGATAACAAAAGAAAGTCAATATGAGAGAACGATAAATGGAAATGGATACGACCGTTATATGAGGACTTAATTTAATTCAAACTGAATTCAGTCACGACATAATCTGTGTTCGCTAGAGACGGAAACTAATTTGAAACTCATAATATTAAGACGAAAAGGAACAAATTTCTCTTACAAAAAAAATTGTATTTAATATATTCCTATCCCGTTTCCCCATTACAGAAAAGATAAACAAATGCAAATTTCAGTTTTAAGCACGGTTAGTAGTAATATAGTGGTTTGAAATGAGAGTAGACTGTAGTGGTAAGCAATTTATCAGGGGGTCGTAGTCAAAATGCCATTAATCTTAACTCATTGCGCGAACCAAATATTGCCTGAATAGACCATTAGTTGAAGGAGGCGACGGCGTACACGGGTCTCGCTGAGCCGAGCGTTTTCGAACGGTTTCGAATGCAATTTATTTTGTGTAATGTGTCGTAAAATACACGAAAATTAATCAATATTTTGAATGAATAGCCGTTTTTACTTTGTAAATTAGTTTTCTTTGTCGCTAGGTTCGTGTGTATGAAACAGAATTAATTCAACTCGTATACTTTTTGTTTAATGAATGGCGTTGCAGAAACCTACCGGAGATTTTTCGTGTTACACCACGTGACACGTATAATTACACCTTTGGGTACAGTTACTCAAGTTCCGTTATGTAATTTATCGAATTTTCCTTACGTATAATTTTAGTAACTGACGGAGACGCAATTTATTAACACATATCTGATATATCTCTGTATGAAAATGTACTTTCCATAAATTTTAAACCATACTGCATTTTATTCCTTCCACGAGATCCTAACTCGTTCCAAACAAGAGAAAACTCACTCGCAGCCGAATGCAAATTGCATGTTTACAGTGTTCGTAATTATACAGCAGGCTAAACTAAACAAGAACTGAGGATAACAAAAGCAAACGTCGGTTGTTAGCTGGTGCTACGTTATCCGAAATAGTGTAGAGTATTATGATATCGGATCCCACGGGCATTACAGCAGCGGTCGAAGCAGAAGTACGAAGTGTACATATATATGTATATATATTCTTAATTGAGAATGCTGCGACGTCGACTGCAGACAACTCTCCGAGCTTTTTGGTATTCTTGGAACTGTCGCAAACGACGCGGCAAAAGCGCAATCTTCTTCGTAGCACGTTACGTCAAGTTATTACGTCACGTTTCGTTGCACTAATGAAGTTATTTATTCGGTTATCCTCCTGTTGCCGGAAAACAAGAGCGGTATGTACGCGTTAAATTAAAGCTCGCGGAGATTATCGTTTCGGTGTAGCTTTAAGCTGCATTCGGAAGCTATAGAAGAGGTTGATAAAAAAAACATTGAGTGTCTCTAGTGCTATCTGGTCAGAGTTTTCAAATTGTCCTTCCATATTTAAAAGAATCGAATGACACAATTTATTGAACCACATCTCTATAATTGTTATAAAAGCATGCAATAATAACGATATTCGTTTTATGCTGTTACCCCCAACAGCACACATCTTACCCAGCCTCTTGATCTGTGTTGTTCCCGTCCTCTTACAGAAGTTTGGAGAAGGCTTCTTAAAGTGTGGAAACAGAAAAATCGCGGACCTGCAAGGAAATCTTGCAAATCTACTGAAATGAACACCCAACCAAATTGGTACTACGGTTGCAGAAAATATAAAATCAGGATTCCACGCAACAGGCCTCATAGCGCACTAGATCGAGATGCTGTCTTAAAGAGACTACCAAAACAAGATAGAGCCGTTAACGATTTTGCGTTAAATGAATCTTTGAAAGTTCTCTTCCAAGTAGTACGATTTAGGAAAAAATGATAAATGTGCCTGCAGGACAAAGGGGACAATTGATGACCTAGTCATAGAGAGAGAAAAACTATAACCGAGACAAAAAACTATAAAGAGATCTAGTTAGTTCTAGTGAAGATTGCGATTTTGGTGATCAACAACAAGATGAAGACGATGATGTGTTAATCAATAACACTGAAGCTGATGCTGAAAGCGATGCGATAAGTGCAACAGATGTGATGTTAGATGAGACTCCTGATAAGACTGAATTTGAAAATTTGAAAGCTGAAAATTTTGTAGTAGCAGAATTGCAGCAATGTCCACTCTATAGGTTCAATTCAAAAAGACTGAACCACAAAATAGGTTGCAAAAGGCCAGGCTGCGACAAAATTACGGCAGAAATGATAAAATATACAGGACAAAAAGGAAGAGAATTAATGTTGGAAATATATAACAGAATATGGAGAGAAGAGGAAATACCAAACGATTGGAAGAAGTCATTGATAGTGCCAATACACAAGAATAAAGGAAATAAGAAAGAATGCAATAATTACAGACGAATATCACTTCTAAGTACTGCAATGAAGATTCTCAAGCAAATAATAGATAAAAGATTAAGAATAAAACTCGAAAATACGAGTATGAGTCACAAAGTGGATTTAGAAAAGAAAGGAGCACACGAGACCAAATATTCTCTGTGAAACAAATAATACAAAAAGCCTCTAGAGAACAGAAGAAATTACGTATTCTTAGCATTTATAGACTTGGAAAAAGCATTCAATACAGTACCAAGAGAAAGATTATTGAATATGTTAAGAGAAAGAGGTGTGAATGGCAAAATAAGACGATTAATACAGAAAATGTATAACAAGAACAACAATTTAGAATTGGAGATATTTAAAACAAAGGAGGGACTGCGCCAAGGAGGAAGTCTGAGCCCAATGCTGTTCATTATTTATATGGACGACATTATGAAACAATGTACAAAAAAAAGTAAAAAGATCAGAGTTGGACACCTTAACTTGAAGCCAGTCGAAGTGTCGGAAAGGGCATTCGCAAACGATACAGTAATGACAATAAATAAGAGTAAAACTAAAGTAATGGTAGTGGGAGATGAGCAGGTAGATACGAAAATCGAAACAGAAGGAATTGAAATAGAACAAGTAAAAACATGTCAGTGCTTGGAAGTAAGAATTGATGGAAAAAGCTCCAAGACGCAGAGATTAATCAAGGAATAGAAAAAACAACAAAGCTGTACCATAGTATGAGGAATAATTTCATTAACAAAAAAGAGATATCCCGAGAAACAAAACTAAAAGTATACAAGGCAATTTACCGATCGATATTAACATATGGCTGTGAATCCTGGATATTAAATGAAATATTTAAGAGGAGTTAGAAATACGAAAAGATTTAAAAATGCAGTCAGTGCTAGAATACATTGAACAAAGACAGCTAGGATGGTGGGAACATTTATATAGATTGGAAAAATATAATACAAACAACAAAGATATGGGAAGCAAAAATAATGAAAAATAAAAGAAGAGGAAGGTCAAGGACAACATGAAATGGTGTCATAGCAAAAATACCGGGAAGGAAAGGCAAAACATGGACAGAAGCGAAAAACATGGCAAGGAATAGAAATGAATGGAAAATGTTTATCAAAAGCTAGAAGAAGATAAACGCCCTACACCATTGTTATGGTAGAAGGGATTATTGGATTATATATAATTGAATCAAAAATGTAGACAAATAACTGATACCACAACAAAAACTTAATTTTAGAAATAAAGTTAAATGGATAAGAATTGATAAGTTCGGTAGCCACCTACCTGAAGAAAATGTGGAAGAATTTTGTGCATTTTTTGAAGTGAAATCGTTAACCAGAATTCAAGAAAACAGTCTTCTAGATCTCGTCAATACTCCTCCTAATGCAAAACCTAATTTCATCGCAGTTTGCTATTCAACCTGTATTGTACAATACTTGCGACAATGGACTAATTCCAACCCCCATTCCCTCTAGTGGACAAGATCGGAAGTAACAGTGCCGGATGTCAAACAACACAGATCGATCACAATAGATACAGATCTAGCTTGGACATTTCAAGGGGGGTTCCTGAGTTGTTTAACACCCGGAAATACTACTGGACCTATAAAACAGCCAATGAGAAGACTAAATTTGTCGCTCTTGGACTTTTTTTTATTAGGGCTACTTAACTACTAAAGTGGTTGATAATATTGGAGATTACTGCTCGAAATTTAAAACATCTGAAAACTATAATATGTAGTTTAAATTCTAACGGAATAAGTATCAGGCTTTTGCAAAAAGTAGACATTTTCAAGCTAGATTGCATCACTGTTGATGCACTGATTGCATCAGCGTTCCTTTGATCATGTCCTTCTCGCGGTTCACTCCCCAAATCATTCTTAAAGAACATATCCTCCGCCATTCGAATAGAGGTAATAATAATAATAATAATAATAATAATAATAATAGTAATAATAATAATAACGTTTAATGTCCAACGGAAACATAATTGGTTGATTGAATTAAAGAAGATATATTCATAGCGCAAATCAGCAGCACGACTCATGGTAGCTGAGGGCGAACACTGCACCATGTTGGTTCTAGGAAAGGGCAAGGCAAAAGTAGGAGAGGAGCGGGAAGATGCACGAGGAACAAGAAATAAGGGGAGTCGATGGTACCATGCACAAGCTTCCACATAAATCTTGCTCCATGAATCTCACGACGATGTTCCAGCGATTGCACACCGTGTCTGTCCAGCAGTTCAAACCAATTTATATTGCGATCCGAATAATTGCCATCAATTTTATAGGATAGGTATTTTGGAAGCGATGCCTGTACCTTTTCAATGGTTAATTGAAAGTAAATATAGCGAGGGGACCAAACAATTGACGCACATTCAAGCTTACTAACAACAAAGCTAAAAAGCAATATTTTGAAAAGAGACGGATTCTTAAATTTAATAATTCACACGTCCTTAAGACAAAACCCAAGGTTTTAGAGGCGGAAATGCAGAGATCAGCTATATGAGGGGCAAAACTTAAACGAGAATCAAATAAGACATCGAGGTCTTTAACTTTATCAAGCTTTCTAAGTAAGCAGTCATGTATGGAATGGTTGAAATCAATATAGTTAATTTTCTTTGTATATGAAACAACACAGCATTTGTTGATATTCAGCGTTAGTTTAAAGTCAACACATCATTGGGCAATTATATTTAAGTTATTCTGTAGAAGCAGTACATCATTCCAAGATTCAATGGGTAGATAGATTTTAATATCATCTACGTATGCGAGGACATGTCAAGACAAACAAGTAAACAAGTCATTCATGAAGAGAACAAATAGAAGTGGCCCCAAGTGTGAACCTTGAGGAACACCTGATGACGGAATAAACTCAGACGACTTGTATCCGTTGTAGAAAACATAATGTATTCTATCATTCAAGTAGGACTTCAGAAGTATAGTAACAACGATGAGGTCAATCCAAAAACAGGCAATTTTTTAAGTAAAATTCCGTGATCTATAATGTCACCGCCCCGAGTGAATACCGGAAGTAGTACAGATAAATGGTACTACAGTTAATAATTTAAGCAAATCTCCTTATCAGGCAGATGATAAAAAGATCTTGACTCCTCTTTGAGTCTATTTTCATTGCTCTCGCTTGTAGGGTGATTCCAGCAATATAACATGAGCGCTCATTACAGGCACTTTTTCCTTTTTTTGTTTATTTTAACACTGTTTTAGAAGTCATATGCTTCTGTTAATCTAAGGAATAAATCTTAATTAATACTTCATTTTTTTGTTAGTAGTATATAGTCATATCATCGACGTACATAGCAATATAACAAACTTATGTACATAAAGCCCCAACTCCTGGTTTCCTTCAGATATACATATCTAGCTATCTAGCTAAATCTAGCTTCTATTCCTAAATCACATTATAACTTTTCTCTCCTCTTGTTACCGCATAGTACCTGCATATAAAGGACCTACATCTCAAGCACTCCCGTCTTTTTCGTTTTAACACTATCTACCAGACACAGTTCTTCTTGAACTATACAAAAATTGAGTTTCCGGTTTGAAACAAGTAAATCCACTACTGGCTTAACGGCATTCCGTGACTATCCAGGGCTTGAATAGATTACGTGACGCGTACTTTCGATGCAGTACTGTCTCTCTCTGCAAATATATCGCGCGTGTTGCATTAAACAGTTTTAAGCAGACCCTTTTTTAACTTTATTGCCGATTAAACACGTACTCGTGATAGAACTACGGTTGCATGTATTCGAATTCAATTTATATCTAATCCTATATTTTTTTGGCGCAAGCTAAATCTAGTTTTGTAGTTTTATTAAAATTTATACCGGAAAGTGTGTTTAATCAAAGAATGGCGTATTTTCTGTATGTGAAATTAAATTTTGAAACGAATCTAGCAATTATTGCGTAAAGCTTAAATAATCTTGGGTAAATTTTAATTTCCTATTCGAAATACTAGATGCTTAGTGCTGGACGGCCGAAAACTGTTGTTTCCAAAAAAATAACATTGATCTGGTTCATAAAATGGTTCTGATATCATTTTGAAATTCATAGCTGACTTGAGGCTTTTTAATAGCTAGTGTAGAAACCAGTTTACATAAAGAATTCGATCTCAAAAAGATAGCTACAACATCATGGTGAGCGACTTTCCGTATACGTCTGATAAGGATACCAAGATGTTTCAATTTGCGGGTGATACAGCTATTGTTACCCATGCTAGAAACTCTGCTAGAACTGCCTTAATAAGATGGAGGGAAACTTGAAAAAGATTGAGGAGTATTCAAAGAAGTGGAGGATTAAGTTTAATCATGAGAAGACGGAGTTAGTAGGATTTGGAAGGAAATATCACCCAGTGCGTTCGCTCAGATGGAGCGGGAGAGGCATTAGGGTTAAGAGAAGTGGGACATATTTAGGTATAACTGTAGATAGCCAACTTAAGATGCTCCTCCACACAACTAGAAGGGGGGTGTTGGCAAACATGAGAATGAAGAAACTTTACCCTCTCATCAGAGAAGGCAGTGGCCTATCCATGTCTTTGAGGAGGAGGATATTTACGACAGTGATTCTGCCAGCTTGTACGTGGGGTGAAGAATTGTGGATCCAAGGTTCAGAGAGAGCGACGAAAAGAATAGAAGCTAATGCTAGTAGCCTAATAAGAAAATGTTGTGCCATCACTTGGTATATAAGAAATGAAGATATCAGAAGAGAATTATAAATTGAGGACCTACGCCAGAGGGCGGAGAGAAGCAGGGAAGAGGCCACTGAGAGAATGGCGCGCCATGCATTATGATCCTGAATCAAAAAGGCAAAGCATGAAATGGAGACACAAGGGTTCACCACCCCCTCGAAAGTTTTGTGCAACAGCATCTGCACGACTTCAGTTTCTCAACCAATAGACCAGAGTGTGTGTGATAAAGTCCCTAAAAACATATTTCAGGTAAAATTGAATCATAAAGCTTTAAAGAACGTTGATCAAAAAAGCATCTCTCAAAGCCTGGATATCCTAAAAGCTATTTTTCAAGTTTCCAAAGCTTGGGATAGCATTCCTGCACACAACATGCTGAAGGACGTTCTACGTCTTTTTCTACCTGGACATTTTTCAATTGTTTTCCTAGCTTTCGGAAAGGGGAAGCAGTTCCCTTGGATCGACAAAACATTGTGCTGATTCCAGTAATTTGTGTGGTACCACAGATAACGCTGGAGTTAGCGAGGTCGCCAGCACCGATTGTTCCTTCTCTGCATTTTCCTCAAGTAGTCCGTTCGTTACAAAATATGACAAAAAATCTTCCCCTCGTTAAGAGGCGAAATATGATGGTTCTTAAGCTAAATGACTTCAGGTAAGCTTCTCCGAACAATTCGAAAACGTCATAGATCGGTATCGCCTCCTATTTTGGAAGAAAATGCCAAGCAGGATCTATAACACACACTTGAGAAAAGAACTGATTGGCAGGACACAAAACAATGAAGGACAGACTAACTCTGCTGTTTTGGAGCAATGTTAGTTAAGATTGCAAAATAACGCCTTTATTGATTGCTTAGTTTTCTAAAGCTTCAGTTCAGCCATATAAGCAACTGTATTCATTTTAATTTGGAATTTCCTACTCAATTGTGGGAAAAAGCGAAAGGATGTCCTGGTAGTGGGGAGAAAAACAGAAAGACCTAAGTTTGTTGTGATCTACCACCCTCACAATCCGACGTCATTTAAAAAACGTAATATCCACAAGATGAAGAAATTAAAAATTGGACACTGGAAGATGGAAGAGGTGAAAATAGCGGAACTGATGTTCGCTGATGATATGGTAATTTTGACGGAATCGAAAGAGGCCCTTCAATATAACCTAGAGATACTAAACGATGCACTATACAAAATAAACATGACAATTAATATAAAGAAAACAAAAAGCATGATCATAGCAAAAAAAAAAAGAAGACATGAGATACATCTGAATGGAGAAAATATAGAACAAGTAGAGGGATACAAATATTTGGGAACGTTCATCGAAGACAATGGTAAACTGGACAAAGAAATGAATGAAAGAGTGAAAAAAGCAAGGAAATAAAAACCGAAGTCATCAAGAGAACTGTAAGACCGGTGATGCTGTATA
Source organism: Holotrichia oblita (assembly GCA_023690525.1). NCBI lineage: Eukaryota > Metazoa > Arthropoda > Insecta > Coleoptera > Scarabaeidae > Holotrichia > Holotrichia oblita. The sequence goes on along the minus strand of CM043016.1, from coordinate 193,795,592 downwards.
GCAGTGAATCTTGGACGTTAACAAATCTAGAATAAATGCCGTAGATATAAGATTTCTGAGAAAGATACAGGGCAAAAATAGGAGAAACAGAATAAAAAATGATGTGTTTAGAGAAGAACTGAAAATTTAGTCGGTGCTAGAAAAGATAGGGGAAGGTCAACTAAGATGGATAGGGCATGTGCAGCGAATGAAACACGACAGAATGACAAAACGAATTATGGAAACAGAAGCTCAAGGAAGGAATGCAAGAGGAAGGCCGAGGAAAACATGGGAGGAGGGAGTAAGAGAGAAAGGCCATCGCCTGGAAGGACATAAAAAAACGTGCAGAAATAAACAATAACTCCTACGCCTACACCTAACAGTAGAAGGCAAACGATTAAGAAGAAGAAGAATATCCAGAATTGTCCTCTGCCTCTCGATGTGAAGTTTAAATCGCAAGGTTTGGGTAACGAGGCAATATTTCCCTGCATAATTTAATGTTGTACTCGGGTCAAGTAAAAAACGCAAGAACATGCTTTTGAAAGCTCTCTTTCTGGTGGATAAAGCTCCCCCTCACACACCAAGCATCAAGAATTATATCTTGCCCGAATTCGACTTCATTAGTGCAAAGTTTTTGCCCCTCAACGCCTATTAATTATTATTCCAGAGGTGCTTTCAAATAATGCCGTGTCGTTCATTGATAAAGCTTAGCAGAAAGTTTCCAACAGATTTTGCGCCATTTATAGTGGAAGATATTGTTTCTCTGGCCAGATCTATTGGACTGATGAAATTTTGGCACTATACTAAAGTCGATGGGGGCCACTCGCTTAAAATATTTTCAAGATGGCGGCACAGTAACTGATTTTTATTCGACAAAATGCTAACTTGCCAATATTTCGAAAACTATCCATTTTTATAATAGACATGTTTATACAAAGTTACCCTTATTTTTAATACCGAACAAGATAAAATTACAAAAATTGCCACTTTTCATTTAAAAAAATTGACTTCCGGTAATTTTTCCGATTTCATTTTCAGACATATATTTCGAACACTCTGTATGAATAATTGTAACAATTAAATGTAACAATTTATACAAATAGTATTTAATTAGGTCATCTAATTGAGAAACCTTACTTCAAAATAAATAATAAACTAATCCTTATATGGAAAAAGTGCAATTGATTATCTGCCTGCAAACGTTAAATTTAGCATAAGAATGTAAATAAGTCAAAAAGGGTTAGACTTAGGTATACGACATTATACATAAAATATATTTAGAATTTCACGTAGAATCTAAAAATGTGTCAATATACAGGGTATTCTATTTAAAATAACGAAGTTGGTGGTTACTTCCGGTATATCCCGAAGCGCCGCCATCTTGAAAATATTTTAGGCGAGTGGCGCCCATCGACTTTAGTATAGTGCCAAAATTTTAGATCATTCCTAGCAATAGTTTTCCCGTAATCGATCGTTGCAGTTCCCGGTGAATATAACGATCTTCGGCTATAACGACCGATTTTCATTAATTCCATTATAAACTGTAATTACAAATCCGCACTAACATCTCGAATAATAACACTTACTTGAATAATGATTGTGGTTCGAACCGGAAGTTCCAGACGGCTTGTCACCGCGTGTAATCTCCTCGTCGGACTTCATTATTTCCGATTCGCAGTCCAAGTCCATCGGTTGCTGGTCCACCTTGAACCACTCCACAATGACCCGTCGAATATCAAGTTCTTAAACTCCCAGTTCACGTCTCCAAACTCCGAAATTCTATTTCTATACAAGACGATTTGCCAGTAACAACAGACCGACCGAACACAATGCGACAAATCTATACGAAAAGCTGCAGAATCCCGGAATTAAATCGTGTAATCCAGTTACGGAAAAACCGCGGATAATTTAATTATACTTTCTATATACCTTTGATTTATTTATACAATCATCAAAGTTGGTACCGCGTTTATCCCTTTATATTATATTATTGCGTTATATACTGCACTAACAAATATACTATATATTGTATACCCCGAAGTTACGTTTCCGAAAATACGAAAAATACGTCCGCACAAACACGTTTAAACAAAACCCGAAGTTGTCGGCTGGAGTTCCCGGAGTCTACGCTGGGGTATTTCCTCTTGTGTTTACACGAGAGACCCCGTAGTCTACGTGCGGTTGTCCGCCAAGCTATATATACGACGTACAGTTCGTGAGGAGTTTGCCGGCGTCTGCGAGGTCGGATCCTGTGCAAGTCTGGATGTGGCCTGTCCTCCTCCTGCAACAAAGGGAATAGTTTTATTGTTGTATACAGCAGTTCGGTGAAATGCTGTTGATGGTGAGATTTGACCAGACGGAAGCCGCATTATATATAACGGGGATTGTATTGAAGTAATTTTCGAAACGATAGAACTTGAAATTACGCCATTAAAAGTTAGTTTTAATGTGTCGTAATAAATGTAGTTTCGATACTAATAGCAATTTCTCTTCCATAAACTATAAATACGCCGTAATGTAGTAAACCTACAGTCATAATAATTTAACTTAACCTCCAATTATAGCGTACATGACGTTCTATAATATATACAGGGTGCCCACCTAGTAAACGGAAGTCCAATAGCTTAGTTGATGAGAGATATTTTTTTTATTTCATGTTTATTTTTTTTCAAGATCTACATACCTAAAATAATGCCGATTATACAGAGTGTTCCATTTCCTCTGTACAGAAAGCAACTTTGTTTTTTTTTAATACAAACCTATATTTTTTATCATTTATTTTAAAAAGTTCTTCACTGGATCTCTTGGTGCAGAAGTAGAACACTAAACACTTCTAACCCACTAAACACCAAAAAAGTGTTAACTAAAACACCGACGCCTTTCAACAGCAATGCTGTCATTATCAAGGCGATAATAAAACTAAATTAAAATAAAATCTACAAAAACAGGTAACCTAAATGTTATGCACGGTCAAACCGATACGCATCATTAATTTCCGATTAACGAAAACAATGACGAATGCGGTATAGGTCCATTGTCACAGTTCATTACACATGACTTATTTTTATATATTTCTAAACTTTCGAAAACATTTAGAAACTTACAATTGTTTATTTGTCTAATTAATTTAACATTCGTATGATCGATGTTGTGATCTGTTTCAAAAATGTGTTGGGCAACGCTCGATTTCTCAATTCTATTAAATCTAAGATTAGCCAATATGCTCTTTGAATCTAGTTGAGACTGCTCTCCTGGTTTGCCCAATATATTTTTGATTACAATCTTTACAATTGATTTCGTAAATACCTGACTTTTCTAGAGGTTGTATTTTATCTTTAGGGTTACCGATGAGACTTCGTAAACTAGTCCCAGAACTGTAAACTATTCTGAGATCTAGTTCTTTGAAGATTTTACTCGAACCTTTAGTGATAAAGGGAGCGTAAGGGAGGGTCACAACGGGTGAAGCTTTAACATCCTCTCGAAAAGTCGTAGATTCTTTCACAGTTTTCTTATAATTAAACTTCCTAATTAACTTATAGATATGCTGAGGCTGGAAACCATTACACTTAGCCGCATCTCTTATAATTTTAAGCTCTTTCTCATACCTGGCCTTGTTCAAGGGAAAAGTGAGAAGTCTGTGAAATATTGATTTCATTTGATGTTAGTTCTCTCTTTCCTAGTGTACCGATTCCAGACACCTTGACATACCTCGAGGACTTGTTGCTTCAAAATAGTTTGAGTCAACAATGTGTCCAGGAATATATTCGCTTAACTGACATCTGTATGAAACAGAACATTTTTCAATTCAACGGGAGTTTTTATGAACAGCTGGAAGGAACGGCAATGGCTAACTTCTTGTCGCCCTTTTTGGCTAACCTTTTCATGAGCCGTTTTGAAAAGGACTGGGAATCTGAGAGCGAATACTTTCCTAGGGTTTGGTTGAGGTATGTGGATGATATTTTCGCTATATTTGACACTAAAAAAATGTAATATTGACGATTTTCTCAATAGATTAAATAATCGGTTCGAAACCATAAAGTTCACTTGTGAAAGAGAAGAAAACGGTCAGCTACCCTTTCTAGATGCTTTAGTAATTAGAAATAACAATAGATTAGAGTTTGACGTGTATAGAAAGGAAATCAGCACACTTCGCTACATTCCTTCAGATTCCCATCATTGTGTTCAACACAAAATGGCAAGCCTGAATTTTTTGGTCCACAGACTTCTCACTTTTCCTTTGAACAAGGCGAGGTATGAGAAAGAGCTTAAAATTATAAAATATGCGGTTAAGTGTAATGGTTTCCAGCCTCAGCATATCTATAAGTTAATTATGAAGTTTAATTATAAGAAAACTGTGAAAGAATCTACGACTTTTCGAGAGGATGTTAAAGCTTCACCCGTTGTGACCCTCCCTTCCGCTCCCTTTATCACTAAAGGTTTGAGTAAAATCTTCAAAGAGCTAGATCTCAGAATAGTTTACAGTTCTGGGACTAGTTTACGAAGTCTCATCGGTAACCCTAAAGATAAAATACAACCTCTAGAAAAGTCAGGTATTTACGAAATCAATTATAAAGATTGTAATCAAAAATATATTGGGCAAAGCAGGAGAGCGGTGTCAACTAGATTCAAAGAGCATATGGCTAATCTTAGATTTAATAGAATTGAGAAATCGAGCGTTGCCCAACACATTTTTGAAACAGATCACAACATCGATCATACGAATGTTAAATTAATTAGACAAATAAACAATTGTAAGTTTCTAAATGTTTTCGAAAGTTTAGAAATATATAAAAATAAGTCATGTGTAATGAACTGTGACAATGGACCTATACCGCATTCGTCATTGTTTTCGTTAATCGGAAATTAATGATGCGTATCGGTTTGACCGTGCATAACATTTAGGTTACCTGTTTTTGTAGATTTTATTTTAATTTAGTTTTATTATCGCCTTGATAATGACAGCATTGATGTTGAAACGCACAAATTTTGTGGTTACACTAATCAACAGAAAACCTATTTTTTTATTAAATGTTAGACAGTAATGGTTGTTCAAAACACCATGTTAGAAACTGACCTAGAGTATAAGGGGTGCCCAGAAAATGTTGTCGAATTTGACGAAGATAAATATAAAAAAATCTCCGTTACTTCAAATGGAACACCCTGTATATTATTGATCAGTAAAACACAGAATTAAATATTCTACAATCTCGCTATAGCATTCCCCCTACACCTAAGTTCAACACTTTAGGACAAAAATGCAGTATTACTGTAAAAAGTGAATAAATTTATGAATCACTTCAAATTTACTCCATTTAAAAAAATGGTTATATAATTAAAGAATACATTCAAATGAAGTTGGGTTTTATTATTTTTTTATATTCAACTGTACCCAACCTTATCGTCACTTCATTTGTTTTATCTATGAGTAATAGTTTGTGTTGTATCATCACTGAACAGAAAAATGGAAAAAAATTGCTTTCTCTCGTAACCGAGTCACAGATTGTCTTGAAACTCTCATTCACACGATGGACCGGTCCACCACCCACCAGGACCTACTTCCGATCCTGTGCAAGACATATCGTAAATTATTATATATATAATCTAAAACCCATCTACCTTTATAGGTGTAGGGTGTATAGGTATAGTATCTACATTAATTTCACTAATTCACTAATTCGGGTTTTGAGCAAATTTCTTCCACTCTTCCCTGTTTTGGGCCATCACTGTCGCTTCTTTCCAGGTTTTACCTCTATTTGTCAATATCTCGTCCATTACACTGTCCCAGGTTTTTCTTGGTCTTCCTTTCTTTCTATTTTTTTTGGATTTTCGCTTTCCACACTTTTTTTACTGGTCTTTCCATATTCATCCGTTGTAGATGTCCCCACCATCTATAAATTCGAATATCGATTTTGTGCCCAAGTCTCTTCTTATGTCTGGGTTCCTCATCCTGTCTCTCTTTGTGACTCCTCTGACTCTTCTTAGGTATTTCATTTCCATTGCTTGTACTTTGCTCTTTTGTCTTTCTGATAGAGTCCATGATTCGCAACCAAATGTCAGCACCGGTCTGTATATAGCGTTGAAAACTTTTAATTTAGTTTGTTTTGATATTTCTTTCTTATTTATAAATTTGGTGTTCATTGCATAATACAGTTTGTTTGTTTTTTGTATTATCCTATTGATGTCTGCCTCATTTGTACCCGTTTCATCTATTATTACTCCTAGACTAGATATTGGAAATGATCTACTTGCTCTATTTTCTCTTTGTCTATTTCTATCTTCATCCTTTCTATATTTTCTCCAGTCATCATTACTTTGGTCTTACTTTTATTTATCCTCATTCCATTGTCGTTTATTGCAGTATTCCAGATGCTTAGGTTTGTTTGTAAATCCTTTTCATTTTTGGCGAATATTACAATATCGTCCGGAAAAGCTCCCTCGGTTATCTGTACCCTTTGTAATTGTAAGTGAAGAATCTCTTAATAATCTCATCCATGAATATTATGAATGGTAGGGGGCTTAAGCTTCCTCCCTGTCTCAATCCAATATTTGTGGTGAACGTGCCGGACATCGAGTTATTTTTTATGATAGCGTTTCTGTTACTTTTGTATATTTTTTGTGTCAAACGTAAATTATTATGAAGTAAATTTTCAACATCACACCTGCAATAGAACTAAACACTGAATGGAATACGAACACATAGACGATAAACGTCTCAGCCGAGATAATGAACCCAACAGAAGCTTCGCAGCGTTGATTGAAACAAAATAACCGTGCCACAGCCTGTTCTATACGGACAGGACTCTGTCTGCAGATCATAATCGTACTACGTTTGGCATTTGTTGTCCTCAACATTCGATTTTTGTTACAGAAGATCCAATAGATTAAGGTTAAAAAGTCCCTGATAGTGTCCGATTCTAAAACTGTTCTTTTTACCTTACAAAATAGTCGAGGTGTTGTTAGGGTCACCATGAACTGAGAGGAAACGAATTAGCTGATAGGAACACCGCTGTGTCCTCGGTAAAAATAAACTATGACAGATTCTTGATGGTCACAACCTTTACTTCATTCAAAATAAGGTTACTACGAGAAGATGCCATAACAAAGTCGCCTTATAGAATAAATTAAGAATAGATCATTGAAGTGCTGACATCTGATCATCTCTTCAGCATTGGAATTATGGACTCGCCGCTTTATGACACCTGTCAAACTGAGACAGACGTTAACCATATATTTCTGGGATGTGGAAGATTGAAAAAGGGGAACAGATAACTTGATCCAGAGACTCACTGTTATTTATTAAGAGGAAAGGAAGAAGGAAGAGAAAGAGTTCAAATTTTTGATTGATTGATAAAGATTGGGATCCATGAAGCACGATTTCGCTTGCCATCTTTGTCTGATTGTGAGTCTGAGAAGATCATCGATGGGCTACTCCCCCTGCATGTGACATGTGAGAGAAGTTTTAGAAGCTATCCGCTGGGAACGAAATCCAATTTGGAACCCATAAGAAGAAGAAGAAGAGTTTATATCTGAACAACACATTTACTATCAATTAAACTCTTTTTAAAAGCTATGGTTTAGTGGATGGACTGGGAATCATTGTCAAACTATTACTAAGCGAAAAGCCGGCAAAAACATGGCGGTACTGACGGATACTGATCTAGCTCGGAAAATTTGTCAATTGTCAAAGCACTGTTAACCAAAAATGCCGTAATAGGCCCCCATGATACAATAGAAGGAATCACCCTACTAGCAAAAGCAATAAAAGAAGTTAAGTCTTGGGGATGAACAATAATTTCGGCTTTCCAGGTCTCATCAGCGTCCCACCACAATACCAAAACCTACTTAACTATATTTTGGCAATACCCAACTTTTTAAATTAAAAGAATTGCTTAGAAAATCGCCTGCAGAACACAACATGACCGCTGGAGACAACAAAACTTGTGTTCAAAATGTCTTCCATGTACATCAATATATTATACCCAACATTTTTTCGATAAATCACGTGTGTTCTTTCATGCTTAATTGGAAACTGAAATCCCCATCTTTATAAATTATAAATATAAACCATGCAACTTAGATCCAACGTATGCTGGACAAAGTGCCATTTAAATTTAACAAGGAATCCAAAAATGCAATAACATACAGGAGGATGATCCATTTAAAATAACACAGTTGGCATCTACTTTCGGTAAATCCGGAAGTCCACCATTACTGAAAATATTTTCTTGGCATGCTTGGTAATTTGCCTACATAATTAAAAATTTAAAATTTTCTAAACCAAATTCTGCCAACCTGACCTTGAATATGGTAACAATGACACAATTTCTGACAGCTGCCATTTTATAGAAGGCAATTATATTTTTCAGTTTGACAGTTTAGTAATCATGAAGCGTTTCTGACAGGTGTCAACACTTTCAGATGAGATATAATTTTTCTGAAATTTAAAAATAATTATTTAACGCGGTTATAACACGTAGAACTGACAGCATATTTCTGACAGCTGTAAAAATTGTAAAAAACAGTTACAGCTGCCAAATTATTTCTCAACACTTAGGGCTATATTTATAGTTTGTGCTTGAGGTTGTGTCGATGCTTGAGCATGCGATTTTGACATATTCGTAATGACATTTACGTCAAAAAAACTGACGTAAACGACTTATATATAAATATGACCCTTACAGACGTGCATCATTATATCTATTATACAGTTTTCACATAGCATGTTCCCTGACAATTAAATTATCTTGATTTACGATTAAACCATGCCAATTTAAAACTGTCAACGTAGTGTCCGCCATAATCTGTTCGGTTAATTTCGCGCTTTAATATTTTAAAAGCACGATTAACGTCTGCCCAACCGGCTAATACATATTGTAAAAGCATTTTGATTTTAATTACAGCATCTGCTCATCAAACATGGATTATTTAATGTGCTTAATCTCTCTACAGGTTTAGTAGGTATTGATCGATTACTCTCCAATTGTGCGTTAAAAATTTATAAACGCAATACGGTACACGTTTGATATTACGTATAATAACGGGAGGGTGGGTGCGGTGTGAGGGGAATCAACGCATCGTATACGTACTCTACTTCATTAGCGGTGCAATAGTGTAAACACAGGGAATTATGTTACACAATTAGGGTAATTGAGTTTGAACCAATTAATTGGTTTTCCTGGAACATGTAGCCGTACAAGGGAAGATACAGGACGAAGATGTAAGGTTAAAATATAATTACGTCGATTACAATTGCACTGAATTGGTTTTCGACTTTTCGAGGTGTACTCGTATAACTGGTTAACAAAACATACATATTTATAAACACATGACATGAAGATGAACATGTTACACAAATAATTTCTGCAACATTTTATTATTTTCAGGATTAATGGGGAACGTTCTACTTTGTCTTCACCTGTTGTCTGTTTAGTAAATCCCCTGACAGTTCTGTAAGCGTTTCAACGCATTAATCTTATGCCACAACAACACGATGCTACTACAATGTAGGTAGATACAAACGGAGACCGTAGAGTTGATATTTACATATTTCATGAGCTTAAAATATATAAACGGAAGCTTCATAATAAAGTGCATATTCGCGTTTTACTATTAATCCTTTCGGTTGTATAGATTATATTTTATTTCAAAATTAAAACGCAATATATATATATATTAAATTGTAATAATTAACCGAGATTTAACAATGAACTTCATACATCCGCCTAAAACCTATCAAATATCGCTTATGGTTGATAACTGTTATCACGACCTCCACATTTATTGTTAGTAGTTTTGGATACGCTAAAAATATAATATACGAAAAATATTTTTCTAAGTAATTCAAACGTAAAAAGTGAAACAGTCGATTTGAGAGAAGAGACAATGTTTATATTTATGAGTTTTATAATGTTAGTGCAAGTGGGTTTGGTGTTTTTAGAACAAAATGTAAGTATGTACATTATAATTAAATAAATAATCTCATAGTTAGATAAAATACTAGGATAGAATAGAATATTTTTTCAAAACTATGGATTTATTAGAAATATTGAAACTTCACAATTTAATAAGAATGAAACACCACCCGATCAATCCAATTATCAAGTACTTCTTCGATTGTTTGAGCTTGAATTTCATGAATGACAACTTCGATCTTCGATCGACTTAATCCAACGAGATCAAATCACAGTTTCGAGACGACCAATTGACAACAGTACTTTGCTTTGGTTGATCATTCGATTTTCGAAAACGGTGCCCAAAAGCTCAATTGTTACGTTAGCTGTGTGACTAGTATCGTCCTCCTGTTGAAACTAAACGTCTTCCCTGTCATCTTCTTCAATTTGTGGAAACAAAAATGCTCTAATGATACCACCGTGCCAAAATCAGCTTCTTAATGATAACATTTGAATTTTCTGAGCCCCAAATGTGATAATTTTGCTTCCGATGTGGAGATGGGCTTCATCTGATAAGGTGATTTTTCATCTTCGGCCAAACGATCTCCATCCTACTGTGCAAACCAAAAATGGATCGGATGATCTTTTTGAATGTCAACTTCCGGAGGGTGGTTGACCAGGAAGCTGCCATTCGGAAGCTGAATTTCGGATCTGTGATAGTTGATAATGGACGCAAGTCTCATCGATTGATTCAATCAATTGATCATCTCATTCGGCTGCTTTAAAATATAAAATAAATTAGTAACATTAATATTTATAAACGTAATCAGAAGGTGCCAAATCAGGCGAATAGATTGGGTGTTTCAATAGCGTCCAATCCAGCTGATTGATCGTTTCGAGTATAACATTCTGGGTTTTCTGGGCCGAACAATTATCTCGTAAAAATTTGACTTTACGACGCTTCCTTACCGGAATCTTGACATTGACCATATCAAGAAAGTTCATGTAGTTTATTTTGTTGATAGATTCACCCGATTTGAGATAGTCAATATGCACGATTCCATCTTTATTCCACAACACAGTAGCCATGATTTTTTGAATGTCATTTTGTCGCGCTGGACTTCTAACGGTGGCTGATCACGAAGCTATCATTCCGAAGCTGAATTTCGGGTCTGTTGTGGTTCGTAGTAAACTCAAATCTTGATTGTCCAATAAATCATCCCATTCGACACCATACTCGTCTAAAATCGATTTCTTGCTCATTAGACTGCAACTTGAACACCCACTTTGCCAAGACCTTTCGCGATTGAAGACGTGTTTTGATGTGTTGTCCTTTTACCTCGTTCAAAGTTTCAAGGTCAGCAAAAACTAGGACTAGTTTTAGGATTCCCGGTGACGGATTTTAATAACCTCGGATTGGTCGTCTTTGCTTTAACTCCTAATTACTATATTAATACCTAATACCTGTCAGGTTTTCAATTGCTCAATCTTGCTGTTGTTCTAAACGGTTAGCAACTGCAATGTACAGTGTGATGCTTCTGGACTGAAAAATCAAGTTTCTTTAGTCGAAACTTTCAAGGACTTTTATTCACACAGCACTCGTAAGAATTGATTGAAAAAAAAACAAGAAATAGTTGTTGAATAGTTGAGTGAATTTATAATAATTTTTACTCCACCCCCCCCCTCCACCCTAAAATTGCTCACATCAGTGGTGTGATACAATCTATTAATAACTTCTTCTGCTATTTCAAATCTTGTCTTTTGAGCTGAATAAAAAAAATTCGTAAATCTTAAGTCCTTAATTATCTATTTTGTGCAAAATGAGGAAGATTTGGTGTGTTTTCTTTCTTCAGAATGAGGTCCAGGACATGTTAGCCGGCAGAAATTTATAAATTTAGCCTGGTTTTGAGCCTGGATGATTGCAAAATAGTTTTAGAATAGAAGTATTTTCAAAAGTTGATGGTGTCTTTCTAACATATCGATGTTATTTCCATCGAGGTTTTGTTCCAACCATGGTTGTAATTTTGATAGTATGCCACAAGTTACGTGAAAAATGCTGAAAAAGCATATCAGTCTTTAAAATATGTTTGGGAGAAGTTGACTGTATAAGCAATAAAAGCCACAACGTAAAACAATAGATAACGAATAAAAAAAATATGTACATTTTGGCATTAGCTTCCTATACAATCCAGTCTTGTCAGCTCTAAAATCTTGTTTAGCTAAGTACTCACAACTTTCAATTAAGAACTAAATGTTACTTTGGAAATTGGTCAAACCATCCTTTACTGGTTACGTGATCACCCAGTTGTATGCTGATTAAGTCAATTTGAAGTTTGATTCTCTTCACTAAGTATTTTGGTCATCTAATCTTCATAATAATTTTATTTATTAACTGAATCAATCACTTGAAAACATGTTAAAGTTTCAATTCTAACCAACAATTCTAAAATTCCAGGCTACATCCAAACAATGTACATCACCAATACTTCGAGACGATCCAACCAAGTATGCCTTACCACAATTCCTTCAAGACAAAAAACCAGATAACTGGAACAAAATCCTAGACGTCGTCAGTGCAATAGGAACACCTCTTCACGATTGGCGCGAATCCGAACATATCTGCATCAGAGGTGAGAATAATATCATGGCAAGACAGAGCATACACTGCTTCAAGGTCAAACAAATCACTAACATCACCAAGAAGCTCCACGACATCTTTCAGGAAGCCAACGATTACTATGCCATTCCCAATCTAAAAGCTTTAGATGTTTTAAGTAAATCTATTGATAAGTTCGAAATTATTGATTATTACATACTTTTGAAGATTGTGGTGCTAACACCAGATAAGATTCCCCTTGAGAAATTGGTGCATTTTATTAATATTGTCAGAAACGTGTTGCATTCGAAATTTGGCAGTCATAAGGTGTTTATAATTTTGAATAAATTGACATCGATCTTGTACAGTAGCAAAAGAGATTTCACCATTATAAATCCTGATTTTGCACTAACGTTGTGGCACCCTTTTAAGAGTAACATTTCTGGATATGCTTTGTATGATCATCATAATTATACCTCCTTTATCATGAAGCCAATATTTAAAAACCAATCTATACATGATATCGACAAGAAGGACCTTAAAATGGCGGGATTAATACCCGATGAATTACTAGAAAGTATCACCAAAGATATGCCCGTAAAAAAGAGAAAACGAGTCTATGTTCAAATGTTATTTGTAACCGTTTGCGAGGAATTCAGCAAATTTTTCAAACCAACTCACACTTACCACAGCCTAATCGGTATTAGTATCCCAAGATTTTGCAAAACCAACCATCTACCGTTATTACAAGCATATTTTGCAGATAACTCCACTAAAGAAAGCAATTGGGTGAGTTTAGGTAAAAAGTACACAGATTCATCTGAATATGAGGATTCGGAATTGTGTCTTTTAGACAGGATGACATTCTTTGGATCTAAAGCAGATGATACCACCCAGCATATTTTGCATCAAAAATGTAACCCAATCAGTATCACAACCGGCACCACTAATATAAAATTCCAACAGAGGAAGCACGATTTTATGCTACACCCTGAAGAATTATGTTTGAATCGAAAGCTTGAGATACCTATTCTAGTCTGCCATGAAGGTTTAGTGATCGATACAGGTGATACTGATATAAATTGTTTTGAGCATCCAACATCAAATCGAACTGAAAATATTTACAAGCAATTGGTGGGATGTTACTCTGGTGAGAAATGTACGAGAATACCTAATCTCCTTGATGATACCAATTTGACTTATTCCGATATTAAATTATATTTCTTACTGTTGAGGCAAATTAAAATCAAGCACAAGTATGGTGCAGAACCGTTTGAATCTGTATTAAATGTGCTCGAAAGAGGTTTAGTGTTAATTCAGAAACAAGCTGGGGAAACCGAGAAAGCTACTTATTTAGCGGATTTCATAACATCATTCTTGAATTGCTTACCACAAAATTTCGACCACAATCTATTCAGAAGATCTAACTTCATTTACAGGACGATAGAACCTATATCGTCGCAAGCAACTTACGGATTAGTCCTCTATAAAGGTTCGAACAACTCTTTCGAAGATTGTCAGATCAAAACGCTAACATTATCTAATTTAACTCGAACTGATTACGCTTGCGATGAAGAGGTAGAGGTGGTTATCATGCTGTTGGATGATTCTAAAGAATTCTCTGAGATTTCGGACGCTATCTTCCATATTTTTATCGTGGATAATGGCCAAATGGTTAAAGATGAACATTATTATTCTGGCAGCAAAATTATCGGCATAGAATATGTTTCTTATTATAACCATAAAAAGATGTTTAAGTTTGCAGTATTTTTGAGGACAAACTGGAACAATGAAGGGTATTGGAGCGTTATTAATGCTGAAAGTCAAATCATGTCTGTTGCGTATGTTCCTATTGGGAAAGCTAAGTTTAGAAGTTTCGGAAATAAAATTAAATCATTCAAATATATCCTGTAGATTTATATAATGTAGTCTATTTTTAGAATGTACTATTTTAAACTAAATAAAAGTATTTAATTAATCTAAGTATATGTCTACTGCGTTTTAAGTTTATTTTGTATACATAGGTCTCACAAGTGAAAAAGCAACAACCTACAGCGAATTTCATTCTCACTGTGGAGTCAAAATAAATAAACAAGAGGTCTGACCTACAGCAACACAAATATAATCATTGTTGTTGTACAATATAGGTTCACGTTAGAATAGGATAGCATGCATGCTCGTGTGTTATGTTACTTTAATAGCAACTGAATAGCGTCTATTATGTTATAAAATTCGAATAGTTTACATTGTCTAGATCCTAGAGCAAATTTTAAATCATTAAATTTAAATTTATATAAACATAACACAAATTATGCTAACATAACCTTTATTTATCATACGTCAATTTTTGACAACTAACCAAATAATAACAATGAAGTTGCACAGTCAATGCCGACAGTATTACAGTCTCACCAATCTAAATCTAGGGTTGCTCACGTGGCAACTCCAAAATATTAAAATTCCCTACAATGCAAAAGAATAGACAGGCTAAACAAAGTCAAGTGAAAGGTGAGTCATCTAAAAATTTCAGTTGGGAACACTGAGTAATTGGCAGCAATGATAGCGTGAACTAACCTGTACAAGATTATGTCATTACCTGGGAAACATCATGATTTAGCAATACTTCTTTTTAACTTTTAAGAAATCTTGCATCGAAATTTCAGAAAAAAGTTACCATTGCCATATATGGAGAGGATTTCACACCACTCCTACCTAACCTATACCTTCGGACGACGAAGGTCTTCCATCTCCTTTCTAGGGTTGGACTTTAGCCCTTAAACCCTTCAATCCTCCTAATAGTACGGGACCATCCCCCGTTGATTGTTACTAGTAATTATACATATGTCATCAACAGAAAAAATTTGGGACTAAAAAAGGAAACGTAGGCTGGTAAAAGTGGTTAAAACAAACAAAAAGTATAGATAAAATATGCTCAATATTATATAGATGAAAATGTACATATATGGGACTTCAAACAACCAAAGAGCGGACTAGAATAAATCAGTCTAAAGCGGAGTACCAGGGCAATGTGTTGGCTTAGGTCATTTCGGTGGCAGTTGAGATCCGAGCAACCCTCACTTGAGGAGGGGGTCGGTCGGGGTCGAGGTGAACCAGTTCACCTACCAGAGGATTGTTAGAGCGAAAAACTCTACCAAATGTCTTCTGGAGAAGAGTAAGAATATTCAAGTCCTGATGGATCTGAACATTGCGGACGTACCAAGGCGCGTTGACTATGTATCTCAAGGTCTTATTTTGAAGAATGTGAAACGTTTCCCTATGAAAGAGCGCAGCGCTAGACCAAACCAGGAATCCATAGGTGAGTATTGGCCTCAAAAAAATTGTGTACACTAAAAGTTTAATTTAATTTTTAGGAGGAGCTGCGTATGCTTATCGTGGTTTATAGCTAATCGCCATTTGGTAGACCAGGAAAGGAATTCGTTTACTGCGCTTTGCAATTTCGAGCAGACAAGAGCGTCAGATCTAGACGACGTGTAAATTGTCGTCTACGACTGTGTGAATATATTTATCCAGAAGCAATACAAAAAGCAATTGAGGCTGTGTGCGCTGTAGGAGACAATAAAATTTCTATTAGAGAATCATGTAGAGTGTTTAACATTAAATTCACTACATTAGGTCGGCATTTGAAGGCTTTTAGAAATTCTGGGAAAGAGGAGTTCAAATATGATGTTCGGTACGACAGTAGAAAAGTATTTTCAAAAGCAGAAGAGCTCTGTTTGGTAGAGTATATCAACAAAGTAGCTAAGATGAACTATAAATTCGCAATGGCCAATAATAAGAAACGACCTGTCAAGTGCGATGAAGAAAATAACAGCTGGAGAAGAATGGTTGAGACTATTTTTGAGAAGGCATACTGCGATATTAACCAGTAGAAAGCCAGAAGAGACAAGTTTGTCACGGGCAACTGCTTTGAATCCTACCAATGTTGAAACATTCTTAAAAAATCTCGAAGATGCACAGTTGAGATTAGGACCTTTTCCTCCTCATCACATCTGGAATCAAGACGAAACCGGGCTAACAACAGTCCAGAATCCCCACAAAATTGTTGCCCCAAAGGGTATAAAGCAAGTAGGAAATGTGAGGTCAGGTAAACGGGGTCAGCTCGTCACATTGTCTACTTGCGTAAATGCCATCGATATGCCTCCATTGTTACCTCCAATGAACAATTGGTGGGGCGAATCCCTCACCTCTGAAGAACTTTTACAACAAAGCTGTTGACTCTTGGCTATTGAACCACCCGGGCAAAACTTTCAGCATTTATAATATTGTAGAAATAATTGGCCAAATTTACCCTTTAATACCAATAATATTTTAAGTGGTTTTACGAAAAAAGGAATTTATCCACTTAACAGACAAGTGTTTTCAGAGCAGGACTTTCTTGGAGCTTACGTCTCCGATTGTCCAAACCCTAACGACACTTTCCCTGTTAAGAATTCAGTCAGTACAAGTTTAAATCTGGCTGTTATCCAGTCTCCAACGCCACCTACTACGCCTATTATGACTAATGCTCATTGAAGCGAAGATGAGCCGTCTACTTCAGCTGCAACGCTAAATCAGAATGGAAATAGATCTGATGATCTTAGATCTCTTGAAGAAGTTCAGCCATACCCGAAGGCAGCACCTAGGAAAACCGACAGACGAGGTAGAAAACCTGGAAGAAGCAAGATAGTAATAGATACACCTAGTCTGAGAAAGTCTCAGAAAAGAGAAAACCTGGCAAAATCAAAGACTACTAAGCCACCTGCAAGTAAAAGTAAATCTCAAGATAAAGCTAGGAAAAGTTTAGTTTTTGATGTTGATGACTCTGATAACGATGATGACTTTTTTGCATCAATTAACGCTGAATTAGCCGATGCTCAGGAAGACCTTGAATTTGAAAGAACCAGTTTCAATAATGGCGATTACGCTCTTGTCAAGTTTGAGAAGAAACGAGAGCCAACTGAGCACCATGCTGCGAAAATTATTTCTCAAGACTGTGATGGGTGTGAATTCCAAATACAGTTTATAATAATAATAATAATAATAATAATAACTTTATTAGTCCTATGTTACATAAGGTTATGTGTAGGATATGTCATATAGTAAATCTAAAGTAACAATTGAGACGTGTGTATCATTAAACATTTGTAGTTGCACCACACCTCATCCGAAACTCGTCAATTGAGTAGATAGTCTCATGCAGCAGGAATGCTTTAATGCCACGCTTAAAGGAAATTAAATTAGAACTACATTTTAGGTGTTGAGGTAATGCATTATAAAGTTGTAAACCCAAAACACGAGATGAATTTTGCGTCAAATTTAAGGAACAAAAAGGTATATTAAAATCAAACCTAGAACGAGTGTTGTACTGATGAATGTCCTTATTGCAATGAAATGTTGTTGTCAAACGTATTAGTTTGAGTAACAAATTTGTCATAGAATCATCGCAATTATTTGATGTAAATGAATCAGACATTTTACTCAAACTGCCTAAACCATCAAAGTGCAGTGGTTCAACTCGAACTGCAGAACAAGTGTGGTTTAAGGTAGATTTTTCAAACTATGTAAAATAGGGAGCAGTTGTTTATATTACAAAATTGCTGTTTCTGTGTAAATTTGTTCAGATGTTTTGAATAGAGTTTTTTTATTCAATATGCAGTGGTATGCCTTTTTGTGTGATCTATAGGAGGATGTGATCCAAGGTACAAGACCATCATGTACCATGAATCAGTTTACTTGCTATTATAAATGTTTTAGTTTTTCATTAACTTTGTAAGTTTGAGTGGTTCCCAAAATGGTTGTTCAAGAATACAAGAACAGAATCAGTTATCCTCTATCAAAAACACCACCGTGTATTAAGTGCAATATAAGCATAGCAGAGAATTGAAAAAGAAGAAAATTAGGCAAATTAATTACATGATCTCTTGAAGATTTTTATTTTCATTTTAATTTCGGAAATATTTCAATAACAGATATAACCATATCACCATCCTTTATCTCCTACTAAATTTAATTGCCACTTAATGTTTGTATATCATCTCAAACCTCAAACAAATTAATCTCTACTAACTGTTATATTTCAGGTGTTATATCCTCCTACCTACCAAGAATTATATGAGGTACTAAGGAAAGCAACCTCTTCACAAAATTGAAAACGTGTATAGAAGCGTAAGATGGTAACTTAGATAAGGCAACTGCTTCGATTAAATCAAATATTGACGAAAGAAGTACTTGTATCTGACTCCAGGCAATCTGAAGGTGCTGCTCACTTTAGAGCTATTCCGACAACGTGTAAATAAAACCGGGAAATGGAACCTAATTTGTCACCGTATCTACAACATCCAAACACAAAAATGAGTATTCCTAACAATCACAATCCTTTGAAATTATTTTCCTTCTGCGAGCGAATTCCAAAATTCCAATCGTTCACACTATTATAATATTCAATGCACTGGGAAATTGAAACTTCTCATTTTTCATAGAAGCAATTTTCGCCCAAACTATATCCTACATTTTTACCAGTCGCAATTCTTTCGGGATGTATGCTCTATAATTTCAACACTTTGCGCAGCGTTCTAGAGAGACGAGGAAATCGATAGGCGTACATGAAAGGGATTTCAAGAAACGTAATTTATAGCCTCTCATTTTTAATCGAAAACGAATTTCTCGAGAGCTATTTAATTTAGGCGGCAGCCGAATCTACTTTATAATGATTGGGCGGGAATTCCAATATAGACAGATAGATATTCGATCGTTATATATTGCTCCTATAGGAAAATATATATGAATTGGGGAAATTACCTTCGACTTTTTTTTATTTCTTACGAAGAACTATAGTACTTACCGAACGAACTTGGAAATTTAAAGAAGAACAGAAGCCGTTTAAACAAAATTACCTAGACACCCAAATTTTATTTTAATACACCGAGATAGATAAATAGAATCCCAAGAATTTCTTAGGCAAAAATATATGCTCTTAAGGTAGGGTGATCAAACGTCCAAAGAATGGAAGTACATTAAAAAGGGACTCTAGGACAATGAAGTAGAGTGCACAGTTTGTAATACTGCTTTTAGTATTGGTCATGGTGGTTGGTCATCAGTGAAACATACGAACAGACTGAGTGTCCTAAGTAGCAGCAAGTCTCTTAAAAATTATTTTATAAAACACAATTCAAATGAAGTAACGCAAGTTAGAGCTAACTCAGGACTTTCTTCAGGACTGTATCAGCAAGTTAAACAGCGTTATGTTTAGTGACTCTGCAATTGCATCTAAGTTTAGCTCTGCCAGAAAAAAAGCAGTCAGCTCTGACAACTGGTGTTTTAGTTGCATCCAGCTTAAAAACTAGCATTGAAGAGATGAATAAATCCCCTTTTTATGACATATCTGATGCAAGTAATCAAAAGGCTATAAAAATCGTTCCTTTTGTGGTTCAGTTTTTTTGACATAAATGAAGGAAGTTGCTTGTTTGTCGTATGAAACATCAGAGATATCTAGTTTTTGCTTAAATTGTGTTGATGAGTTCAAGTTAAATAAAAACAGTTGCATTGCGTTTTGTGGTGATAATACAAACACAAATTTTGGTGGTTTGAACAGAGGGGGACAAAACAACGTATTTCAAAAATTAAAAACTACTTTACATGGTGGTATTGAAGGTGTGGGTCGCCCTGCACATAACGTATATTACACGAGGGTGTAACCATTGAGGAGATCTTTTACTCCAGTAGGAGGAGATCCGGGGGAAACCCAAGAAGATCTCAGGAGATCCAATGAAATCCTGAGGAAGGCAATCTTTTGCCGCAGAAAATCTCAAGTGGTTACCCCCCCCCCTCCTCGGTATTACATAACTCCGATTTTACGGGAGAAAATATATTAAGCTGTGACATCGAAGGTATTATTGTCAAACTCTTTCTTATATTTCTATATGCACGGTGCGAACAGAGAGGCTAAAAGACCTATCTTAAGGGTTTATTTTGCAACTGCACGAGCGGAATAACCCTGAAAGATAAATAAGTTCAAGAATGGGAGACAAAAGAAATTGACTCTCTCTCTGGGGGAAAAATTTCTTGCCAAACAGCAATAAAAAACGACTTGGTTTCAGCAAGTCAGAGTTAAGGACTCTTACGGGCATTTTAACTTGTCGCTGCTCTCTAGGATACCAACTTAAAAAGATGGTTAAAGTTGTAGAGTGGAAGCATCGGCTAAGGTTTCACCATCTAGAACAGGCAACCTTAATATGGCATCCAAATTAGTCCCGAGATTCGTCAAGAACATTGGAACAGAAGAGTACTTACTGATAGGACACGATAATCACAATAATCTGAGCGATTCGCCAACTATATAATACAATACAATATCAGCTTCTTCCTGTCTAATCTTGGGCAATTAGCAAGGAAATGGGCTGCATTACCAAGGTTCCACTATTCTACGTTTTGGTCACACGTAGTTTTGGCAATTTTAACTAATAAGAAGTAAATATTTTTGACAACTGTCAGATTGTCATATTGCAAAACAATAATCTTTAGCAATCTCATGGCTTGTTTTCTTTGTTAAAGTACTATTGACAGCTGTCAAATTGTAAAAGTCATAAGTATTTTCAGATTTAGCAGTTGTAGATGTCACAATGCATCTGACAACTGTCAAATCCTAACAAAACATAATTTCAAATGTTTTAGTACTTGTCTCCGTTACTATTACAATTTTCATAGTTATAGCCGTTACAAACCTTTTAACAGCTGTCAAACTCGAAGAAGATCTGTCAATTTTTGACGTGAGTAAGATGATATTTTTTATCGATTCAAATTTATAGCGAAGGGCTGTAATAATGAAAGTACGGTACCTTACACCTAACATAAATAATCCACGGTTTTACGACAGGTTGTTCCGATAAATCTGTGCTTCTGCTAATCCACTGAAGAGTGATATTTGCACAACACATTACGGCATTGAGGCCATAAACAAAAAGAACTCCCGCACACTGGCGAAGTTTATCACGAACGATAACGAAACCCAAACACAAATTCACCCATTTACCTAAACACTGAACCGAATTTACCCCGTCGCGAATCGACTTTGCCGTTCACTTAACTTGCTGGAACTGTTGATTTTCTTAACCATTGCTCCAAGGTGGTATTTGGAAGAAGGATGGAATGTCCAATAATATATTCGCATTATGTCATCTCTTTTTCCATTTGCGGGTGGTGTTGGTCGTAAGTGTTTACGAATACGCAGGTGGCCGTACAAAAAAACTTAGCAGTATCAACAAAAAACATAGTGTTTTTCGTATTTGATGGAAATTTTAATATAGACTTATGTATGTATTGTAAAAGTAACATAAATAAAAAGGTTTCCAAGTCTAGAAAAAGGCTGAATACAATATTTGTACAACATTCTCTTTATGAATTTGAACAATATACAGCGTTAGTAAAAAGTCCCGGAACGGTCGAATAACTTTGTTATTTGAAAATTATGATTTCTAAAATTTGGTATGGGGGTATAGTTTATATAAATGCATTTTATGCAATACAGTTTATATTTTTTTCACTTCTGGTTTAATCGGCAATACGTCCAACTTTTTTTTTTAAACAGAACGCCCAGATTTTTTTAACACTTTTGAATGCAAAATAAAAAATACGTTCAGGAAGTATTAAGCTGTTTATTTTTATTGACAAGAAAACAGTTAAAAAATTAAAAAAGTGTCCTAATACAGAAAAAACAAGGTACCTTTGAAAAAAGTTGTTGTTTAGTGTTTGCATTCTTTTTGCCGTCACATTTGACAATTTTAAAAGCGTTTTAACTTTTGCATCGCTATAAATTTACTTATTTTAGACATTGACACATTTGAAAATGGCAGTAAAACTTACTGAATCAGAACGAATTGAGATATTAATGATGCGTGGGTACGGTGATCGTCAACGTTCTATTGAAGAGATTCGTATTTTGTTTAATACTGTTTATCCGGATCGTCACATTAGTAAAAGTACGGTATGCCGAACAATTCAAAAGTTTGAAGTCTTTCGTCAGGTGAAGGATTTACCTAGAAGGGGATGTCCATTAACAGCAACAGATGAAGAAACTAGTTTGAATGTGTTACTTACAGTGGAAGAAAATCATCACGTGTCCACAACAGAATTAGGTCAAATTCATGAGATCTCTCAAAAATCTGCTCATAAAATTCTTAAATCAGCAAGAATGAAAGCCCCGTCCATGAGTTAACTGAAGATGATCCAGATCGTAGACTACATTTTTGCGAAACAATGACGGAATTGATCGAGCAGCAGCCTAATGTTTTAGATCACATCATTTTTTCAGATGATGCAACGTTTTGTCTCAACGGCACTGTGAACAGACATAATTGTCGCTACTGGTCAATTGAAAATCCGCATTGGATTGAAGAAGTCCATACACAGCGTCCTCAAAAGGTGAATGTCTGGGCTGGTCTTGTTGGAAACAACATCATAGGACCATTTTTTATAAGAGGAAATTTAACTGGCAACGTCTACTTAAATTTATTGCGAAATGAGGTTGTTCCGGCACTTGCGGCTCTCTTTCCAAATGCAAACATAGTAATCACCCTAATGATTGGTTTCAACAAGATGGAGCTGCCCTCCATTTTGCCCATAATGTCCGCGATTATTTGAATAAAATTTTTTCGGAACGTTGGATCGGACGTAGAGGAGCAATCGAATGGCCAGCACGTTCGCCAGATCTCTCGCCATTAGATTTTTTCATTTGGGGTCACTTGAAATGTCAAGTGTACAAAAATCGTCCCCATAATCTTGAACAATTGGAAGAGAGAATAGTTCAAGAAGCCAATCGCATCACTCCAGAACAAATACAAAATTCAATAAGAAATTTTACTGACCGTTTACATTTTTGTCAAATTGTAAATGGAGAGCATTTTGAACAATTATTGTAATCGCAACCTGAATAGACAGGTATCTTGATTTTTCTGTATTAATACACTTTTTTAATTTTTTAACTGTTTTCTTGTGAATAAAAATAAACATCTTAATACTTCCTGAACGTAGTTTTTTATTTTGCATTCAAAAGTGTTAAAAAAATCTGGCGTTCCATTAAAAAAAAAAAAGTTGGACGTATTGCCGATTAAACCGGAAGTGAAAAAAATATAAACTGTATTGCATAAAATGCATTTATATTAACTATTACCAAATTTCAGAAATCATAATTTTCAAATAACAAAGTTAAGTTGGACTTTTTACTAACGCTGTATAAGGAACTGTGTTTGCTAAGGAAAGCTAATAGGTATATTATTTAAAAAGAATTGAAGCAATCTTTCAAAATTTCTATTTTGTATGCTCTTAATAAACTAATGGTTATCTTTTTCTTCTTCTAATACTTCTTGGCGTATCTATGTTAACAATTTCAAAATGTTCTTGATAAGAAGATGCTTTAAAAAAAATC
This sequence comes from Holotrichia oblita, assembly GCA_023690525.1. Classification (NCBI taxonomy): domain Eukaryota; kingdom Metazoa; phylum Arthropoda; class Insecta; order Coleoptera; family Scarabaeidae; genus Holotrichia; species Holotrichia oblita. The sequence goes on along the minus strand of CM043016.1, from coordinate 193,771,708 downwards.
TTGTGTGGTTGGTCTTTTTCAACTTTCAAAATTTGAATATCCGAAATTTTGAAAGGAAAGTTACCTCATGAGCCTATAGATCTCGCCAAACTCTTTAAGCCATAAAAATCGTCGAATGACATTTCTTGAACCTTGTAGGGAACTCCAGTCCTTTTCGCAGTTCTTATCAATGCTATATATTGCTCTGATAAGCATATCGGTCCAGATCTTAAGGAGCATTTTTCGGTTTTCTCAATTCAAGCATGGACATTGTCACCTTCGGTTTGCTAAGTTTATTACAGCGTAAATATAAACTGACAATAAAAATCAATTTTTTTGCTGTCCTGCGCAATTATCGGAGTAAAATATCACATTTCTCTTATTTTTCCGATTTCATTTGCCCCTCTATTGCCTTGTCTTTCAGGAAGTAGATGTGTTACCTTTTGGACAAGGCAAGACCGCTTGTAAATCGTATACAGCCACAAAATCAAGAGATTTTTTGTCAGCTTGTTTTTTCAAGACGCGAAAGTTCTTTTTGATTTAGGTGTTCTTCATATTGTTCACTTAGTTTTTCTTTATCGTTGTCGCTTCCATTCCCAAAAGCAACACACAATTCACATTGATCCTTTTTTAGGAACGAAAAATGAAATATTTTAGTCCGCAGTAAAAATTTTGTAATACATAACGTAAATGGTAGCAAGTTTGTCATTTTCTCCTTGTACTCTCTTATAATCCCGATGTAAATCAGCCACTGTAAGGCACCTTCAATAAATTCTCTAGTGATGTGGGAACGGCAATAATGACTGTCAATTCTAGGTATGGATTCAATATGTTGACGTCTGCTTTTCTTTATATCTCCATTCAGTTTAAAATGTTCGTAAATAAACTTTTTCTTCTACAGGTTTTTGTGGGTTGACAACCTGGTGACCGTCAGTTGCAACCCTACTAGAAAGGAGGGTAAACAATGAAGTAGTAAACATCTGTCATAATTTGAAACGAATTCAGATGGGAAAAAAATTTTCAATTAGTTCGTGCATCTGTCATTACCAATTATATTGCAAGATCATCTAATTTGGGAAAATTGATGGTAAAAATTTAAATTATTTAATAAATTTTAATTAGTAACTTCGCAGCTACTCTATTCCATAGTTGTCATTTGTGTATCCAAAACAACACGCTCCACAAATCCAGTCGATTTGAAAATTCAGTTCATCATCAGAGACCCAAACTTTGTTTTTGGCCGTGATTGGCCCTTAAAACACATTTTTAGTGTCTCTCAGCGTCTGCTTCAGCTAGTGTGTGCAGTATCCAAAGACAACAAAATTGAATTGAAGACAACGAATTGCCGATGCATTTAGGCCTAACATGTCCTCTATCTGTTGGTAGGTCGATAACTATTTTCCTACATAGGTTAGGTTAGGTTAGGAGTGGGGTGGCATGCAGGCCTGTTTCACCGCGACCTTTACAGGTCTATTGTGATCCCCTTTACCTTAGAGAACGCTCTCTAGTTTCGCGTTCTTAATCAGACATATCATTTTTGAGAACGGCTCTTTTATGTAGCCGTTGGCTGTGGGGTTCTCTATCCTCATTACTAGAAACCTTGTCCTCGCTAGGCCGTCACATTGGCACAAAACATGGACTGGGGTTTCTTCTTCCTCTTGACAGAATCTGCAGAGAGCATTTTCTGCCAGGCCTATATTGAACATATGCCTATTCAGTCTGCAATGACCGGTCATCAGACTTACTATCATTTTGACAGTCTTCCTGTCTTTACTCAGTAGGTCTTCAGTAAACTTAGGCCTCTGTTCCCTTAGGAACTCCTTAGCCTGTCTTTGTCCTGGTGATCTCTCTCACCATTCCTTGGACTTGGTTTTGTGACCATTCGTAGATGGACCTCTTAATTTGTGATTTGGTAATGCCGAAGGAAATGAAAGGCCTTGACGAACCTCGTCTGGCCAGCTCATATGCCGCCTCGTTTCCCTTCACTCGCGTGTGGCTGGGGACCCAGGCCAAAGTTATTTTCCTTAGGGTGGTTACCTCATTTAGGGCTCTTACGCAGTCCCAAACCAGCTTTGAGTCTGCACTTGCGGAACTAATCGCTTTAAGTGCTGCTTGACTGTCAGTTCGGTCGGTTCGGTCCATCTGTCTACTTCTCTGAGACGGTGATGAATCGCAGCAACCTCAGCCTGGAAAATCGTCGAGTCCTTGCTGAAGCTCAATGAAAGGGCCTTGCACGCCTTCTTTCTATAAATGCTAGCTCCTACGCCGTGGTCCGTTTTAGAGCCGCTTTTCCTCCATAACAGACGTCAGTGGCCTTCCCTTCCTTCGGAATTCTTTGTCCCACCTGAATATAGTTGTACGATGTGGACAAACAACATCATATTGCAAAAGTCGCTTCTTTTAAGCACTGGTTCCTTTGTATATTATATGTCTAACTCAAAATGTCAAGTTGTGTGATGTGTGAACGTTCATTTATCTTAAATACAATTCATCAAATTCTAAATGTATTATTAACATGCTTTTTCTGTTAAAATCACAAACGCAGGTTGTGGGCGCCAAAAATTTGTACTCCACGTTAGGCGCCAGATATCTACGATTCAAAAGTTAAATTATACTGCGGATTTGGTACCGCTTAATAAAACTTAACATCGATATATGCGTGAAGATACTCATATTAACTTGTTCTATATTTAGAACATCAAACATCAAACGAGCCTTCCGAAAAAAAAAAAACACGATACCAGCACGTTACATCGGAAGCGATTATGTCAGTATTTCGAAACACTTTTGTGTGCGCTTCAAACACCCACGAAGGGAAAACAACACGTATGTACAATATATCTTGGCAAACGGACAAATTCCACGTTATAGATTTATGAATGAAATTTTATGTTCGCTTTTAAAATCGAAAATGTTTAGTTCCAAAATGCAAAATTGCTTCGTCGTCAGTTAACAAACATTAAGCTGATGTTTCGTTTACATGAGCGTGTATGTATACTTTACCTCATTTTATAATTTACCGTTTAAACTTAAAAATCCTTCTCAATTTCTTTCCTTTGTTCTACTTCCCTGGAACTCGACGTTTATGTTTACGTTTTCTTAATTTTTGTTTTTTTTGGAAACAATGTCAAGGGGAGTTGCAAGAACGACTAAGAAATTAGCATTTCTACCTCATTTATCTCTTACGCTTTCGCGGAGTTACAAAAACAAAACCCTAAACACCCCCGTTATATCAGCTTCACCATGCGCCCTTCTCGCAATAACTCATTGTTTTATTTTCAACATAATGAACTCCACAAAAAGAAAAGACCAACAGCAAGGTTTGTTTTTAAGGTTGGTTACAATTAAGGTAAAAAACAATCTTTATCACATTAGTCTAGGTATCATTACCTACCTCTTTCAACTTCTTTCTTTAACTCTTTACATCCGCAAAAACTTTCTATAGGTTATCTGATGTTAAATGCTGAAATGCGCTTTCAAGGAAAATGACAGGATATTCATCATTCCGACACGCGAATACAAAAGAAAAAAAAAATTGAGTCAAAACTTTTGGACAAGGTTCAGTTCCGAATTCTCCTTTTCTGTTAACCTGTTAACTTCCCCCTCCCCTCCTCCTCATCCCAAAAAAATGAAATGCTGCCGAGACTAGTGTTTTATTGGTGGAACGTAAATCATTAATCAGAGCAAGACTTACAACTTCAGCGCATAGTACGCGTGTTCGAGGTTTGTGGGAGAAGTTCGGATTTTATTGCAATTTAACTTTTTGTTTGCGCGGTGAACCCTACCGAGATGAAATTTTGGAGGAATTTTCCCTATTTTCTACCTCGCTTAATAATTAGGAGATCCGTGTATTAAGGCGGGGAAAATGGGTGATGTATGCTATTTGTTCTGGATATCAAGGCAAGAGCTCGTTGGAAATGCTATAAATTACCGGCTTAATGGGGTTGTAGAAGATTTTATCATGGTATCGCGAAATATTTTACGATATTTGCGTACAAACTTTGTTGGTTTGAGATTACTTAACTGGCTAGTAAGAGCATGGCTTTTATAGGTATTAAACCTGACGTCTGTACCTTAAAAAAAGTGAATTTTAAGCGACACCCCACGTTTTTGTAGCTATCCAAGAGATTATTCAAAATGGAAACATAGCTTATCATCTTTTCTACAGCCAAAAATATCCCTAACAATTGCTTTGGAAGGGCACCAAACTTCTCCTTTGAACAGTTGAAGGTCTGATCTCTTTTATCCAAAACTTTTAGAAAGTTCTTCATAAGACTCAGATTGACATGAAACGAACACAAGATGATTCTATCAGAACCAATGGAGTGTTTCTCACATTTGCCTTCCTGGTTTTAATGATATCAATAAATACTACCATCAGACCATTAAGATCTCTAGACTTACTTCTTGATTTCAAGCAGGAAATCTTTCTGGAACTAGCAAGCTGCAGTCTTGTAGTTTCCTGCAGTCTCGACCTTAAAAAGTTCAGCTTATTATTTTGAAAGTTTTAGATTGCGAACCAAATCCATTTAGTTCCTTTTGATTAAAGATCTGAGGAGATCAGTTGCTTAGTTCCATTCCAAAGCAACCTTATGGACATTATGGAACACAGGCAAATCCAATGAATAGGGATTCAAGTAAGTAAGATTTATGAAGCAGAAGTAATGGTCTGAAATATTGTCTTGAAACTCACACCACACCATAGAAATAGCGAATTTAATTAAAATAGTAGTATACATTTAATATTTTTGTCTTGGCTATCGTTAGACTTTTAAAGTGTAAGTTTCAAAAACTGCGACGTCCCAATATGTTTCAATTGAGTGAACAAAAACTCACTTTCCACATTAACTAGATCATAAAATCTCTTCTTTAGGGAGAGTGCTGTACCTTGGAAAAATATCTTTGATATGTTATTTCTTTAAAAATTCGAACAAACAAAAAATTCGAATATGACATTGGAACAGCATCTTCTGAAACAAAAGGGTTCTGTTTAGTAAAACATATAAAGAAGCTCCAGCTCCAGCTACTAGTCCATCCTTGCATGTTTAGGTATCTTGAGTTTTCTGTCTGAATTGGGTTTCCTTATTCTTTGCCCTCTTTAGCCTTGAGGGGTTGGCTCCTTTGTTGTTCAGAATAAGTATTGGTTTATTTGTGGTTTTATTTGTGATGTGACAAGATCTGATATTTAGGGAGACAAATAGATCGCATAAAGTGTTCCAATTGTAATCTTTTCCTCCTATCTGTTACAGCACCTCAATGATATGTCTGACTCGTATCCTGTTGGTGGTTAATGATTCTTCTCTCCCTTTTCAAGCTTGATGTAACTAAGGCGTTCAGATGATGGTGAGGCTTCCCACTTGAAGGTGGGTCTCTACAAAACTGGATTTTGCTGATAAACTGTTGACATGGTATTCTCTCTAAAAAACACGCGTGCATTCGAAATCTACCTTATAAGATTACTATGGCCAATAGTAAGTAAGTTTATAACAAGTATGCTTCAAAATCAATACTGAAAACTTCTTTCGAAATCTCGAAGACCAACCCCTCAGATTTGGATGTTCTCTTCATGATCGGGAATGGCTCAAATTGGTCTGTTAAAGATTTATATCTGATGAAGGCCACACGTATGGGTATAGTCACCCCTAAAGAACTTGGACAACTCATCTGTTAACAGTTGGCTATTGAACAACCGAGACAGAAATTTCAACATTTATGATATTGTAGAGAATAGTTGGCCAAATTATCTCTCTGATCGTTCAAACTTTAATCGCACTGTTCGGTTTAAAAATTCAGTTGCACCAAATTTAAATTTCAATGAGGAATTTCAGCTGCAATAAAAATCAAACTACAACAATCTAATGCTAGTAGTTTTCCTGAATAAATTTAGTCGTACACTAAAGTAGCAGATTAACTATTAAGATAACTTCTGCTTGTCAAAGTCAAAGTCAAACTTTATTTTGTGAAAGTGGCTCAGAAAGTGACGATCAAATTCTGATCAGTTTGGACAGCCATGATGACTATTTTGAGCCAAACAAGGCTAAATTAGCTGATGCTCAGGAAGAGAATTTAAAAGATATGATTTCAAGAAAGAAAGAAACTTGGACTAATGTAGAACCTAGTTTTAGAAAACAAAAACACTGCATCAAGCAAAATCCACAGCATGAAGTTTGTGAAAAAAATACTCTATTGGAATTCTGGATATGGTAAATATCCAAATAAAATATTATACTGGTCTAACGTGAATGATGTCCCGAAAATTTTATCCGAAAATATAAGGCTAAATAGATTTGAGACTATTTTGCGGCATATACATATCAATGACAACAGCCAAAAATAGACAATCAAAATAAATTGTACAAATTGCAGGGGAGGCTTAGACGAAGATGTCAGCATTGACGAAAGTATGATTCCATATTATGGGAAACATTTTGCGAAACAGTTCATCAAGGGTAAGCCAATCCAATTCGGATTTAAAAATTGGGCATTATGCACAAGTAATGGATACATGCTTAGCTTTGACATCTACACCGGAACTGTCAGAGACAATAGGTTAGAGGATTGTCCACTTAGAAACCAACACAAAAAAGACAATAAAGTTGTTACTGCCGCTTCTAATTTTGAAACTTGTGAGATGAAAAGCACTGCAGAGGAACTTGGTCAAAAATATTAGTGCCTCAACCTAAAATAATTGACAGATACAATAAGGGAATGTGTGGAGTAGACAAACTGGATGGCCTCGTTGCAGCATACAGGACCAGAATGAGATAGCGGAAATGGTGGTGGTCGATATTTGCCTACTTATTTGATGTGTCAGTAGTTAATGCTTGGTTGCTTTTTAGAAAAATTCATCCATCTCAGGAAATATCAAGCGGTTTGTTAAAATGCAGAAGCCCACTTGGTTTTAAGCCAATTAAAAATGTATGGACAAAAGTTTACTAAAGGAAAAATTAGACCATCACCGTCCTGTGATGTTCGATACGACAAAGTAAATCATTTACCAGAATACTCTGAAAAAGAAAATAGCTGTGGCCAATGAGGAAAAAATGCGAAATTTATCTGTATCAAATCAAAATCATTGCATCCGAAATTATGTTTCCTACAGTACCACACACCATAGATGTTCTTATTTTTGATATTTGTCTCTATGTTTCCTACAGGGATAACGTTCGATAAAACGAACAACCTGTATTTTTAAGATAAATTTAAAAAAAAATTTTTTTGGTTAAAATATGTTTAAATATCTTCCACCTTACTCACCGTATTATAATATTTAAAAAAAGAAACTTTATAACCTCATGCACTAATGGGAATGCAAGTAGATACCTATACAACGCAGTAGGTATGTGTCTTGGAAAAAAAATTGAGTTGGCAAGTGTTAAGACGCATACTTTCCTACCACAATGTATTTTGGAGTACGTACGCAAAGCTTGATAAAAATAAATATTAAATAAAAACGCATCGATCTACGATTACATTCTGGCACTGGTGATTTTTTATGATTAAAATTATCATCGTTTAGCGAGATTCCAAATTACGAACACATATTTGCAAACAAGAAAATTACATAATTAAGAAAATATTCATTTCGTTTCGTATAACATCAGACAAATATGTTCCGAGACATGTATGTACATGCATATTAAAAAGTACACGTTGTCCTTTCTTAACAAGCGGAGCTCGAGCTGTATAATAAAGGATAACGATACGGAATTATAAAGCTCATTAAGCTGGATTACTGTATTAAAAAGGAACAGAGGAAAGCAAACAGGACTAGACGACGTGCCAAAAAGGACTTAATCCGTTTCCTGGTGTATCATGCATTAGTTATTCCAGAACCGTGCTTCAATTCCTGCGAAAAATATCAAGAAAACAATTTGGCTATTTTATCGTTCATAATTCCCATTTTTATTTCGTAACCGTACTGTAATTGAATGGTAATTACTGTTAAATTGTAGCTGAGGCGCCTACGAAAATCTTCGGTAATTTGACGGCGGTTCCCGTTCGTTTCTCACTGTAAAATCGGCATGAAGGAAGACGGAAACGGAAAAAGAAATTATGAAAAGGAGAAAGACTTTAAATAGACGAAAGGATATACTGTCGGGAAGCGAGTTCTTATTACGGCCGATGTATTTCTGAAACGATTTCCCTTTACGAGGATTAAAAGAATATCTTGATCATTTCTATTCAGTCGAGTACGGTTGTAGAGTTTAATTTGATATTCGGAAAAAGCAATTTTATTCTTAACGGTTTTGCTCGCATAAGAAGTAATAAAACTGTGACGTAACCTCTTTGGACCAAACGATTTTCGAATTTCTAAAATACTAAAATATTTTTATAACTTAACAATCAAAGTGCTTGAACACAACGCCATAGATCGAATGCTTAACTACTAACCCATTAAAGATTATGTCATATCTATCCAAATGATTTCGACAACCTTCAACCAAATATAAAGTTATTAGAATGGGGAGTTCATTTTGCGGTAATTCCACCAGAAGTAAGGGCCTAAAACTCTTCCATCAACTATGCCGCACCATACGTTCACTTTTTGAGGGTTTTGTGTATGAAGTTCCGTGAAGCAATGAATAATAACGACAAAACATTAAGCTCATCGTCCTCATTTATTGAGGTTGGACTAGGTTTCCAAATATACCGAATATGCCCAAATTTCCGAAAGATAGTCTCAATTCTGCTTACTAGGCTTTGGCTAATAGATGTTCGGTTAATTTCCTCATCTTTCACAAAATAACTGTAAAGTATCTAGTGGATAAACCCATGATTATACTGCTTTCGCTTAGCAAAAATACCAAACACGACTTTCCAAAATGGAACCACCCTCCCAACCACTGATACCAAATTAACGGGGGTAGCAAGAGCACCATTGGGATCTCGAAAACAGTCAGAGATACAAAGTCGGGGAGCAAAGTTGCGTTTTTTTGCTGCTGAACAATAATGAGTTTTAAAAAATTGTTTACGACTTGTAGTTTTTGAAATATTTTCGAAAAAACAAAATAAACTATCCGGAGATATGTCAAAACGTTTTGTTTTTGACGTTCTTAGCACTGTTATTTTTAACATTTGCTGCATTTATAGCCATTTAACTTTCTTTAATGAGGATGCGTGATGTATGAAAAAATATCAGAAAAGTTGATCTATTTAATGATGCGAAGATCTAACATAGTGGTCACAGGAAAAAATTAAGTTGACGGTGTCCAAAGCGAGACGAAACGCTTTAAACAAAATCTAATAACACCTTCGTGAAGAGCTCAAAAAAGTACCTGTAGAATGTATTAATCTTGTTTTGATCAGAATGATTCTGGTTGTTTTAGAAAAGAAGAAAAAAGAGAAGTGTGTTTTCCGGTTTTTCGAAAATATTTCAAAAACTACAAATCATAGAAAATTTTTTTAATCGGATTTTATTATTCAGCGGCAAAAATCAAAATCCCAATGGTGACCCTCAAATTTGTAACAGCCTGTGTAGAGGAAGAAAGTCCATCCATTTAGATCGTTTAGGGTTTATGTCCATCTCCTATCTGGGTTGAATTGTGGATGATTTTTTCGTTGGCCTCTCTTATTTTGGGTGGTTGGTCTTTTTTTTGCTTCTAGAAGAGCGAATGGATTCCAGCAAGTGTTCCAATAGTATTACAATACCTCTATGCAGTATCTGACTCGTTCCCAATTAAGGAGACGACCCTACTGCATCGAGTAGTAGAGAGTTCGTGATTCTTCTCTTTCTTTTCAGACTCTATTTGCACTAGATCTTCAAGTGGTTGTGGTGGTCTCTACAAAATCAGACGTTGCTGATGTACTGCTGCAGGCAACATTCTTAAAATAAAGTTCTGAAGTGTTTTCAATATCTTTAGAAGTTTTTGAGTTGAAACTGTCATTTCTACAAGAGACTCATATGCTTGCATGGGATGTAGAATTTCTATATTCCTTCATCTACTTGATATTTTAAACTTTTGAACTCCAAGAGAAAAACCACACTCTCAACTGTTATGTTAGTAGGGAGAGGTCAGAATCTACACCTGAACTGCGTAGGAACACGTTTGTGTCTGTTGATCCTAAGTCTCCACAGATTCAGTAAAGAATCACATCAACAAGCTTCTGGAGACATCAAAAAAGGATTATCTTGTTCCTGCAGGTACGATGTGCTCGATCTTCCATTTAGATTAACGAAAGCTTCGACCCTAATATTGAACCCTGTGGAATCCCTGATCTGACCCAAAAAAAAAGCTTTTTGCTCTAGATAAACATAATCTGATTCTTTCTTGATTAGTAATTTAATTAAATTCAAAATTTGAAAACATATTATTATATGTTATGGAATAAATTGGTATTTAATTAATTGTTTTTTTCTAAGTGGAAATAAATCAGGAATTAAAAGATTCTTTCTTGTAACATTCAAAATTTGAACTAAATTTTCTGTGTCACAAAAAATGGAAGACAAACCAGGAACACTTTAGAACGAAAACAAGATCGAGACGAGTGCCAGAACAAAAAGAAAAAAGGAAGAATTTTTGTTAATAGCAGTTATTAAAATCTCAGAACAATACATAAGGTCAGTCTTGTTAAAGTAAGCTTAAAGGCCATCGTTAGCATTTGATACAAGAAACCGTGAGTTCACACTGAATTAGAGTCATCCTGTATATCCAAACGGAGACTGCTTCAGCCACGTTTCTGTGCTCGAAGACTTTGAGAACAGTGCCCGAGCGCCTTAATAGCTAAAATTTGTTCTGTAGTGTTCTAGCCTAAACCAGTATTGCTTATTGGAAAGATCTTCTGGATTAATCATTATTTTGATGATCTGAGAGAGGTTGGACAGGAGACTGATGGGGTGAAAATTCTGTGGAAACAATTTGTTCTATTCAGGCTTGCCAATGAAACCAACCACAGGACATTTTCAGGTAGAAGGACAGACCTTGGGATTCTAAATGGCATTTGGAAGACATTAAATGACCCATTTGATGTCTCATCTTCTCCTTGAGAGGGAATCGTGTACTACACTGCTGAAGCTGATATCAAAAATGAAGATATGTCCAGGGATTCAAAATGGCTAAACTGAAGGTGACCCATTTGCCACGATATGATCTGCGTTTTAAAAATAATTTTCGAGTCCTCTAGCCAAAATTCAAACTCTGTAAGGGTAACCCTTTAGAGATGTTTTTAAAGCCAGACTTGTACAATTCGAAACCGTTTTTTTTTCCAATGGAATTTGCTACCTCGATTTACTAGAGCTGCACTGTAGTTGATTCCTATTTTATTAAGTTAACAGAGTTAATGTATTCTGTAACAAGCTCCCATCATCTCTGCAATATCTCAATATTAGTCACACTAAATGTACTAAAAGCCCTACAATAATTAATCCGAAGCCAACTTATATACATATATATATGTGAAAGCCTATTTGCGCAGAGAAGGATTTAGGAGCCAAGATTTAAAAGCTCCCAATTAAGGAATCCCCAGCGACGTGAACTGGAAGGTAACTCCATCTAGCGTAAGAGATACCAGTTAGATACATTTCGTAGTTGCGGGGGTGGATATTTCAAAGTTAGTAATTAGTTTACGTCAAATTTCGCACGAAATTAACCGGACAATATGCTCTGAGAACCTAATAGGGATAAGTTAGCTGCAGTTTAAATTAAACTTGATCGATCTGTTCAGAAATAAAATTTAAAATAGCCATCTCCAACAGAATGTACATATTTGGTGTCTATATATATTTTTCTCGTTACCTTTTACGGAAACGTTTGTCGTAAATTAAGTGTACTCGAGTGTAATTAAATACAATTTCCAGTCGGTTTTCAATTTATTCTGAAAGTAAGCAGCGTTCCTCGCAAAGGTCCTCAAATAGATAGGCAAATATGAGACGGACAACAAAGGAATGGTGTTGTTATCAGATTAAAAGGAAAAAAATACATTTTGAAGGTAAATGTCGCCGCAGTTGTAATTTCCTCTCGTTTGATTAATTTCGTTGAAAATTAAATATTATATGTATGTCGAGAGAATAAATATAGCAGGGTTTCATTTATTTATCACCAATTTAAATGATGTTCTCTTTCGTATATTTCTGTGATAATTATTTATTCATTGTCATTGTGGAGCAAGTTTAAATCATTTGCGAACCAGGTTGGAGCAATATTTGAAATCAGAAAATGTTATTAAAAAGGAAGAGCTGAAAAATATTTGGAAAATATTTTTAGATATACAAAAACTCCTTGGGCATATCACACCATATTTTGCATTTATCAATAAAGTGCCATCTTTATTGATAATCCTTTTTTTGCAGACGTTTACTGATTCGCAAGTGCATGCTGAAATGTTCAAAATATATTTCTAAATCTAGTTTTAAAGAATAGGTCCCAAACAGTTTATAAATTAATTAATTACAATTTTTTTTGTCCTTCTGTGCAGAAACTGGGGCGAATCGGGACTACCCGGGGCGGATCAGGACATCATGGTCCGGAAAATGGGGGCCCCTATATATCAAAATTACACTCGGGAAACGTTAAACACTGCCTTAGGACAATACAAAAGAGGCCGCCAGATTACTTCAACAAAGCAAAAAACCTAACTGGTAAATATTTTTACTACTACTTCATGAAAAAGCGCCCTAATCTGTCGTTGAGGTCGGCTGAGTCGACAAGTCTGCAGCGTGCTAATGGATTTAATAAGGAAAACGTTGACCACCTCTTTAATAAATGAACTGAACAGACGAGACTGGAGTGTCTTGTGTACATAACAACAACTTAAAAATTATGTCAGTCAAAAGGAAAAAACAAGTTGGACTTCAGCTGAACGAGGAAGGAATGTCACTGTTTTGCTGTGCATCAGTGCAGTTGGGGACCAATTTATAAGCCCATTATTTGTTTTCCCTCGAGTAAGAATTGACAATGACTTAGAGAAAGACCAGCCAGCAAAGCATCTGCTGGCAGTACATCTGATGGACAAACAAGTGGCTGGATTACCAAGGAGGGATTTCTTAAATGGTTAAAAGTATTTGTAGATCGAGTAAACCCAACAGAAAAAATCCTGTGGTGCTAATCATCGATGGTCATTCCAACCACAAGGAATTAGATGTAATTTCTATCGCCAAAAACAACACACATCGCATAAAATTCAACCTCTTGATCGATCCATTATGAAGACTGTCAAAAATGCATACAATGATGCTTGCGGAGTTTGGATGAGAAAATAACTTAACTCAAAAATAGCACTGAAGGATCGTAAATGTTGCATTTTCTAAAAAATGTAGGATGGAGTTCAAATGCACTGGCATCCAATCATTGGATCCATTTATTTTTTATTTTCTCTGCTTCTCGGAGTAATGAAACACAGAGGCAAGTCGAAATTCGTCCAACAAGCAGTCGAAGCTCAACAGATCACAACGAACAAATTGTCCTTCAAACGCCAGAACATTCGGACTACTCTATCAACCTTCGACTTCTGGTCTTCAAAATAGTAACCCTGACATTCAAATGGTTCTTGATCAAATTTCACCTTTGCCAAGCACTTCAAGTGTTAAGTACAATACGACGGAGGGTCTTAGTGAGAAAAGTTAACTTCAACTCCCTACAAAAACCAGTTTGTAAGGAAGAAACTTATAGATATTGAAAAGAAAGTTAAATCAGAAGTGAAGAAAGCTATAAAAGCATCCAAAAGAGCCCTAGCTCAGTAAAAGAAAGTTGCAGCACAAGAGAAAAAAATAAAAAAAGAACAGAATTTTGCCAAAGAGGAGAAAAAACGTAAACCTAAATTGACGAGAATCTCCGGCGTAGCGGAGACAAAAGCACCTGTAAGGAAAAATTAAAATTTGATGAAGATTGGATCCAGTGCCATTCTTGTGAGGGGTGGGTTCATCAACAGTGTGCTTAAGATGCTATTTAATATCAACTAGTTTACGTTTACATCACTATGTTTATTACCATTTAAACTCATGCACAACTTTATAAACTTTTTAGATTATGTTGACCGCTCAAATGTTCTACTTAATAACCACTTTACTATACTTTTAATTATTTCCGATGCCAACCACCAGAATTTAATTCTCGTCCGTTACCACCTGCCACTTTTGCAAAAGTTGAAATTGTTACAAATTTTGTTTTGTTATAACAAAACTATAAATTCTCTTACTTAGGATATTAAACTTTTATTTTGTTCAATAAATTAAAGTTCCAGGCGATCTTAAAAAAATATACAGCGTTAGTAAAAAGTCCCGGAACGGTCGAATAACTTTGTTATTTGAAAATTATGATTTCTGAAATTTGGTATGGGGGTATCGTTAATATAAATGCATTTTATGCAATACAGCTTATATTTTTTTCACTTCCGGTTTAATCGGCAATACGTCCAACTTTTTTTTTTAAACGGAACGCCCAGATTTTTTTAACACCTTTGAATGCAAAATAAAAAACTACGCTCAGGAAGTATTAAGATGTTTATTTTTATTCACAAGAAAACAGTTAAAAAATTAAAAAAGTGTCCTAATACAGAAAAAAACAAGGTACCTTTGAAAAAACTTGTTGTTTAGTGTTTGCATTCTTTTTGCCGTCACATTTGACAATTTTAAAAGCGTTTTAACTTTTGCATCGCTATAAATTTACTTATTTTAGACATTGACACATTTGAAAATGGCAGTAAAACTTACTGAATCAGAACGAATTGAAATATTAATGATGCGTGGGTACGGTGATCGTCAACGTTCTTTTGAAGAGGTTCGTATTTTGTTTAATACTGTTTATCCGGATCGTCACATTAGCAAAAGTACGGTATGCCGAACAATTCAAAAGTTTGAAGTCTTTCGTCAGGTGAAGGATTTACCTAGAAGGGGACGTCCATTAACAGCAACAGATGAAGGAACTAGTTTGAATGTGTTACTTACAGTGGAAGAAAATCATCACGTGTCCACAACAGAATTAGGTCAAATTCATGAGATCTCTCAAAAATCTGCTCATAAGATTCTTAAAGCAGCAAGAATGAAAGAAATGTATCCCGTCCATGAGTTAACTGAAGATGATCCAGATCGTAGACTACATTTTTGCGAAACAATGACGGAATTGATCGA
This sequence comes from Holotrichia oblita, assembly GCA_023690525.1. Taxonomy (NCBI): domain Eukaryota; kingdom Metazoa; phylum Arthropoda; class Insecta; order Coleoptera; family Scarabaeidae; genus Holotrichia; species Holotrichia oblita. The sequence continues at coordinate 193,756,665 of CM043016.1, read as the reverse complement.
GCAGCAGCCTAATGTTTTAGATCACATCATTTTTTCAGATGAGGCAACGTTTTGTCTCAACGGCACTGTGAACAGACATAATTGTCGCTACTGGTCAATTGAAAATCCGCATTGGATTGAAGAAGTCCATACACAGCGTCCTCAAAAGGTGAATGTCTGGGCTGGTCTTGTTGGAAACAACATCATAGGACCATTTTTTATAAGACGAAATTTAACTGGCAACGTGTACTACTAAATTTTTTGCGAAATGAGGTTGTTCCAGCACTTGCGGCCCTCTTTCCAAGTGCAAACACAGGTGATCACCCTAATGCACATTTTTGGTTTCAACAAGATGGAGTTTCCCCCCATTTTGCCCATAAGCGATTATTTGAATGAAATTTTTCCGGAACGTTGGATCGGACGTAGAGGAGCAATCGAATGACCAGCACGTTTGCCAGATCTCTCGCCATTAGATTTTTTCTTTTGGGGTCACTTGAAATGTCAAGTGTACAAAAATCGTCCCCATAATCTTGAACAATTGGAAGAGAGAATAGTTCAAGAAGCCAATCGCATCACTCCAGAACAAATACAAAATTCAATAAGAAATTTTACTGACCGTTTACATTTTTGTCAAATTGTAAATGGAGAGCATTTTGAACAATTATTGTAATCGCAACCTGAATAGACAGGTATCTTGATTTTTCTGTATTAGGACACCTTTTTACATTTTTAACTGTTTTCTTGTGAATAAAAATAAACATCTTAATACTTCCTGAACGTAGTTTTTTATCTTGCATTCAAAAGTGTTAAAAAAATCTGGACGTTCCGTTTAAAGAAAGAAAATTGGACGTATTGCCGATTAAACCGGAAGTGAAAAAAATATAAACTGTATTGCATAAAATGCATTTATATTAACTATACCCCCATACCAAATTTCAGAAATCATAATTTTCAAATAACAAGGTTATTCTACCGTTCCGGGACTTTTTACTAACGCTGTATATGGTGGCCGATACCATCCGACCTTCCCCTATGTGAAATCGGTAATCTACGTTAGATACCAAAGATAAGTCTAAGACAAGAATTCTTCACTACCAGTACTCTTCTCTTCCCCTCATAACTTAAACAGGAGCCGTACACTGCATCGCAATAGTTAAAGCTGTGTTTCGGATTTAATAAATATCTATTCGCATATCAGAGTGATTTCAAGGACTGTGGGCTCGTAATAACAATAAACATCGGTATCACCTCACACCACAACTTTGATTAATTAATCGGGACACGTGTCCCGATTAATTAATCAAAGTTGTGGTGTGAGGTGATACCGATGTTTATTGTTATCTATTCGCATAGATATGTTTTATGATTGGGTAAGATTTACGTATAAAACTGTTTAAATATTCAGTAAAGCGTACCTCTTTGTCTGTAATCATGCCCAGACTCTTTAAAAGAATTGGAGAAACCTAGCACACAGCCATCCACAAACACCAACTGACCAGAATCAAATAAAATTGCAGAAGATTTGGATGCATTTAATTTTAGTAGGTGCGCATTTGCAAATGTTTGTTTGTTTGCATGATCATATGGCATGCTGATCACCGGCAGAAATTTTGAACAACAACTGTGTATCATCAGCGTAAGCATACATCTCACAACCGTCGGAAACGGTACAAAAATTGCTTGTGTACAAGGCATACAACAATGGGCCTAGTATGCTGCCCTACTGCCCCCCTGACTAAGAAACACATTCACCCAACTTAACTCGCTGAGAACGACCTGTTAAGTAGCTTTTGAAAAATATCATGATCGAGAATGTCGAAATTCAAATATTCTATTCTCGAACAATCTAGAACTTTTCTACACTTCTCTAGATTTCGATGTTTTCTCGAATGAGTCATAGGCGTACGGCCGCAACAATATCTTGAATAACTTTTTGTGACACTACAGAAAATTGAAACAAGGTAACCACTTTTTTAGAAACGTTGTTCAAATACAACTGCAATTATTTTTTTTCTTAAAATCCGTAGCACTAACCAAGCTTGTTGTTATGGTTTACAAAGTGAGAAGGTTTCACTGTGTTTTTTTTTTTCTAAAGTTTCGAAGACTTAGACTTAGTATATTGCCGGTTATGGCTAAATATTCAGCTTATAATTCTTCTTTAAGGTAAAATAATTGTTTAACTTATTTAAACTTAATGCTCCATCAAGTACCAACAGGATGGAGTTTGTTATTAAACCACTACAGGCATCCTCTTATTATCCTCTATTATCCTCTTCTAGGTAATGCTAGTATGCAAACTTAAGCCATCAACAACTAGATAATAAATCTAAAACTAGGACAAACCAAATATAATAAAGAACATGTTATATTTAATCATATTTTACACTTAAATGCAATTTCTTACAATAAAAAAATATCTACTAGATTAACACTTAATTTCCTCGTAAAAAATATACCTGAACATGTATTTAAAACAACGAGCTTTGGCGCAAATCCAACACATATTCTACTACAGTTGCATATTTCTTAAAAATAGCTTCCTTTGATTATTATCTACATCTAACAAGTTACGATCTCTAGACGAGGCACCCGTAAATCACTGATATTATTAGTATATGACATTTAACATTTTTTATTAGCTAGTATGTGATGATGATGCTTTAACTTTTGAAGCGACGTTTTACGTAAAACAAAAGAAAAACAAGAATTATTATAATATCTTCTTACGTAAGATCTGCACAAATGCATAATGTAACACTTTCGCTTTCGAAAGCGCATCGGATGTTCCAGAACTAATTTTAACTTTAACACTGGTTAATGAACCAGGCTTCCAGGACGCAGATTTATTGTTCGTCGGCCTAGAGTATGCCATGCGGTGGTGTAAATATAAAATGTGCTAAACTATATAAATATTACGTGAAACACCTGCGCTTCGCACTTTAAAATATACTAAAGTAAATATTGTTGGCGTTCTACGTCGGATGACAGAATAGACAGCTGGGTCATCAGCACATCACGCTTTGAATTTAGATTGTTTTTCTTCGCCGCACACTAAACTTCCGGTAAAATACGGTTCTAGAGTTCTTACTGTTGAAAGCAGTGATATTACGAAATATGTTAGGTTTTTTTTCCTGTATTGCTTCATAATCTAAAATAAAATGTTTTAAAAACGAAAACACCTTGAGGTACTCCTAATCACGATCTAAACGAAATACAAGACACAACTAAGAATAAGTTCTAATTGTTCTAAGTTTAAATGTTGAATGGTTTGGACAATTTCCTTCAAGAATATAATTTAGCAAAAAACTGTAGTTTCATTTGCGTAATTCTCTAAAAAATTGGCCAAATTTTAAAACTAGAAAAAGCTGAAAAATTGTACTTTTCTGAACAAATCAAACACTGATCAACAGATGATCAAAATCCTCGCTTAGCGACAGGATTGGTGGAATTAATTTGAGAGGATGAGTTTTTCTTTGCCAAGATCTGATTGAAACTGGTGCCTTTGTGGAAGAAACTTTTTATGCTTCTATAAACTGTAATTCCAAATTTTTGCAGGAACAACAAATTGTTAAAAGTGTATGAAGCAACAAATGCAGCAACGCAACTCCAAAACCAACATTTATCCAATTTACGTGGTCTACATACATAAACGAATGCAACTAACAAAATATATACAGTGTCATACAAAAAAAAAAGTTATCTAGGTAGGAAGTTAGGGAAGAAAGGGTACGAAGAGAGGGTATGAAGGGAGGTATCCAACTAGATCACCCAACTTTTAAAGAAATATGATTTCTTCTTATGGGCATACATGAAAGAGTTAGTACAGCGAACGCCACCGAGTATTGAACAAAATATGCAAGAAAGAATTGCATAAGCTTTTACAGCAATAACTCCTGAAATGTCGAGAAGTGTTCAAATCAATTTTCAAAGAAAAATTAATATTTTGGTAAGAGAAAAAGGCACAATTTTTAACATTTATTATAATTTCTTTTTGTTTTTAATGATTGATGAACATTTTGTATGCATACTCTTTTGTTTATGAAATATTTTCAAGGTTACCTAGAAATTGAAGACAACATTTTTGTAGTTTGCGTAAAACTGATGAAATATCTTGAAAAGTATAAAAGAAAACGTAGTACTTAATATACATGAATGGAAAGGTACTAGAATGAGGAATCTATCGATCTAACCAAATACAGCGTTAGTAAAAAGTCCCGGAACGGTCGACTAACTTTGTTATTTGAAAATTATGATTTCTGAAATTTGGTATGGGGGGGGGGCAATACGTCCAACTTTTTTTTTTAACGGAACGCCCAGATTTTTTTAACACTTTTGAATGCAAAATAAAAAACTACGTTCAAGTATTAAGATGTTTATTTTTATTCACAAGAAAACAGTTAAAAATTAAAAGTGTCCTAATACAGAAAAATCAAGATACCTGTCTATTCAGGTTGCGATTACAATAATTGTTCAAAATGCTCTCCATTTACAATTTGACAAAAATGTAAACGGTCAGTAAAATTTCTTATTGAATTTTGTATTTGTTCTGGAGTGATGCGATTGGCTTCTTGAACTATTCTCTCTTCCAATTGTTCAAGATTATGGGGACGATTTTTGTACACTTGACATTTCAAGTGACCCCAAAAGAAAAAATCTAATGGCGAGAGATCTGGCGAACGTGCTGGCCATTCGATTGCTTCTCTACGTCCGATCCAACGTTCCGAAAAAATTTTATTCAAATAATCGCGGATATTATGGGCAAAATGGGCGGGGAGCTCCATCTTGTTGAAACCAATCACCTATGTTTGCATTTGGAAAGAGGGCCGCAAGTGCCGGAACAACCTCATTTCGCAATAAATTTAAGTAGACGTTGCCAGTTAAATTTCCTCTTATAAAAAATGGTCCTATGATGTTGTTTCCAACAAGACCAGCCCAGACATTCACCTTTTGAGGACGCTGTGTATGGACTTCTTCCATCCAATGTGGATTTTCAATTGACCAGTAGCGACAATTATGTCTGTTCACAGTGCCGTTGAGACAAAACGTTGCATCATCTGAAAAAATGATGTGATCTAAAACATTAGGCTGCTGCTCAATCAATTCCGTCATTGTTTCGCAAAAATGTAGTCTACGATCTGGATCATCTTCAGTTAACTCATGGACGGGATACATTTTATAGGCTTTCATTCTTGCTGATTTAAGAATCTTATGAGCAGATTTTTGAGAGATCTCATGAATTTGACCTAATTCTGTTGTGGACACGTGATGATTTTCTTCCACTGTAAGTAACACATTCAAACTAGTTCCTTCATTTGTTGCTGTTAATGGACGTCCCCTTCTAGGTAAATCCTTCACCTGACGAAAGACTTCAAACTTTTGAATTGTTCGGCATACCGTACTTTTACTAATGTGACGATCCGGATAAACAGTATTAAACAAAATACGAACCTTTTCAAAAGAACGTTGACGATCACCGTACCCACGCATCATTAATATCTCAATTCGTTCTGATTCAGTAAGTTTTACTGCCACTTTCAAATGTGTCAATGTCTAAAATAAGTAAATTTATGGCGATGCAAAAGTTAAAACGCTTTTAAAATTGCCAAATGTGACGGCAAAAAGAATGCAAACACTAAACAACAACTTTTTTCAAAGGTACCTTGTTTTTTCTGTATTAGGACACTTTTTAAAGTTTTTAACTGTTTTCTTGTGAATAAAAATAAACATCTTAATACTTCCTGAACGTAGTTTTTTATTTTGCATTCAAAAGTGTTAAAAAAAATCTGGGCGTTCTGTTTAAAAAAAAAAGTTGGACGTATTGCCGATTAAACGGGAAGTGACAGAAATATAAACTGTATTGCATAAAATGCATTTATATTAGCTATACCCCCATACCAAATTTCAGAAATCATAATTTTCAAATAACAAAGTTATTCGACCGTTCCGGGACTTTTTACTAACGTTGTATATAGAGTGCCATTAAAAAAAAATGAAGTTATCGTACGGAAATGCGTTAAATCATTTCTGACAACCGGAAGTAGGTATTTATCTTCAGTTGATGTCTTTGTCTATACCGCACTATATAGTTTACATAGTCTTGATTTCATTTCGATAACTATTTTCAGGATCAAGCTATCACGGCATACGAAAAACACCGAATTGGGATAGTTTTTACAAAAACGTAAAATATCTCCGTAACTATTAGGAATAGGGGTAAGGTGGTTTGTATAAAGTGGGAATATTTTTTAGCGTGCTATTCTAAAATGCCAAAATATATAGGGTGTCCGATTTAAAATACCTAATGGAGCAAGTATGTGTTTACCTAATTTTGAGACACTCTGTATAGGAAAAATATTTTTGTGTTATGCAGAACATAAATTGAGATAACTTTTCTTTATAACTTTTTTGTCTATTTTCACAAATATGGCAAATAAATAAATATTTTTTTTATAAATAAATGAATTAGGCACTGTCAGATGAAGTGAGTGAAATATAATCTGATCTGCTAGTTGATCAATTTGGCCCACCCTCTCCAATTTATTATAGAAAAAACTGAGTTCATTTGGCCAAATCTATTCGAAGCAATACCAGTCGTATGAATATTATGTTTCCTGAGAAGGAAATCTGATAGACACAAGTTTACTGTAATAGTTTTCCATTATCAGATGATGGCCACCCTTCAAATAGGGACGCATAAGTTTTAATACCATCCAGAGACAATTTTCGAGGGAGTTCCTCTTGTCAGTCTTGCTGGCCTTTATACATTTCAATATTGAAATCCATCAGCTACAACACAATCTCAAAAAATTCGCTCATAATTTCCACAAGACATATTAGCAGGAAAAAAAAACCACAAGACAAAGAAATTCTTCGAAACGATTGCCGTGTGTCTGCAAGACTCATCGAACAGGAAACTGGGATACCGAAACTTTAGGTGAAGATTTAGGCAAACAGAAGGTCACATTCTGACTGCACACAGTTGATACTATAGAATCGAAATATAATGAGCAAAGCAGGAAGTAGCACAACACAGGGCACTACACAAGACAGGTCGATACTGCAGATACCGATCTAGTTTGGATAATTCATGGATTGTCAGTCCCGTGGTCCGATTCTAATACTTGATCTAGTTTCACTGCACTTCTTCGCTGGGTCATTTCCAACAACATACCATGAGAGCCTATAACAGGAATTTTTTGGTTTTTTTATCAAAGTTAATTGTTTTTTTTGCACCTTTAGTTCTCATTGAATTCTGAGCTGCGCCACTGATTCTAGTCTCTGACAGGCGACCAAAAATATTGGATACTTTAACAATTTTGCAAAGAGATGTTAGAAATGTCACAAAGAAATCCAGCAAGCATGTCAGCCATTGTAACTGGTGGTAAAGCGTGTTGTTTTCAATACGAGACAAAACGTTAGAATGCAGCACGGAAGTTAGCAAACGAGCCCAAAGAAGAAGAGCAAAATAAAGACCTGATTTGGCTCCGTGCGACTAAACTGAAATTGGCGGTAAAGGGAAATCGATTCTATACCACCCTGGTCATCCGAAAGACTTCGATCGCCATACTAAAGTCTATTCCAGCCGATGAGTATAAAAAAATGTTTCGAAAAATTTATTGAACGTTTCCTGCACTGTATTCACTCAGAAAGAAACTAATTTGAATAAACAAAAATAAAAATTAATACTGACTGTATTACATTTATTTCTTTCAAAATTTCACAGTTAAATTAATCCTTTGAACAGTTGTCATCAAATCTTTAATGAGTCGTACACGTTTTTTAAAGGTAACTCTCATCAATCTGTCAGAGACGAACGCGCCAGTAGCTTTACATTTTAAAACCAGGTATCAAAATAGAACAAGTAAACTGTCTAATAATAACGAAAAGATTAAGCTCTAAGTTTCAAAAACAAAAACATAACTGAGTAACGCTTATACATATTTTTTTTTAGCCGTGAAATGATTGAGTATCGAGGAGACTTTTTTCTGACGTGACCGTCATTTTCGTATTCATTCATGATATTACGATATTTTTAGCTACACGCCAACTTGCTACATTTTTACCTACGCTTATTAAATATTTATATTTCATCGCAAATATGTGCCACTGAAATCTCGTTCCTTCATTTTTAACTCGTAGAATAAACAGTGTTGTTTCTACTTTCGAATTAACTCGTTACTTGTTTTTTTCAAAAAAAAAAAAATAAAGACAACGACGCCTTAGTATCTATTTTTAAAATCCAACGTATATAAATATACCAGATCAATGATTTAAGTGTCGATATTTTTATTAACCTTGACCAGCTTAATATTTTTTGTTTTCGAATTTTTCTACATCTGATATGGAACGCTTTCAAAATAGTTCAGAGAGAAAAAAAATGTTCTTGGATGTGATTGTGCATTATTTTTACATCGTTGATGCTGCGTCAAAAAAAAATTATTTTTGTGTTTACGTAACGTTGAAAATAACATATTTTTATTACTTCATGGGTTATATTGATGTAGTAAAATCGCCCAAAATATTACGCTGTCTCAGTTTCTTTTTTAGAAACTGGAACTGCATCGCAAAATGTGTTAAATTTCTAATGTAATGCTGACATTTTTATTATGTTTATTTTTTTTAGAATAACGCTCTTACCGCTTTAAAATATAAAGTAAAAAAAAATATAAAGTAAAAGGTAATCAAAGGGTGCTAAATCAGGCAAAGAGGGTGGGTGTTTCAATAGCGTCCAACCCAGTTGTTTGATATTTTCAAGTCTAACATTTGCTAGTGTTGAAAACACCGAGAAAGAGAGGTATTCAAGAGCAGAAGAAACACAAATGAATATAACTGACAACCGAAAATTATTCAAAATTGCGCCTATTTTAAATTATCTTCGACGAAAATTTATGGACATTCCTAAAAGGAATATCGAAGGAAGTATCGAATCCTTGATCGGGAGAAAAGGCAGATTAAGCTGGCGACAATACATTCTTTCCAAGAGGAAACAAGGAAATACTGTATACGGAAATTCGTGTTATCCTGACGAACCACCAAGTTCAATGCTGGTTTTGGAACTTGCCCATTCACTCCTAGGAAATGGATATTGTTTATTCTTGGATAATTATTACTCGAGCATTGACCTTAGCGATAAGCTAGCAAAATATTAGACCGACTGTGTAGGAACTATGAGAACAAATAGAAAAGGAATCCCACACAAAGTTAAAAGTACAAAATTAGGAAAGGGTGAACAAATTGAACAGTTCAGAAAGAAACAAATGGTGTTAAAATGGAGAGACAAAAAAGACATAATAATAACGCAAAACTATTTCACCAGAAAGCAAATTACAACTATTTACTGACTTTTATAAACAAACCTTTGTCTCTGGATGGTACCTACTTACCTTATGGGACTAATGTAAAACGCAAAGTCTTTGCGTTTACGAAGATGTATCAGACAGCCGAAGACAGTCGACTGTGTGTTTTAACGTCCCCAATGGAAAAGGCAACATTATTCAAGTGTGAAAGAAGATATTCATGAATATCTTTGCTCTTACATGTAAAAGAGTTGATGGACTTATTCGAAAGAAGAAAATTGGGGATACGACTTTCAAAGATAAAAGGACAAGAACCGCTCCCAAAAAATTTCACAATGCTGACAGGGAACTGATAAGAAATCATGTCTGTGCACAACTGCACAATCCAACTTAAGAATGAAGAAAGTATAGTTGCTAAACAAAAGTTAGAATTACACCATCGAAAAAGCGAAAAGAGATTTGATGAAATGCAATTGCATTTCAATGGACCTACAACGGGTGCTTTTTGTACCAATTCTTACCCATTAATCCTCGGCAGTTATCATGTCTTCATCTTCTTTGCTGAAGGTTCTAAATCAAGGAATAAATAATAAAGAGCTTCTAGTCATATGGAGCGATAACTGCTACGGCTAGAATAAAAACCGTACAGTAGTTTTTAAGTTACTCTTTCTAGTATCATTGGGTGATTTTACAAGCATTGAACAAAAATTTCCTGTGAGTGGTCACAGTTTTTTGAGCTGTTATCGTGATTTCGCTCAAGTTCGGAAAAGGAAACGGCACTTGAAAGCTTTGGTTCCGTCAGATCTGATACCCGTGGTAGAGTCTGCAAAAGTTGATGAAGTTGGTTCTAAGTAGTGGAAATGAACCAACAACACAACATGCATTTCATCAATATTTCTAATTTAATTATAAGCCAACTAATCGCTATAAGATACGAATCCAAAGATCCAACAGTAGTATTAACAAAAGAACCATACTCGGATTCTACTTGGAACACGACCAAAACTTAAAAAAAATAAAACTCTCCAGAATATCCGAAAGGCGGTTTTAGGTCCGACCACAAATAAACCAATATCGGACGAAAAGAAACAAAATTTGCTCGCTATGGTGGAAGATCAACACATAAAGACTTCAAATTAAACAATTCAAACTCTTAATTAAGAAAGGTGGTAAGTGCCAAAAATAAAGATTCGAGTTAACGAAGAAAAACCTTTAATTAACTGCATACAGGGTGTCCCAAAAATACACCGACAAACTTTAAGGGGTGGTAGAGGACATCAAAACAAACATATTTTGTTTAGTAAACATACGAGAGAGCGTTTTTATATTCGCGGAATGAGCGGGTTGTAGGGGGTGATTAGGCGCATTGGGGGCGTGGCCCGTGCAGCGACTCATAATTAGTATAAATACGAAGTTTCATTGTTATTAGGCAGTTAGTCTTTGAGCTATCGTCAACCAAGTAACATAATCAGGAGTGAAAAGTAAAATATGGAAAATATCGAATATCGTGCCGTTATAAAGTTCCTTACCAGGCAAGGAAAATCAGTCGCGACCATAATGAATGAGATGTCATTGGTTTACGGCGACTATTGTCCAGGAAAAACCATGGTGTACAACTGGCATAGTTTATTTAAACAAGGAAGGGAATCCCTTGAAGACGACCCGAGGCCGGGCAGGAGCATTTATCCAAAAAGTTGAAAAAATTGTACTCGAAGATGCTCGACTAAAGAGGAAACAACTCGCAGAAATGGTTGGAGTATCCGATACAACAATTTTTAAAATCCTACACGATCATCTCGGCATGTCTAAGGTCAGCGCAAGATGGCTGCCGAGAATGCTCACGCCGCCGCAAAAAAACAACAGCGCGTAGAGTGTTCGCGTGCATTTTTGGACTTCTGTAATGAAGACAAGGATGGTGTATTGAGTCGAATTGTTACTGGAGACGAAACTTGGGTTCATCATTATGAACCTGAGTCCAAACAAGACTCCATGCAGTGGCATAAAAAGGGCACAGCACCTCCCAAGAAATTTAAAGTGTCACAATCAGCTGGGAAACTCATGGCAACGGTATTTTGGGACTCGGAACGAATATTGTTGATTGATTATAAAGATAAAGGTGTTTCTATAACCGGAGAATATTACGCTTCAATATTAGAGCGACTAAAAGAAGCCATTAAAGAGAAAAGACGAGGAAAATTGACGAAAGGTGTGCTGCTTTTGCACGACAACTCGCCCGTCCACAAGAGCCGCGTTGCGTTAGCTGGCCTGCATAAGGTGGGCTTCGAAATTGTGAATCACCCACCCTACAGCCCAGACCTGGCCCCGAGTGATTATTACCTGTTTCCGAAAATGAAAAAAGAGCTGCGGGGTAAAAAATTTACTGCCGATGATGAAGTCAAGGAGGCAGTTTCGGCGTATTTTGCAAATAAAGAGAAATCATTTTTTTATGAGGGTATAAATAAATTAATTGAAATATGTGAAAAATGTATCCGTCTTGCAGGTGAATATATTGAAAAAGAAAAATAATTTGGCTTTTTTATTCCCACCCCTTATCCCCCAATCCGCGAATATAAAAACGCTCCGTCGTATATCCGCAAATGAGTCGTTTGGGCTGTAGAGCAATAAATTGTTTTAAATCATATCTGAATAACTAAACTAATTCTTGATTTAATTGGACGCAACTATCTTTCGTTAAAAATTTGTCGATGCACCTACGGTTTTTCCTGGCCAAGAGAAACATTTCTTTATCATAGTAAACATTCGATAGATGTCGCTTTTGAGATAGACGTAATTATTTGTGATATTTAGTTGTCATCACTACATTTACTTTACTGATTGTTAATATAATTAATTAATTAGTCGTTAATATCAAACGAAGTCCAACATGAACAAATAGTGATTTATTAATGTTATCCTAAACATTTTTTGTAATATAATACCAAAACCTTTTTTCCTTTTTTATTCTACAACAGCTCATTTGCGGACATATGTTTACTAAACAAAAAATGTTTGTTTTGATATCCTCTACCAACCCTTAAAGTTTGTCGGTGTATTTTTGGGACACCCTGTATACAGTTAATTAAAGGTTTTCTTCGTTAACTCGAATCTTAATTTTTGGCACTTACCACCTTTCTTAATTAAGCGTTTGAATTGTCCAATAAATCATCCCATACTCGTCTAAAATTAATTTCTTTTTTTGTTCACTAGACAGCAACTTGGGCACCCACGTTGCCTAGAACTTTCTGAACTGAAGACGAGTTTTGATAATGTGTTGTAGGCATCCTTTTGATTCGCCGAATTTAGCATGAAGTAAGATTTGCACTGCAAGTGGGGCTAAATTGATCTCACATCTGTTAACATATGTACATAATCATAGATGGAAGCATATTGGAACTGATTAATTTGAACCCCAACGTATACGAACATAACCAGTTTGAACTGCATATTTAAATTATAAAAATGCACTTAATGGAATTACATTTAGGTAACTAATCTTTCTAAAAAGCTTCCTTCCAATTAGAGAAGACATTATTTTACAAACACGTTGTGTACCTTATTTGTAACATGCATATTCTCGTGATCAAATTACATTGTTATTTTAAAAGTAAAACAAAAAAATCCCTATTAAACTACTTGGCAAGGATATGGTATGTATAGAGCGAACAAATCAGTTCTTTTTTTCTTTTTTATCTGTGCCAGTGTAACATCAGCGTAAAATATACCAGTTAATGATCCAATTTTTTCGCAGTTGTGATGTAATAAAATGGATACACCTATTTACCCGGCGTCTTGCTTATTTCCGACCGTGCCAACTGCATTTTTTCTCATCGCAAACGCATTAACACAAGTACTTTACAAAAAAATACATCTGTAATTTACATATTCTATTGACTGAATTCTCGGAAATTTTATTGTCACTTTTTTGTTAATTTGCAATGAGAATTAATTCTGTACGATAAGTAAGATTATGAAAGCACAAACACATTTTCCACTATGATCTAATGCAATTCGAATGCACATCTTATTTTATCAATCTTCTCTCTCTTCATATTAAGAAAATTAGTTATTATCAATTCTCGGAAGATTGATTCCGATGAATGCATCCTTAATCGCACACAATCTGAAACTACAATTTTGAAGTGCTTGAATAATATATTGTCTGCTCCACTGGCTTGCAGCCAATTGAAGGTATTGTCCCTCGTTAGCCCAACATTGTAAGCAGTAACAGTTTAGCTGTCACAAAAGGCGTAAATTCATCAACTAATATTTGGAACAAATTGTTCGGGAACCTAAATATGTAATGTAATGAAATCTCTAATTCGGGACACCTAATACACCCCATAAGACAGAAGCGGCTGAAGGAAACGTGAAGATATCCAGTTCAATATTTTGGGCAATGCAATCTTTCCGAAGAAGGGATTAAAATATCTGGGTGTCATACTTAACGATAAATTAACTTTTGGCCCCCAACTGCAACTTAGCTCCATTATCCAGAATAATGCTTACTGTGAGGGGTGGGGAGGAGAGGGGTGGTAGCAAGAATCGAGAAGTTTTGTATTGTGTAGTACAATCTCAAATGATATACGCTAGTCCGGCCTGGTCTTACGCATTAGAAGTCGAGAAGCATAGGTACCTCCTTGAAGGCTTACAAAGAAGGTCTCTACTAAGGGTTGCTAGCGTTGCTAGTAGAAGAGCAAAGGATTATATTTCACCTGAAGAAATAACAGCAGATTGTCTACAAGGGAGTTGTCAGGGGTCTCACACTAGTTAAATGATAGAAGTGGTGGTTGGAGAAAAGGGGAGAGCAGTATGGATTAGGAGTTTTACCCTGCAGAAGGTGGGAAGGAGACAACTGAGGTTCGATCTTGGCCAGGATGTTACAAGGGCCAACATAATTAATATAATGATGGAATCTAAAGTTAGAGAAAGGATCGAGAGAGAGCTTAAGCGCAGAGGGGAACAGGGAACAACTCATTGAGGCAGACGTAGAAGCTAAGGACGGAGAGGGCCTGGTCGTGGTATCTGAAGTTATACCAAAAGGCGGTTTCGGATACGAGAGATAGAGGTGTCGCACACTGGTGCTCGTGATCGAACCAAACGTGCATCGACCATAAAAGTTTTCACCTCCCAAAAAAAAAAAAAATTACGGACACCTTGTCTGGTTTTGGTTCCATGATAAGAAAGAAAACAATAAATGTTGTTGAAACATTAAAGAGCAACAATTTTCAGAACAAATAGATGGTTACAAAAATTTAGAATGCGTTACGAAATTTCGTAACGCAAACGGGACCTTTCACAATAAAATTAAAAGTTTAAAAGATGTAAAATGCTCAGGAGGCAAGCTCTAAAAAGACTACTTGAAAATATAGTATTACAAAATCATGACAGAGCAGAAGGAAAACTTTTGGTGATTGGATATAACCTATGAACCGAAAAATGGAGCCCTAGAAAACGAAAATGTTATTGCTATTAAGACAGTGCTGCATTATTGTATACATGTGCCGGTATTTCATTGATAGAGGGCCTAATTTCGGCCTTCAATGCTTCGAAAATCGCGAGCTTGTCGGCATAACTCCATAACTTCAGATAACCCCACAGCCCTCATCTGGTTGTCCGGTTGGGGAAACTTAGGTTTCATCCTAGTACATCTCGGCGACTCTGGAACCCTACGGTGTCGCTGTAGCTGCTGCGGCTACTCAATCCCGAGATTTCGGGCACGTCCGTCGTATAGTTGGCATTCTTTATCGGGTAGAGCTGCAGCCCGGCCCCTGTGGGATTAAATGTGAGGTAGGAGTTTCGCTCATAATGCGTCTCCGGCTGTAACCCGTCAAGCGCTAACAAGAGAACTTGTCTAATACGGGGAGCACAGGGGAGGAGGAAGGGAGCAAGGAGAAGATGTTGGACTCGTGCGGGCAGTTGGTTACAGGGCTCATGGTATTTATGTCATGAGTAGTGTGTGCACTTTTAAGGATCCGTAGGATATGGGCTAATCGTCTAGGTGCCTACTGCCGTCTTGAACGTGCCCTTACTTACATTAACCCCACAGTCAGAAGTCCAAAGGCTTTAAATCGCAAGAACGTAGCGGCCAATTCTGAACCAGCAGCAAACTCGTCCAAGACAGCGGTATGGCATGACAGGCGAAATTTATTCACAGAAATAGATCATGTTTTCAACACCAGGGCGTCGACCAGGGGAGATTTGAGAATCCCTGGTAGCAATAATAAGTATGGAAGAAGAAGACTGGCTGTTGGCAGTCTTCCGTATCGTCTAAAGCATATAACCTCACTCAATGTACTGAAAAGAGACCTGCAACAATTCATTATTAACCACTCATGAGTACTAACATAATTCTTCTGCTTGTTTTCGCTGATAATCTTCGGTTTTTGTTTTGGTATTCGTATTTATTTCTCCTCTCCTGGATCACAGCTTTTTCTCAACTCCCATTTTCCTTTGCAATGATGCTCAACGATGATGTCGGACGGTTGAAGGTGTCTTCCATGAATATTTATTCATTTTATATTCCATTTTGGATCAGATTACCTATTATTTCTTATTACTTAGCATCAGGAGAGGTAATGTTTCTCTAAGGAGAACGTGTGACATTCGGTCTCCCCCTCCTCCTCCCTAACGAAGCCATCGAGGTGAAAATGAGCCTCATCATTGAAAATGATGAGCATTTACTTCTATTTGCTCAAAGATCCAATTGGTAAACTCTCTTCCTTGTGCATAATCTGTTGATAGAAGTTGTTGAATTAATTCGACTTTATAGACGTGGAAATGCAAATCTTTAGTGAGAATACGCTGAAGAGTGGCTGTAATGTAGAATTCTTCTGCATGATGACGTCGGTCTTTGGACTTTCGGTCACACTGCTCGTGTTGTGCGTTTCACATCACTAACCAAACCAGTACTTTGAAATTTTTCGATTATTTCTTCCACAATAAATGAATTAGGAACATTCCCTCGACCAAATATTGGACGTAAAATAAGATAAATCCTTTCTTTCCTTATAAAGTGTCTTCTTGAGCATTTCAGGAGATAATTACGATTGTATGTCTTTAATCAAACGTAATTTTTCCATATCTAGACGTTTTTTATTGAAACAGCATTAAAAACTTATTATCTTTCTACACCGAAGCATTGTGGTATAATTGCTTTACACACTATTACTTTTCCACTAAATGTGACGCCATATAATACGAGTACCTCTACAACCACTTAGAAACACCGACCAGAGCACATACCGTCTCCATTTCAAATTACCCTTATCAAAAGTACGATCGTATAAAATAAACCGAGCACGACTTTATACTACATTAAAGACTTTTTCTGATTATTACCCGTAAAATTTTAATACCCCAATTATACCCTTAATTGCATCGTGAATTTCAAAATAAAATCCAGACCGGAACAGGCATTTTTCTCCTATCTCCTCTACACAATCCCCGTGCATTGTCCTCTTGTATGTACTATGAACGTTTTACTAAAAGAGCACCAACTTCAAAAGAGACCAACTCAAACGTATCATATCGCTGGAAAACGCTTTTTTCCCTCAACATCTACGTATCTACATATGCATGCATGTAAAAGATCTGGATAGTTCTCCCCCCTCTGCAAAGGAGAAAAAAAGGATAATACTTGAAAATTTCATCCCTACTCATTGTGAACGATAAAAACGACCGGAGCTTATCTCTGACCCTTCTTAGGACCGGCTATCCCAAAAAGGAGGATGTCGAAGCGTTCGTTGATGCGATACCGCACCGGCATGCAATTTAAGAGTATTTTCTGCGAGGCACAATGAGATCCTGCGATGATGGACTGAAATTAAATACTTTCTGTGTGGAATGAAACCGGTAGATAAGAGATAAGTCGTTTTTTTTAAATGTAATATTCGGATATAATACAGAATGTGTGCGACAGAATATGTCATCAAAAAATGTTTTTGGCGCAGTCAGTAGGATTGAGATTTCATCTTATTGGAGAAGAAACCCCGACCACGGTAAAGTTCATGAATAGATTTCTATAAATCGCGTCCTATGTCAAGAACACTTCCTGAGTAATTAATCTAAGAAAAGCGGACCCTTAAAGATGAAATTAAAATAGGGAAACTGCCCCCTTGTGTTAATAATTAATCGTTCCTTAATTTACTGTTTTCGTGGTGTCTCGCTCATGAAGAAGGAAAATGTTCGAGTTAGGGAATCCTTCCTTGAAATAAACAAGTAAAAGAGCTTCGAATAAAAAAAGGGAAGAAGGAACACTTGTTTACCGCTAGATGTCTGGGAAGTTAGCGAACGGTTACTTTCCCAGCTGGAAAATTAAGTTAGTTGGGAATTTATGAAGATTAATTTGTGTTGAGATACAAAATAAGAACATCTAACGACAGAAAGCGCTCTAGCGTTGTAAAAATTTTTACATTGGTTTGCGTTTTAGTACCAGTTTAAATTTAGCATTTATTTTAATTTAAATTTCAGATTTAAATGTCTACAGCACACGTGTACAATTAATGGATTTTCCAGTGATTCAATTATTATAAATTAAAAAAAAAAAACCTTAGATAAAGATAAAACAGTTAAGAGTGTTTTTTTTGCAATATCCAATTTTGTACAATTTTTTTAACTATTCTGACATTCGATATGCTGGTTACCGATGAATTTCGACCAATTCTACCAATTCATCAGTAACTAAAGATCGCAAGAGTCTTCGTTCGCAAATCGAGGCAAAACGTTTTCCTCTTGGGTTGTAGATGCTTCTAAAACGCGAACGACATGTGAATTGGAATTTAGAGAGATGAAAGACTCGATGGCGAGAGCGTCATTTGGGGAGCTTCCCATCTAGGCCTAAAAATTATATTTGACAACTAGGTTACTCTTAGAGTACTACAGGCTGTCAAATTTGATTTTGAGGTGGTACTTGACTGCTATTGGAAGCTCGAAAAACTGGCTGAACATCATGGCACTACGCTGAGGTGGGTTGCAAACTACTCTGGAATTAGAAGCAACGAAATAGCTGACAAGTTAGGGCCAAAACTGGCGTTTAGGAATTCTTATGTTAACATCAAAGCCTTTATCAGATCTAAACTCGCTGCTAGGCACTGCTCCTTCTGTCTACAATAATATAAAACCGTGACACAATCTATATATTTTTTTAATTGTCCACTAGCTTCAGATATAATGTTCTGTCTCCGTTTGTGGATTCCAATATCACTTCTTTCGAGTTTGGTTCTTCAGCATCTTTTTCTTGTTTTTCTTCAACGGTTAAATTGCTTTGCAAATTAAAAAAAAATCTTATGATTATTGGATTTACCAAAAATTGTTTAATCGCTAGATCTGTTTGCCTTTCAAAAAGGAGTGGAATGAGCTTTTAAAAATTGAAATCGTTCCACTAGCTACACATTTCTCGACCATTTTTTAACCACCAAACGACCGTGATTTGAACCATATGACCAATTCCTATGTATACTTTTGTAGATGTTTAACAAAATTCAGCAAGAAAACTGGTCAACAGGTCATCGGTTGTTCTAGTGGAGAAATTAGGCAACTGGTTACTACGTGTGCTCTTGGGTCTATTTTTACCTCCCGTTATGGTATTTCCCCGAAAAAAAAATTAGAGCCCTATATATTGAATAGGGCGCCACCAGGCACTTTAGGATTGACCAATAGTTCCGGTTGGATGAACTCAGAATTATTTTCTCACGTTATCGATCATTTTATTAGACACACGAACAGCAGGCGACAGCACCCACCCTATTAATTTATGACAACCATGAGCAGGAGTGAATATAATAACACTGCCTCCTCATTGCAGTAGTAAGATGCAACCTCTTGATGCCTCAGTTTTTAGCCCGTTTAAGGCTTTCTACAATGAATCTTGTGAGTCTTGGTTGCTTAGGCATCCCGATATGCCAATGACCATTTACAATATTGCCGAATGTGTAGGGGAGGCACATGCAAAGTCATTTACTCCTATAAACATCATTTCTGGGTTTAGAAAAACTGGAATCCATCCAGTTGATGACACAATTTTTGGCGAAGATCCCAGGAAAAAGCTCCATTATCACCGATACTCCAGAGAAAAACGTTTTGCTCGAAAAGGAGTTGCTTAAGAGACAGAAGCTACAAAAACCAAAGATTTCAAAACTTTCAAGTCACCTTTCCAGAAAGCCTAAAATAAAGAAGACAACAGTTGTAGAAGACAATGATGTTGAAGACGATGACTTTCAATATGAGGAAAGTTCTGAGGATGAGTTATCTGATATAGACAATTACGATTTTGGTAATGAAAGCCGCCCAAAGAATATTTATTACGTGAGAAAGATCGTTGTAGATTTGGATGAAAATCGAGATTGCGAGGTGTCTTTTCTCCGCAAATCCAAAAAAATAGATGGAGGTATTCTTTTTTATTTCCACAAGTTCCTGACATGTCGCTAGTTAAACAATCTGACATTAAATACGTGTTACCATAACCACTGCTTGCTGCAGAAAACAAACGATTTAGTAGCTATTTTAGATTTAATATCAACCTCTATAGTCCGCCTGATACTTCTTGTAATGTCTATGAGCTAGTGTCTATGAGCTGTGTGGCCGTTCGCTTCTCGAGGAAACGTAATCCACCTCCCTCGCACGTCAATATACGAGGGAGCGTTTTTATATTCGCGGAATGAGCGGGTTGTAGGGGGTGATTAGGCGCATTGGGGGCGTGGCCTGTGCAGCGACTCATAATTAGTATAAATACGAAGTTTCATTGTTATTAGACAGTTAGTCTAAGGTCAGCGCAAGATGGGTCACGAGAATGCTCATGCCGCCGCAAAAACAACAGCGCGTAGAGTGTTCGCATGCATTTTTGGACCTCTGTAATGAAGACAAGGATGGTGTATTGAGTCGAATTGTTACTGGAGACGAAACTTGGGTTCATCATTATGAACCTGAGTCCAAACAAGACTCCATACAGTGGCATAAAAAGGGCACAGCACCTCCCAAGAAATTTAAAGTGTCACAATCAGCTGGAAAACTCATGGCAACGGTATTTTGGGACTCGGAAGGAATATTGTTGATTGATTATAAAGATAAAGGTGTTTCTATAACCGGAGAATATTACGCTTCAATATTAGAGCGACTAAAAGAAGCCATTAAAGAGAAAAGACGGGGAAAATTGACGAAAGGTGTGCTGCTTTTGCACGACAACTCGCCCGTCCACAAGAGCCGCGTTGCGTTAGCTGGCCTGCATAAGGTGGGCTTCGAAATTGTGAATCACCCACCCTACAGCCCAGACCTGGCCCCGAGTGATTATTACCTGTTTCCAAAAATGAAAAAAGAGCTGCGGGGTAAAAAATTTACTGCCGATGATGAAGTCAAGGAGGCAGTTTCGGCGTATTTTGCAGATAAAGAGAAATCATTTTTTTATGAGGGTATAAATAAATTAATTGAAAGATGTGAAAAATGTATCCGTCTTGCAGGTGAATATATTGAAAAAGAAAAATAATTTGGTTTTTTATTTCTATCCTACGGGGGGTTGGAGACTCTCAAATCGGCACCCTTACCTGGTCCAGCGTCGCAAAATCGCAAGTCAAGAGGCTTAACGTTTTACAAAACAGGGTGTTACGTGTTATTGTCAATGCACCCTCAATGCTCACGACTAACGAACAACTTCACAGAGACCTCCAAATTCCAACTCTGAAGGACTATGCGATGGGGCTGGCCAGAAACATCTTGCAAAGGGTTGTTCGGTCGGAGAACCCGTTGGCACGACACGGGGAGGTGGACCCAGACAGACCTCCGCCCCGAACACCAGAAAGTAAACCTTGTGGCCAGAACGGAAGCCACGTTGCAAAGATTGGAAGACTTAAGGACCTACAAGTCCAGCCTTAATGAAAAGGAAGACGTTTGTGAAATATTAAGTCTAGAATTCTTAGATAGGCAATTATCAATTTGCAAAATAAAATTTTATGTCTGATATGTTCGCTGATGCTTTTAACAAGCATTAATCAGGGATTTACTGCTGACAAGCACTCTTGAAAGTTTTCTCATGCATGTCTATAGTGAACTAAATTCCGTTCCTTTGATCCGATGTTTTCTAAGGCTGGTTAGAAGCTTTTTTATCTTGCAAAAGACATTATGGCAGTATGGACATTTTCACTGAAACTGAAATGTTTGAGTCAAGAATTGTCAGGACTGCACTTGCTGTAAGGCATTGATCTCGTGTTGTTATAGGTTTTTTTCTATGCTAGCTGAGCTTTGCAAGCTCTATTATAACTGAAGTATTCATAAAAAAACTGAAGACAATCCAAGATTAAAAACAATTGGAAACTCCTTATCTAACTTGATTAATGTTGGCACAAAAACTCACTAGAATAATGTCGAGTTAACCATACAATTAATTATAGTATTTGACGTTTTGAATTTTAAAGTATTTGCGTTAATAACGATTGCAAACCTATTTAATCCTCATTTTTTATCATTTTTTTTTCTAAACAGAACCACCTACACATATATACATACGTACACGCTTATTTTTTTTTATAAACGTAGATGTAGGTTTGGAATTATATTTACAAAACTAATTAGAATTTTAATACCAGCATGTTGTATGAGTCTAGGGAAATATTTTACTTACTACACAACATTCCATGTATATTTATGATTGTGCGCCTGTGGCCTTTAAATGTTAAATCCTGTAATCCGCAACTCCCTAAAATGGTGAAAATATTACACGAAACATATATTAAACTTAGGTAACTTGAACGTTTTAACTAACATACATTCGCGTGTACGTTATTTATAAAACGTTTTACTGGAGTTGTTGCCTCGGTCGCGCAGGTAATAGAAACGATTAAGTTTTACTTTTAAGGCTAACAGCGAAATTATTTTTCTAAAGCTGTAGACCTAATTTATATCTAAACGGGATTACGTAAATGGTCGAAGTAATCTGCCGAGTTCTAAATGTACTCAAACGTGATACCTTTTGAGAATTACGGAGTGGGTTTAGTTGAATTTTATGTTACTGTTGGGGAAAATTAATTTATATAGATTAAATCTAAATTTTTTTTCGCGTTTTTCCATTAGAGAAGTAATATCCAAGATCGAATAGATAGTAATGGAAATTGCATCCGTCTCCAACGTCCACAACGCTTCCAGTATTAATTTAGATATCTAGCAAAGACAGTTCGGAATTCCCCGATATACTAAGCAAGACGCCATTAAATGCTGCAGACCGGAGATCATGCATTCCTTTCTAATCTACAACGTCTTCTTCTACGCTCCGTAAACGGAGAGACCGGGCATCGTTAAAGTACGACCACCATATTAGATCTAACGACTCGGAAGCTATAACAGCTGTTAGCGCGAGAATTGGACGTTTGCCTGCTAACGCTTGATTCCACATAACTATACCTACTAATTAATCGCTGAATTTTAGTAGTCGGCTTGAAGAGAGCTCAGTACCCAACCGGCTGTTAAATGCGATAGACGATCGTGCATCTATCAAACTCTAAAATTAGGGAAGAATGTTTAATGCCTATTCGGATTTAACATGTAAAGTATGGGAGTGGACTTCTTTTTATTTTTTTTGTTTGAATTTTTAAACAGCGTCAAAATCAAATACATTAAACAGACATAATTACCGCTGGTTTACGTAATATAATTGACAGCACTTTACTTAATAGAGTTTATTTTTGAAAACGTTCAATAATAATCAGTATATAACAACTTTGATATTGTTTTGGCAGACTGACGAGGGCTATTAACAAAATGAGTCGTTTCAGATGGTTGTTGGATGTACACAAAAGTTTGAGTGATTTTAATGTCATTCGCAACATCAAAAGAAGCTAAACGTTTGCAATTTTAGTTCCTATCTAGTTCTACCTGAACAATAATTGGCACAAATACACACAGAAAATTCAGGCATCATTTCTTTTTTCCTTGACCTAATTATTTTTCTTCTGGGCACATTTTTCCTCTTTTGGGATACTTTAAGTTTCTTCTGACTTATGTTTTGTATCCCCACTATTTTCACTGAAATATCACTGCACCACCTTCGTAAACACTCCCACCACCCGAGTTGTCATTGCTCTATGAAATTTCGTAAAGATTATGCCGCATCATTTCTTATTCTACATCTTTTTGTCACCACCCTAACAACTGTTCTCAGGTATCTCATTTCTGCTGTATATAGTTTGTTCTATTGTTGTTGATTTAAAACCCAAGGGGACAACTATGGGGATCTCTAAAACGGTGTGAGATAGGAATCTTCTCAACAATGTGCCATTGATAAACTCAAAATTAGATTTTATTCGAAATTTCAGATTTTTTTATTTTTTAATTAATAAATTAACGGATCGATACCCGCAGTGGTTAGGTGACTGACTATCGTTGTGGTGGAACGCTAGGAGGGACGGTGACATTTTTTCGAAGAATTGAAAATCCGGATCGACTTACCATTCGCTATTGGAAGCAAAGTGATTAACACAGCGGTATTATAAAAGGCGTATATTGTCACAAAGCCATTAGACGCACACAAAAACTAAACCGCGAGAGTTGCAGTGATACCCAGACAAGCAATACAGCTTACAGAGTCACCGCAACTAAAGCAACTAAATAGATATAAAAATTCTGAAAAAGCATCGTTTAAGAATCTTTTTCTACTCCACAGGGAGGCGGTTGCAGATTTTAAATCCGACGTTTTGTGTCTTATTAACCATCATCAACTTTGTTTGCAACCACATATCCGAGCTCTTTTTGTTATATTTTGTGTAAGCCCCTGAATATTCCTTCCTCTCATTTAGGGGTGTTTGTAAACAATATTTTCAACAAGTTCATTTATTTGGGAAAATATCATCAAATAATTCCTAATTAAAACACCATAGGAGGGGTGGAGCACCGTCTTGCACCCGCCAAGTATTCCATAACCCTTTCGAGTCTGATTTTTAATTTCTTTGCCCGGATTTTGCGAACAATTTTTTTGTCGGAAATTCAGATCGGTCTAGATTTTTTTTCAATTTTTGGAGGCCGTTTAGGCCGGTACATATATGTCCCACTTAGACATTTAAGGTGGGACATTAAAGACCTAGTAGGCTCAAAATTTCATTTTATTGAATTTTTACATTGAACAAAAAATTCAAAATAAAAAACAATTCAACGGAATGAGAAAAACTAAGGTGAACTTTCCTCTATTTTTCCTCCTGCGCATCGACTGCATCTGCTTCTAGTAAGTCCTTCCAAATGGTCAAATAGTCACCGACGTTCAACATTCTTCTCTTGTTTTTTCGAGGTCTTCCTGAAGAGCTAGCTGATCTGCGCTTGATATTAGCTCCTATCCGGCCTTAAGAAATAAGGTCCTCAGCAACTGTGACCAAGAATGGTAAAAATGGTTTTTTTTTCTTTGTAATTCATAGTAAAGTATATGAACATTCACGACACTCATCATCAACAGTTTGAAAAATACTGTTTCCCACCATTTTCCCGAATTGCGGTCAAAATCATATAAATCTGCCATTTGATCCGTTAGGTCTACGCCTCCCATATGGTTATTATAAAATTGTATCATCTTTGGACATGATGCTGTCAATTTATTACCGTCTTCACAACTCTTTCACCTGATCTCCCTTCTGTAACTTCTGTCGATTTACCAGAATAAACATTGAGATCGTACACATATCCTGTGAGAGAGTCGCTACGAACCCAAATCTTTATCCCACGTTTTATAGGCTTCATGGGAAAGTACTGTTTTAGCCATTGACTCAACATCATCATCATGCTTTCTCTGTAGGAAGTATTAGACGAGGAGGAAAATTATATATTATTACATTTTAACCATAAGTCATTGTTCTCGATTTCGTCCTCCATTCTTCCATCTGATGGTCCAGCACTGATACCTTCATCTCCACCACCAGATAAAGATTCTTCGCTGTTAGAATCGTCGTTATTTCGTATGTCAATGTTTCTAAATTTCATTCCATTTTCTGAGCGAGAACTTTTCGATGGTTCGTAGTTTTCGTCGTCCGAAGAGCGATCACTACTGTAGAAAGGGTCGTCCTCATCCTCTTCATCAAAGAGCGCCATTGCTTCATTTTCTAGCCCTATATCTTCGAGTCATCTGCAAATAATACAGCCTAATGGGACAAATATCCCCCATGGAAAATGACTATTGAGACGTTTGTGTCCCACTCGACATCTAACTCTAAACTAAATAATAAATTCTTACCTTGTCTGAAGTATAGTGACACAAAATAGTTTTCCTAAACACCTTGGACACAACGCAGAACAGGCACAAGTTGCACAAATCATTATACTAAAATAGGTTATGTGACTACAAATGATTCTCCTATGTAATTGGGACATCTATGACCCTTTAGTAGAATATGGTCCAGATATTCCATTATTGGATCTCTTAAAAACCGAAGCAGCTTCATTTTTGTCTCTTATTCCAATTTTTTTTACAATTTATCAACAAAAACAATTAACAACAAATGTTTTCCTTTATTTGGAAGGTAAACATGTCATACATTTCTGGTATCAGAAATGAAAATGTCTTTCAAATGCTGTAACAATTTAAAACAGCTGTCCAGGAAAAAAAAAAATTTTGATGGTTGACAGGAGACGAAGAGACTTAAATTCGATTTAATTCGACTAATTTTTTTCATATTCAGAGATAATCCATCATAGATTGGAATACTTAACAATGATAACAATTAATTCAGCTTCAAGGTCATTGCTGTCACTTCTAATAAACTCTTATATTTGGGGAGGATTTGAGTTTTAATTTTATCAATTCGAATCAAATTAGGACAACTTCCGTGTGATTAAAGTAATTTCAATTATAATTTAATATTAAATCTATCATTAAAATGGATGTGCGTAAGGATTGTGCAACCACCGGTTCGAAAATTAATCGTAAGTAATCCCACGTTGAAACAAAAACAAATCCAAATTCTCGTTGGAATCTGCCGCGAAGATTAATTAAATCTGGGTGTCTACTTCCGAAGGCGATCACGTGCTAGTAGAAAACGGATGGAAAAAGTCGGAGGATACGGAAACGAGATCTTAATACGTAATTTAAATTCGAACCTTGAGCTTCCGATGTAAACAATGTCATCGATTTAAAAAGTGCGTCCGATAAACACCACCCGACGTAAATCTATTCGCTCGGATAGCTCCGAATTAACACTAACACGTACGAACAACTTTCGAACGTTGTTAGAACTAATATTCTTTAGCGTTAGAATCGCAATTGACGGAAACGGAAATAACGTAGGAGAAAAGAGAAAAAAAAACAATACAACTTAAACGTGTAGCGACAAACGGATCCGACAATCCTGAACGGTTCACTCCATTCCACACAGATATATTTTGTAATGTTCAACAAGGCTGAAACAACAATGTCGAATTCCCCCTGTCCCATATAAGCTTTAACATTGTAAATTGCGAGCTTCCGCCGCACTTATTCCCTCCTAGTATTCCGAGAGGGTTTGGAGAATCGTCTGAGGAGGGTTGAGTCTCCGAGAGGTCTTTTTTTCACTTAAAAGAAATAGCGCTAGCAAGTACCCGAGAAAGGAGTCTTCGTTTAAATGAAGGACACAGTAAATGTGGGGTAGGATGGTCGCATGTAAGTGGGGAAACAAGTTCTTTGACGTTTGATACTTTTCCTTACGGTTTCTCGTTTAAGATGATGTTAATTGTGTTCTTAGTTTAGTACATGATTTAATTTACAAAATAAATAAAAGAATCTCTATCGTGTACTCAATTCAATAAAAAAATATGTTTGCTACATTCCAAACTACATTTTTAAAATTAATTAAAACAACTTTTTGCAATTGTCACACCGCAAACTAACAAACAAAAATCTGGTAACACGATCACACTGTACGAGTACTTTATGAAATGTGTGTGCCACTATCTCACACAATTTATATCCCCTATAGAATCATATTTCGCGTGAACGATGCATGCACCTCTAATAGTGGCTTTTTCCCAACGTTAGCGTTACAATATTAAGCTTTATTTTGTGAATAACTCACGTGTATCATATCGTCGAAACTGTGGCCTCGTTACAAAGCTTTTGTGTCTCATATTTTCTACTACAGCATCTTCGGATTATTTTCGTAAAGCGTACGCCAAGATAAAAGGGAGGATTTTCCGTGTTCAGATGCGCGGTTCAGAGCTACCTCAACAAGCTATATTGGGTAATAGATTTAGAATTTTTTGTTGAGAACTAGATCAATTTTAAAATGTTTAGTCTGTTTTTTTTTTTACTATTCTACTAAGCATTTATTTATAATTTTATTTCTTAATTCTAAATTCCACATAAAAACTCGAAAATGTGGTAAAGCCCTAGGCTACGACGTTATTACTAATACTGCTCTGAAAAAACTCCAGGATAGTCCTGAGTTTTTCCTCAAAATTATAGACCAATAAGCTTACTCTCCAACATCTCGAAGATTGCCGAGGCCATTCTCTTAAATCGCCTCAGAACAGAAATTGTAGATTCCAACATTCTACCAGACGAGCAGTTTGACTTTAAGGAAAGGCTATCCGCCGAATTCCAACTACTCAGAGTTACTGAGGAAATCGGAAATGTCCTGGAAAGACGTAAGTCAACGGAGGCTCTCTCCTTGGGTCAGAGCTTTTCTCGTCGTCATGTTTGATCTGTGCATCCAGATCTGAGGCCACTGCACCAGGTTAATAAAGGGAAGTGGACGAACTTGCGATTTATCCTGGTCCACCAAATGGCATGATGGCTATTAACCATGAGAAGTGTTAGCAATTAGATTTTCGTGTAAAATATTGACTCCTCCGGCCAATATTTTCGTTGAGGACGACCGTCTGCCTTGCGGGCCCACTGTTAAATATTTGGGCATAGCGTTGGACTCCAGATTTACCTTAAAATATCACTTATCTGAGATCTCAGCTAAATTCGTTGCAGCTAGGTCGATTTTATCTTAGCTCCTATGCAGCAAAAGCCAGTTGAGTTTAAAAATCAAACTTTTACTTTATAGCTCACTTATGGCTCTTTGATCTGGTCGAGCTCTACTGTCAGCCGAAGGAAAAAAGTTTAATATTCTGCAAAACAAGATCTTGAGATACGTCACTAACGCATCGTGGTATGTAAGAAACGTGCTGATTCCTCAAGATTTGAATATGCCTACCTTGCTTCAACATGCTGCTTCACTAGCCAAAGAAACCCTTGAGAGGTCAGATAACGTTTTGGTCAGAGAACGTTTTGGTCAGGCTGGACCCCGCAAGACCCTCTCCACTAGTCAAACTGTGCTGTATCTCCACCACTACTGAGACTGACTAACTCCACTAGAAATCGAACAAATCTAGTCTTTTTCTGTTGTGATGTCCTGTCCTCTTATTTTATTTTGACCCCTGATCTCATTAAATGTGTTTTTATTTTTATTTTGGTTTCTGTTTAATCTTATTAATTTTAAACCCACTAACGACTCAATGCGTTACATTATTATTGTCGACAAGACTCCAATCGTACCAAACAACGAGGAAGGTCTAGTACCTGAAAGATTCCAAATCGTTCCCTCAAACCTTCAGATAGGAGTGTCCGATGGATTGTGAGACTTGACTTACATTGTCACCTCTACAAAATTCAAGTGGTTCAGGGTTTGAACGAAAGGTATTTCGCTAATCGACGGGGGTTCTGTAAAACCTTATTGGAGATGATTGAGGGAAACGAGGAAATTGTCCACTTGCTCTGGATGAGCAACGAGGTGCATTTTCGTCTTTCCGAATTTGTCAACAAGCGAAACTTTAGGTACTGGAGTGATGTCAACCCTAAAGAACTCCATCAAAAACTTTTCCATTCGGGCAAGATAATTGTTTGTGTGTACAATGTCTTAGACTGGAATTATAGGCCCGTAATTTTGGAAATTTTCGAAAATGAAAGGGAGCAAGCGTTACCGTGAATGCAGAGGGCTACTCGGAAATGTTACGAACATTCTTCATTCCTAGAGTTCGTAAGGATGATGAAACCCTATTTCAACAAGATGCCACATAGCCCTTGTAAGCATAAATATCCTCCACGACAGTTTTTCCAAATCGGGTGAGCTCTCTGCATAGGGTGAGCTCTCTGTGTAATGTAAATTTTTAAGAAAAAAAAAATTGTATTTAGGTCATGTAATCTCAACAAATGGTATTTTACCCGACCAAAGCAAAATTAAGGATATTCAAAATTTTCCTATTCCTAAAACCGCGGATCAATCTAAAAGATTTGTAGCTATTGCCAATTATTATCGTAAGTTTATTCCAAATTTTGCAAAAATCGCAATTCTTCTGAACAAATTATCCCATAAGTCAGTTAAATTTCATTGGGATGAAAGTTGTCAAAAATCATTCGAAAATTTGAAAAAGATACTTACTAATCCACCTATTCTACAGTATCCTGATTTTTCTGAACTCAACAAATTTATTCTTACAACAGATGCAGAGTTCTTTCAAATTCATGGCAGATGCATATGCTAGTAGAACATTAAATCAAGCATGGCGATCCTGCCAGGATCACCATGAAATATTATTAGTATTGTTTGTAGAGGATAAAATCAAAAGCGATGTCCGGTACCATTATTTTATGTGTTTTATTTCTTACTCTTACATTTCTAGTTCTGCACCTTCTGGATCCTATAGGAAGTGGACTGATCAATACACGGGCCTTAGACAACATCACAGTAATTGAACAGAGAAAGGATGAGACTATTACAAAGCATAGCTTTTATAGGACGAGATAAGAAGCTTTGGGAAGCAGATAAACAGCGCAGGATTCCATATGACCGTTGAATTGATGTGAGATAAATGATTTAAATATAAGGTTTGAGTCAATTGGGACACTATTATTATTATTATGATTACACTAAGCGGGGTGAGAATGAGATTAGTCACTTGCAACAAGATGCTGTCCATGGCCCTCTGTCAATCTTTAAGTAGACCAAAGAAAACTCTTCCACGGGTTAATAGTTAAACAATGCGCTTTGCCAGCCCAAGCCAGTTCATGAAGATCAACGTTGATGAGGCGCTAATAAAGTGGAAGATCACGGATGGGAAAGCTGACAAAGACTTGGATGTCATCTGCATAAAGATGTACACTCGCCACGACTTAGCCACCACTTACGAAAAATACGCTATTACCCTTATCGAAGAAACGGTCACGTTAAATGTGGAGGGGATGGACTGACAAAGACTGTAGCCGTTCGAAGACTAAGTCGTGTCGAGTGTACCTTGCATTCATTCAGTTAGGGTTGGACACCCATTGTCCAGGCACTTGAGCTGGGTGCTCTTTGTACCATCCCTATTGGAGCCCTCATTTCCGGTTGAGAAGTTTACTGTCCTCTACAAAGTCCAGTAACATGCCCACTGGAAACTTGAGTACCCTCGAAGGCTCCAGTAGATCCTTTCCGAAATGTTTCTGCCTGAGTACCTTCAATTCCTCACATGTGCAGATTGCATGTAAACTTGTTTCCTCCTGTAACTCGCATCTCCTGCACCAGGGTTTGCTCACCCGACCCGTGTTGCATAGATGCTTTCTTAAGGGACAGTGTCCAGTTATCAACCCAATAATGGTCTTAACTTGTTTTTTACTGCGTCTAATTAGGCTTTCAGAGAACTTAACGTCCCCGTCCCCTATTGGCTCTTTAGTATGGAGTTGACCCTCAGTCGACCTCCATTTCCTTACTCTTTCCTTATCTAACCAAGACCAAATCGCCCTTCTAGTAGAATCCCTTGTGATTCCACATACGGGTTCTGGTCCTATAAAGTGTTTCCTAGAACCATACTTGGCTAGTTCATCGGCTATTATATTGCCTCTAATATCCTCATGTCCAGGCACCCAGATCAAGGATATCTTGTTGTCTTGTGCCAATCTATTGAGGTGCTGTTTACAGTCTTTAACCAGTTTTGATCTGGTAAGAGGGTTCATAACTGCCTTGACAGCGGCCTGACTATCAGTCATTATGTTTAGTTTTCTCTTCGTGCAGCCTCCCTTTGCAGTCAGTTCTGCGCAGGCTGCAATAGCGAATACTTCTGCCTGGAAGACCGTTGCATGCTCTCCCAGGCTTAAAGATATCCTATGTCTTGGGCTCAGACCATAAATACCGACACCTGTGTTCTTACTGGATTTGGATCCGTCCGTGAACCAGTTATCAGAGTCAACTAAGTCACCCCGTGGCTGGTCTCTGTTCGGTATTAAGATTTTCACCTTTTCAATGAAAATAATTTCGGGTGCCGTACTGTCCGTTGGCATTTGCAGAAAAGGCTCGTCCAGTACCGTACCCGTAGTGTCAGTGTGCCCTGCTATCCCAATATTGGGGTACCACACTTTATTGGCTTTCAGTCTCAGGATCGCGGCCATAGCCTCCGCCTTTACGTAAAACTCCAGCGGAGGGAGGCCCACAATGGTCTCCAAGGATACGGTTCCTGTGCTGTTAGTTGCTCCGGTGATTCCCAGCAGCGCCTGTCGCTGGACAGCAGTCAGCAGTCCCACTGCCGAGGACACTTCTGTCCTTACCTTGCGTGTACTAACAACACTGCACCGGTCTGCAGTGTATATGGAAAATAGCAGTGGACCGAGAACGGAGCCCTGCGGAACGCCCGAGGGGACAGCTCCAGGAGACGAAGAAGTACCATCAATAACGACACTCTGCGTTCTGTTGGAAAGAAACTATCTGATTAAATTGACCGAAGTTAGATCCAGTCGAAGGTAAGAAAGTTTATAGCAAAGTAGCTGATGATTAATCGTGTCAAAACCCTTAGTATAGTCCAAAAAGATAAGTGCAGTAATTTCAGCCCGATCCTTGACAATAGAGGACAACGTGGTGGCGTGGTGTCCAATGGCATGGTCCCATTCTTGTTTCGGTCTTCCTCATTTTCTTTTTCGCAGTACTTTCGCATTTCTCTTCTATCTTTTCTTGTTATATTAATTTAACTGGTCATGATTCGCAGTATCCTATAAACCTTGTAGACTTTTATATCTTGTGAAATTTCTTTTTTAGCATACTATTATCGTCCGCAAAAGCTGCCTCCGATATCTGTATTCTCTCTAGGTTCCTGTATCCAATTTGGGTTCCAATTTGGGTTTTTTTCGTTTGCATTGAGCATTGTTTAATAACATCGTCCATGAATACTGTGAACAGTACTGGGCTTAGCCCTCCTCCCTGCCTCAATTCTTCTTCAGTTACATATTGTGTCTGATTACATAGTTTATATTGTATAGCCTTTGGATATTACGGATTATTTTATTACTGACTCCCCTTGCTTCAAGACTTTGCCATACTTTATTTCTTGGTACACTATCAAAGGCCTTTTCTAAGTCTATGAACGCAAAATATACATTTTTCTCTTGTTGTAGTCTTTTGTCAATTATTTGTTTTAACGTGAATACATGATCTTGTGTACTTCTTCCTGGTCTGAATTCACTCTGTGACTCTGAGAGTAATAGCTCAATGATCGGTCTTAATCTGTTATTAATTAGCTGTTCATATATCTTGACAACTGTACTAAGTAACATTATCCCTCTATAATTGTTACAATCTCTAGGATTTCCTTTTTTATATACCGGTGTTATTAGTGCCACTTCCCAGTCTTCTGGTATGTCTTCATGTTTCCATGCCATATTTAGGATCTCCAGAAGTATCTTGGTTCCGGTTTCGCCAATGTTCTTGATCATTTCAGGCACTATTTTATCAATTCCGGGAGCTTTTCCATTTTTCAGTTTTTTAATTACCTCAGACAGTTCTTCTAAGGTAATTTCTGTGTCTTCATCTACTATATTTGTTATTTCTGCAACAGTCTCCTTGTTACTGTTACTTTTACAGCAGAGCAATTCCTCAAAATATTCTTTCCAACGGTTCATTATATTTTGTTCATCTGTGATTAACTCTTGCTGTTTGCTGTATATGCTTACATTATCCACTGATTTTTCCTTTCTGTACGATTTCAATTACTTTGTAGAACAGTTTTTGGTTACCTCTACTATCTCTCTCCATTCTATCACCGAATTCTTTCCATTTATTTGCTTTTGCTTTCAACACTAATTCTTTTACTCGTTTACGTTGTCTTTGGTATATTACATATTGTTCAGGTTTCTTATTCGCTAAGTACTGTCTCCACAATTTCTTTTTGTTTTTAACTTCTTCTTTTATTTCGTTCGTCCACCATGCAGTCTGCTTCCTTATGTTTTATATACTCCGCATATTTCGCGGGCAGCTTCAACAATTATGCCTTTGAATATATTCCAATTTTCTTCTAGATTAGCTAGCTTAAGTCTCTTTATATTCTCATTTATATTTCTTTGAACTAATTGCTCATATTTCCTGGCCGTTTGACATTCCTTTAGCTTATATGTCTTTATTGATGTGAACTTTATTTTCTTCGTTTTGTTTGCGTTCTTGTGTCTGCCGTCTATTTCTTCTTTGACTCTAGCTACAACCAGCAACAAGCTCTTCTGACTGTGACATCTAAAACACATCTTCTATTTTCCTTTTCTGTCAAAACGTAGTCAATTATAGAGTGTTCCCCCTTATTGTGTTGTACACGCGTATATTTGTGGATATCCTTGTGTTTAAAGAATGAGTTGGTCACTAAAAGCCTATGATTTAGACAAAAGTCCAGCATTCTCTTTCCATTATCGTTTCTGGTTTCCTCCCTATGTTGTCCAAAAACTGCCTTATATCTGTCGTTGTTTTTGCCAACTCTGCTGTTAAAGTCACCGGCAATAAACAAGGTCCCTCTGACATCCTCCGATGTTAATGTCAGCTCCTCCCAAAATTTATCTTTTTCCTCTGATTTATCGTTATCGTTAGGTCCATATACTGATATTATTGTCATCATCTTCTCTTTACTATCCTTAAGTTCCACTACTAATACACGCTCTGATACGGCTTCCCATCTGCTTATGTTACTTTTCAAGTTTCTATGTATTATTATACCTACTCCAGCTGCTGCTCTATTACTCATATTCACTCCACTATGTAGCAAAATGTGGTCATCAAGTACTCGTTCCCATTGAGCTTTCATCTTTGTTTAAGGCCTTAATTTCCATTCTCTTTTTTTTTGTTTGAAGTATCAATTCCTTGACTTATAATGTATTCATGTTTTTAAATTTACTACAAAAATGATGACGAGGTTTGACTGTCGCACCCTGTACAAAATAATGGTAATGTAATGGGCATCTCTAATTGGCTTTGTTATTATTATTATATTTAGATTTAGTAAAAAGAGGGACAAGAACATGATACACAAAATAAACTCTAATCCAAAGTTTCAATCTAAAATAAAGTGAGAGCAGTAACAATTTTAGTTTTAAACGAGATTAATGCCATTGCAAATTTAATTATATACAATAATATAGTATAATTTCTCTACTATTCACTGATGTGAAAACGAATAAAATGGAAGATATACAAAGTCCACATGCCAGGTTGCAAAAGAGAAATATAAACTCGCCACGGCTAGTGTCACCATGCATATTTTTTCGCATACGTATATAGAGTTGATGCTGTTGTAACTCTATTAGTTTAATTAAATCCCCCACTACTTGACGCTTTTCAATTTAATTGGCTTGTTTGTGTAACTGGAGCAGCGCTCATCTTGTTCATTAGCAGCAGGCCACATAATTCTCTTATTTGTTTTTTTTTCCTGTTATGTCGTAATGGATTACATGGTGTTGGGTTATGGAGCCTTTCAGTTTCAGCAAAACGGCGGAGAATTAGATTTTTCGGACGATATTCGTGTTGGCGTTTCCTTTGCCTGAGATCTCTAAGTAATTACCTTAATGAAAATATATTTTCCACTCTAGTATGTATACATGCAACGCCTCATTTTTCATTATTTATTACCGCACCTAGTACCCCAGTCAAATAGACTTCAAAATGTTTTCTCGCCTAGATAATATGTTTGTCATGCTTCGACATACACATCATTCTATGTAAGTATGTATTCATGTACCTTATTCGTCCATTAAATAAACATCGAGCCACTTCAATCTATATGAAAAGATTGAACAAGTTTGTACCTCTTGAAAATTTTTCCGAGGTGAAATATTTATTCAGCTACTTTGACGCTTTGATGCAAACGTTCCGGGACACAAAAGTTGTTTGAAATTTTTAACGTTTCCTTCTTGCAAACGTAACATACCTGCGCTAGTAAACACACCAGAGCACATCCACAGTGTTTGTTACGCATCTCTTTTAAAGGCACTTTCAGCACGAGATATACGGAAAGTTTCCATTCGGATTGTTTACTGCGGAAGTCTCTTTGTCCGATTCTGTCATGCAGATGAACACATGATATTTTCGCAACTGCAGTTTGTTGTTAGTTGTATGAGTTTTTTTTTTATTAACTTGAGAAACGTTGAGAATTTAATATATCATACGAATATGTTTACAAACTGTCTGCTTCTGACGTAGTTATCAAAAAGAAGAATTCTAATTCAAGCCAACCAGAAAATACAGCAAACTTTTAGAAACTCGATTTTATTTTGCACTCTCTTCATTAAAGTGAACGTCTTTGGAAAATTGACTCAACTACAAAGTAACAAAATAAGAAACAGCCTCTAAACGCCTGCCTCATTAGTGGTTTAATTTTAATTTAATTACTAAAAATTTGCGACCAACTGACACATTAATTTTTAACTACTCAAATTGGTTGCTAAATAGCCAGAATAAAATGAAAAGGAAAGAGGGAAATAGGACCATAATTGAGGCTGTTCGAACTATGTTACATCGTTGATTGAAGGAATACATAAAGATGCGCAACCTATGACAGTTGACAGAAATCTCAGATCCCTTAAATGCAAATCTCCATTTAAGGGATCTGAGATTTCTGTCAACTGTCATAGGTTGCGCATCTTTATGTATTCCTTCAATCAACGGTTACATACAATCGCTTATATAATTAATAAAAATGGACCAACTTCAGTACAAGGCAAAATACCGTTTCAGCTATCATGGGGCCTTGCCGGATTTTTTAAATATTTTTTTCTTAAAGTGTACATTAAGTTATAAATGTGAATTTTGTTTGTCAAATAAATTCATGAATAAATTGACGAATAGAACCAGCTCTAATTTTTCGTCAATTTTCTAGGGAGTTATGGTTACATTTCAGATTAAAATTTAGTGCCAACTTTCATGATGTGTGAAGTATTTTGATGTTTGTGTTCTTTTTATAAAACATTGTTAGGCTGAGAAAGTACTAAAATCCTATTTGTGATACATTCGTAAAAATGATTTAAATTGACCAGGGTCGTCTTGAAAGTCCTTATTAAATAGATTTGCATTTTTCTCTTCGTTGCAACCAAGGCCTCACCTACCAATTTACCGATTTCTTATATTGCAATAAATGTGCAAATATTGTCGTTGGCGTGTTTTCGCTTTCTTTGTAATTACCATTTCGACTACAGTATAATAATAATAATAGATAACAATAAATTAAACGTAACCTCCAAATTCATCAATGTCATAAACGTAAACAGATTTTAAGTTGTTAATAAACAAAAATCACTATTTGAGGATTGGCATTCATGAATTCGTTTATTGTATTGGATTAACTTTTACTATTTACATGATCCAATAAATTGAGAAATACATTCATCAATTTTTTTCATGAATAAATTCATCAATTTATTAATCAATTTCTTTGACCGTGTAAACCTAGCTTTACATATATACAGAGTGTCCCAGCTGACGCAATTTCTTTGATAATTTGTTTATTTTACAATATAGAAAAAAAAGTTTCAAATAAAAGTTGTCCCTGTTCATACGATGCATAGCTAGAAAATATTTTCAAATATACAGAGCGTCCCAATTATAGAAAAAGCGTATGTAACTTTATTATTTTAAATGGATCACCCTATATGTATTCTTTTTTAGATTCTATATGATATTTTAAGCAACTCTTATTAATACCTTCCTAGACCTATGTACCGTTGCGGCCAATATAATCTGGGCTACTTAGGGTTGCGTCCGCATATAGGACCGTATCGACTGCAGCTATTCAAGTTGTCACGGGTATTCCCCCTGTAGATCTGCTGGCGAACGAAAGGAAACGCATATATGAGCGAGATAGCGCGAAAACAATACAAGAGGAGAAAAGGCATACACTTACTATGTGGCAGGAGAGATGGACGGGGACCAAGCTGACAGCACAGTGGACGAAAGTGTTAATTCCAGATCTGGGAAAGTGGTTGCAATGCGAACACAGGCGTGTGGACTATTACCTAACGCAAGTCCTGACAGGGCACGGGATATTTCAAACCTACGCACACAGAATAGGCAAGGCAACGGGAGAAGAATGTGGGTATTGCGATGCCACGGACACCGTAGAGCACACAATGTTTGTATGTGCTAGATGGAGCAAGGAAAGACGGGTGGTTAACAACAAACTTGGCAAGTATATAACAGTAGGCAACTTTACAGACACCATTCTAGAATCAAAAGAGAATTGGGACCAAGTGCATGAAATGGTGAGGAAAATAATGGACACCAAGGAAGTAGAAGAAAGAGAAAGACAAAAACTTCTAAAGATGGCTTGATTGGGAAAACTAAGAAATAGGTTGTTCGGTACACCCATGAAGAATATATCCAACCAGATGATTTCCATGAGTGTACTAGGAAGAAAGTAAGGTGGTTTTAGTGGGTATACCAGTTATTGCACACACCGACTGGGAGTCCCACACTACCGTGTGCGATAAATCTAAGCGCACGGTGTCCATGAAGGATCCACCAACAAAAAAAAAAATATATATATATATATATATATATATAATCTGGGCAGTGATTTGACATTTCATCACTTTTTCATGAAATTTGGACCCTGGAAAGTTTGTTTCAGCCTGTACGTCTACTGCACAATGGAAGGGATTTTCGCGAATAAAATCGACCAAATTACCATCAACAACCTCCGTTGTAACTCTGGGACTCTGGGCCTACCACTACCCAATCTTCTATCAAACGTTTGTCTTTCATCCCATATTCTCTTAATGTTATGCATCCTTTGGTATTTGGAATCTTAAGTAACGTCACAACCCTCAATTTCTCGGCCAAAGATAAATGTGGCATTTTTATAATTGACGTTTTTCATCAATCAATATGACAGTATAGTTTTCCAGGTGACTTTTTTATGTAACAATTAAAATCCATTTGCAATGGGAAAAACTGCTGCCCAGATAATATTGGCCGCAACCGTACTTTTGTTTTCGAGAAATTAAATATTTTTTGGGCAACCGGCTGCTGCGAAGTTGTCAATTCGCGTACGCAAACCAGTCCGCGAAATGCAATTTCGCGGACGCTGCCCATAGCAGCGGCCGTAAAAGTAAATAAACAAATTAACACATATTTGACATATTTCATCATTTATTGTCAATAAAACAGAGTATTTTGTGTATTTATTACAAACCTTTCGGATACATATTAATATTAATTGTGCAATTTGTATTATTAGTAATATTTACACCAGAAGCAGTAAAATCTAAATTTTTATTTGAATTATAATTTGAAACCGTAGCAGTGATTTCATTTTGATTGTAAATACATTGTGATGAAGTACCGGATATTGAATTAGCAATTTTATTTTTATTTTCTATAGAATCTTCAATATACGATTCGGCCACAGTAGCAGATTTCCAGCCACCGTGGCGCTTAAGAACTGATATTGTAGCACCACTGTTAGCAAGGAGAGTAACAGAGCTCCTCCTAAAACAATGGCCTGTATATTGCTCACTGTTCGGCAACCCCAAATAATTTGCTATCAAACACGGTATTTTCCCTATGCTATGTACCCCAATAACTTGTGCATAGCATCTTCCTTGCTTGTATCTCAAAAACAGCCTATGACAGGTAACATATTTCGGACGAAGAGCAATATATTTGTGATAAAGTCTTATGTAATCTGGATTTGTGATTGTAAAAGTGCGGTTTATGTCCGTCTTTGTATCAGGAACAGTAATTATAAGAATATTGCTGGTGTCTTGAATGTTGTCAACGGTTATTTTTGTTAACTCGTCACGTCTCATGGCACCTGATACGCCCATAATTAAAACTACCTGTAAAACTAATAGTAAATTAAGCAATTTATAAGAGAACTTGTTTATATCTTTGTACCTTCCACAGTAAATACTTTTCATCCTCAGCATTTTCCAAAAATAATTTAATCTGCTCCATTGTTAACACTTTAGACTTTTTGGCTTTATAGCCTACTGCTTTTTTCTTCAAAAAAGGAATTAATTTTTAAAAATGTCCTTATATCAATCTGTTCCTTTATATTCAGCATGCTTTTAAGCATGGAGTACAAACTCCATAAGCTGGAACTTTTTAGGGCCGCCGATTTTTGCATAAAATATGCCAATAGCACGTTTTCGCTCACAGTTTTGACCTTCTTAGCGTTGCACCAGACCTTAAAATCGTTGTAACATTTTTCGTATTGCCTCTTCGATCTTTCGGGTATTAAGTTAGAAACTGCAAAATTGGCAGCACTTTTTATATCCGGAGGAGTTCCAGATATAGAAATATTATCACTTTCAGAAGTTTCAGACATTTTACGACTTATTTTGACAACTATTAAGTATTTGTATTTTATTCTAGTCGTGTCATTTCTATGGCAACGCATATAAAGTAAGTCACTTTGAAATTGGCAATAAAAATATTCCGATGTGTGTAAATTTATATAAAACAGTTTGAACGATTTTGGAACGATTTGCACGGTTGCCCAAAAAATGTTGTGCATATCTCGTCCGCGAAAACCTTTAACGTACTCGAGATTGTCCTGCCTCGCCGCAAGCGGCCTCGGCGACAATTTCTCTCTGCGTACGTTAAAATGTGTTTTCGTGGCCTTGATATACAAATAACTATTATCAAATATTTTGCAATTGCAGCACTCTCATTAATGAGCTGTAGGATCAAAACTAAAAAAGGTAGAAAATTTTGGTTTGCGCAAGTTGATACGTCATGAATTGCTTTACTATTTCCAATATTATCATGCACGGATCCTTTTGTTGACATATTGGCGCCAACATTTATAAACATTTAAATGCCCCATTTTTTTTTCAAATGGGACATCCTATATCTGTTCGGAGGGTTGGATGTAAAATTAAATTCTCTTTTTTTTGATATAAAAATGTACCCATTTATCTTCAAACGTTTTAGGGAAAAATGTATTTTATTTTTTACTGTCGAAACAGACCACTTCAATTATATTGCTAATATTTATTGTATGTATTATTATTATTATTATATGTGTATTATATGTTCAATATTATTGTTACGTAGCCTAACAATAATATTATGACAGATATATTTAATAACAATTTGTACCATTTATAATTATACACAAGTAATAACCCTAATTTAAATTTGTAGCCATTAAATACCTTCAAATGACTAAAACTCGCTATTCTCAAATGGAACATCCTGTATGTTTTTATGCTAACTATTGCAGATTTTTCCACTCTTTCAATTTCGTAACATTTCTTATGCCAAAAGTTTATACATTTGAAGTTCTAAGTAATTTTATACAGAAATCTAAAATTTGTATTTACCTACTGTAATATTTTATTCCGGTATTAACCTTAAAACACTTTTTCGAATAAAATTATATTTTCGGCAGCGCTTAGAAATGTGCATTGACAGAGAGGGTGGTTACATTGAGCAACTTTTATAGTAATTTCACGTTCTTAAAGAATTTAATAAAAAAATATTTTAATCATTCTCTCTATTTGTCATGTTTTACTTAAAATGAAAATTATGATTTTTATCGATTTAAAGCGTCTTGTAATAAATATAGCGTTATATAGCGTTATATAGCGTTATATTGTAGTTTCAATATACTAAGTCATTATCTTATTACTAAAACAACTATTTCTTACAAAAAATTCTAAATAAGGAGGGCCGAAATGAAATTATAACCCTATTTTTATGTCAAATTTTCGATTTTTGTACAAAATTACTTAGAACTCCAAATGTATAAACTTTAGGTATAGGGAATGTTAAACGGAATCGAAACAGAAGAAAAATCTGCAATAGTTAGCATAAAAATATACAGGGTGTTCTATTTTAAATAAACGAGTTTTAGCCGTTTGAAGGTATTTAATTTGGAGTTCGATTATTAAACACCCAGTATAATATAATATGAATGTTTAGTATGCAAAATAAAGCTTGAAGTATCATTATAATAATGCCCACGATTTGTTTCAAAACAATTATTAAGAAAGGCTAGATTCATTTTTTAAGTACTCTGTGTATATGGATTTTTTTCCTTTCGAAACGGAATATCTCGAAAACTGTTGGGTTTTAGTGTTGATTATGTTAATTAAAATTACCTTATATTACATCAAGGAATTCAAAAATGCAATAATATATAAGGTATTCCATTTATAAAAACAAAGTAACCTGTCGTACAGACAAAACTGAACATCCTGTATATAAGAAAATATATTTTTGCTGTATAGAACTTTATTTTAGACATATTTTACTAAGAACATTTTTCGATAAAATAAATAGCAAAAATCAGCCGATCCCAGGAAGATGCCAGACTCTGTATAATTTGAAAAATGTTCCCGTTCCACACTGTGTTATTGATTGTCAGTTATATTTGACATATGTCAAATTAATTTCGACTCACTCTTGTCGTTCAAGAGTTAGAAGGAGTGTGGGGAGAGGAGAGGGGAAGGTGTAATAATTCAATATTATTCAAATTCGTCAGTTTGAAATTTAATCCGTTCCCGAAACATATTCTGCATAATGTAATATGCGCCCCCGTGTTGTAGAAAATCTCTCGCTATTTCACCGCGTCGAAGGCATTACACCTGAAACATGAGGTACACAATTGAATAAGTATGCAAATCAAGCCGGGATCAGAAAGAAATAGATAAATCTCTCCCGTAGTAATAATAATATTCCCTAGCTTGCACGTACACTTCCATCTACATGTTAGATCGGTTTGTGTATATTCTGGGCGAAAATGTGTCTTGAAGCAGGATTTAAGGTTGCACAAATCATAAGAGTTCGACGTTCAAAATTGAATTTCGGACGATGTAATATTTTAGATATGGCTCGAGCAGCATTAACCTAAATGCGACAGGCGAATGTGAAATACTGGAGGTAAGCATTTGAAATTCATAAGTAAGATCTGGTATTATATAATATGATGTTGGAGTAGTTTCGTATTCGAAGGTGTACATCAAATTCTTGTTGTGCATGGATGCGACCTACAAATGGAGCCTGGATCTAATTTGTAAGTTGTAGCTTTTCAAAATTAATGGCCCCTATCTTGCAATAGTTTGTATACAAGATGACACAAAGGAGAATATAAGCTCATTATCATATAAAATTTCTAATTCTTTAAAGTTCTTCAAAGTAAATTTGACTAAATCTTAGATTTCGATTAAAAATTGTTTGAAGAATGAAAGTTCTTCAAAGTTGTGATTAAACCTGCCAGATTGCGACCCAATAATGTTTGAAAATGAAATTAATTAATTTAGTGCCAAACAAATTAATTGTACCTTTGTTAAGCCCAAATTTTCTCCAACGCTTCTGAAGGTTTTGGAAGTGACTAAAATCCATAATGTCAATATAATTCGATACCTTTACGCCCCACAACAGCTTGGCTTCATTTACAAAGAGCATTAGCTGGTTGTAAGATTTTCAACAAAGATGATTAATTTGGATCAGATAATTTGGCAACTATCTTCATGTTATTATGAACATTCTTCCAAAATTTTAGCCTTCTAAATTTTCGCTATCATCTCTTTCTTGAAAATGGTACTTGTGAGATATTCCAGTTTGTTTTAAGTATTTAAAATCTTAAATAGATCGCACGATTTAGCCAAACATAAGTCAACCCCCGTTTTCTTTTAAATTTTAACCTTCTACCATGGATAATTTTTGAAATAATTGAAAAAAAGGAAATTTTGTTGGCTTGGTATAATTTTCCTAGCTTAAAAAATGTCAGCTGTCATCTAGGTGGTTATCGATACTGTCTCCATCAGCTCTTGCTCTACAAATTGTATGTATAAATTTGTTTCCATGGCTTACTACGTTGCCACAATCGTAAGTAATGCTGTTTTATTAATTATCTCCAAAAAGTGAGTGGTAGTTCAACCGAAGTATCGATCTAGGGAAACATTGTTAGAAGTGTTACAGAGAAGATTCGAAGTCCAGACCATAAGTATTGTCCTACACACATCCAATCGCCTAAGGGCGTTTGCGAGTACCCTGTTTTTAGAAACAACCTACCTGGTTTTGACCTGTTTTTGAACTGCTTTTGGAAGTAGGTCATCTTTATTACCACAATAGCTTATAAATACACCTTTTAGAATAAAGAACACAAAATAAAAGGAACCACCTTGATCGTTCTAATTTAGGAGTCATTTTTTCACACTGATGTCACTAGTGTGGGAGAGGCATTTTTGGGCACGAAATGTCTTGCAAATATTCTTTCAAAACATTCATATAGGTATACAGGACAATCCAAATTAAGTGTTCACCATTGGTAACTTTGTTATTATTAAAGATACAAGATTGTTTAATTTACCAAAGTTGTAGTACTTTTAACGCTCTTTAAGATGGGAGAATAAAAAATAAATGAGCAGCGCGTTTTCGAGTTTTGCCGAAAAATATTTTTTAAAGTTTTTTTTTTCAAATGGAAACCCCTGTATATTATATCATTTTCTGTTAGAACTTTAATATTTAAACAAAAAATCTTATAAGAAATTTTTTACTGGGATTAAAAATACTTGAGTTATAATGACTAAATAAAAACAGCTAAGCAATTCGAGAAGTTCGGAAGCGTGTACAAAAATGTATTGAACAACAAGGTGGTATTTTTGAACATTTTCTATGAAAAAATCAGTAACTTTTATTTTCTTTTAATGATAAGTTTATGTATAAAATAAAGTTTATAAAACTTATTTAGCTGTTTTCGTTATAACTCAAGTATTTTTAATCGCAGTAAAAAATGTCTTATAAGATTTTTTGTTTAAAAATTAAAGTTCTAGCAGAAAATGATATAATATACAGGAGTTTCCATTTGAGAAAAAAACATATTTTTCGGCAAAACTCGAAAACGCGCTGCGCATTTGTTTTATTTATTCTTCCATCTTAAAGAGCGTTAAAAGTAGTACAAGTTTGCTAATTTAAACAGTCTTGTATCTTGAATAATAACATAGATATCAATGGTGAACACTTAATTTGGATTGCCCTGTATACATTCCTAGCAGATCACAATGAT
Organism: Holotrichia oblita; assembly: GCA_023690525.1. Taxonomy (NCBI): domain Eukaryota; kingdom Metazoa; phylum Arthropoda; class Insecta; order Coleoptera; family Scarabaeidae; genus Holotrichia; species Holotrichia oblita. The sequence continues at coordinate 193,712,185 of CM043016.1, read as the reverse complement.
ACAGATAAAAAAACCACCAACACCACAACATTAAATTAATACTAGAAAAGGGGATGTTTATATTGTTAGTTTTTAATTCTATTTATTCATTCGATATTACATTGATGATGAGGCCAAATGAGTCTTCTAAACACGTGTTGTGTGGTGTTAATTGGTACTATTCCAAGTCTATAGTCATTGAAATCACAATCATAACGATAATAGCAATAAAAAAAAACAAGATATATTGTCTATTCTGCTTTATTGAGGTTATGTTGACAATTTGTGACAGCTGTCAAATTGCAAAAACAATTATTTTATTTTCAGTGCCCAGTGTTACCATTTTAGGGCGGGTGGGGGTGGAGAAAGGTTTCTTACTATTTCAACTGGACAGTGATTGGATAAGACGTAAAAATTCTAAAAAATAATTGTTCTTAAAGTTCAGGAAATAACAAGAAGAAGAACAATATACTTGTCAAGCGAAAATATATACAGTGTGGTCATAAAGTTTGGAACCAAGCTTATAACCGCATTATTTTACATTTTTTGGAAAAACACTCGGACAGGTAAATTTTCTTTTTTAAAACGCCAACTTTTGACATACAATTTTTTTCTATGACGTCATTGGTTTTTAGAGTGATGACGTCATCCACCCTTTTTAAAATGGCAACCATATTATTTTTTTATCGTTTTTGGTAGATCTTTATATCCTCCAAATAGAGATATAAAACAATTGGTATGTTGCATCACAATTTTTAAAAATAATATAAATTTAGAAAAAATAAGAAAATTTTATTTTTGTACAAAATTAAAATTATATTAAAAAAAATACATCTGAAGTTAAATTTATAGTAACAGTTATAGTCAGTTACAACTGACACTGTCCCAGCCGAGTGTAAATGCTTTGCGATCAATAGTAATCTGCGTTATTCGCTCCAGATCAAAACAACAAAACAAAACAACCAACAAACAAAGCGGATCGTAAAACGCACATGTACTCATGTTACTATGCAAAAAATTTACAAAAACAAAAACACGCACTTTTTTGCAAGATATTTCTTTATGACATTCTTTCTTCTTTTTATACAAAGTATGTAGAACACTAATATTTTGAAATTGTTTCTCTGGCGACAACATTGTTGAATTATTTACTTCTATTTTTGACGTTAAATTTGTTAGACATTGCGTAACAATTGTTCATTTTCGCTAATATAAAAAATGGCACATTTATCTGTGCGAGAAAGAATGGAAATTTTAATTTTGATTGGGTATGGGGACAGACAAAGAACGCATGCAGAAGCATGCGAATTGTTTAACCATGAGCATCCTGATAGACCGCCAATTGCCAGGTCTACGATGATAAAACTAGTTGAAAAGTTTGCCGAAACTGAATCCGTAAAAGATCGACCACGGCAAGGTATAACTCAAATAGGAGAAGATGTGAAATTAAATGTGCTTCTAGAAGCAGAAGAAAGGCATCAGGTTTCCACCGGACAACTTGCGTTAACCAATCAGGTGACTCACTCATTTGTCGTCAACTTATTTAAAAAAGAACACTATCATCCTTACAAAGTTCAACTTGTACAGGAGTTACATGAGGATGACGAAGATGCAGAAGACTACAGTTCTGTGAAGACGTAATGTTACGTTGTGACTAAAATGCAAATTTCTTGGAAAACATCGTTTTCTCTGATGAAGCTACGTTCTGCCTAAATGGAGCTGTTCACCACCATAATTGCAGATATTGGTCCGCATTGGACTCAAGCGTGTCATACTCAGCCCAGAGGAAAAGTTAACGTATGGGTTGGAATGATTAGACGACGCATCTTAGGACTATATTTTTTTGACGGAAATTTGACTGCTGTGCAATATTTAGAATGTTTAAGATTTGAACTGGTTCCAGCGCTCGCTGTTATTTTCCCAAATCACGAGGGTGGTGATGTACCCCATCCATATTTAGTTTCAACAAGATGGTGCACCTCCCCATTATGGTGTAGAGGTTCGCCACTATCTTGACGAAATATTTCCTAATAAATGGATTGGACGGAGAGGCGCCATAGAATGGCCACCTCGTTCTCCTGACCTGACTCCCTTAGACTTTTTTTTGTGGGGTTATTTGAAATCGAAAGTGTATTTTAACAAACCGAACAATTTAGAAGATTTAAAACAACGAATTCGCGTAGAAATTACACAAATATCCCCAGACATAATTGAGGCGAGTATACGAAGTGTTTACACTCGGCTGGGACAGTGTCAGTTGGTTGGTGGGGTCCATTTTGAAAATTTACGTCAACTGTTGCAATAAATTTAAATTCAGATGTATTTTTTTAATTTAATTTTAATTTTGTACAAAAATAAAATTTTCTTATTTTTTTCTAAATTTATATTATTTAAAAAAAATTGTGATGCAACATACCAATTGTTTTATATCACTATTTGGAGGATATAAAGATCTACCAAAAACGATAAAAAAATAACATGGTTGCCATTTAAAAAAGGGTTGATGACGTCATCACTCTAAAAACCAATGACGTCATAGAAAAAAATTGTATGTCAAAAGATGGCGTTTTAAAAAAAGAAAATTTACCTATCCGAGTGTTTTTCCTAAAAATGTAAAATAATGCGGTTATAAGCTTGGTTCCAAACTTTATGACCACACTGTATATAAACGTTTCATTATGTTCTATTTAACTATTTCATTTTATTCTGGCAATCTAAAACACATTTCACATAAATTTTCAGCTGTAAAAATGAGATAAGGTTCTATTTTAAACTTGAGAGCTTTGCTAATGATTAGTTGAGCGTTTAACGCGCGAAAAAAATGTGTACGTACTACTTGTTAGTTGTTAAAACTTTCGTATATATATTTAAACTTCAATTGTAATAAAAAATTTTACAGTTTCGAATACTCGAGAGAATCACGATCATGTTTATCTTGCAATGAATGTTTTTATCTATCTAAACCGGACGAAATGATTTAAATTTGCATCGCTGCGACCTTATTTATTTAGCTGCATTTTACATATGCACGAATTCATAAATGCATACATATATAATTGTCCGACGTATTACGCTCGTAAAGCATAATAACGTTTACTTTGCTAGAAACAGACATAGAGGCCATTAAAAATAAATGCACGTTTTCATAACTTCTCTGCATTCGAGTAGTAGTAGTTTTAGGGCAGAGCAATCCGCCAAATATTTAATCAACTAGAATCTATTGCACGGTTAGTGGATGTACCACAGTTGTAGCGATGCGATAGCACCTGTGTGTGGTAATTTCGAACGTCCAAGAAAACCAAATAAACGTGGAAATGGGGACGATGTGTTTTCGGTTTGAATGTATCCGTATATTACGGTACGTTTATGCTCGTTTGAGGTTTGTTTAATGTCATGATCGGGTCATGTTTTATTGTTCCAATTGTGGCAATGATTTGTACTAGCTAGTAAACTTAATATAGTACCTGCACAGAGTTTGAATGTGCATACTTAATTTAATTTTTTTTTTTTTTAATACCACTTGCGCCAATTTTATATTAATATACACTGTTGGAAGAAAGTGACGAGCACACTCTGTATAATCTGAACGTGTGATTCTAACGCAATGAAAGATAGAGGATATTTGCCAGGACAAATCTTCAACGTAGATTAAACGGGATTGTTTTGGAAGAAAATGCCTGAACGGACCTAGGTATATCTCGAAAGAAGAAAAAAGTACACCTGGTCATAAAGCAGCAAAGGATAGACTACAACAAAACTACAACAAGATTCCCTTTAATATTTTACTACTGCTGGACAATGCTCCTGGACACCCAACAACTTTGGACGATCTTCACCCCAATGTAAAGGCGGTATTTTTACCACCCAATTCTACATCGTTATTACAGCCGATGAACCAAAGCGTTATTGCTGTGTTTAAAGCCTATTATTTACGACGCACATTTGCGCAAGCTGTTAGAGATACCCAAGATAATGGAAAAACTTTGAAGGACTTCTGGAAGAATTATAATACGTATGTATGATGCAATAAAAAACATTGTTGATTCTTGGAAGGAAATAGAGCAATCAACAATGAAAGGCGTATGGAGCAAACTGTGCCCTCACTTTTGCTGTGATTTTCTTGAGATCACAGAAAGGGACATCGCCGAAGCCAGAGCGGCTGTGGTGGATAGTGGTAATGCATTGCAATTGAACATCACTGAAGATGATGTCGTGGACTTACTGGAGCCCCATTCGCGAGAATTAAGCCATGAAAATCTTATGGAGATAGAGAAGCAGCTGAGAGAAGCACAAGAATACGAAGAATCGGAAGATCCAGAACCCAAAAAGTTTACGACAAAGGAGTTAGCCGAAGCCTTTCGTCTTATTGAAGCAGAATTAGCTAAGCTTGAAAAGCAAGATTCTAATCTTGAACGGTTTACAAAAGTTTACCGTTTAGTAACTGAAAACATCAGCTGTTCAAACAACGTTGGATTCCTTTTTAAAGGAATCGAGTTCAAAAGAATCTGCCTAAACCTTTTTTTGTTATGTAATCTGATAATATATGAATCATTAAAATTTTACATATTATAATTATTATAATGTGGTTTTATCGTTTTTGCGTTAATAAAGAGAGTGTTTCAAAGAGCTTCTTTTATGTTTTTGATGAGGTCACAGCTCGAAAATCTCCGAACGAAATAATAAGTTCCTTACACGATTTTATCAACAACTACATAGCACCGGAAGTAACTACTCTGTACGTTTTCAGTGATAACTATGCTGCACAAAACAAGAATGCAGTTCTCGTTCAGTTTTGGCAGACTTTAATATTACAAGGTAGATTTCAGACAATCATCGCTATGCAGAGCCGGGACATAGCTTTTTACCTTGTGATCGGTCCTTTCCTCTGGTAGAAAAAGAAAAAAGGAAGAAGGAAAGAGTGTACTTGCCACAAGAATGGAATGAATGATAGAAAACACAAGCAAGAAATTTTTGTTAAAGATCTTACGCAAGAAATGATATTAAACTATAAAGTCAAACTAGCCCCATTTTTAAGAAAACAGAACATCAAAAACACTGATGGGCAAAAATTCCAAATCTCAAAGTACAGAATAATGGAATTTAGTGGGGAACATAAGAAAACAATTTTATGTTCGGAGACAACAAGTGCTTTTGTAGTGGCAAGGTTCAATCTTTTGAAGAAACCTTGGTCATGCCATTATTTCCCGGACCTGATGATAAACTATATAATGGTCTTTTACCTCTTAAAGAGGACAAGTTAAAAAATGTGATGGAGTTCGCTAGACAGTATGTAAGCCAATCTAATACGTGGTACTATGACCAACTGATTCCTGTGCAAGACCAAGAAATTCTGACGTCAGGAACAGATGATGAAGATGATTAATTTTTTGTATTGTAGTTTAGGAATAGTTTCATTAGTTTTGTATTTTTCATAAAAGAATTTTCATGTTTGTTACTTTTCGCAATAAAATATAACACATAACCGCCAGTAAAGTGTTAAAATTACATATTTTTTTTAATTTCAGTCAAGAAACAGGTAGCTCCAACATCTTCGAAAAAATTTTAAGACTGCAAATAATTAAAATGTCAAAAAGAAATGCTGGAATATATCTCTTTGTGCATATATATTTGTAGCAGAATCGAGTAAAAACCGGATAGCAATTCTTCTTTTTTTCTCTAACGTTTTTTTCAACTTCTCACAAATTCGCTAAAATGGAGCTGTTTCGTTTTTGCACTCACCCCTTCAATTTTCGAAGGACGTTCGATTTTGTTCAAATTTTGGATATATATGTAATTGATCATACCAAATACGAAAAAAGTGTCAGATTTGGGCTAAACGACTTTGTTTGCGCAAACAATATAAAAATAGCACCTAGGACGAAGGCTCCAATTCCGCATAGGAGCACTTTGACCCTGGCTTTTGTGGGTAAACGGAGCCAAACATTCATGAATCATTAAAAAAATAGATAGTTCTGGTTCCAGATATCAATCTAAATAGCTATTTAATTTAACACTAGAACAAAGTAAGTTGTATAATAATTTAAAATAAATAATTATTTGGGAAATTGAAATTGCAGTTCTAACGCAGTTCTAAAGATGATAAAGTGAAAGAATAAAAGTAGAATTACTACGAAAAAAATCATAAAAGAGGCAACCGAATAATTGCTTCAATTTTGAATGTTATTCAGATTAGAATTAGATAGAATAGATTCTATCTTGTGGACAAATAATTGAACCGCTCAAAACATAAGTTGGTTCTTGTTTACAGCTCTACTTTTCTTGTAGATGGTGAAGCTGTTGTTTCAGTTAAGTCGTTATTACAGTTGGTAATATCGGTAACGATCATGTTGACATGAAAACCTTTATTAAGAAAATGCCAGAAAAAAATCAGGAGTACTTAATGTCCAACAATTTAAAAGATGAGGGCAAACAAAAAAGTAACCCTTTGATAAGCTTTTTCGGCATCAATGAGGCAGGGGAAGAACAGAATTCTCGTTTGTTTGATATCAGCTTAGGTTTCTCCAAATCATTGAGTGTCCTCCTTGGGCCTAGGCGAGCGCAGCTTTCCTTAAAAGAATAAGATAATACGCCGACGAAATATTTGATCTCTTAAATTATTTTCTTTGATTGATATCTGTATCAATGGAGTAAAGACATAAAAAATCATTCGACATTGACAAGATACCGCTTAAAACGAATCAAAATTATCTGGATCATTAGTGAACCGCTATGTGAAATAATAAATGCTTCAGATATGTTAGGCATGTAACGATGTTTATTTTGACTCAATATGCCCATTTCTATTTCTAAGAAAGTGTTCTATAGGAACATCCAAAAATTTTTCTTGAGTTTTTTATCTTAATGTGAGATTACCTGATTTATATTTATTAATGCATGATACCGTAAAGGCAAAACACCTTTTAGTCTATCCAGCTGAGGACAATAAAGCTTATTGTTAGTAGTAATCGCAAGGCTCACACAGAGAACAAACTCAAAATAGATCACAGCAAAGAAATTTTACTAAACCCTAAGCATTACTTGTTTTCTAAAACAATCTTTAATTAAAACGTTTAGAATATAGGGTGGTTGTTTTATTTTGGTCTTATAAGTGGGTTTAGATAGATTTGAATTTAAATATTTTAAACTGGTCTTTGATTTTTCAAGCATTGGTTACCAAATTTTGCAATTCTGTTAAAAGATTTAAATGAATTTAAAGCTAAACATCTCAGGCATGTCTTTAATTTTACATGCATATTTTATCAATTTTTTAGGTCAACCTAATCAACATATTTGTACTTAAAAACGGACTGCTTGCTAGTGTTCATGTTTTGCAAACGGATTTCGATGGGTATCATTTTAAATGTTCTAAACTGATCTTTGATTTTCCACACATTGTCTAGCAAACTTGTTAATTTATTACAATCACAGTGTTCCAAACAAAGTTGTTTTCTTATCTTCTTTAAAAAAAATGAAGCAGTTCTTTAATTCTGCAAACCAATTAGAGTTAGATAATTAAATAGTTTCACCGGTTTCCATATGTGACAGTGGACTTGCTCAGAGGGAGCATTCTTCTTGCAGGTACAAGGTAGGTTTCCTCATTTTTCGAGTTGAAGTAGCCACTTTGGTAAATACAACCTATATATTTTCTGAAAGCTGAGAAAATTTGCTATCGAACAAAGAAATAGTCGCGAGGTTTGGCGACGTTTACCTATAAAAACCGGGGTCAAACTGCTCCTATGCGGAATTGGAGCCTTCGTCCTAGGTGGTAGTTTTATATTTTTTGGACAAACAAAGCCCTTTAGCCCAAATATTACACTGTTATCGTATTCAGCACGATCAATTACATATAGATTTAAAATTTCAGGGAAATCGAAGAGGTCGAGATTTGCTTCAAAATCGCAAAGGGGTATGGAAAAAATGTGAATTTTTGACAAATTTTCGAAGGGCGATCGATTTCGTTCAAATTTTAGATATATATGTAGAACAAAGTGAGTTGTATAATAATTTAAAATAAATAATTATTTGGGAAATTGAAATTGCTAACGCAGTTCTAAAGAAGGTAAGTGAAAGAAAAGTAGTTACTACATAAAGAGGCAACCGAATAATTGCTTCAATTTTGAATGTTATTCAGATTAGAATTAGATAGAATAAATTCTATCTTGTGGACAGATAATTGAACCACCCAAAACATAAGTTTGTTCTTGTTTACAGCTCTACTTTTCTTGTAGTGGGTGAAGCTGTTGTTTCAGTTAAGTCGTTACAGTTGGTAATATCGCTAACGATTATATTGACCTGAAAAACTTTATTAGGATAATGCCGGAAAAGTACTTAATGTCCAATCATTTAAAAGGCGAGGGCAAACAAAAAAAAATAACCGTTTGATAACTGGTTTCGGCATTAATAGAACAGAATTCTCGTTGGTTTGATATCAGTTGAGGCGAAAATCATTCGACATTGACAAGATACCGCTTTAAACTAATCAAAGGTATTCAGGTATGTTTGGTATTATTAACCATTATCAATGTTTTAAATTGTCTCATGACTCAATATGCCCATTTCTATTTTTGACTTGGTCTAGTATTCAATACAGAAAAAAATTGTAATATTTTAAAGATATCACCAGTACAAAAAATAAACGGAAAGGAACACCAACCTTTGACCAGTTTCCTTCCAAAAATCTTTACCAAACCAGCTGGTAGGAACACGTGGTAAACTAACAAGAAAAAAACTGCACCAACAATACAGGTCCTAATTTCCTTTCAGTCTAAATCGAATAAACTCAATACGAATTATATTAAATATTGAGAAAACTATTTTAAAAAAAACAATCACCAAGCAATTAATCTTGTATGAACCACTAAGATCGCGGCCAGTATGTCATCATTGTTTATTGTTCGCGTTTGATGTAAATCAACGTTGAAAACAGCGTTTATCTACCGCTGAGTGATTGTAGTAGTGTATGTGGAACACGCGGCGACGTGTCTGTTAAGCTCTTGGCGTGTGTAACGTGTTCAGGCGTCGTCGTACTAGAAACTGCTGCTGCCTGGGGTTCTCGGGCATCGCGACGCCATGCAAAGCGCATTCGAAAACCGGGTTTGCAAGGCGCATGACTAAAATCTAAATTCCACATAACACGGGTATACAAAAAATAGTTTCGACGGTTTTTATTTTCTTGGTTTCTGAATACTCACCACATACAGATTGCTATTTGTACTGTATGCATAGATGACGTGATTGTACTTTGCGTTATTTTGGATTATGAGATGTATCGAAAGTTATGTAATGATCTGTTATTATGGATCTACCGATTTGGAATGAAAAAAAATTATACTTATATTTGAAAATAGATTAACTTTTAAGTTTATATAAATCTAAAAAACAGGACACCATTTCTCCTTAATTTACAGATGCCAGATCTTGATTGTTGTGTCTTAAAAGATTAAAGATTTTCATGGTTTATGGCAAAATTGGTACAGTGTATGATTATAAAATAAATCCGTTTAAATCCAATCAATCCTTTTGATTGAAGTCCTTTTGCCAAGAAATGCACTTCAAAGTTTTAAATGCAAAATTGATTTATAAAAACTAGATCTAGATACTATAAATTTACAAACCCGAACCCAGTAAACATAACCTAATAAGTTGGCGAATACGTAATCGTATATAAAGAGATTTTTATTCGCAACTTCTAACTTAAGGATTAATTGATTGTTTTCAGGTCGATGGAAGCAACGTACCCTTATTCCCACTGTTTGTCGTTAGTTTCGACGGGATCGTTTTTCTTTTGTTTCTTCTATTGCGTTACCATTGAACAACTTTCCCTTTGACCTTTTTCCCTTCATAGACCGCCACGAGATAGTTGCTTTTGATGTATTTAATCAATCAAATAGAGAGACAAAAAGTAAAAGCGTATCGTCTCCAGAAGGTTTCCATTAACTCGTAGCGAAACAAATGACTAAATTAATTTCTACTTCGTCTGGATGTGTTTATACTTACACATCTGTCCAAAACTACATGCTATATTATAGATACTATGTTTGGAGCTAAAGAAACTGGATGATATACAGGGTGGGCCACTTAAAATGATGTACTAGAATTACGGCCAAGCTAAATAAAAATTTAAAAATCCGACCAGGTAAACTTATAGTGTTCGATGAGGAGCACATTTTAATAACAATATAAATTTGATAACCTTCACGATGACGTCACGCCAAAATCAATTTGCATTTTATTAAATAGCACATGTATGTTTTCTGTCACTGTATTGCAAGAAGATGGTATTTCTAACACATCACAATCACTTATTAAATATTTTATCCAACTGTATTTGTAATAACAAAGAATGAAATTTGATTATTCAAATTTCGCGGTTTCGAAGTTTCAAGCTTAGTTGACCGAAATTTTACGTAACGTGTATGACATTTGTCAGATTTGACTTAAATCACTACATAATTCTGCCATTTGCTTATCTTAAAGTGTAACTTGCTAAATTTAAAATATGAAGTGTAAACTACGAAATTTAATAATAACTATTTGAATATAATTCCCACACAAGTACTATTTGCTCAACAAAATGACTAAAATATTGTGTTTATAAAAGTCAGCAACAAATTATTGGTTCTACATAAGTTAAACATTAAAATTTCCATGCTGTCAGTATTGCAGTAAGTTTGTAAAACTATCAATTCAATCAATTGTAATATAATTATTAAGCCAATCTAACAAACATTTTAGCTGAAATAAAGTTACTAATAGGAGTAAAAAAAGAATACACCGTCAAACATAATAAGACACTAGACAGAAAAGATACAAAACTAATAATTAATTTTGAATGTTTGTCAGTTGCCAAGTGACATTTAATGACAGCCCAATTCAAATTTTGCGTTTTACGCAAATATGCATCAGGTAAATAACAATATTTGCGCGCTTCATAATTTGAAATATTGGCGGCAATTTCAAAAAGTTGTTGGTTTCATTTGTTATTAAAATCGATCATATTTTATACAGTTATACGTTAAAAAATAGCTGTTTCAGAAATTTACAATAAAAATACCACATTCCATTTAAACAAATGCAAATTGATTTCGGTATGACGTCATGATGGATGGTATATAATCCACGTTTCTATTAAAATGTGCTTCCCTTAGAACTCTATAACATTACCTGGTCCGATTTTAAATTTCTTAGTTAGTTTGGCCATAATTTCAATGCATCATTTTAAGTGGCCCACCCTGTACACTCACCGGTAAAAAATTTGCTCCATGTACATACAGTTATCGATTGTTTTTTTCTAATTTAGAACCACTTCAAATCAATATAGGTTCCCAGAAAGCGCCTGATTTCAGGTCTATGAAGTTGGGCGGACCCATCTCATCATATTCAACCAGAGTGGTCTCAGGTATTAGTGTTCAATTTGCGCTAATTTGTGCTGTATATCTTATAATTTGTGCTGATTTCGTTATCGAGATATTTAAAAAATTAATGGGTACGTCCAACTTCACGCTGGATTTGGACTACCCCAAAGGTAGTCTCAAAAATTAGTGCTCAATTTGTGCTGTATATCTCAGAAATCGAGATTCAAAAAATCAATGGGTACGTCCAACTTCACGCTGGAAGACCCTTATACCAAATCGATAGTCTCAAAAATTAGTGCTCAATTTGTGCTAATTTGTGCTGTATAGCTAAGAATTTGTGACTATTGAAAAAATAATATTATATGTTGTGGAATAATTTGGTATTTAATTAATTTTCTGTTTCATTGACCTACAAGTAGAAATACTAAATAGGAATGGAAAGACAATTACATTTTTTTTTAATATCTGCTTAATCTTTCAGCAAAATCGAAATTCTAGAAGCATAATGGCTGGTAGAAGATCAAGCGTGCAAAAAGACATATTGCAGCATCAAAACAATATTATCATACATAAATAAGAAAATTGTTAGTCCATCCCATAAAATTTGGAAAGATATCGTTGATAATAACGACTTAATTGGTAAACTTACTACCAAAGCGCTGTACACAGCAGCATTAAGATTTTTTAATAAAAAATGTGTTCAATCGGAAGCAAATTCTCCTTTATTTGAAAGAGAACAACAGCTTTCATCGTCCACAGATTCTTTATCGTCTAATGCATCTGCAGATTTAAAAAGAACGCGATATTTTAAGATCTCTTTAAGCAGAGATGAATGGTTGCGGCATCATCCACAAGAATTTTGTAAGCTTAGAGAAAAAAATAGAAACGAACTCCGCATAAATATAAAATTAGTTGGCGATTGGGCAACTACAATATCCACAACAATATTTTCAGTTACCAAAGTGCTTTGTGCTTCGAAGTACAAGGAGCACAACATTTGTAAAACAAGCAACCGTTTGAAAGTAGTTGCCAAATGTATCTGCTGTCACGCCATACTTAATACCAACCATTATGATGATAGTGATGACTCTAATGGAGTTATTATTGATTGCCAAATAAAAGACTTAAATTTGGATGTGGAACATGTTAAGAAGAGGTAGCTTAAGGGAATAACTACGCAATTAATTGCCAAAGAAATGTGCGAGAGAGGATTAAGTGCAAGTTTAGTACGTAAAAGTTTAGCTACCGAACATAACTACATGAATTAGGAATCACCGAATTTACCGAAAATGGAGATCTTGCGAAAAATAAAATCCGAAAGTAGAGTACGTGATCGTATTAACCCTGATCCTATTCAAGCCTTACTTCTTAGTTCACAAAGAGCTCCTCTAGATGTATGTATTCATGAAGTGGGATAATCTAAATTTTTAAAACACAAATAGGATTTTTTTTTAATATTAAGGTAATTTTAAAGACATATTTCATTTCATACATTTTTTTTATTAAAAAAAAAGAACAAAACAAAAGCAGTAAGAGGTTAAAACTTTTCAAAAAGACAGAAAATTACTTAAAAGTGCTTGAAAAACGATGAAAGATCACATTAATTGCAGACATCAGTGCAATTTCTAACCATTTACCAGCAATGTTTATTTTTGCCAAAAGTAAAAATCATTCTAAAAGGAACTGTAACTGGAATCAAAGGATGTACTAATCAACCTGCTTAATCCAACAAACCACTTCTTTTGATACAAACTGATTCTTTTATTGAATATACCAAAGCAAGTAAAGAAGAGATTAGATTAGATTAGATTAGATTTGAAATGAGGGTGATATTGCGCTGCGACCTATTGATCTATTGTGCCCCCTTGCGTGAGTTGTAAGCTGCTGGGGGTGTGCCCGCTCCTACAGCTCCCCATCCAGTCCAAGAGCTTTGATAAACTGCATTAGCTGTGATGGTTTCAGGGAAGGTATGTCTTCTTCGTCTATAACGTCTTTACCGAGATGGCTGGCTCGGGTTTCTATGATGGCGGTGCAGTAAGATGTCAGGTGTTCCGGATTTTCATCCTCAGCCCCGCAGAACCTGCAGTCGCTATTCTGTTTTAGACCTATCCTTGCCATGTGTTCACCAAGGTGACAGTGCCCTGTAAGGAACCCTGTGAGGATGCGCAATCTATTCCTGCTAAGTTCCAGCAAAGTTTTTGCTCTATGCTTATTGTAGTTTCCAAGGAAGATCTTGGAGTGTCTCAGACCAGGAAGATTCTCCCAGAGGGATGCTCTGAGGCTCTCTTCCCGATCTTTAAGTTCTTTTTTGTAGGTGCTCGTCCCTATACCACAGAACGGTTCAGGTCCCACAAACGGAGTTGTAGCGGCCTTTCTTGCTAGTGAATTAGCTTCTTCGTTGCCTCTGATTCCAGTGTGTCCTGGTACCCAGTATAGTGCAACTCTATTATTCTTGCCCAGATTGTTTAATCTATCAAGACATTCCCAGACTAATTTCGAGCTGACCGTGTTAGAGCTCAGCGCCATTAGGGCTGCTTGACTGTCGGAAAAAATTGCAATGCTCTGCTTCCGATAGTTCCTGTCAAGGTTCAGTTGAGCACATCTTCCAATTGCATTGATCTCCGCTTGGAAGAGTAGTAGTAGTAAAGAAGAGATGTGGTGGATTTTAAATAACCATAGAAGTCATCTCGGCATCTACGTGCTTCAAAAACTTTGTGCGTATGGAATAAAATTGCTCACTTTTCCACTATTTATATTTCCTAGTAATCCGGAAAATGGTTGGAAGACCTGTTCTTCTTGTTTCCACCTAGCAGTGGCATACTGGCTGCAAAACTTCCAACCCAGACTCAGTCCAGAACACGTTAGACCGTTTCCTAAGCGAGAAACTCGAAATCTAACTTCAAAAAGGTGAAATTAAATCCCCAAAATAGAAAAACGATTAAGAAAGCGAGGTCTAACTTTCAGTAGAAGAAGCAAATGACGTAACTGATATTTCTATGAGCATTAAAACTACTCAAGGCGTATTGGTCTAACAGGTTAATTTCTTCTACTAAAAAAAGCCTGCCGTAGAAAAATGATCAAATTTGTTAGTGAGGGTGGCTATTTCTCCAATGAAAGAACCTTTGCTATCTTGCTCCCCATTGAACCTTAAACTTGTTTGGGCTCCCTTAATTATATTTTTTCCTAAAGTTTTTTATATTTTTACGACGAGCTGAAATCAAATTTTGAGGACCATAATATTTCTTGCACTCGTATTCTTGAAAGTAATTTTTCATTTCTAAAGCAAAATCAAATTTTAAGATCTCAAACGATGTCTTAAATTCTTAGAAGTAATTTTGGATGTTAAAAAAATCTAAACTTTTCTAAATTGAATAAAAGATTTTATATAATTTTTATACAATACAGTTTACTTAACACTACAATTCATCAAAATTAATAACATAGACCAAAAATAATGATCAAATATTGCACGGACACTAAAATAACCATTCTTTAAAATTACATTTTCAATCCATTTCTTGTACATATAAACACTTTCGTAATAAACAGGTGTGTCGTTACAATTTTTACCAACTAAATGAGACAAAACACCAATTACTTCATCGTTATAAATCATAGGTCCACCAGAGTCCCCAATACAGGGTGTCCTACCCGGTTCGCCAACACACAACATTTCAAATCGATCCTCATCGTGACATTTAGAAAGATTTAATCTTAAAATATCTAATGTTAGAGATGGTAATTCATTTTTTCCAACAATTTCATCAGAACTGATCCATTTAATCGTAATTACTTCAGCATTCGCGCCATCTGGCTTCGCTGTTGGTAACTTAGCAAAAGACTGATACTTCTCCATCGAAAAAGGAACTTCAATTTTGATCAAACCCAAATCGTTTCGTATCGGGCTTTTGTTATAAGCAGGATGAATAAATAGATTTTTAGAAGCTCGAATTTGCATACCCAAGATTATTGTTAATCTATTTTGTCTGCCAACATTAGGCGATAAACGAATGCTGTATCTTGTGCTGTCTACGCAATGTGCTGCTGTTAGAATCCATAACGGTTCAATATAGGATCCTCCGCAGGTGCGATAATTTTCTGTATCCACAATAGTGATGAGAAATGGAAATTTATCCATAATCGCTAACTGATCTGTCATAATTTGTGAAATATTTTTCTGTTTTGTTGTAAATACCGGATAAAATAAAATGATCAGTTCCAATACCAAAAGAAGCTTCATATTTAAATATGAAATTTTGACAATTAGGTTTATTAAGTCTAAGGTTAAGTTTAAAACAACCCAATTGGAGAGCCTTCATTCGATTTCTTCATTCATAAATTAATATATTGGACTTTGTTTCTGGCCTTTTCAGTATTTTTAGAATATATTCTTAGCTAACTGAAGTAGCTAAAATAGCTAAACTCGACAACCAAGCAAAAATGTCAATTGTGTCTGTGATTTAAGCTATAAAAAAAATAATGTTTCCGCCCGGGATCGAACCGGGGACCTTCCGCGTGTTAGGCGGATGTGATAACCACTACACCACGGAAACCTGCAAAGTTGTATCCAAAATTTTATATAAATAGAATGAATATATATAACACAAAAACTGTATTCTAAAAATATGTCATTATTATCTGTCACTGTCATTATGTCACTGTCAAAACCATTATTATTATTTTTATTATACATCACATTCAACGAACTGAAGATATTCTGCGAATATATCAAGAACAAACGTCAATATACTTTGACACACGTCCAGGAATATCCTTTCGTAGCACTGATTTTTGATCCGTGCCTATGTGCGGGAATCCTTATCACGCCCTATTTCGTCCTGAGTTCAAGCCATTGCGTTTTGCACAACAAAACCAACATAAGTACTATACACATTTTTATGGGCGCTACTAACCTGACAGGGCATGTCAAAGAAATTCGAAATTCAAACCAAATTTATGTGTACAATGATCATCCGGAAGATGCCGACAATTACGATTTAGTTTTGATGAAGATAACGAAACCATTTCATCTAAATCGAAGTTTAGATCTTGCTCATCTGCCGGACAAAAGGATAGTTTCTAGTAGCCTATTAGCTCGGATAGATTGGATTCGGAAAACGGATACCGCTAGGAAAGAAGTGAATAAGGCTGAACTTATGTTGATGATGTCTAAGGTGGAAGTGGCGGAATGTCCGGATACAACTAAAAGGCCGCATTTGGTGTGCGCCAAAAGAAGAACGGGAACAGAATGTGATACTTTAATTGGATCTCCTTTAATCTATAATGGGATATTATTAATAGGAGTTTCTACAAATGTATGTAAATAGAAGTTGTGAGAAATCGACGTGCTACGAAACCATCTTTAGGTATTCGTCTTGGTTACGGCAATATATCGATAAGACTTCCTCTGGGATTAAGTTAAAGGTTATATCATTCTGGTTTGTAGTTTTGATAACGTTTCGAGTAATAAATAAATGTTTGGTCTACAAAAGTTAAAAAGAGAAAAATTTTTGATCATTGATGAACAGCTCAAAACGTAGTGGCTAAATCCGTTCAGTGCCTGGCTAACAATAACAAATTCTTGTATCCAAAATATTCATACTTTTATGTCTGCTTGGATTTGGATCCTTTTTACACTGAACTTATTACGAATATACAGGGTGAGGCAAATGTGTGGGAACACCAGATTTCTGGCAAAATTATGGGTTCTATTAAAAAATAACTTTAATGAAAGTTTTTTTAGTATTTTCATTCTACAATTTTCACTTTTATTTCGACATATGACGTCATCGGTAGTTTTTTTAAATAGATCACCCTAACATTTTTAAAAGACACATTTTCAAGAATTACAATGATATAGAGATAAGATTATATCTTATAATATATTGGGAAAAGCTAGCAACAAGAAAATATTGAAAACAAGACAATTTATAATAAATGTTCAAACTGATGACCTTTAGCAGCCTGACAGTATCCTAATCTATCAACGAAGGACCTTAATGACTTCTGAATTACGTCTTGTCCTATCTCTTGAAGGTTAATCTTATAAACATTAGCCATCAAATGCTCCCAGAGGAAAAAGTCTAAAGGACTTAATTCAGGCGATTGCAGGGGCCATTCAATATATCCTCTTCGACCTATCCAACGCTGTGGAAATTTTTCATTTAGGTATGTACGCATATCAATTGCCTAACTCTGTATATGTCAACAATAGCATCCGGGCTTAATTCTTTTAAGCATCGATTGGTCGGGGGTGGTCGAATTAATATCTAAACACGAAAATCTTAAAATTAGCAAGAAATGATTCAATGAAAGCTTTCGGATCTGTCAACATATTTCTGCCGACTGTCAAACTACAAAGACGTTTAATTTCTAACCTTTTGATATACAACCGAAATATATATTTGACAGCTGTCAAACTATAAGATATGAATTTTTAGGTCAAAGTCATTGCTTATTAGAAAATCCGTTAGAAAGAAGACTGGGAGAACTGGAAGAATTAATTTGATCAACTGTCAAATTATAACAGAATTTATTTTATTACAATTTTGACAGGTAGGGAAGAGTGTGGAGGTTTGTGCCGTTTTTGACATTATCAACATTAATTAGTTTGAAACATACAGCCAGTTCGGTACAAAAGTCTTTCACACTACTAATACTAGACGGGCATGCAACTCACGTTAAAAATTTAAAATTAATTGAAACTGCTCGGCAGAAGCACGTCCACATACTGGCCATCCCTCCACACACCTCAAACAGGTTGCAGCCACTGGATGTATCGTTCATGTATCCTTTAAGCAACTATTATACCCAAGAACTGAAATTTTATCAAAGGAATAAAGCAAATAAAGTTATCGAGCTCCACGATGTCGGAGGTATTTTCGCTAAAGCTATGTACTATGAGAGCGGCTACTCTCTCTCTTTTGCAGAAAATTTGGGAATTTGGCCGTTTAATCGTCAAGAGTTTTCAGATGACCTTTGTGGTCCATCAGAGCTCACAGAAAGAGAAGATCCTCAACAAAATCAAATTCAAATATCCTCTCTCGAACAAGAAAAAAATGGTTAATATAGTCTTCAGGCTTTCACGGCCGCTGTTGATGGCTGCTCTTCGGTTCTCGGGTTCTCTATCGTGTAGAGTGAAGAAGATCACGACAAGATGATCGAAACGTCAATCAATAAATCCAAATGATAACTTACCAGGATGTAACCAACGATTCGAATTATCAAGCTTCGACATAATGCAAAGTAGTAAGTCCTGTGGAAATATTGCCATTGTCAAAAATTATTCCACAGAAGCAAATTGTAAATCAACTAAGAAAGAAAGGTATGACAGCAATTATTACATCTTCACCATACATGTAAGAGTTGAAAGAAGCCAAGTGTAATGAAAAAATTATCCCATCAAAAGCAAAAAAGTAAAGAGTGACAAAGGTGCTAACTTTCATGGAGAGTAAGAAAAAATAGAGTAAAAATCAAAAGAAACTTCATCTGATACAAATATTTCTGACAATGAACGACGACGATTTAAATTTTGTTGAAAATGATTCTGAATCCGATACGGATTACAGTAACCAAAAGACGTTCACTTTTTCACATGACGAACCCTAAATTGAGGACTTTGTTTTGGTAAATTTAATGGATGATAAACTTAAAAAACCATTACAATATGTCGCTCAAATTGTGAGTGTTCACTCACATGAAGCGGAAGTGTCATATGACGCCGACTTTTTACGACAGTATCAAGAACATCGAGATACTTTTGTCTTCCTTTGTTTTAGATAAGTATTAATGTAAATTATTAATATTAGCTATTGTGTAATAAACTTCCATTATTATTATTAATTGATTCTCATTAACGCTTGTTTCAGTTTCCATTCTTCACTTCCTGTATAGTTGCCTTCGCTTCTATTTTTTAAGTCTATCGCAATCGTTTTTTTATTAAAGTGGACAACAATCAAAATTAATAATTAGACTTTTCTTTTTAGGAACAAAATTGCGTTATTGTCTACCAAACTAACTTTCATTGAAAGAAATATGATCTCCCGCAAAATGAGATAATACCATCAAGCATTTTACATCAGACAATGAACTATACACCTCGTAGCAATGTCACAACACAAAAGGATAACATTTTTATAAATGTTAACATATCTGCGTCGGCGGTTGGTGCTGTACATCCGCCTTTTGACAGGTATGATCTATGGATTTCGCGTGGTTAGAAAAAAAAAACACTGACGGAACAATAGAGCAATAGGGCCCTGGTCCGCAGAAGTTGAACGTCAACTGCAGGAGTAACAAAAGGCGGAAAGCATAATTACTTCGATTTATTGTTTCAATGATAAATCGAACCGAATATTTTACGCAATCTGGCGTTGTTAGATGGCGCGTTTTTTATTTTCATCCATACCCGGATGGATTGTAATTTTTTTTTTCTAGGTCGAAAATAATTGTAGTCGATTTGTTCGAAAATTTCAATTAATTCCAGCCGCTACTATGGGTTGCGAACTATTTTTTCGGTGTTTCTATTGTATTCGTTCGCGGATTTGGAAGTTTTAACAATGTTTTTAACTTTGTTCTACGCTCCTCTAATTCGATAAATCAACTGGGATTGTGATCGCGTTCGCACGTTGGATTTCTGACGAAGTACAAATCTATATATTGCAATAGGATGTCGATTTCTAGATGATAAATGTTGCAAATAGTGGGTACAAATCGTTGCTACTACGCCCTTATGAGCTCGTTTTGTTAATGGAACTATTTGGTTCTGACACACGTAATGTTGATCCGGATATAAACTCCTTCTTTGTGAAGTAGATAAATGATTGAATGAAACGAAGGTATTATTATTATTATTTCAATGACAATTTCACTGGCAAAATATTAGAATATGTGGGAGTGGGAATGAAAGGAACAGGTATTGAAAGGGACATATTTGATTGTGAGCAAAGTTAACCTAATAAAGTTTCGAAGTTCTAGCTTTTAATCACTAAACTGGAATCACTTGGAGTCCACGGCGATCTACTGCGATGAATTTCTTCCTACGAGGGAGCGTTTTTATATTCGCGGAATGAGCGGGTTGTAGGGGGGTGATTAGGCGCATTGCCTGTGCAGCGACTCATAATTAGAATAAATATGAAGTTTCATTGTTATTAGACAGTTAGTCTTTGAGCTATCGTCAACCAAGTAACATAATCAGGAGTGAAAAGTGAAATATGGAAAAAATAGAGTGTTCGCGTGCATTTTTGGACCTCTGTAATGAAGACAAGGATGGTGTATTGAGTCGAATTGTTACTGGAGACGAAACTTGGGTTCATCATTATGAACCTGAGTCCAAACAAGACTCCATGCAGTGGCATAAAAAAGGCACAGCACCTCCCAAGAAATTTAAAGTGTCACCATCAGCTGGGAAACTCATGGCAACGGTATTTTGGGACTCGGAAGGAATATTGTTGATTGATTATAAAGATAAAGGTGTTTCTATAACCGGAGAATATTACGCTTCAATATTAGAGCGACTAAAGAAGCAATTAATGAGAAAAGACGGGGAAAATTGACGAAAGGTGTGCTGCTTTTGCACGACAACGCGCCCGTCCACAAGAGCCGCGTTGCGTTAGCTGCCCTGCATAAGGTGGGCTTCGAAATTGTGAATCACCCACCCTACAGCCCAGAACTGGCCCCGAGTGATTATTACCTGTTTCCGAAAATGAAAAAAGAGCTGCGGGGTAAAAAATTTACTGCCGATGATGAAGTCAAGGAGGCAGATAAAGAGAAATCATTTTTTTATGAGGGTATAAATAAATTAATTGAAAGATGTGAAAAATGTATCCGTCTTGCAGGTGAATATATTGAAAAAGAAAAATAATTTGGTTTTTTTATTTCCACCCCTTATCCCCCATTCCCCGAATATAAAAACGCTCCCATGTATGTTAGCGCAATAGGACTCAAGCTGTTAGATTGGCTACTTACATTTCGGACACGAGTAATGTTGCATCGGATGTACCGGAGGCCTCGCATCTTGGACCACTGCTTTTTCTTGTATATATCAACGACACGCTTCGTGTTTTCATTTTTCCGAGTTACTGCTTTACGCAGATGACATTAAAGTATTTTCCGAAATTCACTGTATTACAGACCAATATAATTTGATTTTTATTATCAAGGCGATAATAAAAGTTTTGTGTGCCGTGATAATGACGGCATTGCTGTTGAAACGAGTCGGTGTTTTAGTTAAAACTTGTTTGGTGTTTAGTGGGTTAAAGTGTTTAGTGTTATTATCACATTACATCTTTCATAGTTCAAGAAAAGTCCATTTAACACACAATACTCATGAAATCGAACCAGATCTTGCTGCAAATTATATTGGTCTGTAATAGAGTGAATTTCGGAAAATACCTTAATGTCATCTGCGTAAAGCAGTAACTCGGAAAAATGAAACACTAAACACTTTAACCCACTAAACACCAAACAAGTTTTAACCAAAACACCGACGCGTTTCAACAACAATGCTGTCATTATCAAGGCGTAATAAAACTTTTATTATCGCCTTGATAATGACAGCATTGCTGTTGAAACGCGGTGTTTAGTAGGTTAAAGTGTTTAGTGTTTTACTTCTGCACCAAGAGATCCAGTGAAGAACTTCGTAAAGTGATAAGGTTCACGAGAAATATAATTGTGTGCAGTTATTTCAACATTCCTTCTGATGCCGACCGTTCAGTCCTGCCATTCAGACTACCTGTCTTTAGAACCAACTCATTCTCAAGATTCAACATCACTTAGAAGCTTGTGCTCTTTCAATAAGAGCTGCCCGCTTGTGGATATTTTTAACACTTTGTTGTTCTCCTTCAAAAGGTTGTTGTAGCTTACTCTGATTGCTACGTTTCATCAGATAGATAATCTACTTAACAAAAAAACTTGAGTTTATTTTGAAGGAACCATTTTACTTTGATTTTTTGTTTTATGTATCTCTTAGTTAGTTAGTTTACTATTTTGCACACTATGCTACGTGCTATTTCAGAGTGATTTCAAGGACTGTGGGCTCGTAATAACAATAAACATCGGTATCACCACACACCACAACTTCGAAACACGTGTCCCGAATAATTAATCAAAGTTGTGGTGTGTGGTGATACCGATGTTTATTGTTACATGCTATTTGTTTTTTTTTTTTATCTTGTTAATTAATATTGTTAAAAAATCGAATTCGCATGGGATGCAGGGTCATAACGGAGGAAATGATACCTTCATCTTGCAACAGAGGATTAAGACGTCGTTTGGAACCTTGTGTCCACGCTAATGGAGCCCAATTTGAACATTTATTAAATTATAGTAACGTGTAGGCTATGTAAATGTTTTTGATCGTTGCTTTAGCCACTACCACATAATGACATTTATTATTTGACATTTTATTATAACCAATGATCAAAGTTTATAACCTCAAATTAAATGTCAAGGAATAAATGTCATTATGTGAAAGTGGCTAAAGTAACAATCCATTCACACAAAAATGATTTTTTTCGATGTGTCTATATTATATCCATTTAAAAAAATTGCTTTTGACAAGTTTATTTAAACAAAACTGACAAGACAAAATAAAAGATGTCTCAAATAAAAGTTATTTACTAATTTTTGATGAATAAGATGCAACATTAAAAAATACGTATATCCATTTAAAAAAATAAAGTTTACCTTGAAATCTCCTTCCTTCTTCAGGGTAGCCCAAAATAATTGGCTTGTATCGAATCCTGGGAAAAATGATTTCTCTCTATTATTTGCATAAATTTGCAAAAACTGCGTTTGTAGAGGCATTTCCTTAAAAAAAAACATCACCAAGGCATTCGAGAAAACAGGAATTTATCCTTTTAACGCGAGGAACTGACTTTCGGAAAGTAATCAGCAATAAGTTTCAAACTCAGCTGTACATAGTACAACTGCTACTATCAATCAGCACAATAGTCCTTCCACTTCTTTCGATACACATACGTTATCCAAAAAGTGTTAGGCCCTTTCCCAAAGCGGAACCAAGAAAGTTATCAGGAAGAGGAAGGATCCTAACGGATATTCCAGAAAAAGAAAGTATGGAGAAAGATTTTCTGGAAAAGAAGATAAAACGCAAACAGAAAATGGAAGTAGCAAAGAAGAGAAAACAAATGTAAAGGCAAATATGCAATGAAGCTAGCAATAATGATATATCAGTGACAGATGCTGAAAATCTGAAAACAAAAAAATTGCTGTAGGGAATATTTTAACTATTTATTCCCAGACTAATTGTGAGTTGAGTAAAATTTTTGAAGAAAAAGCTGAACAACTACTTTTTCTATCCTAGTGACGAAGACATTGCTAATGTTGATGTGAATGATATTGAAATGAAAGTGCCACAGCCTTATATTCGCCAAGGCATCGACAGATTAAAGACATTATATTCATTTGATAATGAATTTACTGGAATGGCATTTTGCTATAATAACGAAATTAAATATAGGAGCTCCATAATAACTAATTGTCCCTTTCATTACATCGTGTGTTCTTTTCATATCGAACCAAGTGATGAAAGGGACAATTGTCAATCTTTACTTTAAGTTAATAATGGAGTTTCTTTGAAGTTCCTTTTTGGTTGTTGTTTTTATAAATATGTATACTACAGCTTATGTTCTTTGCAATGCTATAAACTAAAAATGTCCCTTTCATCCTCACCTCTCCTACTTTTAAAGCTTCATATGAAGCTTTCACAATAATACTTGCAATTCTTCGAATGTAACACGATCCTTTCCTTCAATTTTTCTACAGGGAATTAAAAAACAAATTTCTCCACAGAACGAACTATGACCTAGCCCTTCAAAATGCTCCCTCATACACACAAAAACCACCACGCCATCTACGAAACCATTCCGCTACCCACAGACTACTACGTGGGAAGCAATTTAATTCTGAACAGCCGTATTTGAAGCGGGCCTATAACTCATTTTAACGTTTAGGGGAAGAAACATCTCCGCGAGGATAACCGGGCGAACGGGGCTGATGATTGCTTTTTAACACCGACCGCCTAACAACTCAGGGTCGGTAGGTAGATAGCTACCTCCGGGGAGAGCCTCCAGTTCCGAGTTCGCGGAAAGACTACATTTCGAGTGAGTCTTTCTACGAGAGGGGGTGGCCATCGCTCATACCACCGAACGTCTATTTCGCCGGCCAATTTCGCACCAACGGATGATGCATAGTCCGTATAAATCTGGAAAAGGCCGCTAACACCGGGGCAATTTCTTCTGGGAGTAGCTTCATGGTCGACATAACGAGTACCACGTCACGAATTCGCCTGAATCTTGTTCGCTTGTTTGGATTTCTGCGGGGAAACGATCTGTCGAGCAATTTGTTTCGTTTAATTGTGTAGCAATCGTGATTTTAGGTTGGTATTGAGTTGTGTATTGTGTTGGTAATATTAAAGAGATATAAGAGAAATACATGTTGGCACGTCTTCAGATCTCATTTCCAAAAGAGCTTAACTTGAAACTAACAAGAAAATTAAAAAAAAACAGTTTTGATCCGCTAATTTATTACATATTGTAAATATTTTTGCAATTGAGATTGAATGACTAGCCGCTCAATTGGAACTGTGTCCGAATCTTACAAAGTGGAGGCAAATGCAATAAGTCAAAACGGTTTTTGTAGGTCGTCATCGCAATCCATTTCCAGTGGAAATATGGTAATATTTTAGCGACCTCGAGGCTGACAGAGAGTCTAATATGGTAGATACAACAAGTCCCCCGTCACATATGGCAACCGGTGACACTATTTAATTAACTAACTCTAATTGGTTTGCAGAATTAAAGAACTGCTTCAATTTTTTTAAAGAAGATAAGAAAACAACTTTGTTTGGAACACTGTGATTGTAATAAATTAACAAGTTTGCTAGACAATGTGTGGAAAATCAAAGATCAGTTTAGAACATTTAAAATGATACCCATCGAAATCCGTTTGCAAAACATGAACACTAGCAAGCAGTCCGTTTTTAAGTACAAATATGTTGATTAGGTTGACCTAAAAAATTGATAAAATATGCATGTAAAATTAAGGACATGCCTGAGATCTTTAGCTTTAAATTCATTTAAATCTTTTAACAGAATTGCAAAATTTGGTAACCAATGCTTGAAAAATCAAAGACCAGTTAAAAATATTTAAATTCAAATCTATCTAAACCCACTTATAAGACCAAAATAAAACAACCACCCTATATTCTAAATGTTTTAATTAAAAATTGTTTTAGAAAACAAGTAATGCTTAGGGTTTAGTAAAATTTATTTGCTGTGATCTATTATAAGGTTGTTCCCTGTGTGAGCCTTGCGATTACTACTAACAATGAGCTTTATTGTCCTCAGCTGAATAGACTAAAAGGTATTTTGCGTTTACGGTATCATGCATTAATAAATAGAAATCAAGTAATCTCACATTAAGATAAAAGACTCAACAAAAATTTTTGGATGTTCCGATAGAACACTTTCTTAGAAATAGAAATGGGCATATTGAGTCAAAATAAACATCGTTACATGCCAAACATATCTGAAGCATTTATTATTTCGTATAGCGGTTCACTAATAATCCAGATAATTTTGATTCGTTTTAAGCGGTATCTTGTCAATGTCGAATGATTTTTTATGTCTTTGCTCCATTGATACAGATATCAATCAAAGAAAATAATTTAAGAGATCAAATATTTCGTCGGCGTATTATCTTATTCTTTTAAGGAAAACTGCGCTTGCCTAGGCCCAAGGACGACACTCAATGATTTGGAGAAACCTAAGCTGATATCAAACAAACGAAAATTCTGTTCTACCCCTGCCCCATTAATGCCGAAACCACTTATCAAAGGGTTACTTTTTTAGTTTCCCCTCATCTTTTAAATTATTGGACATTAAGTACTCCTGATTTTTTTTCTGGCATTTTCTTAATAAAGGTTTTCATGTCAACATGATCGTTACCGATATTACCAACTGTAGCGACTTAACTGAAACTGAGAACTGCGTTAGCAATTTCAATTTCCCAAATAATTATTTATTTTAAATTATTATACAACGCACTTTGTTTTAGTGTTAAATTAAATAGCTATTTAGATTGATATCTGGAACCAGAACTATCTATTTTTTTAATGATTCATGAATGTTTGGCTCTGTTTACCCACAAAAGCCAAGGTCAAAGTCCTCCTATGCGGAATTGGACAGTTCGTCCTAGGTGCTATTTTTATATTTTTTGGGCAAACAAAGCTCTTTAACCCAAATCTGAGACTGTTATCGTATTTAGCATGGTCAATTTACATATATATCCAAAATTTAAACGAAATCGAACGTCCCTCGAAAAATTCACATTTTTTTCCATACATACCCCTTGCGATTTTGAAGAAAATCTCGACCTCTTTGATTTCCCTGAAATTTTGAATATACAGTGACCGGCAGAAAGTGCGCAGCATATGGGAAAATGGTTTACCTTTGAATATAGCAAAATTATGTTATTGCATCATATCTCGGCATGACTTGAGATCAAAATAGCACTCGCGATTTCTGCCGAAACTCTCATCGTATACGAGGGAGAGTCAAAAATACAAAATTACGCTAAGAGTAAAGTACCCCCATTTTTAACATTAGACTTTTCTTTATTAACCAATAGTTCTTTGGTTTGAAAAATTAAAGTAAAATATCGAGTTTCATTCACTTTTGATGAAAAATTTCAGTTTATTGTTTATTCTGAATTACCCTGTATAAGAAACTGCGCGCTCATAGAATACGCAAATCCTACTCTCTGTAGACATCGTAACAGAAAACCAGAAATAATACGTCGCAAAAGTCAGCTACAAAAATAATATAGCTCTTGAAAATAAAAATTCAAGAATGTGAAATAATTTTGCTGCACAGCATATTTTACGTTTTCAGAAGGCAAAAAATTTTATTTAACTGAAATTGTGTGATTCATTTTAACTTAATCATCTTTAAAATTGTAATATTTTTTCATAAAATTAGCAACACTTCTCTTTATTCAGGTTTTAATAATAAACGCTTGACGAGAAAGAGCGACAAAAATAAAAAAGTTAGTCTCAGCATAATCCTCGACATATTTTTTCGACGATGTTTTTTTGTACTACATGTGTTTGATTTTAAAAAACATGAACTTAATTCAATAAATGTCATTTAGACATTTAGTTTTGCTATCAAAATGGAAACGGAAAGATTATCGATACAAGAAAACACACTAATTCGTGGTGAAAATTACTATAGCTATCGCGAAACAGCAAATAT
Source organism: Holotrichia oblita (assembly GCA_023690525.1). Taxonomy (NCBI): domain Eukaryota; kingdom Metazoa; phylum Arthropoda; class Insecta; order Coleoptera; family Scarabaeidae; genus Holotrichia; species Holotrichia oblita. The sequence continues at coordinate 193,684,578 of CM043016.1, read as the reverse complement.
TTTTAACAATAGACACAATAAAAATATTCACGATTCTACTGTATGCCGAATTGTGAACAAATTTAAACAGACTGGTTCGGTGGAAAGTAATTACAAGCAACCCCATGAGAAAAGTGTAACTAATGAAGAAAATAGTTTAAATGTGTTATTATCAGTAAATGAAGTTCCTACTATGCCATTATCTGAAAGAGAAGAAGTATTAGGTATTTTCGAAAAATCGATTAGAAGAATTCTTAAAAAAAAACAAGTACTTACCATATAAACCAAAATTCACCCATACTCTTCAACAAAGAGATCTAGATGCTAGAATTGACTTTTGTTTTTGGTTCCAAGGCAAGAAGGAAGATAATCCCCATTTTGGAAGTCAAATATTATTTACTGACGAAGCAACCTTCACAAGCAACGGTGTAGTAAGTTCTCAAAATTGTAGGTGGTGGGCTAATCAAAATTCGAGCGATATCTCGTCAATGCCAATACAGGTTCTCTCAGTGACATTTTGTTTTATTTAATATCTTGCACTGCTCACTGTATATTTTTTCTTGGTAGCTGATATGTCTACACGGGGCACATTCGGACAAATGAAAACAATGAAAATATACGGAACTGCCCCAGTGTGTTGCATAATAAAACAATTAATCTTTCCGAATGCTACAAACGCATGAACTTCTTCATTTCAAATGCAATTCATAGTCATATTACTAGGCTTCTATTGAGGTTATGTGCGAAACACAAATGTGAATTTCAAGACATCTAAATCCTTACGAAGTAAATTAAAAAACACTTACGTGAACTAGCGTTTACCGTAAATTCCGATTAATTGTCTAACAACATCAGCTATTGACAAAAAATTAAGAGGGCGAATATGTCAAAATGCGCATGCGCTAAAATTGTATTAACATGTTAAATTTTGTCCGATTATGCCCCGTGGCCGAACCTGCCCCGGTCTCCCTATTATGATTGTATATTTTGTAATAAATAAATGTTATGTATCTTATCTATCATCCGTTTACACTTTCTAATATTTAAATTCTTTCCTCTTCAGAATTCTGACGGTGAGTCTATAAATTTAATATCAGAAAATAACCTTCAGTCTAAGCAGTTTGCAATTTGTTTTCAAGATTTTCGTGCGAGTGATTTGGGCCCGGGGTATGTTCAGAAATTCGTCTCCCTACTTTAAAAATAGACTATAGTGTAGTAGTCAACAATAAAATGCACCGACGGCAGATTACATTTTCAACTAAATTTCAACAAATTCACCACACACAAGACAATACTTTTGTATACAGGGTGAGCCGTGAGGAATCGACCAAACTCTAGGATTGTATTCTACAGGTGATAAATAATGTAAAAAATTTTTATTTGTTTTCGAGTTATAGCATAATTAAAAATAAACTAAATTTCATACATTAAAGTTTTGGTGTTCTATTGTCGTTCTTTATAATATATTTACAAAAATACCGCCATTCATTTCTAAACATTTTCTACATTGTCTACCAAGGGGGCTGGTTGTCACGTTGATGTTTGATACTGTCAGCAGCATTCCTAATCCTTTGAATTAGTGCATCACGAGTGTCCACTTTTTCGTGAGATACACTTTATTTTTTTAACCAGCCCTCTAAAGAATAAAGTGCCGTGCGGTCTGGGGACCTAAAGGGCCAACCAATGTAACTAGCATGACCAATCCAACTCCCTGGAAACCTTTCATCCAAATGTTCTTTCACCGTACTAGTGCAATGTGTATTAGAGTCTGTGATGTGGAAACCGTTGACGATATTCATTAGCAGCAGCTGTAACATTCATATTAGCATATTCTAAATTATAATAAGTGTGCGTGGCATTTTGGTTTGTTACACTTTAGTCGTACAAACGTCAAGTCAATGTCAGAATACCCGAACAACAATGTTATAATTTACTCCAAGGTATAGGGAATATTTTTGATGATGACAGCGCCCTCACTATATTAACAATGAACTGGGGGTAGTGACATTAGAGGCATACATACATAATCATGATATACTAAATCTACATTTTTAATTACGCTATAACTCGAAAACAAATAAAAATCGGATAACAACATTTTAGTTTTTTTACATTATTTTCACCTGTAGAATACAATCCTAGAGTTTGGTCGATTCCTCACGACTCACCCTGTATAATAACGTATCGTCACTGGCAACATTCATATCGTACACTTATATAGTACGTTTCCAGGCCACATCAATTCACTTCAAAGTGACACTGCTTCTAACTACATCATTTTCCCGGCCCCGGGATACCTGACAGACCGAATAAAGAAGAGAAAGAATCTGCTCGACATATTCCCCCTTATCTGTACGGCATCCTCATTTGATGTTTCACTCTCCTGAAGAGTACATACATATACGTATATGTACCGATACGGCGCAGTGCGTTTCCTCAAAAACCGTCCGAATTGTATTATATTTGGTGGAAGAAGTCGGAGCCCCGACGTCGTCTCCATCAAACGGCTCCCGTCATTCGTACAATCTCTGACGGAAAAAAAAGGAGGAAGGCGAAAGGTCGAAGAGATCCTAGATTGAAAGCATTGAAGTGGCCGCCTAAGGGAAGGGGGAGAGATGGAGAGAAACTGTAGCTGGTACTACGCGTTCGCTTTACACGATTACCTCACTCTACGGGAATGATGTATATAACGAAAACACGTCACGCTTTTCTTCTGAACTGTGTTGGTTCCTTTACGTTCGGTGCGTGAAGAAAAAGCATCCACGTCGGCGTTTCCTTCGGTATACACGTCTCTGTGTATTGTGGGGAGGAATGTATCGCGGGATCTACTTGAATAAGGAACAAATTAGGTAGTGCTTTCGATGGAATATTGTATATGTAGTAAGAAGTAATAAGTTTAAAAGGGTTTGAAACTAGGATTTTGCAGAAAAATTATAACGAATTAAATTAAAATAGGAACACACGCATTACGGAGAGTAATTAGCGCTGATTTTAATTTCAAATTCCACATAATTGAATATGCAAATTCGCACGTATAAACCTCGAACTTAATCTAGCATATCCGTTGTTATAATTCCCCGAGCACGTTCGGTAAGCTATAAAGTATAATAGTTAAGCGGGCTTTTAAGATTGCAACCCCGTAAAAGTTTCAAGCTCGGCGGTTATATGCAACAGTTTGCCATGCACTCTAATATATTTTACGGCGCGGATCGCGTTTAATTATTTCTGAGCTCGCGAGTGTTAGGTTTAAAACCGCTTAAGTTATGTATATGGATTCCGACGTATTCATACACTCGATAATAGTAGAGCATAAATTCGATTCGATTATTAAGTTGATGCTGTTCTAAATAATGCAGTTTATTGCAATAACTTTACATCGCAAGTGATAAAATATCTACCGTAGTGTTATTGAATTTGATGTTACAGCAGCTACACTAGCCGCTTGCCAAGAATTTTACGATAAAATTATGTGAAACAGTTCTCGGGAAAATGACGATTTTTGATTTATACGCATTTACTTTACTTTAATAAGAAATCGGTATTTTAGAACTTGTCATCTGTCACATCGTTGACACATTGAATTTATTCGAAGTATGGAATACACGATTTTTTTTTATTGGTAAACCATTTTGCTTGTTTAAAACACGCAAACGTGTGCGTAAATCGATCATTAATAATCGATCATCATATTTATAGTCCGTGCTTGAGGTTGTGTCGATGGTTAAGCACGCGATTTTGACAAATCTGTCAGAATCGCGTGTCAAGCATCGACACAAGCTCCAGCACGGACTACAAAATGTTGCATAACACCACTAACACCACTGAAATATGACCTTAAAACACGCGCGTGTTTTAAAGTCACTAGAGGAAACGTCAACAATTCAAAAAGAAGTCAAGTATAAATCACGTCAACTAATTGATCTGACAAAACAACCTTTTACCAATAACAAGTTATTAATAAATTTGTCAAAAACTGTAATGACATGTTTTATAATAATTTTATCGAAAAAACTTTAAATGAATGTGAAATGTGCAATTGATATTATTTGAAAAATTATAAGTAGGTAAACTGTGTGCCTACGGACGAAGTCACTCGACGTGGACAGCTAAAACCTGTCAAACTGTCATAATTATGATAATTTGCTGGTTTTACACAGATCGTAGCTGTCAAAACTACAGCTTATACAGCGTGTCCGCGTCGAGTGACTGCGTCCGTAGGCACACAGTTTACCTACTACTATATCCTCGATTTTACACCAATAACTCAATGACTGTTGTGAAAGACTTTCTACAAATTAGTTTTAATTTATTCATCTCCATGGCAACCAATGGTCTACTAATGTCACATCTGATCACAAGTATTTTACATGATATTCATATTTCTATTTTTAGTATTAAAACCAATAAAACATACTTTTAAAATACACAAATAAAAAAAAATAGTATAAAGTATTCGTGGATATACAGCGTTAGTAAAAAGTCCCGGAACGGTCGAATAACTTTGTTATTTGAAAATTATGATTTCTGAAATTTGGTATGGGGGTATAGTTAATATAAATGCATTTTATACAATACAGTTTATATTTTTTCACTTCCGGTCTAATCGGCAATACGTCCAACTTTTTTTTTTAAACGGAACGCCCAGATTTTTTTAACACTTTTGAATGCAAAATAAAAAACTACGTTCAGGAAGTATTAAAATGTTTATTTTTATTCACAAGAAAACAGTTAAAAAATTAAAAAAAGTGTCCTAATACAGAAAAAACAAGGTACCTTTGAAAAAAGTTGTTGTTTAGTGTTTGCATTCTTTTTGCCGTCACATTTGACAATTTTAAAAGCGTTTTAACTTTTGCATCGCTATAAATTTACTTATTTTAGACATTGACACATTTGAAAATGGCAGTAAAACTTACTGAATCAGAACGAATTGAGATATTAATGATGCGTGGGTACGATGATCGTCAACGTTCTTTTGAAGAGGTTCGTATTTTGTTTAATACTGTTTATCCGGATCATCACATTAGTAAAAGTACGGTATGCCGAACAATTCAAAAGTTTGAAGTCTTTCGTCAGGTGAAGGATTTACCTAGAATGGGACGTCCATTAACAGCAACAGATGAAGCAACTAGTTTGAATGTGTTACTTGCAGTGGAAGAAAATCATCACGTGTCCACAACAGAATTAGGTCAAATTCATGAGATCTCTCAAAAATCTGCTGATAAGATTCTTAAATCAGCAAGAGTGAAAGCCTATAAAATGTATCCCGTCCATGAGTTAACTGAAGATGATCCAGATCGTAGACTACATTTTTGCGAAACAATGACGGAATTGATCGAGCAGCAGCCTAATGTTTTAGATCACATCATTTTTTCAGATGATGCAACGTTGCAACGTTGCAATTGTCGCTACTGGTCAATTGAAAATCCGCATTGGATTGAACAAGTCCATACACAGCGTCCTCAAAAGGTGAATGTCTGGGCTGGTTCTGTTGGAAACAACATCATAGGACCATTTTTTATAAGAGGAAATTTAACTGGCAACGTCTACTTAAATTTATTGCGAAATGAGGTTGTTCCAGCACTCGCGGCCCTCTTTCCAAATGCAAACATAGGTGATCACACTAATGCACATTTTTGGTTTCAACAAGATGGAGCTCCCCCCCCATTTTGCCCATAATGTCCGCGATTATTTGAATGAAATTTTTTCCGGAACGTTGGATCTGACGTAGAGGAGCAATCGAATGGCCAGCGCGTTCGCCAAATCTCTCGCCATTAGATTTTTTCTTTTGGGGTCACTTGAAATGTCAAGTGTACAAAAATCGTGCCCATAATCTTGAACAATTGGAAGAGAGAATAGTTCAAGAAGCCAATCGCATCACTCCAGAAGAAATACAAAATTCAATAAGAAATTTTACTGACCGTTTACATTTTTGTCAAATTGTAAATGGAGAGCATTTTGAACAATTATTGTAATCGCAACCTGAATAGAAAAGTTGGACGTATTGCCGATTAGACCGGAAGTGAAAAAATATAAACTGTATTGCATAAAATGCATTTATATTAACTATACCCCCATACCAAATTTCAGAAATCATAATTTTCAAATAACAAAGTTATTCGACCGTTCCGGGACTTTTTACTAACGCTGTATATATTTCAAGCACTCCGGCTTCGCCGTCGTGCTTGAAAAATCGCGCGTGTTTTAATAACCCTATTACCCACTCATACTTTAATATATCGGGAGAGCGAGATTGTTTGAACGCATTTGGCAGCTCTGGTACATGAATATCCTTAACCTGCCACTAAATATCCAACCTAGCATGTGACATTCGCAACAACTATGAAGTTAGCTGATCCAAGTCAGGAATGCCAAATGCGTTCAAACAATCTCGCTCTTCCTGTACTATTTTATACGACTATTACTCAGGGCCGTAGCTAGAGGGGGGCTGGCCAGGGCTAAGCCCTGGTAAAAAAAAAACGAGCCCTGCCCAAAATGACGCGCTTTTTGCATCCGATTATACGCTTGGATGTAGCACTGCAGTTATTGAATTTGATATTACATACTCATGACGTAACGGATAAGATCCAAAAATTCGACTGTATGTCAGTTATTTGAATCGTAACCATGAACATTTTAGAATACATTTCATTATGCACGCATTGTCTGAGCAACTTGCTAAGCAACCCGTGCTAAATTAAAAATTTCTTCAGATAATAACTCTTTTTTTAGCACTTGCATATTTTTTTAACTCTGAAGTATTACTTCTACGGCATGCTGTTGACCAAGATCCTGTAAAATTTGTATGATATACAGCATCTCTTGCTGTTTTAAATGGATTTTCTCTTAAATAATCTGGTAAAAATTCATCTAATTGTTGATTTGCAGTTCTTGGTCGCCCTGAACCTTCTCTCCTTTTAACACTTCTATTTTCTTCCGATTTTTTCTTAACATTCAAAACGGTAGCTTTATTTATATTAAACATTCTAGCTACATTTCTTATGGACCATCCTTCTTCAAATTTTGATAATATCAATACTTGATCACATTCAGATAATTTCAACATGTTGATCAATTTTGAATGATTTCATTAAGGTCAGTAGTTTGCCTGTCATAGTTCTTTTTTTTTCAGAAACATCCCCCACCTTATGAAGATACGCGAGCCACCGTGTAGCCTTTCCTTTCGATAGAAATAAGATACCATATAGTGATTTTTAAGTATCTCGATCGTTTTTTTTTGATTTGGCCACTGAATTAACAAAATGATGGTCAATGTCTTCGATATTCTGCAGAAGCGGAGGTAAATCCATGAATCTCGATATTTGAGCAATGTGACAGATGACGATATTTGATTATACTATTATGATGCCCCGATCAAGACTCAAAACAGAGTTTGGGTTTTTGATGCAGTCAGGACAGCTGTCAGAAGATACCGATCAATAAAGCAAAAAATGGCACACAAAAGACAGTCACAGCTAAGTGGTACTAAGAACAGTGCCTACTTGAAGATATTAAATCGATGAAGAAACTGCGACCAAAGCTTGCAACGAATCAGCATTTTTCTTACAGTCCGGACTTTGCTCTCTGCGACTTTGCGTTGTACCCAAATGTGAAAATGAAGCTGAAAGAGAAGTGATTTTTTCAGTGATGAGGATCTTCCAAGGGGTTGGGACAACTAGTTTGTCTTACTCGCTGATGAAGCTTGGCAGAGCTAGTTTAAGAGTTGGTTTCGGAAGATGGAGAGGTGTATTGAATATGGCGGCAATTATTTCGACTTCCGACTTGCAGCGAACTGCGATTTGAAGGTGATTACCACCTTTTAATTAATATCAAGATTATTCAGCTTTCTGTAGGTTTACCCAGTAGTGTAAGTTAGATTCCCGGGAATCTATACCCCCAGAAATGAAAAAAAAGTGTCTTCAGCATTGGAAAAAGGGAGAAGACTTCCTGGAAAGAAGTTCTTTCGCTCAAATTGGAAAAAACATCTTCAAAACTATTATGAAGCCGACTTTCTGAAACCTGCCAAACAGAGTCAAATTAAGCCAAGAGCAATCTCCTTTTATATATTTAGGATGAGCATTCGAGAGAAATGAAAATATGTTTAACCAAAAATAAATACAAACTTTATTCCTCGAGAGTCCTAAACATTTTCCACCCATATCATTCTGTTAAATTTAATTCTCGGAAACACATGTAAAATTCGACACACCAGCACCTTTCCCGCGCTTATGTCGTTGATATATTGCATTAACATTCGTCGATGTTAAACATTCATCCGCGATTGGATAAAATATCGATGCGTTTCAGGACGAATTACGACCGAAGCAATTAGCGTCGGTAAATAAAACATATATTAACGAAACCGCGGACGCCGTGTGGCTTAGAACATTGTTCGAAATTCGCAATTCAATGACAACGTAACGATTATTCAGCTTTTGGGACGTCGATTGAAACCGCCGCCACGTTAATTGGAGATGGAGGACAGGCTAGGAAATTTTGCGTATAATTAAATCCGAATATAAGTTTATAATTTTTTTGGGTTTATGTGTTATATTTCAGGCGAAAAAAAGCGAATTAAAAAGTATTTCATTAGGATGTTATATAATGGGGGAACACAAGAGAGCTTCCTCATTAATTCTATTCTTTCGTTGTGTTAATGAAGCTGATGAGGTGTTGTAATGGAATTTTTGTAATTATAACAAAAAGGAATTAAATTACGCGTTTTATGAATTGAATCTATCTTCGTTCTAGCAACCGGAAGAGAGAAAAGAGTGAGACCCAGAATGCAATTCCTCAAGGATCTCTATATCTATTGTGATCTCCAGATTTGCAGGCGTGGAGAAGGTACGATTTGCCTATTTCGATATCTAAATGCCGTGCGGTGATGTACTCTAGAAAAACAACTACGATGAGGAGTATAGATGTGTTACTAGTGGTCTCAATTATTCCGATCAGCTCTGAAGCAAAATTGTTGGGTATCACAATAGATAACAAATGGAGTGCCTTGACGAATGGGTGGAACTTTCTCGGTAAGGGACCTGTACAGATTAGTAGAAGGAACTATCGTGTTAATATGGGTAATTTGAATATACAGACGTGGCAATCATACTATCCCACTTGGACTAGTTAGGAATGCTTAGTTATCCACTCTTCTAAAATTTGAACATGCCTATAATATTATCAATCTTCCCTAATGCTTCCAAAACCCCTTAACAGGAACCAGGAGGAGTTGACGTCTTTGAACCAAGAATGAACATTACTAGTGCCGAGATCATTGCCGTCTTGGAAGCTCTGAAAATAGTAGAAGAGAAAATGGGAAAAATGAGAAAACGGGAAAATGACTCCCAAAATGCATTATTGGGCATCAACAATGCAGGTATTAATGCCTTTCTGGGTAGACAGTAGCAACAATTAAGTTGAAATACCACACGATCACAGAAAGGGGGTTTAATATAAGATTCAACCGGAGAAACATTAAAAGCAATGAAACAGCAGATAGATGAACTTAACGCTATGGTTTGAGAAACTGTCACACCCCTTTCCATCTAAACAAAACCGAAATCAAGGATTCCCTCAACTGTAGTTGTGGCAAAGTCGACGACTTGCAACATTTAATAGTTGGAGCATATTTATCTCTCGAATGACCTCTACGGATTAATAAGTCAGTCTAGTAAATCAGAACTTGCAATCTCCCTCAAATGTGATCACCTTCGTGGGTAATACCAACAAAGAAACGATTACGAATTTTGGTGAACGATGAACAGCTCTTGGAAAATATCGACGCCGCCAATATGTTTAATAAGTATTTCAAATCTGTACCTAGCCAATTTAAAAATACTATGTCTATAACGTGTGCCAAATCTGAAAGCTCTAGCATTCCTTCATTACAGAACTCCTTCTATCTTGAACACACAACATCTAACGAAATGGAATTTCATATATGCAATCTCCATCATTTCAATTCGTCCGGATATGATAATATATCCAATCATCTCCTTAAACAAATGAAAGAACATGTTTTAGTACCACTAACGCATATAATCAACTTGAAGGAGTTTTTACATGGCACTAAAATATTCTAAAGTGATACCACTACACAAAAACGGTAAAAGAGAAATGATAGAGAACTACCGTGCCATCTCTTTAGTGTTTGGTTTCTCCAAATTATTAGAGGGTGTTGTCAGCGACAGATTGTTCATTTCTGACATTTCTTGTGAATATTTTAGAGAGGAGTTTGTCTTTTATTTCCATGGCCTACTACTTGCCTTCTTATCCAAAGCAAGCGATGCATTTTTAAATGGAGATATATGAATTTTCCTGGTTTAGTATTTTTTTAATAATTTGAGTTAGGAAAAAGATTTTAAGATGCGGCTTGCGCAAGCTTATTGGTTGGTCATTTGTCTATTTTCTAGTATAAAAAAAGTCATATCATCGCATTTAAATTTTTTGAGAAAATCCAATATTTTGGTTTTAATATCGAATAACGCCCTCTATCGGCGGCCGTGTAGGTCACAATTGTCATGATGATGATGAGAAACCTAAAAGCCCAAGAAATGCTCTTTTCAATGATACCAAATTTATCCAAATCCATTAAGCCGTTTCGAAGTTACAGGCATTTATTTAAAACAACATTCAAATACCCCCCACCACTTTATTTCGAAAGATAGAGAAAAATTGTTTTTACAAAAAATGTTTGACTTTAAGTTAACATTAAAACGCAAATACCTTTTTGTTATATTCATTGGAGAAAATCGCGAGAAACGTAACTTTATGTAATTCAAGATGGTGGAAACGCCCACTGGCGGCCATCTTGGAAACTTGAAAATAATTTCCAGCATTTTCCCTTGCCCACTTTACCTATAAAAATTTTTACCGTAACTCTCTACGATCATTAGTTTCTGAGATACAGCCGCTTACCTCGCTTATTTGCCCACCCTGTACATAGCCTGTATGTACCGGGTGGCCAACTAAGAAGGTCGCTCGGCTATATCTCAGGAACGGTTTATAGTACAGCTTTGGGAAAAAATTATTGCTGACTAAAATGGCTCCGAGAAACGTCTGGATATTATTTAGAAAAGTGTAGGATGACCGCTAGAGGGCGTAACCGATCACCGAAAATTTTAATTCTTATTTTACGCAAAATTTACCAACTTAAGGTCTATCATGAATATAAAAATCGGAATCTTCTGAAAACTTTGCATATTTTACATCGGATGACTTTTTTGTATTTTGTCAAATAAGGGGAGGGGAGGAGGGAAAACTTTGTATTGAAAGAACGCTTACAACTCCGGTTCTGTTGAACCGAATTTTGCAAACATAGTGTCGTTGAACGCCGCATTAAACCGCCAATCTAATGCTTACAAATTCGAACCGATCTAATAAGTGACGTGCATGCTAGAGGGCGCTGTTTAAATTTTTTCGGGAATTTTGTTTTTCTCGAAAATATTAGATGGAAACATACATTTTTGACAACCAATTAAAAAAGTATGCTAAATTACCAACAAATCAGCGAAAACTGGGTATCGCTGTCTTTTACCAATCCGAAGATATTATCTTGTTCGTCACCGCTAGAGGGCGATAAAGAAATTTAAATACGTAGTCTCTATGATTTTTGAAAAGAACAGTTTCGTGTAAGGTTATATTTATGCTCACACTATACAATAATGAATTGAAAGCTTAAGATTTTAGTGAAAAGCACAACGGTATAATTCAAATAAACAACGCAGACTTTCACTCTACAACGAGTGGATGGAACAACAGTCTCTATTTCTGTCTTAGAAATACTTTTAACAATATTTCCTATTCCCACCACCAAGTTGTTACGAGAAATACACAGAATTCTTAGTCACCCTGTATTATTTCAGTTATAAACTGTATCAAATTAATGAAACTAACTACATAAATATACGAACACACAAATAATACTTAATAAAACGATACAAATTAAAAGAACTTCATTAAAACCGACAAAGAAGTACAAAGAGTTCATTCGAAATAAATAGTTTAAGGGGAATTTTAGATCTCATTAAAAGTACATCTTTTAATTTAAAACTTGTAACGAAGTTCCTATGTAATTCCGATCTTAAAGCAGCAACATTGCAATTCAAAGTTTCGGTTTGTTGAGCTACCTTTGCTACCCTCTTGTTTCTTCCGTTTCAGTTTTAATTTCCCTCTCATCCTCTTTTTCCTGTTTTTTTTTTTTATTTTAATTGGACATGCTCGCAGAGATATATCTTCGTTTACAACCAATTTAGCCGTCCCCGATATTGGTAATATCAATTTTAATTTATGATATTGATATTTATGATTTTCGCGATCTACAATTGATTAACTTCAATCAAATGATTTATTTGGATAAAATAGATGATAAGATTAAATTTCTCAACTCTGCTATACTCGGGTTATTCGATAAGCATGCGCCTGTTCGCACACGCAAATTTACTAAACCCTACGCGCCCTGGCTAACCGACAATCTTAAGTTCATGATGCGTCTTAGAGATAAAGCGAAGGCGAAATTTAGGAGATCTGGGTCGATTGGTGACTGAGAGTATTATAAATCATTGCGCAATTTAATAACTTCTACCGTCAAGCGGGAAAAAAGGCATATTTCGAATTTATATCTCGTGGGCGGTGTGATTCTTCTATCTGGCACCACCTTTCATGTATCAGCTATCAAACCAAGCAGAAAGTGAATCTTCTGGCTCACCTAACTAACGTCAATGACATTAACAATTATTTTGTCACGTCTCTTCCGCGACCATCTGCGGCGTGGCCACCTGATGACCCGGATGGAGTTATTTCTAATACTTTTTATTTTCATACCGTGAACACCAATGATATTCAAAATATCATTAACAAAATCAAAACTAACGCTGTTGGATATGACAACATTTCAATACAAATGATTCGGCGTTGTTGCCCGCTCATAACTCCATAGATTACGAATATAATTAATACAAGTTTGCTAACTGGTGTCTTCCCAGATGGTTGGAAGCATGCTGTTGTGATTCCTTGCCCTAAGGGCGCAGAACCTAAAGATTTTAAAGATTTAAGTCCAATAAGCGTCCTACCTGTGCTGTCCAAGGTGTTGGAGCGGGTCATGGAGCAGCAGCTGAAATGCTATATAAACTCACATAATTTACTACCTGAAGTTCAATCTGGCTTCAGGAGTAATCACAGTTGTGTAACAGCACTTGCAAAGGTAACTGATGATATTTTATTAGCTTCGGACCAGGGTCTTATTACAACTCTAGTCTTACTTGATTACACAAAAGCTTTCGATACGGTCAACCATGCTACCCTGCTCAGGGTGCTTGGGAGTGTGGGCTGTAGGGATGCCAGCCTACGTCTCTTTGAAACTTTTCTATCTAACAGATCTCAGACTGTAAAAATATCTCATGATATCTCATCTCCGTTATCATTGTCTCAGGGGGTACCGCAGGGTTCTATTATCAGTCCTATTCTGTTCTCATTGTACACGTCGAAATTCACGTCTGCTCTTGAGCATTGTACCGCGCACTTGTATGCAGACGACACACAGATTTATTACTCTTTCAAGCCGTCTGACTGGCGGGAATCTGTCTCTAAAATTAATAGCGATTTACAAATCCTACACGAGGTCTCCTCAGCTCACTCCCTAATGTTGAACCCGACGAAATCGCAGGTAATACTTTTCGGTAGTCGGAGAGCTTGTGATAGTCTGACACCAGAAATAGCTGTACAGATTGATAATATAAAACTTCCAATTGTAAAAAAAGTAAAAAACCTCGGGTTGATAATAGATAACACTTTTCGCTATCGCGATCAGATTTCTAAATATATAAAAAATGCCTACATTAATTTGAAAAAACTATATCCTTATGGGTCAGTTCTACCGGTAAAAGTTAAGAAACTCCTGTGTGAGGCTTTTGTTTTATCTCAATTCAACTTTTGTGCACCCTTATATCACCCTGCTATTGATAGAGCTACTGCTTGTCGCATACAGAAGATGCAGAATGCGTGCCTTCGCTTCATTTATGGTATCCGAAAATTTCAACATATTTCACATAAGATAAAAGACTCTGGATGGCTATCGATGGAGCGAAGGAGGGATCTGCTTACTTTATGCTTATATCACAAGATCTTGTAGTTCAAATCCCCGCCATACTTGTATAATAAAATAAAGTTTCGAACCGACGTGCATACCCTGTCCACTCGGTTTCGGGGCTTGATCTCGCCACCTCTCCACCATACCGCACGTTACCAAAGAAGTTTTACCTTCTCGATTTATAAAATGTACAATGCTCTGTTACGAATTCAAAAAGAAACTGGGTGGCTTTCTCTCTCGGCTGTGATCTAATGTAGTGTATGTATGTGATCATGCTGCAAGTAAATTACTTTAATTTACCTTGATTTTGTGGAAGGACTGCCTTCACGCTTTGAGCAATCGGTGTTTAGCTTAGTTATTAGTATTGTTAGTTATAGGCATTAAATAGCATATATTACTTCTCCTTTCTTTTTTTTTATTTATTACTTACTTATGTAATTATGCTTACTTGCTTTCTAATGCATTACGTGGTTAGGCATGAGCAGGAATGAGCAAAGATGCTCCTACTGGGTCTCGCCACGTGTTTGTATCCCAATCAGCTTTGTATGTCTCATAGTTAGTTTATTTTGTTTATCCTATGCAGTTCTTGATGATTTTAATTTTGTATAAATACATATAATACATGTAAATTGGGTGCAATAAAGCCATTTATTATTATTATTATTATAAATCGCAAGAGAATTACGTTTGAATCGATACGTATAGAATTTACAAACAAACTAAGCTTATAAATGTTGTAATTATGCACAACATAGTGCTCGCTATAATTCCTTCATTTTATTCTATACCTACCTATTATTTACTTCATCGTTTCGTCTACTCCATTAAAAAATTACGCTTCTATCCTCGCTTGTTGGGAGAGCACGTAGCGACTAGTCAAAGGTCTTACCTTTCCTTTGTCATCGAACTATTTTCATAATTACACAACGCTGTCCAGGACGAGCGCAAAAACCCTTAAAAGCTCCAGCCTCCGACTATTAGAGCTTCCGCGTGTAATACGCTAGTGCTCACATTTACAAGACTAATATTACCTACACGAGAACGTGAGCATTTTTAAAATGCAGAACGTACTGTTACTCGTTGTAATTTCGAGCTAATATGTACAGCGTCCTCATTTACATTTGAGCATACGTTGTATATTCATCTAGGAATGTATTGTGTGTATAATTTGAATGTCTGTACATATGTAGTTGATGATGATAAAATATAATGTCACAATTACATCTATGTATAGAGACGCATATAGAAAAAAGGTCGCTTGAGTGATCACAGTGTTAATGACAATAACTATCATCTAACTAACAATAATAAAAAAGTTACAAAATGTCCCCTGTGAAGGTCATGCTGTATATTTCTTAAAAAACCCTCACGTTTAGAATAAAAAAAAATATAAGAGACGTGTTTAGAATAAAACAAGCTGTCGAAAATGTATTTTAAAATAACGATATAGTAGCAGAAGAACGACACGGTCCCGTTGTTTCCGCTACGATGACGTTGGAAGATCTCCTCGTCTTCTCGTGTTTTGACTGCCAACTACGACGCGTATTGGTTGAGTAATGGAATCTCTACGTCTCTGTACAAATCCGTGTTGCGGATGAACCAGAGGGCATTTGCAATCATGCTTAAGATCTTGTTTTGTTGTGCTTCCAAACTTTTCAAGTGGGTGTTAGCAATACGCGTCTATAATAGAGCTCCCTATATGACAATCGAACAAGAGAACAGAGGAATAGATAAATGATAGATGATCCCATTGAGGTGTTAAGCTACGTCCGCTGATGCCATACTGGGCGACGAAACAAAATCTTCCATTCGAACTACAGCCCTGCAAATATGATCAAATGATCTTGACAATCTTAGGGTTGAACCCAACCACCACCATCTAGAAACACGGCATCCATCGTCTCTCTCGTCTCAACCAAAATTACGGATAGCCTCCATGACACTGAAGAGCTGAAAGCCCCTTGAGCTTGTGCTGGAGACAGTCAAGGATGATTGATTCGACAATTTTAGGGAGCTTAGACAGAAGAGGGGACCCTTAATCCTGGTCTCCTTTTAGAATGGCATGTTTCCATGCCTTAGGAAAGTATCCAAGTTCGAGGACGACATTGATGATCGAGGATAATCCTAGGAAAACTTTCCCTCTTAAGATTGAAGGGGGATTAGCCACGATAGCATCTACCTAATCAAAAATTTCATGCACCGATTGAAAATAGTCAGTCAAGACCTTAGCCTTGAAATCGGTATCATATACTCGGAGAGACTTTCCACCACCTCATCATCAAAGGTCCTACATACTCTTGCTAGGGCTGAACTATGTTCCTAAGCCCTCTCATCTACAGATGTTACAATCTATACCGGCTGCGGATGTGGTGTGTTTAAACGTAGTGGATCAGCTTATTATTATTATTATTGCGAGGAGGTTGCTGTTTGGTCCGGGTCCCGACGAAGAAGCAGGTGTTGGGCTCTTGCTACCATGGTACGAGGAGGAGACCTGTCCGGGTCCAGGCCAGCCGTTGCTGCTACAATGGAGTGTGAGGACTTCCCCATTCGGTCCAAAGTATTGGTAGCCATCTGCGTCCTGAATTGCCAGCTCCCTTCGAAGATTTTATTTTGCTGGGCCTCCAAACGTTTGAGACGTGTCTTCGCAACGCAGACCCAGGACAGGGCTCCATACGTAAGTATAGAACGCAGAAATATGGAGTACATCAAAAGTTTAAATCTCAGAGAAAGCAAGCTTTTCCTGCAGATAAAGGATTAGGCTATAGATCTAGCGGCACTAAAACGGTTTATAATCTTTGTTACGTGTTGGTGGAGGGTCAGTCTCCTGTCCAGAATCATTCCATTTCCACCACCTCTCTCTGTTGAACTAATCAAGGGCATCCTTCAGTCTTCCAGAAAGTAATTTGGATGTCATGGGGTTCAACATTCTCCGGCCTTTTTTTTTCTATGTCTCCTCTTATCATGCAAGAGAATATTAATCTCCGAAGGAAGCCATCTGTTAAATTATGGGACACTCATAGAGCGGTAGCACTACTTAAGCAGATCGAAATGGTGCTCGTCAGTCGCTCAGCAGCTGCTTCAAGGGAATATGTCGAGGAAAACAGTAGATGGAATTTTGGCAACCTACTCCTCAAAACCGCGACCAATTCACGCTGCGCCGAAAGGCACAGTCTAAGAGGGAAGTCTCCCCTGCAATGGTAATCAGGATTATGATCCACCCCCTTTAACAGGCGGTATTTTACTCTTTATATACACCCTGTATATATGGATATTCTAAAAAAAATGTGCATCATAAAAAATTTCAATTGAATTTTTTTAAATTTCTGCATTAACATTTAATAGACAAACATGTCGATTTGATATTAAAAGCTAACGAACCATCATGGAACAAGCGAAAAACAATTAAAGTTTTCCTTTGTTTGTCGATTCCGATAAGGGATGAAGCGCCTTCATCGGAGAGCGTGGAACTTTCCAATAACATTTTACAATCGAATATCATTATTCTTCAGCAATGCACACACTTACATATTTAACAGGGACGGCGGCGCTGAAAAAGCTTCGCGCACGAAGTTTCTGGAACCGATTTAAGGCTTTACTTTGCATTTTCGGCTCAGGCGAACTTTTTCAATTTAAAAAGTTTTGAAAAACTAAGAATTAACGATTTTTTTTGCTTCTATTTCGAAATATTTACATCTACTTTCGTGCTATATTGTGTGAAGTTAGTGGAAGTTTTCAAGGCGAGTGAGAGAAATGAGGGGATTGAATTAATTAAATTGTTCGCTTCAATTATGGTAGCCGTTCGTAAATTCTCATTCGCATAGATGTACATACAACGCTAACTACCAGAAAAATTACCTTTACTAAAATGTCTTTGCCTGAAGTCAAGATAACCTACAATAAGAAATAGTTGAAGCTGCATACAATCGAACCACAGTTGTGTTTAGCCTGTTGTAATATTCTTTTTAGATCGAACTACTAAATTTCACATTTTATTACCTTGTTTGTTCAGAAACGCTTACGATCTGTAGGTTACTAGTTTTTTTCTATTTACATTCCTCTATACCCAGCGATCCAACCTAAATATTAAACAATTTCCACCGCTTTATGGTACGTAATAAGAGAAGGATAATAGCAATTACACCCTGTATATTTTATGGATAGCGATCAAAACAATCTAGCATCGATACGACCTCCTATATCTCCTCACACTCGAAATCCTCATATTTTCTCTTATTTAGCAGCGAAGATTACCCTCGAAACGGAAAAATTTCTATATAAACATACATCTGGATGCCATCCGCCGATAAAAATTTATTTTTATTTTCGCCCGGATTTATCTCAACTACGAGATGGTTCCACGAACGCGTCCATAAAAACGTAAAATAGTACTCCGGGCGAAGGGAAAAACAACAGCGTAACCGTACCGTGCCGTAATGCACGGAATCAATAAATGGGGATAAATACGAAGCCCCAAGTATTGTTAGTATGGACAGTAAGCCGGGATAGCTGTAATTTTTCATTGTTTAATGTTGTGTTTTCTTTCTACGATGTCAATGATATAAATAGTGGTGATAATAATAATAATATACAGTGTGCAAAAAAGACTATGGACTACCCCTAATAATTTGGTAGCCTTCAGGTTTTATAGAAAACCCTCGAATACGTCAATTTAGTTTTTCAGTTTCCCAAATTTTGACAAAATTATTTTATTTTCTTATTGACATCTGTCAAAAATGTGACGTCATCGACATTTTTCTTAAATGACAGTATGTGCTTGTTGAACTAGTGAGATTTTACTATCTTTGCGTTGTATTCGCAAATTCCTTCACCGTTTGCAAGATTTTCAGGAAATATGAAGAACATGGCAATGTTAAAAATTTACCTAAAAGTGGAAGGCCAAAGGTAGACGAAAATGTTCAGCTTGACGTCCTGTTAGCTGTGGAAGACAATCCCCATAGGGCCAGTCGGCAAGTAGCACTTGATATGGGTATAAGTCACACGTCTGTGCAAACAATTTGGCATAAAGAAAAATACTACCCGTACAAAGTTTTCCTGGTACAAGAGTTAAATGAAGATGATTTCGACCAAAGACTGCGTTCTGCGAAATCTTGCAACCACTTTGTAATCAAGATGAGAACTTTGCCGCTAATATTTTATTTACGGATGAAGCAACTTTTTACCTCAATGGTACTGTAAACAGGCAAAATTGTCGATATTGGTCTCAAGAAAATCCACATTGGATTCAAGATCGCCTCAGAAACTTAATGTATTGAAAGATAGAGTGATAAGACCATTTTCCTTTCAAGAAAATCTTACTGGTAAAGTCTACCTAAATTTTTGTCAGTTTGAACTTCTATCAGCTTTAGTCACTCTGTATCCTGACCACAATAATCCTGATTTGCCCAGTCCAGAAATTTGGCTCCAACAATATGGACTCCAGCCCCACTATGCAAGAGAAGTTCCAGAATATCTCGATTTGATGTTATTCTTTTAATGGGAGACAATTTATGATAATTTTCACAATTGAACGGCCGCCATTTTGAAACGGAGCGACAGAATCGCATAAAAATCTAGGAACATACTAAGTGAAGCAAGTGGTACACTGTTATTTAAAAAAAATGTCGACGACGTCATATTTTTGACAGATGTCAATAACAAAACAAAATAAATTTGTCAAAATGTGAGAAACTGAAAAACTAAATTGACGTATTCGAGCGTTTTCCATAAAACCTGAAGGCTATCAAATTATTAGGGGTAGTTCATACTTTTTTTCCACACTGAATGTATAAACTCTATGCCGCAATCTGGCAGATAAAACGAAGGGTTGCATCCCAAACAGTATAGTAAGACCTAAAAGTCACAAAGTACATAGTAGTAAGTCACAAAAGTCACAAGCCACAGCCATGAGAACATGCCCAATTGCTGCCCTAGAGGTAATTTTAGACCTCACCCCCTTACACATAATGGTGGAGGGAGTTGCCCTTGCGGCAATGCACAGACTGACCATGATGGGGACTGGAAGAGGTGAGACTTCGTACCAGAGAGCGTAAACATCTCAAGAGGGGCTCCCCCACTTCCAAGTCTACTGAACGATGAAATTGTCAAAAAAATATAGCTTCAAAAAAAATTTCCTCACCAAGCTAAGCAATAAGAAAGAGTGGGTAGGAGAACACTCCACGTATTCCCTGAAAGAAAACAGTATCAAGCGATATGTGGATGGTTCTAAAACCGACAAAGGAGCAGGTGCAGAGATATTTGAGCCAGGAACCAATTATTCCGAGCCAATATAGATACACCCCAATGTCTTCCAAGCGGAGATCAATACCATTGGAAGATGTGCTCAACTAAACCTAGACAGAAACTAGCAGTCATAACAGCCCTGAGTTCTAAC
Organism: Holotrichia oblita; assembly: GCA_023690525.1. Lineage (NCBI taxonomy): Eukaryota > Metazoa > Arthropoda > Insecta > Coleoptera > Scarabaeidae > Holotrichia > Holotrichia oblita. The sequence continues at coordinate 193,664,125 of CM043016.1, read as the reverse complement.
ACTATTAGCTCGAAATTAGTCTGGGAATGTCTTAACAGATTAAACAACCTATGCACGGAAAACAGAGTTGCATTATGCTGGATACCAGGACATACTGGTATCAGAGGCAAGGAAGAAGATAATTTACTCCATTTGTGGGACCCAAACCGTTCTGTCGTATAGGGATGAGCACCTACAAAAAAGAACTTAAAGACAGAGAAGAGAGGTTCAGATCATTCCTCTGAGAAGAATCTCCCTGGTCTGAGACACTTCAAGATCTTCCTTGGAAACTACAACAACCTTGCTAGAACTAAGTAGAAACAGACTACACATTTTTATTGGGCATTGTCACCTTGCGGAACACATGAGGATAGGTCTAAAGCAGAATAGCGACTGCAAAAAAAATTCACCGGCCTGGAAAGCCGAGTCAACTATCTCGGCAAAGACGTCATAGACGAAGAAGCTGAAGCTCTTAAACTATCACAGCTAATGCAGTTTATTAAAGCTCTTAGACTGGATGGAAAGCTTTGAGAGCGCCCGTACCCCGGCAGCTTATAGCTCATGCAAAAGGGGCACAATAAATTAATAAGTCGAACTAAATCGAAACGTCTTTGGTTTTTGACGAACTGTAATAAACCGATGTCAATTTACGATGTAACCACATATATATATGGGCAAAATTTATCCTAAAGCATTTTAACCAGAAAATATAGAATCTGAGAGGAGACCGTGAATTTTTAACGTCAATTTCGACTGATAAGCCTTAAGCAAGGGATGGAAGGTCGGAGGTGCTTCAAATAGAAGAGCAAGCAGCAATAGAAGAGGTTAAAATTAAACCCAAACATGTACAGGTTAAAAAGGAAGCCGCAGAAATTGGCAAAAAATAGTTTAGAAAATGAAGAACTCGTTGTTATTGGAAGGTTCACAGTCAAGCAAAGATAAGTAAATCACACGGTGCTGAATATCAAAAACTTCTAGATGAACTCAAGGCGCCGCCCTTGCTTCAGCAAGGACTCGATGGACTCTGATAGTCAGACAACACTGAAAGCGATGAGTTAGGCAAGCGCTGAGTCAAAGCTGATTTGGAATTGCGTAAGAGCCCTAAATGAGGTGGGCACTCAAAGGAAATTAACTTTGGCCTGGGCCCCTTAGCCACACGGCCGTGAAGGGAAACGAGGCGGCGGATGAGCTAGCCAGAAGAGGCTGGTCAAGACCTTTCATAGGAGCTGGCCCTTCCTTCGGCATCACCAAATTGTAAATTAAAAAGTCCATCTACTTTATAACAGGTCTAAGGAATGGTGGAAAAGATCACCAGGACAAAGCCAGGTGATGGAGTTCATAAGGGAACAAAGGCCTGAGTTTACTGAAGACTTACTGAGTAAAGACAGGAAGACTCTCAAAGTGATAGTAGGTCTGTTGACCGGTCATGGTTGATGCTCTCTACAGATTCTGTCAAGAGGAAGAAGAAATCCCAGTTCATATTTTGTGCCACTGAGAGGGCTTAGCGAGGATAATTTTTCTAGCAATGGACGTAGAAAACCCCACAGCTAACAACTACATAAAAGAGCCGCTCTCGAAAATAATAGACCTAATTAAGAAGGCAAAATTAGACAACCGAATTCTGAGTCTGCTTAAAGATCATTAATGTTTTTAATTTTAAAAGATGGTCTGTTAAACACATTGGATTTAAATAATTTCTTCTAAAAAAAAATTTTCACAATTTCAATTTATAAAACTAAATCGAATAGACGTTTATTACAATTTGACATCTGTCGAATCATTTTAATAGCTGTGCTCTTTACTACAACTATAATAGTTGCAACAGAAACATAAACCCTTTCAATAGTTTAAACAACAAAACTGCATTAAAAAGCCTATCCTTACTCCAAAGCACAGCTGTCTATTTAATTTGACACCTGTTAGAAATCATTCAAACATCACAGCTATCAAAGTTCTAGCTTTTCTTTTATATGTCAGTTATAATAATTAAAGATGTAATTAACAATTATTAGAAAAAGTTCTAAGAAAAGTAACTGTCAAAATGTTGTCTAATACTAATACTTAGAAAGGAAAATTATAATACGGTTTCTAATTTGACAGCTGTCAAAAGCATCGCAATAACTATTATTATAACAACTGTAGAAAATAATTCAACAGCATGACAATTAGAACAGTAAATAACATGGAAAGCAATTGTTTGTGTAATTTGACAGCTGTCAAGTATATTTAACAACTATACCTTATTTCAAAAAGGGAGAGACAACATCCTGAACAGACTCAAATGACACATGTTTGTTATTGGCTGAAAGGAGGGAAAATCACATTATGCAACGTTTTGTTATTTCTGTTCATTGTCAAACATTCTGACATTGTTTATACCAGAGGTGTTTTTTTTTTTTTTGGTGAGGTGAAATCCTTGATGGACGCTGTATGCTTAGTTCTATCACATAACAGCAGTGTGGGACTCCCGTGCGGGTTGTGCAATACACGGTTTACCCACCAAAACACCTCTCTTCACATTCGTGCGTCCGGAAACCGCCCTTTGGCATTACTTCGGATAGCACGACCAGCCTCCGATCGCCTTTCCCTTCCTATGCCTGCTATCTGCCCTCCATTATTCCCTACGCGGTACTGTTTGTTTGATTGCTAGCATTCTTTAACTCCCTTTCAATTCTTTCTCTGTCTGTCAGGACTTTCTTAATTTAGCCAACTACCATGTTCCAGTGTGCCTCGGATCTTGTCATAATAGTGATTATGTTGGCACTGGTCACTACCTGTCCTACATCGGACATCAATTTCTTCCCATCCCCTGCAGGTTAGCAGCGCGTGTTCTGGCGTATTAGTTGATTTGCAGTATATGCAATGGTCCTCGGGTGTTATTTTAAATCTCTTTGTATATGTGCGGAAGTGCCCATGGCCCGAAAGAAACTGGGTTAGGTGGTAATCTGTTGTACGGTGTCTACACTCTGCCCACCGTATCAAATCGGGGATAAGGATCCTCGTCCAAACAGCTGTATCCCTCTCCTCCTTCCATGTCTCCTGCCATTTAGCTAGCGTAGAGCCTCTTATCGTTCTCTTGTTTGAAGTCTGCTGTGACTCCCTCAGATTGAATAGTGTTCCTTGTTGTTCTAACAGTAGTGCAATTGGGGGCATCCCCGTAATGGCTTGTACTTCAGCTGTAGAGATGGTCCGATAGCCACTTGCTACCCTTAGGAGTTCCCTTCTTTGCAATCGCTCCAAGAGGTTCCTGTTCTTTTTTATCTCCAAAGCATGCGACCAGGCTGGGCTAGCGTAGATGATTTGGGATTGGACTACTCCATATAATGCTACTCTCTTTTTGGAAGCCGATCCCCCTACATTGGGCATGAGTCTTGCCAAGGAGGCTAGACTACTTTCCGCCTTCTGAGCTACGTATTTAATGTGAGGTACAAAAGTTAATCCATCGTTCAAAATGACGCCTAGATATTTCAGTTCCTTCTTGAGGAGGATCTTGTTGTCCAGTATATTGAAGCAGATGTTGTCGCGTTTTCTTGGCCCCTTGAGGATTGCAGCTTCGGTCTTATGAGGAGCTATTTCTAGTTCGTGGTCTTCCATCCGGGCAGCTAGGACTTCGAGTGACTCATTGCTTTTAAACATAAGATCTCCCTGGTCCTCGGCCTCTATACTATTATGGCGAAATCGTCGGCATATGCCGATGAAGTTACCCTTTCCGCAAGTTCTAGTTCAAGAACACCGTCATATAAGATGTTCCACAGTTTAGGGCCCAATACAGAACCCTGTGGAACGCCTGCACCCACATCCAGCCTGGATTTGCCTAGGATGACCTTCCGCTCCTTAAAGTAGTCCACAATGGTATTCACCAGGTATATCGGTATCTTCTTGCTTATCATAGCTTCTATAATCCGGTTCCAAGAGGCCGAGTTGAAGGCGTTTCTAATGTCGAGAGCAACCACAGCCACCCATCTCTCCTTGGACTCCCTAACTATGTCTACGACCGCTCTTATTGCGTGCGTTGTAGATCGACCTTTAGCGAAGCCAAATTGTCTCGTAGACAGGCCACCATGTATCTCAAGCTCTGTTTCTAGCCTATCCTTGATCATACGCTCATATAGCTTACCAAGGGCGCTTAACAAACATATCAGTCTATAGGACGCTGCCGAGTGCATTGACTGTCTCTTCCACAATAAGATGACCTTTGCTTCCTTCCAAGTTCTCGGGAACTCTTGGTTTTTTAATAACTGGTTCGAGACATCTAACAGGACATCAGGAATCGTACGCACTAGTGTTATGACAGCCTCGGTAAATAGGTGGTCTGCTCCTGGTGCTTTGCCAGTCTGCCAGAGGTGTATTAAGTTTTACTATATATTATTATTACATTAGTTTATCTATTTTTTGGTGTAGATTAGTTCTCGTTTACCTTCCTTATCAGTGAATATCAGATAAAATTTATTTTACAAATTATATATTGTAATTTGGGCTGTTGTGTGTAAATAAAGTTGGATATCATGACATGATGTGGACCTTGAAGAGAATAAGGATTCAGCCAGATAAGGTCACATATCCTACAGGATGAGAACACCATCTTTTTATTAAAACAATATTTTATTGGACATTTGATTTCCAAAAATGCCACCCAAATTTTGAAACTTGACGCCATTTGACAAACATCTAATGCGTTATTTCTAAACAAAATTTGAAAGTGATGTTTTTCAGAACATAAAATCTGAATAATCCAAGAAAATGTAATATGTCTCTTAAAATTATTATATTATTATACATCCGAAACCCAAAATAATTCATTCATGTTGGTAACTTCATAAACTGATGAGCTCGAGATCCGTTCCCTTTTAATAGAGGGCGGTACAGTTGCTCTTACTCCTTGCTTTGTGCATTCCTCAGAAAAATGATGGTAATATGCTGACGGGGGCGCATACTGCTTACCGCGTTAGGTAAACGATGTTCCGCTTCCACTGAAATATCACGCTGTGTCCCACCCTCCCCCTCGAAACCAAGGAAAGAGATATTCGCACTCATTGGATGAAATTTATCTAGAACGCGAGCGCATTATTCGCGCGTTACGCCATTAGGTTCAAAAGAACATTATCGTTTAGTAAATCGTGTTCATATTTTGCTGTTTCAAAACACCGATTAGGCGTAATTTCACTCCGTATTTTCTCACGAGCGCGAAATCGGAACCATGTTGTAGTAAATGGTTCGTTCGTTCGCAGAAGGAGAAAATGAGGAATTCCCCCGATTTCGCTAACTTTATCTTTTTTGTAAATCTCTATTATGAAGCTTTAGCTCAAAACTATAATGTATGCACGATTATATACGACTGATAATATTTCTATCCATTCACGGTAGACTACTTCAAAACTTTCTTATCTTCCTTCTTTTCCAATTTTTATCGCTGTTCGAATGCGGTCTCTTTAATAGTTCCGCAACAGACTCAACAGCCATCAGACACCCTTCATTTCCAACGAGATGCGCCTGATAGTACGAACTTTACGGTATAGGATCATTATTTACGCTCCATCAGAGATCAAGCTTCAAAGGGTAAACGTCAAAACCTATTATCGACTTTCAAAGTAACTTCAATCAAGACCGTTTGCGAAATAGTAAACATCTTACGGATACGACGAAGAAACGCCGGTATCGCCCGTTTTCGATGGAGTAACAACATAAAGTTTGAATTAAGTTTCGTATACGTGATCATGTTTATAGAAAAATAACTGAAATACCTACAAGCTCAAAATTTTAGTTAACTACTTTATTGATTACTATTAAAATGCATTTTGTATCCAACCTGGATTGTTCGTAAAAAGAACAGTGAATTCGGTAAGTTAGTGAACATAATCAACTAGTAGTCAAGGTCAACTTTTCACTTTTTCTCTAATCTACGTCACTGTAACTGTCACAATTGACTTTTAACTGTCATTGTCCTACATCTTTCTTTTTATGTTTTCACCCTTTAGATTGGAACATTTCTGACAACTGCAAAATAAATCAAACATTTATGACAGATGTCAAAATTTAATAGACGACTTTCTACTACAGTGTTGTAAATTGAAACAATTCTGAAAACTGTAAATAAATAGATACCTAGTTTTAAAGCTTTGACAGCTATAATCTTTTTAATACTTCTAGCTAGAATCATAGCTATCAAGAATTGCAATTTGACAGCTGTCAGAAAGATCACAATAACTATAATTTGCAAAACTCTTAAGGGCCATATTTATAGTTCGTGCTTGATGTTGTGTCGATGCTTGAGCACGCGATTTTGACAGATTTTTAATGACATTTACGTCAAAATCGCGTGCTGAAGCATCGACACAACCTCAAGCACGAACTATAAATATTACCCTTAGAAACAGTTATCCAGTGTGCCAGATAGAACAATGAAGAGCGTAGAGAGCAATTCATATAGTTTGACAGCTGTCAAATATATTTAACAAGTACAGCTGCCGCAATTATAAAAGATAGTCATCTGTTATGGGACGTTTCACTTTAAGCATTAATCTTAAATTCATATAAGACCTGAAGGTAATTCTGTCAACTGTCAAAGTATAATAGACGGCTCTCTTTGTCACATTTATAAGTTAAAACTCTCACACTTTCTTACAGTCACACAACTGCACACATAACCATATTTTTTGACAATATTATACTTAGAATCTTTTCAATAACTGTCAAAATATAAAAAAATATATTCTGTATAGTTTTGAGATGTATAAACGCCGTATTACGAGGATGTTTATTTTATACTGTCATAGTCGCAAGTGCAGCTATTCTTTAAATTCAAAATTCTTCTTTATTATAGTTCAGCTGCCAAATTAATATGAAGACACATTTAAACAATTGTCCTTATACTTTGAAAGCGGCACTTGTTTTTTTTGACATATGTCAAATTACAAAAAGTGTAATAGGCGGCTCTCTTTGTCACTTTTATAAACTAAAGCTCTCACACTTTCTTATAGTCAGTTTTACCATATGCCTATTACCCAACTGCATTGACAATTATACTTAGAATCTTTTCAATAAGTGTCAAATTATTAAAAAAATATATATTCTCTATAGTTTCGAGATGTATAAACGCCGTATTACAAGGATAAGCCTATTTATTTTATAGTGTTCATAGTCGCAAGTGCGGTATAATTCTGAAATCTGTAAATGAATTTTTAAAATTTTGACAGTTTTTGATTTTCTAAAAAATTCTAGCAGGTGTCAAATTCTAAAAACAACTATTCTTTAAATTCAAAATACTTCTTTATTGTAGTTCAGCTGCCAAATTAATATGAAGACCCGTTTAAACAATTGTCCTTATAGTTTAGAAAGCGGCAATTCTTTCTTTTGACATATGTCAAATTGCAAAAAACCTTTCCGATAATTATTCAACTACATACCTAACCATGTTTTATAATTTTGACAATTATACTTATGAAAATCTTTTCGACAATTGTCAAAGCGTAGAAGAAATATTCTCTACAGTTTTGACATTTATAAATTTGACATATTATTATTTATGAATGACATTTCTGAAATTAATGTCGGTCATAGCCTAATTTCGACAAAAATTTTGTGGCTTGTTTGATGGTTTTGAAAGCCACTGTTCAAATATTTCCGACAGATGTCAAATTGCCACAGACGGCAGTTCGTTATGGTTTTATAAATTAAAACTCTCAGACTTTGTCGTAGCTAGCTTCTACATAATAATTTCTACAATTATCGGACGTTTGTGCTTGTAAAAATGTGAGAGGAAGTGATTCTAGGGCGTAACCGATTACGTCTTAGAGTTAATAACTTGTGTGAAATTAGCAACGGCGTTGCCAGCAACGTTTCCATAGAGTTACATAAAATGTAGAGTGCAAACTATACAGTAATATGCGAAAAAGGAAAATCATATTAAATCCCCCATTGCTAAAATATGCTCGCTATACTAATTAATATATCTAATAGATTTCCTGACTCTTCTTCAAAAATACAGTGCACTTGACAGATTTTATATTTGGCTGACATTACGAAATGTATACCGAAAGAAAATAAAATTTTGTACTTGCTGAAATAGGTCGTGTGCACTAACTAGCACATGGAACTATGATATACTAGACCTAATTCTATAACATAGACTAGGTGCCATACTTTGTCAGGCCGTCTAAGGGGTTGAAAAGAATTCTTATTTGGTTGACATAACGAAATGTATACCATAAAGAAAATAAAATTTGGTACTTACTGAAATAGGTCGTGTGCATTAACTAGCACATGAAACCCTGATATACTAGACCATATTCTATAACATAGACTAGGTGCCATACTTTGTCAGGCCGTCTAAGGGGTTGAAAAAAATTCCTATTTGGTTGACATTACGAAATGTATACCATAAGGAAAATAAAATTTTGTACTTGCTCAAATAGGTCGTGTGCACCAACTAGCACATGAAACTATGATATACTAGACCTTACTCCATAACATAGACTAGGTGCCATACTTTGTCAGGCCGTCTAAGGGGTTGAAAAAAATTCTTATTTGGTTGACATAACGAAATATATACCATAAAGAAAATAAAATTTAGTACTTGCTGAAATGGGTCGTGTGCACTAACTAGCACATGAAACTATCATATACGAGACCTTACTCTATAACATAGACTAGGTGCCATACTTTGTCAGGCCGTCTAAGGGAATGAAAAAAATTCTTATTTGGGTGACATAACGAAATGTATACCATAAAGAAAATAAAATTTTGTACTTGCTCAAATAGGTCGTGTGCACTAACTAGCACATGAAACTATGATATACTAGACCATATTCTATAACATAGACTAGGTGCCATACTTTGTCAGGCCGTCTAAGGGGATGAAAAAAATTCTTATTTGGGTGACATAACGAAATATATACCATAAAGAAAATAAAATTTTGTACTTGCTCAAATAGGTCGTGTGCACTAACTAGCACATGAAACTATGATATACTAGACCTTACTCTATAACATAGACTAGGTGCCGTACTTTGTCAGGCCGTCTAAGGGGTTGAAAAAAAATCTTATGTAGGTGACATTACGAAATGTATACCATAAAGAAAATAAAATTTTGTACTTGCTCAAATAGGTCGTGTGCACTAACTAGCACATTAAGCTATGATATACTAGACCTTACTCTATAACATAGACTAGGTGCCATACTTTGTCAGGCCGTCTAAGGGGTTGAAAAAAAATCTTATGTAGGTGACATTACGAAATGTATACCATAAAGAAAATAAAATTTTGTACTTGCTCAAATAGGTCGTGTGCACTAACTAGCACATGAAACTATGATATACTAGACCTTACTCTATAACATAGACTAGGTGCCGTACTTTGTCAGGCCGTCTAAGGGGTTGAAAAAAAATCTTATGTAGGTGACATTACGAAATGTATACCATAAAGAAAATAAAATTTTGTACTTGCTCAAATAGGTCGTGTGCACTAACTAGCACATTAAGCTATGATATACTAGACCTTACTCTATAACATAGACTAGGTGCCATACTTTGTCAGGCCGTCTAAGGGGTTGAAAAAAAATCTTATGTAGGTGACATTACGAAATGTATACCATAAAGAAAATAAAATTTTGTACTTGCTCAAATAGGTCGTGTGCACTAACTGGCACATGAAACTATGATATACTAGACCTTACTCTATAACATAGACTAGGTGCCGTACTTTGTCAGGCCGTCTAAGGGGTTGAAAAAAAATCTTATGTAGGTGACATTACGAAATGTATACCATAAAGAAAATAAAATTTTGTACTTGCTCAAATAGGTCGTGTGCACTAACTGGCACATGAAACTATCATATACGAGACCTTACTCTATAACATAGACTAGGTGCCATACTTTGTCAGGCCGTCTAAGGGGATGAAAAAAATTCCTATTTGGTTGACATTACGAAATGTATACCCTAAAGAAAATAAAATTTTGTACTTGCTCAAATAGGTCGTGTGCACTAACTAGCACATGAAACTATGATATACTAGGCCTTAGTCTATAACACAGACTAACCCCATGGTTTTGCCTGTCCGGGTTACTAATTGAAAGAGATAAAGAATGGTTAAGTCAGCAGTGTTTTGCTAATTGTAATATCAAGGCGGAGTGAAAGTATAATTTTCTTGATGGACATTATTTAGTTGTACTGGAGAATGGCGTTTGATGGGTGCAAAGAGTACAGTGGTGTTCATATTCTGGCTGAGATGCATCATCTTCCGATATCAGAGTTGACAAACAAGTGAAATGAGTCCACCTGTTGCAAATATTGCATAGTAGCCAAGAGCTACCAGTTTCCTGTTGGCCACAAACAATGCACACCTCCGCCATATTTTCTGATCCTTGCAAGAGATATGTCTGTAATGTATTTCGATATATGTTCGCATTAAAGTCTCGATTAAAGCTCCGCCAAAGGTTTTCTAAATTACTTTCGAATGACAGCTTTTGTATGTAATAAATTACATAAACTCCACAGTTGTAGCAGTCTTCTTGTGTGGGAATTGATGCGGGAATTTTGCCCAAACTCCATGTTCTAGAATTCAGTTTTTCCTCACTATTAACCCTATCCCTAACTGAAATAAACTTTTTAATTAATTTGAAAAGTTCCTCTTGTCTATGCGGAATTTCTCCCGCTGGATCAAAAATATAAATTTTTCGCATGGGTATATGAAAGAGTAATAATATCCAGTGATTGTTGTGATAACTGTAAGGTATGATAACGAAAGAGTACTGTTTAAATGATGTATACAAGGGAAAAAAATTTTTATAACTACCTGCTGCATCACTGAAAGCAAGATAACCTGACAAACTGTCAATGTAGCATACATCTTTTCTGTTACGTAGGTAAGATATTGCACATGCGTCTATTACATGATCACTAAGCCAACTTTCTCTATAATTGGTAGAAGTTTCGGAATAGTGTAAGGTTTTAAAATCTGAACTGCCTAGTATGATTTTATTATGCTCGTTTTTGTAGATACCAAGTTTAAAAGAAATTCCTTTCAAAGCAGCATTCATATAGTACGAGGTATCAGGAAGAAGATAATTCTGCAATGCGGATGGATGAGGATCTTGAATTTCAGGTTTGTTTGAAGGACTATACAAACAGCTTCTTTTTGACGGAGAATTGACATGCGAAGGCTCTTGATGTTGCATATTCTAGAGGAGTGGTTGATTAAAATAGCCTATACGACTTCTGCCTTTTTTCGACCAACCTTCTTCGGTATCAAAGTTTGAAGGACCTTCCTCAAAAAAGCGTGTGAATGGGCTATATTTATACGTAGGAAGTTTGGGTGGAACACCTTTCTCGATGTTGATATCATATGCTTTATCCGAAAATTCGATTGTTTCATTTGAACAAATACTAATCAAGTTTTGCATACTTTTTTCATAATAATAACATTTACAACAACGTAATTAGAAGTGGTATTTTTACATTGTGTTTTACTGAGCTATTTGATAAAATAACAAATTATGGCACCAGTGCAGTAGATCATAGTTACATGTGCTACTAAGTGCTCACGATCTATTTATAGTTTCATGTGCTAGTTAGTGCACACGACCTGTTTGAGCAAGTACAACATTTTATTTTCTTTATGGTATACATTTCGTAATGTCAACCAAATAAGAATTTTTTTCAACCCCTTAGACGGCCTGACTAATTATGGCACCTAGTCTATGTTATAGAGTAAGGTCTAGTATATCATAGTTTCAAGTGCTAGTTAGTGCACACGACCTATTTCAGTAAGTACAAAATTTTATTTTCTTTATGGTATACATTTCGTTATTTCAACCAAATATGAATTTTTTTCAACCCCTTAGACGGCCTGACAAAGTATGGCACCTAGTCTATGTTATAGAGTAAGGTCTATTATATCATAGTTTCATGTGCTAGTTAGTGCACACGACCTATTTCAGTAAGTACAAAATTTTATTTTCTTTATGGTATACATTTCGTTATTTCAACCAAATATGAATTTTTTCAACCCCTTAGACGGCCTGACAAAGTAGGGCACCTAGTCTATGTTATAGAGTAAGGTCTAGTATATCATAGTTTCAAGTGCTAGTTAGTGCACACGACCTATTTCAGCAAGTACAAAATTTTATTTTCTTTCGGTATACATTTCGTAATGTCAGCCAAATATAAAATCTGTCAAGTGCACTGTATTTTTGAGGAAGAGTCAGGAAATCTATTAGATATATTAATTAGTATAGCGAGCATATTTTAGCAATGGGGGATTTAATATGATTTTCCTTTTTCGTATATTACTGTATAGTTTGCACTCTACATTTTATGTAACTCTATGGATAGAGTTACATAAGCAACGTCGTTGCTAATTTCACACAAGTGAGTTAATACTACTTTTTCTCAAATTTTAAATGTGTTGTCATCGAAGTATGGCAGAAGATGGCTGCGTAAGCAAAATTCATTTATCGAAAAGTAGAAATTCGAAAGCACCGTACACACTAAACCTACTATTAAAAATGTAAATTTGATCAAATTTTATACAATACGAACGCCTAGTTCGCCGAAACAAAATAAAATTTTTATTCAAATATATACTGGTCCCCATTTTGACAGTCCATTCACGTTATGATACCATTCGTATGTAGATTTTTACAGCCAGCGAGTTGATTAAATATGTATGTAGTATCGAAGCACATTGGTGTGTGTCGATGGAAGTGGAATTTTTAATCGAAACTAACGAATAATTGCCCAGTTTAGCGTGATGCGCGTCGAGTTGGGCAAACAAAAAAGACTGCGGTTTAAATTTTTTATTTTTTTTAATCTATTTGGCAGTTTTATAGGTAACTGGAGTATTACATACGCAGTGGAGGATCCTTAATTTATTCTACATTTAAGTGAAATTCTTATGAAGATGACTTATAATTCTTTGTCTAGCTTAATTATTTCTATCTTTCATACTTTCATAGTATAAAAGTTTAAAAAATACCAGACTCCTAGATGATATTTTAATAATATATCTGTTGAAATAACTGTATACATGGTTGACGAGCTATGAAGACTGAGACCTCCAATGACAACAGCACATTCAGCATTAATTCGATAAGAAAGAGGCTCTAAATAAAACGTGAACTTCGCTCTTAGAACATGTTTTAATAAACAGAAACTGCTCGAATATTAATTAGGAAACCACTTTCCACAAACATGCAAACCGGAGCGATGAAGTGTTGAATGATGGGTGGAAATGGAGTGATCTTCAGATAATCTAATTAATAAATGAGATTGTAACAATACCTACCAAAATTCAATTTCATGGAGGCGATACTAGACCTCCACCAATCAACATCCAAAAGCATGTGGTACGATGCTTCAGTAAAGCCTTCAAGGCCAGATATTTGGTCGACAGCACGACATCATGAACCTTGATGTCGTGCTAGCCGATCAGCGATTGAAGCTGAAAGATATAGCAGAGCCAACATCTCAGCATCTCGGAGAAACGCGTTGGCCATGTCCTACACGAAATTTTCAAAAACGAAATCGAGTGACCGTTTCGGAGGAGTATCTGGACAGGATTCAACGTAATCCAAAGGATTTCTTCATGTCTTTCGTAATCGTGGATGAGACTTGGATCCACCACTACATACCGGAGACCAAAAGACAGTCAAAGCAGTGAACTTCTCCGGGCGAATCAGCTCCGAAGAAAGCAAAAGAGACAGTTTTTTGGTATTCTGAAGGTCTGATCCTCATCGACAATCTGCGAAAGGAAAGGACGATCACGTAGCAATACTTCAGCGATTTTTTCACCCGATTTGATACAGTATTGGAAGAGTTCAAATTGAATGAATTGCCCTGCGAATTATCCGTATTCACCGGAACTAGTCCCCAGCGAGTTCTTCCTATTCCCAAACCTGAAAAAATCGCTGGCAGGACAGAGATTTGCCTCAAATGAGCCGCTACAGATGATTATTTTGCCGACCTCGAAACATTTTACTTTTCCGACGGCTTGAAGAGACTAAAGCACCGAAAAAGTGTATTGGTCTAAAAATAAAAAGCCGCACCAATTTCATGTTTTTCTTGTCGATTCCGGAAACATATCAGGTCGCCATTAAACATATTTTTTTTTGTTTTCTTCTTTCATGGAGCTTTTAGCGAAAACTTATTACTAAAAGTGAATTTTAACGGTTCTTACAAGTTCAGTTTTGCTTAATCCTTCCAAATAGGTACCGTGTGAGTAAATATTAGCACTGAAACTATTATTTTATGATTTTTGGACATAATAAATTGTTATAATTTTACAAATACTGTTTTAGTGAAAAAAACATTTTTGGTATATTTTTTGAAGGTGGTACTTGTGAGTACCTATGGGTGATCTGCGTTAAGTTTGTGATAATAAAGATACTGAGAATTTTATACGTTTATTTCATGGTATTCGGCAAAATTTTTTCTCGTTACAGTATAAAAACACTCCACGAATGTGGTTTTGATTGAATGATTTTTGCCTCAGTGATTGCCTAAATTGCCTTTGCGAATACTAATTGGAACACTATAATTATATATTTTCCTTTTCACTTGCTGAGATCCTGTAGAAGAGCTGCGCTTCGTTCTACATTTATTGTTGCAAGAGATTAACCCCAGACCTATTTCGCGACGAAATGTTAATAGATTGCAGGCTTCGTCTAAATTATAACATCTTTTAGCAATCACATATGCATTTACAAAGGCTATTTCCAGAAACCCAAAAAAAGTTTATGCCTTCTTTGATTTACGATTGACGACATATGCAGTGTAGTAGTTTGTTCTGTACCATGAAAATTAGAAGCTATTGTGATTGCCTTATTGTCTTTCCACTTAAATTAACTTATGTCAGTATTTGACACTCTCCAGTCGAAGTCACCTCTTTTCAATTTCTTATCGTGTTCTATGTTTTTGGGATTTCCTACTCTATTGCTACGTATGGTTCCACATGCTACGGTTTTTTCGAGTTTCAATTTTTCTAATAATTTTACTAAGGTGAAAAAGTTGTCAAAATATATTAGCCTTTTTTTGCCCCATTCTTTTTCTGTTAAAAACAATACTACTCTTATAATCGAATGTAGGCTTTCACGGCCACTGTTCCATAAAGATGTATATTTCGGGAATTGCCGTGGTTGTTGTAACAAACTTGACGTTTCGCTGATCATACTGTCAGCTTCTTCCGAAGTTCTCTAAAGACTGATGTTGATGTCTTCTGCTCCTCGTTATATACGCAGTCCCTGTTCCGCTCCAGTGATGCGTATCCGTTCCGGCCCGCTGAACCGTATCCGTTATCGTTCTCTAATCCGTGTCCGATGCTTCTCCTCGATTCGTGTTAGATGATCTCGGATGCGTCCTCGTTAGGCCTTGCTGCTTCGGGCTCTCCAGCGCTACCATACCTTACTCAATCTGTATCCGTCTTCTCGGTTGAAGTTGTTCGGATTCTTCATTATTTCCAGGGATTCTCTCACTATCCGTGGGTAGTAGTGATTGCTTTTGGCTAGTATCTTCACGTCTTTTGAGAACCTATCTCAAAAGAAGGCCGTAGCACTACCAAAATTGGACCCTAAGAAAACTGTCGCGAACCTCACTAATCAACCGTTATCTGAAGAACAGACCAGAGCACTATCGAAAGGACTAAATTTCGCTATTGCACCCAACAGGATACCGAAGGATGGAATAATCACCCAAGTGGAATGTGCAATAAGGACCTTACCAGCAGAAGAAGCAGAACAAATAAGACACGAGACGCGCAAAATACTCTGCAAAGCCAAACCACCAACCATAAACATCTCCAAGACAGAAGAGGACGCACTGAAACTCCGCAACAATAGCAGCTTGATTTGATGACAGATTCATAAACGGAGAGTGCTCTTGTACCATAATAATGACACTCAAATTGTTGATTTAGAGTGTTGACAAAAGGGCGTAGTTTATACAGTTTATCTTTATTTTCTTTGATCAATAAACTGTTATTATTAACATGCAGATATTGGAGAATTTGCTGAAATCTGTTTCTAGCCATAGTTTCCGAAACTATGAAAACGTTTAAATCGTTAGCAGTGGACCAGTAGCTTGGAATATTTGGCAGCTGATGATATCCCATTATAAAATTTATTCCTATAAAAGTAAATAACTC
The DNA here is from genome assembly GCA_023690525.1 of Holotrichia oblita. Taxonomy (NCBI): domain Eukaryota; kingdom Metazoa; phylum Arthropoda; class Insecta; order Coleoptera; family Scarabaeidae; genus Holotrichia; species Holotrichia oblita. The sequence continues at coordinate 193,648,014 of CM043016.1, read as the reverse complement.
ACTTTTATCAAGGTTTAGATTTTTCCCTCTCTGAACAGCATATAAGAAACAATATTTTCCAAAGCTGGACCCAATAATTCTTGAAAAATAGAGAGTGGTGTGGCCGTCTTAACATTTAAATGGTAATTATGCGCAGTATAAGTAGTCTTTTCGACTTTGCACCACTTCCGATCTGGTTCCTGCTCTACATTGACATATCTGTTTCTTCTTCGTTTCCAATATTATTTTGTTCCTCAACCTCTTCAAGATTGTCGTCCACATTTTGCATGTGGACGACATGTTCTTCAAGAATTTCTTGCTCAATTAAACGAGGCACTTCAGTTTCTAGCAGATCTGAGTTGTCTTCGTCCTCATAATCTGATTCAACATCTGTTTCTTCTCAAGTTGATCAAATTCATCATTTTCTATGATGAGTAAGGAAGTAGCCTTTTCATATCAAAACGTGCAGAAAGATAGGTCTTGACTTTTCGCGGTTTTCGCTGCTTAGACTCCGAAGCGTAATCGTGCACCAACATCTCATCACACTTGATAATATGCCTCAACAAATCATCCCCGCCTGTTCGATATGGTGCCAAAAAACTTTCACACACGGCAAGTCTTTCACGCTTTCTGATCTCTTCTCTCTCTCTCTCTCTCTCTCTCGTCAATATTTGAGGTACGCAACTTGTCTTCACTTTTCGGTAACGGAAATCATCTGAATTAATTGATTGGTTAAAGTTTTTTATATTTTAGTGCTTGGTCATGTGATTTGCTTAGTTAGTACATGTTTGTGGCACGATGTGATTTCTTCTAAATTAGTGACAGGTCACGGATCAGGTCAGCCGCCAGCAAAATTACTTTTAATTTATAATTAATCAACTTAAATGTAAAACAAATTTACTTTAATAGTATCATCGTTTCCGCTTGACGTTTTAGCGATTAAGTACTTAAGTTTTAAACTACATATATTTCGTAGAAGATGAATATTACACTAGACTTATACATATTACCGCATCCATATTTTAATACAGCACCTCCCATATGACTTGGACGTAGTAAAGTAGAACTAATTTATTAACATGTACCGACTAACCTGCGAATTGCGAACAATAGAACGAATATTTAAATAATACATCGCTCTACTACCCCAATGGTATATAAATATTTATAGGTAATTTTGAGGTGTATACCGAATGTTACATCCATGCAAACCGTTATACGCCACATACTGTACCTACACCATTATCACTCTACCGTCCCGGTTAATGCAGATTAAAAATGCTTATGAAGCTATGAATTATTTCCCCTGTTATTAGTAGGACGTAATACCTTGGTATTACAAGGGAACATCCAAGTACAATGCCAGATCAAGCTCACAGTTGGAATAAACAATAACTTACTCGCGAAGATCGTCCGAATGAATTAAGAACTCACGAAACATTCCTGAAGGATTATAACTCAAAAAAATTTTAATTGTAATAATCCGAAAATTCATTTCCCAAACAAAAAAAAAGTATATCCATAAAAGGATGATCCACGTAGTCACAAAACGATGCTTCGGGGATTTACTTGCCTGTGATTCGCCGGTTAGTCTGGGGGATATCGCTCCCGCGTTATATGATTGATGATTTATTAAATCCTCCACCGTAGCCGCGTGTTAGAGCAGACTATACCATGATTGTCGCGGTTGTATGCGTTGACTTAATAGGGGTAATCAATGTACATTATTCAGCCGGTTTCCCGAATAATAAGCTTTGCCTTGTTGCCTGGCTGGAAACGGAGATACTGCAAGAGAGACCGACCGGATTTGGTAGTGTTGAGCACGTTTGCGAGATGCGATTTGAACAAAAAAAAAATAGGGCCGCGTGTAATAATGGGATATTAAGGTGTATTTCGCTGTAGGTAATCCCATTTTTCTTCTTTTTTTGTCATTCGATGAACCAACAAAGTGTTATGTCGTCGGAAATTAGAGATTATATCCATGAAGGTTAACGATTGTATTTAAAGCGAATAATTTGCGATGAAAATTGTATTTCCTTTCGAAACAAACTGGCTTAATAAGCAAATAAACTAGCAAAACGAAATCGTAATGCAATAGTGACATTCCAACAAGCTATTCTGAGTCGCATTTCACAAGAGACTAACTGCACAGTTGAGTGAAAAAATTCTTTCAAGGACACAAGTCTAGGATTGGCATAAAAAATTGCCCGATCGCTGAGAATCAGTGAAAAACGAGAGCCAGTCGGCCAGTCATTATTTCAGATATTTTGGGTTTCAGAAGTTTTGGTCGAGCCGTCTTGCCGTATGCGAAAGTTTTTTGGCACGATATCGAACAGACGGGGATGATTTGTTGAGGCACATTGTCACCTGTGATGAGATGTGGATGCACCATTACATCTCGGAGTCTAAGCAAGCAAGCATGCGGAGTGGCTGAAACCTGAAGAAGCAGTACCGCAGAAAGCCAAGACTCGTCGATCTGCAGAAAAAGCTCAGTTAATGCTGCATCTCAATCTTGCCTATCGACGAAAAAGGCGAGACATGCCTAATTGCAGTGCGATTCAGCACCATGACAATGCTCGGCCACACACTACAGCATGGAACTGAGAAAGGAATTAGAGGAGAAACATCGAAGATGGCGCACATAAGAAGATTTATTTTTTTATTGAAAATATGATTGTTAGACTTTGCAAATTTAGCCAAATTATAGCTCAGTATGATCATTAATAATAATAGCAGTAAAAGCTCCTTTATTTTAATATAGGTTTGAGATTGCGTCATCTTATCCGATCGTTCGGGAAAGATGGCGCTGAAGGTCATTTAAAAAAGGTAGCATTTGAAAAATAATAAAAATGACAACAAAAACTATTTGCGAACGTCTTTATTTCTGAATATACATATGTAAAAAGTACTAATGGTACGTACAAAAGTCACATAAGCTTCCTTTTGACTCATGTTTTGACTTTAGACTTAACTTCTAGATTGTTTTTAGACGCTCTTTTTAATTCTTTTTGTTCTAATACAGTTTTCAAGGTTGTTAATATTTCAGAATGCTGTTTTGCACGTTGAACTTTTCGGTTATTGCAAATTTTTTTCTTTGGTGGTGCTGCTACTGGTGAAATTACATCAACCTTTACACATAGAAAGAGTTCGTGGGAGCTATTTTGCTGCTGTGTTCTTTGAAGTCCATTACATCATAGTTCAGATGAATACTGATCAGAATTTGCCTGCATTATTGCAGCAGCAATTTGTCCGATATAGGTGTATTAGTCCTATTTTCTATTACATTCTTGCGCTCGAGTTCTACATGATTTACTAAATTTTCAGCTGGACTAAAATCGTCCTCTGTAAATTTATTTGGAACCAAAAGAAATATGCCTGCTGACCGAAATCCTGCAATTGCCTTATCCAGAGTTGCAGTGTCTACTGTAGGCATTTTTTAAAGGACCAAAAAAAACTGATATCTAAAGGCTGTAATGGATGTGATGTGTGTGGCGGCAAAACGTTACCATTACAATAAAATTTTGTTTGCAAAATTCATATATGTGAAGAGAAATATGGCTATTATTATTGTCTGATATAAGGAGTACACGGTTAGTTTCACTTGAGGCAACCTTTTTCTGAAAATCAACGCTCACTTCGAACCAGAGTGCTCTGCAAGTAAGTAGTTAGGTGTTTAGGTCTGCTTATTAAAAGTAACCCTTTTTTTTACCTGCCGTCGGCATGGAGCTTTCTCTGATCGAGGAACAGCGCATAAAATTTCTTGCAAAGCTAGGCAAGAATGGCCGTGAGATTTTTGAGTGTTTGAACGGAGAAAATTCTCTAAAGGAACCAACCATAAACAAGTGGTTAAAAAGGTTCCGGGAAGGCCGAGAAGAGATGAAAGGTGACCCAGGACGATGTGGAGATCGAGTTTTGAGGGAAATGTTGAACGAGTTCGGGCTTGTGTTCTTAAAGACCGTCGAATGACAGTTAGGATGATAGCCGACGATCTGTCAATCCCCAAAACAATCGTTCACGAAATTCTGACAGAAAAGCTTGAAATGAAGAAATTGTGCGCGAAAATCGTTCAGAATCTCTTGATTCTAGAACAATAGACAAGGAGGGTTGATTGCTGTGAGGATTGGTTGGAAGCAGAGGAAAGGGGGAGACTGTCTCAACCATCTCAATCGTCTTGAAGGTCGTTTGATGGTCAACTTTAGTTTTTTTCGTGAACTGAATGTACTGGGAAGTGCAGTCAGGCCAGTTATAAAAGTCTTTTTACTCTTTTGTTGTAAGTGATAACTCCACCTGGTAGTGGAAAGAATCAGCTGACATAAGTATGCCCTGATTCGAAGTACTTTACATCAATTAATTCTGCAGCCACAATTGAAGAATTCATTATAAATAGCAAAAAACAAAACCGAACCCGATTCTTATTTTGGACCGCACAGTTATCAAGCCATAGAGTAATGTGAGTTATATCTCTATAATCTCTATAATCTTGCAATTCTTTACAATCAGCACCAATATTTTTCTAAATTATCTTTGGCATGCCCACTACTTTTCGAATGCATATAGAAGATTTCACATCTCCAACATTGTTCGTTGCTTAGCCTAAGAAGAGAAATCTTCATTCCATCTAAAACTTTTCTGTACAATTCACATGAAAACTGGACACCAGCATGCTTAATTTTGATGTCTGTTGTGCTAACGTCGCTAGGAAGGTAACGTCTATTCGGAGCATGCTCACGCTGGTAATGTGATGCAACAGGATTGTATGATTCAACATGTTTAACAATAATATCTCCGTCCACTTTATTGGATGGAGTGTGCTTTCCTCTTTTATCTGGTGGTGGAGCTAAGGAATCCTTTTGTGTGTTATTTGGAACATTGCGTACAACTCTATCATTATTTGATTCATAACCAAATGTTCCTAAGAAGTAAGGTTTGCTTACCTTTTGCTGAACACCATCTGTATTTGTTTTAAATATTTGAACGACGTGAATTTTAACTTTCGTCAATTCTTCTTCGAAGAACTTCTTTTACACAGCTCTGCCATAGAAGCATTTTTCATTTTTGGGGCGATAAGTTCCAATGTTGGTTATTAATGTGTAATCTGCTTTCTTCTGTAATTTTGCGCGAACATTGGCCTTTACAATTACAAGGCTGCTTCACATGGTGTTTTTGTTTTACTTCCTCAACTTATTATTTTCGTTCAGTTAGAGGAGTGTCATAATGCTTCCGCTTTCTAATATTGCCTTTTTTATTATACAAATTGTCACAATAATTTTTTGAATTTTCAATAGCACAGTCAATAATTGTGTCTAAAATGCGTTTAAAAAAATTATCTTGAAGTTGTTCAAATTTGTCATCATTCGGGATGATTTCTTCTGCTTCTGCTTGGCTTTCTACAGAACTACCGGAACAGCGACTTCTTCCTGCTCCAAAAAAGCAAAATGATGCTTTGGGGTGCGACAAGAGGCTTACAACTGCAGACTTTCAGCGATCTTATCAACAGTGGAAACGGCGTTGGCAGGCGTTGGCGTTGTCTCAGGGGAAGTACTTTGAAGGAGACCATATTGAAATACCTGAATAATTGTAAAATAAAGTTATTATTCCTCTTTCATACGTATTTTCCGGACAAACCTCGTATACAGCTATCTAGAATCCACTGTATTGATCATGCCTTTCATAACTAATTTATGAACGTTAATGGAGATGCCTGTTTCCCAATCACACATCGTTACTTCCCTATCTGTAAACTAGATACACGCAACATTTCAATTGACGACTACCCATTACAATCATCATTGTATTTAGTTGTATCTATTGAACCATCAGCAGCATTGGAAAATATAGCAAAACAATAATTTCCAATTATATACGATAACAGATATTCCAGACAACAGCTATAGATCAAAATAATTCCATTTAAATTCCTTTCTGTCATGATATCGTGCAAAAATATTGTAATAGTCCACGTCGAAACCTAATAGAATTTTTCATCGCTAGAATAGAGACATGAACAGGGACGCGAACGTTAAACCCACTCTACACAGTCTACACTTTCAGTACCGCTTATAATCGAGACTTTTTCTCGCAATTTATGGCTTGCACTTGCTGCATTTTAACTCGAAGAACTTTATTCGTGCGTTATTAAATATGCAAAACAGTTTACTATCTTTAAAAAATTTTAAAATATGCGCGAAACTCGCAGAAGATGCACCTAGCTCGAAGTTAGTGGAGTTAACCATAACGAAGTTGAACGTCTTTTAAAAAATAATTCAATTTGAAAATTGAAATATTCTCGTCATAAAACTTTGAAACAATATCAGATATGAGGGATCTTGAAATCGTTAAACGCATCATATTAAATCGCGATCATTTAGGCCGTAGTTTATACACAAATTTCCTTCGTCTCCGGGATTGGAATTAAAGAGAAAATCGCATTCTAATTAGCGCCTTCTTTGCAAGACCGATTAAAGTAATCGTCGAGCCGTTATCTTGTGGCCAGAAATAATTGAGAAACCCCGAATCGTTCTAAAACGCTGCTTTCGTCGCTATCGTAACCATCTGGTCGTCCATTTACTAAAACAAAAGAACGAATATAGAGATGTCGTTAAGCTCAGCAATTAGCAATCTTCGACGATGGGAATTTGCAAGATTAAATCGTACTTTAATCGACGCAAAATTTCTATATTAGAAGTTGAGAGAGAATACTGAAGACATGTTTTATTATACAGCGGATTGGTGTGCAACGTCTGCTCTGTAGCTTGTCAGTAGGAAACGTACATGTAACGCTGATGATGATCGCCTAGCTTATCTCACAGCTTGTCCTTTATTAACTTTGCATTAGATATAACCAAAAAATATTAAGTGGATCGCTGTATGCTGTAATTGAACCACGTGTCTGGATCATTTCAATTATAGTTAACCTAGTGACCCACCATATGACCACTACATAACCTATAAATATTACGAAATTGATCTCTAGGTTCTAGCAATAGGTAGTTGTTCCCATTAAATTAAGTATCTTCAATACGTTCACCTGCTGAGCCCTCACGAGAGAACGTTGTATTCAATTCATGTAAACTTATTTGTGCAGAAGAATGGACAAGAATGGAATAAATCGAGAAGATGGGTAAGTATAGAGAAGGAGAGAGAAAAATGGAAAAAAATTGAGAAGAAATTGGGGAAGTCCGGGGAAGGACAGAGAAAAATTCAGAAAGATGGATGAGGAACCCTGGAAAAATAACGAAGAAGGTTAAAGAAGTTGGATAATCTGGGGAAGGTACACAATAGGATGGAAAACGGCAGAGAAGGATAGTGAAAGATGAAAAAAAAAATCTGAAACTGTGGTACTAGAAAGTCTGATTTATTTGCAATTTTTGTGAAGGGTTACCAACCCCAGTTCAGGGGTTGGCACATATCGTCAATTGACATTTCATTTTGCGTCATGAACTCCTCACATTACGTCTTTTTTGCGCGTTGAAGCTAAACGTGCGGTGCTTGAGCTAGGCTGAGGCTCAGTAGGCACTTCTTCGCCGCGTACATCTTCCTCGACTTGTTCAGTTTCCACAACTTCTTCACATTCCTAGATTTTTTCGTTTTCTTGTTCAAAATCTTCGTCATTCGCAGGCAAAGACTCCAGGTCCATAGCTTTCATTTTCATCGTCTTCGGTCAGATCTTCAATTTCCGAGATTATCTATAATTTTGGAGATTATCTATGTTCAATTGTGCAAATATAAGCTTATAAGCACTAATGGTACCTGTCACGCACAAAACTGTTCACTTTCGTACACACGATGCACAAAACAAAAATTCCAAAAACGGCAATTGCAGCAACATTCAAAATGTAGTGTACAGCACCTGCCTTTCAGATGGCACCACAGTGCATTGTAGCGATTGCCAATAATGTGTTCGATTGAATACACCATGACCACATGGTATTCGCAGTTATTAAGTTCCTATGCTAGAAGCTAAAATACGGTGTCGTCAATTGACGACACTATGACCGAAAGGGTTAAGATGCGCCGCTAATGGGGGTTGACGGAAAATTCCCTGTATATATATGACAATGGCAAAATTTGTTGGGATTTTCTAATTTTAAGAGTTTCTGCTACTACCCTTTCAAAACTATAAATAGCTACGTCTCTGCCTCAGCAATAGCTTGAAGTTCAAAGTTTTAGTCTTCTACCATGGATAGTTTATGAAAATATATTGTTCAATTGTTTTTATCACCTTTATAATCGTTCAAATTTTGATTTCGAAATCTTTGTGCAAAACACTACCGATGGGGTGGACGATTATAATTAAACGGTGAGGAGTTTCGAAAATCCTTTCTGGGATTTGATTGAGGGCTACATGGACTACGTTCTAAAAATATTTTCGTTATACAGGGTGATCGAACCAGTCGGTGACGAACCAAACTTATGTTTTTTTTAATGGCGCACTCAGTATTAGAATATTCCAATCGATTTTTCTCATTAATACAAACAATTTGATACAATATTAGTTGGGTCTAAAACCCATCGTTACGTAGAGAAAAGGGGTTAAAGTTGAAAAAACGTTCCAATGTCGTGTATTTTATACCAAAACCGGATGTGAATATTAAAAAATTCAGTGAATCATTGAATCCGCCATATTCCTGAGTAAAATGATGGCCGATACTCAACTTGAAATAATTCACCATTATACGTAATAAACAAAAAATAATAATGAAAACAATAGTAACAAAAATAACAATATTAGTTAGTAATTATAATACTATATACAATAGAAGTTCAAACAATTCGCCGTTTAAATGGAGACACATTTTGGACCGACTGATAAATGATAGTCTATGTAGCCCTCAATCAAATCCCAGAAAGGTTTTTCGAAACTCCTCACTGTTTAATCATAATCGTCCACCCCATCTTGGCTGGACCGCCCTGTGTAACGTTTAACAGAAAATAGGTTTATTTTTTAATGTGCAGAAGGACATCTTAACATACCACACAAACATTAAAATAAAAAATCATTCCCAATGCCACTGTGTTTTCGGATACACACAAAATCATCTAGATTGATTACTTGGAGAACTCTAAATTGCGACTATTATCTCACATTATTACACCGGTTAGGCGAAGAAGTCAAGGAGAAACGTCCCCATTTGGCGTGCCATCGAAAAAAAACATAATTGGTGTAGGCTATGTAAATGGTTTTGATCGTTGCTTTAGCCACTACCACATAATGACATGTATTATTTGACATTTTATTGTAACCAAAGCATTCCAAAGTTTATAACCTCAAATTAAATGTCAAGGAATAAATGTCATTATGTAAAAGTGGCTAAAGTAACAATCCATTCACATAGCCCACCCTAATTATGATTTTTTTTCGATGTGTCTATAGTATATTACATTACTAGGAGTAGAAAGCTGTCATTTTTGTGTCGAGCCCAAACGTTTGCTTTCGAGGCGATAGCCGAGACAGTGCAAATTGGGCGAGACACAAAAAGCTTTCTACTCCGTGTGATGTATACTATTTTTTCTTCAAACGATTTCTATCGCTCTTGCGGAATACACATTTAAATACACAAGAAGTGTAGCTGTAGCTAGTACGACGTAGACAATATATTCATATTCCCTGTACATATTTATGTAAAACTCTCCGATTATAGTAAAAGAACGGGCATGATTTGTTTTCGTATTGAGTATATTAGCTAAAACTAAATTTCCTAAATCGTTAATATCATCTATTTTCAAATGCAGGAGCTCATCCCAACGGCATGCGCCGCTAATTCCAAAAATTAATACAACCTAAAAAACGGTTTGGTGACAATTTTATATTGAGTACTCACCCTTACGTACCTTAATAGCCAAATATTCTCTATTTGGTGCGTTGCGTAAGAAATCGTCAATTTGTTCTTGACTTAGTGTCTTAGAGTTTTTTGATTTATAACCCTCACCTCGACGTTTTAAAAATGCTGTTAATTTAGTATATTTTCCAATATTCACATTGTGTATTGAGTTTAATTGAGCTTTAATCATTGAATATTGTGCCCATAACGTAGAGCTTTTCAAACCTTTCGCTAAACTTGCAAAATATGCAAGCAAAACGTTCTCAGTGTAATTCTTGACATTTTGCTCTCTAGTCCACTTTATAAATTTTTCATACACAATGATGTATAATTTACGTGATTTGGCTGGGATTAATGTTGCGGCGGCTTCATTTGCAATTTTAATTAGATTTGGGGGCGTACATGACACCTCTTCTTCGCTCATTTCGTAAATATTTGACACTTGTCAAATAATCGTTCAGTCACTTTAAAGAGTTGTGATTGGTCGGTTACATTATTTTACTAGTAAAATAATGAGTCTATTATTGTACTAGTAACAAAATGCATTATTTCAAAGGCATGTGTACAGTAACAAAATGATCATATTTTGTTACGTTTGAAGAAAAAATTATTTTCCATCAAGAAATGCATCGATACACACTTGCCCAGTTTTGATGGCTAAAATAATGTGCATCAAGTTCCAATTGTTGCAACCTCTCTCGTATTCACCAGATTTAGTCTCCTTGACTTTTTATTTCCAAACTCGGCCCAAACTGATGAACATACTTTTTGGACAGCCTAACAAACGGTACGATTTTAAAAAGGACAACTTTTCTGATTGATTTATTTAAGCGTTTTGGTTCGATTCGATGTAAATAGAATGTTAACATACAAAAAAGAAGACATATTTGCCTGAGGTTCTCGCGATTGTTGCTAAAAAAACAGCATACACCTTCGTTACTCCTAAGAAAAAATATTTTTTTAGAAACGTGTATCATACTTTGGTACTTTGAATCAAGTAGAACCAAGAAAAGAAGTTTTATATTTAATTTCAAGAAAACATTTTGAGAAGTCTAAACATTTTATCTGGGAAAAAGGCACTTTCTTATCATTCATATGTTACAGCAGTGTGTAGAAAAACTCAATACAACAAAATTCTATGAATCACATACAACTTTGATATTCTGATAGGACTTTGTTTTTCGTTTAGTTCATCAATTTCGTACAAGGTTCTATGAGCAATCATACACCATTGTTATGGCAAACATGGGACGTGCTCTTTCTACTCGTTGTATTAGTGATATTTATACCAAACACGGCTCTATGTGTAGCCTCACTTTTGTAACATACACCCATGTAATATTGGGGGGGGGGGAAAGAAGTATATCCAGCTAAAAGAATATTATATTCAAAAATAAAACAATAATTTGTTTTTCTGTTTTACTTAAGAACTTATTGAACCACCCCCGTATATGCATTCATAAAAGCGATTGTTTTGACTGAGAATCAACTTGTGTTGCTTTGTGGGCGTCTGTTAGTGTACTATATTTCGCTAATCCTCTAAATTTTCGATTTATCCTCATAATCATACGTCTTCTTCGAGGCTTTTTGTGCACATTATTGAGATTAATTTTTTTAAGAGTTAAACTGACAAATTATAAGACAACTACTGTTTTGGACACTGGTATTTATTTAAGTAAAAGAAGAATAATAAGAATAATTTTTTGTCTGTCAAATTATACCTAATACACATTGATGCACTTCGATAGGCGAGTCTAATATGTATGTATACAGATCAAACAGCCTCCCTATAGTCGGGGCATCGTCTGTCGGAAGCATTCGGAAGTATAGAAGTAGGGATGCATTAGTAGGCTTTACTCGACAGCGCACAGTTGTAGTCTGTTAGCGAGATAGAGTAATTCATGCTATCGTAAATATATGACTATTATTGTTACTATTACAGATGCTGATTGTTTTGTAATTCAAGATGGACATTTTTACCCTTCAACAAAAGAAATATGTTATAAAACAACATCACTGTGGTTACTCGATAAGAGATATTGTACGCCTATTTCACGATGAGTTCCAATAAACTATTTGTTTTGAAACAGTTCGTCATATAATCAATAACTTTGAAAGGTATGGCTGTTTAAATCCGTGTAAACACAAAAGAGAGAAAGTGCTACAAAATGAGCAACGCGATGTTTTAATTTGCGCTGCTGTAGAGGAGCAACCACAAATATCTTCGCAAAACATCGCAGAACAATTTGATGTTTCTGCCACTACGGTTCGTAGTGTGTTAAAAAAATGTAAATATCGCTCGTATAAATTACAAAAATCAAATGAAATATTTCCCGATGATAAATATGAACGCCTAGAATTTTGCGAGAGGATTATCGAAGAATGTAACAATGACGACGAGTTTATAAAAAAAATTGTATTTACAGACGAATCTTCGTTCGCTTTACATGGTCGACACAACCCAAGTGTTGCAAGGTATTGGCCACAAGAAAAGAGACCTTGTACTTATGACGCTCGAACACAATACCCTGCAAAATTAAATGTTTGGGCTAGCCTATTACATAACAATATAATTGGGCCATTTTTCATAGAGGGAAATCTAAATGCAGCAAAATATCTCGATCTTTTACAGAATAATATAATTCCAGCTTTACGAAATGTAGCAGATTTAAATACGCTTTGGTTCCAGCAAGACGGATGTCCTGCACACAGTGCTGCACCGGTACAACAATATTTGCGAAGCATATTTGATAACAGGTTGTTAACTAACTGGAGTGCTATTCACTGGCCTCCCAGATCACCTGACCTTGCCCCTATGATTTTTTTCTATGGGGGTACCTTAAGTCTTCAATTTATCAATTTCGAAATAACAGGCCTAACACAATAGAACAATTACGAGCACAAATTGTCCATCATATGGCAAATATTCAATCTGAAACAATTTCAAATGTTCTGAGAAGCTTCTACGATAGAATAGGGTATTGTGTCTTCGCAGCAGGAGATCGTTTTGAACATGTAATACCATAAATTGACGACTTGTTTGCCTTATCGTTTATTTAGACTTCACCAATAAAACATCGTTTGTGGTTTACTTTTCTCAGGAAATACATTATTTAGGTTTTAAAATAATTTTTGCTTTATTTCTACATTTTTTACTAGAACAGTTTTTATTAAATGAATTCTAAATTCAAGATTGCTATATTAGAAAAGCTTACTTATTTGCACATTTTCAAGGGATAGCTTACGGAAAGATGTTTATTTTTTCTTTTACAGGGGAAATGCTTTATTGTCTTCTTTACGTGTGTAATTGCTTCTCTTATTTGTGAATCACATTTTCAAGAAGTGTTCATCATCTATGTTTTGACCAGAAGCTTCTGATTAGTTTATAAAGTTTACAGACATTTTGAGAATAAGCAAATAATTATTGTATTGTGCATATGTATTGAACAGAATACAACCGTACGGTCTCAAGTGAAGCGTGCATCTAACTATCTAGTAATACATCCCTACTTCTCTATTCCCGAATAGTTCCGATATACAATGCCCCGACTATAGGGCGGCTGTTTGATTTGTATAAGTACATATTTACAACCGCAATTCCAACCGCATTAGCGGTAAATTATACCTGTCTCTCTGGTGCAGATACTATCACGCGTTCACTATCCATCGTAAATGTTTAAGATCAAAAGAAGACACTAGCGGAAACATGCCTGCATATGCCGTACGCACGCACAGGTAATTTCGACATCACCGAGATATGCGGCTAAATTCGCGTCTAATTAGCCGTTCACGGTCGTTGGATAAACGCGTTGATCGCTTATGAAATTTGTGAACGATGTGTGCGCGGATGCAGGTACCACTCTACCCACAATCAATTATATCGCTTCGGCTACTCGTGTGTGTGTTATGATGTCTGCTTCTATTATCGAACAAGTATGTATAAACAAAGACATATTTGTGCTGTATACGAGGTTTGTCCGGAAAATCTGTCAATCCCCAAGAATCTCCCAGAAAAACTTATTGAAATGAAAAAATTGTACGCGAAAATCGTTCCGAAGCTCTTGATTCCAGCACAGCAAGTAAGGAGGATTGCTTGCTGTGAGGATTGGTTGGAAGAAGAGGAAAGGGGGTCATCACTGGAGACGAGTCTTGGTTTTACGAATTCGATGTGGAGCTGAAATCTCAAAACAAGCAGGCGAACCGAGAACAAAAAAGTCGCCAAAATCAAGATCGAACGTGAAGACAATGTTGATTGTTTTCTTTGATTCTCGGAGCATTGTTCGCCAGGAATTTGTCCCTACCGGCCAGATAGTGAACGGAAATTTTTACGTTGAAATTTTGAGACGTCTCAGAGCTCGTGCGGCCGAATTCGACCGGATTTGGCACAAGCGGATTATGCGTGAGTTTTTTCTCCTTATTCATCCGACTTAGCCCCTTGCGACTTCTTTGGGGGATGTGGAAGCCATCAAGGCAGCAACTGAAGAGCCTGACAACTAGAGACTTTCAGCGATCTTATCAACAGTGGAAACGGCGTTTGCTGAAGTGGATTTTGTCTCGGTGGGAGTACTCTTAAGGGTTGAATTTTAATAAATTTCAAAACATGTCCATTAATTGATGCCGAAGAATCAAATTTCAAGCAATTTTAATTATAAAAATAGAACACACCGCCCCCACTTCGATCCTCTTCTGGATTTAATTAAAGAAAAAGCGCTGAAATACATGTTTCATAAATTGCGCCAAAGAACAGTAGTACCAAATTTCCAATAAATTTGATCATAAAAGGATTATTTCCGCATAAACTTTGCCACCCCCCTTTTACCTCATCAGGTTTTTTTAGTCTCCACAAGCACCTTTAAATATTAAAAAAAAATTGATGACTTTTAAAGGTCTGTGATTCTGCCTTCTGCAGCTTCCGTGTCTAGGACTGGTACTAAAGGCGAAGATGAAGTATGGTCCAATGGAACAGATATAATATCATATAATATAAATCATAACATATTTGTAGATGAACCGTAATTCAAATGGCAGTTTTGGGATGCATTGAGAAAGGAGTTCATTCATAACAATGCAGGCAATGATGGGAGATAGTGGACTGCCCATAGGGGTGACAAACTTTTGTTTGAAGTTTTATCTATTTCCGTATGTTCAGAAATTAACTGTCAATAATATTTATGACAACCTCCAAAGGAAAGTTGGTAAATAGAGATATTATATCTAAGGAGACAACAACATATTTAAAGGCACATGAGTCTTGTGATGTTGCCGTACTATAATTACTACGTAAGTTGTTGTTTGTTGTTTTTATTTGTAGTTTGTTCTCTGAAGAAGCTAATAAAGAATTAGCGAAAGCTTAGATACGAAAAAAGGTTCACATCTTCTAATGCCAATAGCTGCAATCCCATTAACTTTCCTTGTACACCTAACGTGTACAGCTAAGTATGTACTTCTTTTCAACTTCAAGACATATTTTGGACGCTGAACCTTGATAGCCACCACGATTGGACCTTAACGACAACGTACGTAATACCCCAGATCGGGAATCTTGTGATCAGATAGAAGCCACTCATCAGGATTAGGAAGGCTAAAGGATCCTTCTCTCCAGCCTTAGGGATAACGAAGGGCTTAGCAATGAAAACCGGTTTAGAATTTGGAGTGACTAATAACTAAGATTACAACAATAACGAGCAAATAATCGACTTTCTACTTTAAGAAGCTCAAAGAAGGAGCTAAATTCAAATGTACAAAATCGAAACATGATACTTAGTAGCTACAAACCTTGATATTAAAGGCGACATCTATGATTTAATTTGAATAATACTCTCAAGTGTAATAACAAAGCACAGCAATAGAATGATTGAATTTGATGAATCCGAACATGAAAACCTCAACTCCCTCGTCTTACAAACACAAAAATTACCGTTTATTAATCAAAATTGATGTATAGTTGACATAGTTAGGTACCATTAAGGCAACCTAAGACGGCAATTAAATATTCATAAGTCAGCACGTCCTAATACAACGGCCTAAATTCCCTAAAGGCGAAAGCACTAAACAGACTAAACAATCTCGATCTAACTACAACCCATGGCACATACACGCAACCACCATCGAAAATTCCAAACACCCCCTCGAACTCTAGAAATAATTAAACAACAATTAATTAGCATACGTTAACAAGATAACTTTGCTAACAATAATGTCGTACAGGTGTGTTAGGTGTTAGGCATAGACGCCCTATCACCAATCACGTCCAATTTACGGCAATAAAAATCTTACCTTATCGATTCCACTTCGCAAAATTGCGCGGCGAAATGTTGGCGACACGATTTCATAGGTCGCGGTTAACAACTGAATACGGTTGAGCGCACATCTAATGAGTTTTCTACCGGATTAGGCCGACTAATGATGATTATTTAATGGAAACAGGATAGATTTTGGGCGGATAAGGTCAGATGTGAGAGGAATTTGTGTATTTATGATGGTTTCGTTGTTGAAATTAGTTGTCAGCTTCGAAATTGTAATACGCAGATGTAGAATTAACCCTTAATTATTTAAGAGGTATTAGTTCAATTGCTATAGCTCCTATTATTTTGTTTCTATCTATAATTAATGCTGATATAAACCTATTATCCTTTAATTATATATCGAATATACAGGGTTTCCTCGGCCGAGTGGGATATAGGGAGAATACATATAAAATCGGTTTTCGGTGAATATTATCTCCCTAATACTACTTCATCCAAATTTAAGTGCCGAATATTATAACTGGGTTAACAATGAACATTTCCACAAACATAGTACAAAGAAAGTCATTTTAATAAAGCCAAAAAAATTATTATTTTTAAACCTATTGTACATGAATTCCTAATAAGGCTTTTAACACGTTAGTTAGTGCAAGTGGCCGTGGCGCAGACGTTCACGTGACGCCTTAATAACGTAAAGCACAGATTGTTTGGGGTTCGAATCCGAGAAATGAATTTTATTTTTTATTTTTTTTTAATCTTGATTAAGTTTTGTTGTTTATTTTGACAAATGATTCGTCGTTAGTAACAATTAAAACTCGAATAATATAATAGCACGTGATCATTTTTGTTATTGTAAAAATTATTCACTATTTACCTTAATCCTCAAAAAATCGATTTTATAGTCTTCAAAATCTCTGATTTTTGTAGTGTTATTGAATTTGTAACATTATTGTTGGAGATAAAAAAAAAAAAATAAAACTAATCTGCCGGGATTTGAACCCTAAACAACCCGTGCATTTGCGTTATTTAGCCGTCGCGCGAACCATTGCGCCATGTTCGCTTGCACTAACTCACGTATTAAAAGCATTATTAGGAATTCACGTACAATAGATTTTAAAATAATAATTTTTTGGCTTTATTAAAATGACTTTCTTTGTACTATGATTGTGGAGATGTTCATTGTTAACCCAGTTATAATATGTGGCCCTTAATTTTGAATGAAGTAGTATTAGAGAGATAATATTCACCGAAAACCGATTTTACATATATTCTCCCTATGTCCCACTTGGCCGTGGAAACCCTGTATAGTTAATAATGGTTTATAAGAAATGTGCTCGTTCGATTTAAAGCTGTAAAGAAATAGGCGGTTTAGTTTAAACGTGGTCGTACATCTCTTGAAGATGATCCACGTGACGAACGGCCAAAACTTGCAATCACCTGGACAATTCTGGACGATCGACGATGAGTTAGCGCATGCTGTAGGCATCTCAGAAGAAAAGATATAAGGTACATTTCACACGAAGAATTAAATATTAAAACTCATGTGCAAGATAGGTCTTAAACACCGATCGAAAACAATCAAGACAAAAAAATTCTCAGCAATGTTTGAATCATTTTAGAAAGAATTTAACCGATTTTATGCGCCAATTTATTACCATGGGCGAAACGTGGGTCCACCACCTTATGCCTGAGATGAAACAGCAGTCAAAGCAGTGGATGCAAGCTGGTAATTCTGCCCCAGAAAAACCGAAGTCAATTTCATCTGCCGGATGAGGTCACGACTGATATTTTCTGGGATGCAAAAAGGAATTCCTTTAATTGATTACCTTGCAAAGGATGAAACAATAACTAGCGAAAACTATGCAGATCTTTTTGGCCAGCTAGATGAAAAGATTTGTGAGATCGGGTTTGGATTGTAAAAGAAAAAGATCTTGCATCGGCCGACAAAAGTGCTTTGGCAAGCGAAAATTTTAAAGAGTTGAAGTTGGAATTGTTGAAACATCCACCCTATTCGCCATTTTATTCCCAAATCTAAAGAAATTTTTGCCTGGAAAACGTTTTGGGTCAAACGAAGACGTGAGTGCAGCAGTAAATGGATATTTTGCAAACCTTGCAAAATGGCACTTCAGAGATTGAATCCTTTATTAGAGAAACGTTGGACAAAGTGTATTGAACTAAGAGGAGATTTTTGTCCTCTTTAGCAATTGAACGCAGGCTTTAGCAACTGTAGCAGTTCCAGCATACCACAAGGACATAATTTAACCAAACGTTTTGTAAGATGGCATTTTTGTTTAGTTGAGATTTTTGCTGAAGAAGCACATACTGCAAAAAAAAATTCTCTGGTTCAATAACTTGACAATATTACGATGCTTTGTTTCTTTAAATACCAAGAAATCAAATTATCTATCTTGAAACAATATTCACTCACTGATACTCTATCAGCCTTGAAATTTTCCAAAACAACTTGAACTAAAGTAAATATCTGGCCTTGAGCCTACCATAATGTGTTTTAATGAATCCCTTTCTAAAAGGTTAACTAACTTGTCCGTCCAAATAGTACTCGGGGTCTTTCTCTGCAAAATTAAGCTGAAGCCACCTCATTATACAAAAATCCTACACGATCATCTCGGCATGTCTAAGGTCAGCGCAAGATGGGTGCCGAGAATGCTCACGCCGCCGCAAAAACAACAGCGCGTAGAGTGTTCGCGTGCATTTTTGGACCTCTGTAATGAGGACAAGGATAGTGTATTGAGTCGAATTGTTACTGGAGACGAATCTTGGGTTCATCATTATGAACCTGAGTCCAAACAAAACTCCATGCAGTGTCATAAAAAGGGCACAGCACCTCCCAAGAAAGTAGTTCCAGCATACCATAGAGATGTAATTTAACAAAACGTTTTGTTAGATGAAATCTTTGTTTCGTTGAGATTTTTGCTGAAAAAGCACATACTGCAAAAAAAAACTCTCTGGTGCAATAACTTGACAATATTACGATGCTCTGTTTCTTTAAATACGAAGAAATCTAATTATTAAATATCTTGAAACAATATTCACTCACTGATACTCTATCAGCGTTGAAATTTTCCAAAACAACTTGAACTAAAGTAAATATCTGGCCTTGAACCTATCATAATGTGCTTTAAAGAACCCTTTTCTAAAAGGTTAACTAACTAGTCCGTCCAAATAGTACTCGGAGTGTTTCTCTGCAAAATTAAGGTGAAGCCTCCTCATTATACAAAAATCTCTGTGTTTTGAGCGCAATTTTTAGGTTAGGGAACAAAATGAAGTCGCTTGGGGCGAAATCTGGTTTATTTACTACAGTCGGATCCGATTGCCTGAAACGATTTCAAATCGAACCACTACCGCACACTGCCGACAACATATTTCCGATTGTATTTGAATGTTGATGCAATACAGTACCTAGGAGGGAGCGTTTTTATATTCGCGGAATAAGCGGGTTGTAGGGGGGTGATTAGGCGCATTGAGGGCGTGGCCTGTGCAGCGACTCATAATTAGTATAAATACGAAGTTTCATTGTTATTAGACAGTTAGTCTTTGAGCTATCGTCAACCAAGTAACATAATCAGGAGTGAAAAGTGAAATATGGAAAAAATCGCGCGTTCGCGTGCATTTTTGGACCTCTGTAATGAAGACAAGGATAGTGTATTGAGTCGAATTGTTACTGGAGACGAAACTTGGGTTCATCATTATGAACCTGAGTCCAAACAAGACTCCATGCAGTGGCATAAAAAAGGCACAGCACCTCCCAAGAAATTTAAAGTGTCACAATCAGCTGGGAAACTCATGGCAACGGCATTTTGGGACTCGGAAGGAATATTGTTGATTGATTATAAAGATAAAGGTGTTTCTATAACCGGAGAATATTACGCTTCAATATTAGAGCGACTAAAAGAAGCCATTAAAGAGAAAAGACGGGGAAAATTGACGAAAGGTGTGCTGCTTTTGCACGACAACGCGCCCGTCCACAAGAGCCGCGTTGCGTTAGCTGCCCTGCATAAGGTGGGCTTCGAAATTGTGAATCACCCACCCTCCAGCCCAGACCTGGCCCCGAGTGTTTATTACCTGTTTCCGAAATTGAAAAAAAAAGCTGCGGGGTAAAAAATTTACTACCGATGATGAAGTCAAGGAGGCAGTTTCGGCGTATTTTGCAGATAAAGAGAAATCATTTTTTTATGAGGGTATAAATAAATTAATTGAAAGATGTGAAAAATGTATCCGTCTTGCAGGTGAATATATTGAAAAAGAAAAATAATTTGGTTTTTTTATTTCCGCCCCTTATCCCCCATTCCGCGAATATAAAAACGCTCCCTCGTATGTTCTCTCACACACCGCATAGAATATGAACTATGAAGAGCTATTGGCAATATTGGATATGGTAAGAAATTTTTGATTATTTATTAGTTACAATCTTAGGTATAGTATAAGTTTAGTACCTACATAATATTTAATTATTATTATTAAATTGGAGAAACTCATATACAACAGCATTATCAGCATGTCCTAACAAGCTATGTTGTGAATGCTCCAGTAGCGATAATGGTGATTGTTGTTGATATAATAGTACTGGTCCAGTGGTATTAATTTCTGTAGGACTTGGACTCGAAGCGAAGATGAACTGAAGTCTCTGTGAGTAGCTGTGTCACGAAAGCGAAGAATAAACGTTTCTAGTTGTAATATTTCAATTTTGACATCCATTTTCTGACTTTTTGTCATTGTTTTTCAACTTGTTTTGAAAACTTAATAGAAATTTTGGGTTACGGATTCTTGTTTCTTCTGCTCTAGTATTTGACTTGGTATATCTTTTTTACCCGTCTTCTTTTTCTGAGGTACTTCCCCCGTGTTATGGTCTTTTACGTGTAATTTTTCATCCACACTGTCTTCTTCTTGTGTAGTCCCATCTGTTGAAGTTCCTTCACCTCAATTGTCATAATTTCCTTCCTGGCTAAAAATAAAATACCAATTAAATGAACCTATGTATTACTAAATTTTTTGCGCTCGAGTCTTTCATTTTTTTTCCTGTCTGCACCTGAAATTAAAATTTATTGTACAAAAATTTTACAGAACGAAAACTATATTACTATGTATAATTAAATGATACGTCTTTTTCCAGATACCTTGCTACAGAAAAGAACTTTGAAATGCTCAAGCTTCTTAATGGGAAACAGAACCATTTCTGCAATTGTGAGAGATATATGTGAAGCAATATGGAGAGTGTTACAATCGTTGAAATTGCAACCACCATCGTCAAAAGAACGATGGCAAGAAATAGCCAAAAATTTTAACAGCAAAGCTAATTTTCCGAATTGCCTAGGAAAACACATTCGACTTATTTGTCCACAATGTCGAGTTTTTAACGATAGACTTTAGTAGAGTTGGAACTGTTTATTCAAACACGCTTTTTAGGCAATTCCCCAGGTAGCACAGTCCGTTGGCTAAGTGTCGGCGATAGCTCGGGCCAACGTAACATAGTTGGCGCAAAGTCACAGTCTACAAACGATAAATATCCAACATTAGTCAAATATCGGCAAAATACGTTGGCTCAACTTATCATTGCAACGTTCCATGTTCGTTGGCTTTATATCGGTTTGTTGGCTTAATGTCGCATAAAAGTTTTTAGACGACAATCGAATTGAGGGCGGAGTCAAAGCTGACCCCGTGGCTAAGTGGGTAACGTTCTTACGTAACATTCACGAGATCGCGGGTTCAAGTCGTACCATGTGACATTTTTTTTTCCTTTTCAAAATGCACCATTTGTTTTTTATTCCTTTTTATCTCAAAAATCATGAACTTACGAAATATTATTATTGTTCATATTACCCATACATTGTGAGCCATATGAGTTCAAATGTAACAAATGTAAATAAAATAGTTGTAAAAATCGTATTATACGTAATAATGCAGTTAAATCACGACAACCTTAATAACCAACACAATTAACAAATAAAACGTATATTTTAGTAGGATTTATATTATTTACAAAATTATTATCATTTGCTGTGCGCATGCGCATCAATCGGCAAGCGACATTTTGATCGAATTCAGTCGTACATCGCCATATGCAAGCTTGTGTTGTTTATTTGATTTATTCGTTTTATTAGCCCAGTTGTTAGTCATGAGAGAGAGTTATATTATATAGTTAAGAGTATACCGTTGTTAGTGTTCCAGTCTACGTTGTATAATATTTAAAATAGACCCTGTTGTGAAAGATGTTATAAGAACAATGGACGGGTAAGTACTTTACATAGTTTGCATAGTAAGTACATACTTTCGTACATAAGTAATATAATATGTATTTTTCATACAGGCTGTGATTGAAAGTTGTGAACTACCACAACGTGGCGAGGAGTTTAGAAAATATCCGGCAGTTTGTAGGAATTAACTAAGAAAGCATTGGATACCAATAACCTACTGGAAGAGACGTCAGATCCGATAACGTAAAACTTATTTGTATCTTGTATATTAATGCAAGTCATCCTTACCGCTGATTGTAAGTAAAATACTAGTTGATAATTGCAATTATTGGTTTCTTTCTTACAAAATATATTTACAGATGCTTTATGTTCTATTTCCGATGTTAGGCCAGAGTTGCGTATGATATCTTACACATAATCATTTGTGACAACTGATCGTATGCTATAGGTAATTGCCTTTTTCTAATTTTTTACAAACTGATACTAGAGCTTTAATAATTCCCATAAATTCTTCTATAGTTACGCATGAAGTTTAAAATATTATTTATTTATTATTTTCTGGTTAATAGAATCCGCTCTACTTAACATTTATTTTACTTTCGTTTTTTTTTTCACAGTATAGGTATGTACTGTTTATTTTTTATTTATGCCTTGGTATTTACAGGTAGTCGCGTTAACTGAGGTGAATAAGTTGAACCGTACTGGTTGTATTGAAGACTATTTTAAAGATAATATTGAGAGACGTAAAAGCTATACAATTATCGAAGTAAGCCTTAGATAAAGCGAACATCTTTCAGGCGATTGTAGGTAAGATTTAATTTTTGTGCATTATTCTTGGGATATTTATCTAAAAAATTATTGTGGATAGTCATGATTATTATATTGTATTTTTGAAATTCCTCCTAATTAAGAAATAATCAACTAAAATAACTTATTTTTTATTACATATTTAGCCAAGACAATTTTCTATTTAATTAAAATTTTATATTAAACCTAATATTTAGACGCTGTCTCAAAATTTGTCTGCGATATTTTAATGAAAAGGGCTATTATGAGGCGAAGTCAAAGAATAACTATAGTCAAAATTATTAAATCAACAATCAGGACATTTTCAAAAAGTGATACGTAATCACACTGTATACATAGCAAACCCCACAACTTCATTTCAAGATCTGTAATGGAATGAAATATACATAGTGTCCAAAGTAAAATGTTCACGAGCTATGAAGTTGATTACTTAACAAGTTAGTAATACTTTTTACTCTGAATGATAGAAAAACAGAAAAAAAGCATATTTTTAGATATTTTTAAAGAAACCAATATTTTGAACAAAATCTTTATTACTTACTACTGTGAAATTTAAAATAGGCAAGTACTTTCTGAGAATTGTGTAAATGTGCAAGTAGGCAATGATCAAATATTGTAGAATAAATAATCACATACAGGTTTTCCTAGTTACTTGCCAAATGAATCATTCTTTGTGATTATTGATTCATCCTTAATAATTATTGCTGTGCGAGTGCCATTTATTTACTTTTCTCGTAAAATGTAATATGTTGCAAGTATATCTAATTTATAGAAAAATTAGATATACTTCGCCATTGTTAATTTAACCAACTTTATAGCGTTAATAATAAGTTTGCAATGCACCTTACCATAACTGTGGACATGGTGTACTCGTATACTTCTAATACCTTATGTAAACTAAAGATAGATACATACATATGTTAATATTTTTTCATTTGTTCACAGTTGCTGTGCGCCAACGGTTTGATATTGCAATGGATTACGACATTTATAAAACTATTGCTTCATGGCTAGCTACTGCACATGATCGAGATGAAGGTAAAGCTGAGTGTAATTTGGAAAAGGCTATTGTTGGTCGTACATCTTTGACTACTGCTGCTGATAAAAATTAGGAATCAGCTGAGCTGTGAACATCTCCGCGATTAGGTCAGTGTTTTATAATGTTTTAATATTTTTAGTTCAATAAAATATTTCAGTTATATACCATAACATGTAAAGAGATATTGAATTTTGTTCTGTAATAAGATATATCACATATGACGTAATGTGCTGTATCATTTTGCTAATCTTGAATTTTAATTTCGCTAATAAATAAAATATCGTAATTACTTTATTTATTTATTGTATGTGCAGATGGTGTTATATGATGGTGGTATATGATTCGATGTTAACTATTGTTAACAACATAAACATAAAAAAAACATACAATTTGTAGTAAGTTTTCCTTATATATTGTCACATGAAATAAAACATCTACGATATACATATGTCCTGATTACAGGCAGATCATATCGAGATATACTATGTTACACAATTATGAGCATGTTTGTCTTGAACGCTGAATATTTCAACATAAGCGTAGATTTTATAACAGTTTTCAAATCATTACTTGTATATGTTCTTAACTATTATCAACATCTTGCATACATAGATATGTAAAATTCAAACAGAACTATTCTATTAGGTACATTATTTATGATCTAATTGTAATTTGGTAGTTTATATCTTAAATCAAGTTTATTTCATATGAAAATATATTATATACAGATAATTAACTCGAATTTTGAGTTGGTATAATATCGCTGTAATTTATTCAGCAAACTAATTAATAACATCGGATCAGTGTACCTATGTACCATCATATATGTTTTGCATCTTGTATGTTTTATCGTATAGATATCACATACAAGATTAATACCCAATATCACTTCCCGTAGTTACTCCTATGTATCCTCTCGATCAAACTCCAACGTCAGGTGCCGACGTTTCACCAACAGAACGGGTAGGTATTGAAAGTTTATCCTACGCCAATGTCGCCTAAAGATATAAAACCAACGTTGTAAAATGTTCACACTTTCACATACTGCCAACATTGTTGCCCAACGCGTGCCCAATACAACTCGGACAGTCAGCCAACGTTGCACCAACGTTGTGTGCTACCTGGGTCATCTTAAATTAAATTAAATATTTAATATCGGTTCGATACTCGATTCACTCAAACGATTTTCAAACAACAATTGCGAGTCCAAAATGACTGAAAACTAGAAAAAATTGTTAAGAAAAATAGCGTTAATTTAAGTATTTTTATAAACCAAAATTAATTCTCATGATTATTATTATATTTTGCTAAAATTTTTAATCCAAATGTTTTATAAATTAATTCGTGCGATACTAAATACATTTTATTTAAAATAATTTACATAACTTTCATTTGTTAAAAATCAATAGTAATCGTGGTATTGTTTTATAAATAATTAATGCATATGTTAATGTATTTTTGGTATGAGGTGGTATGAGGAATAAAAGGTTTTTTTTGGTGATGAACAGTATGCAGAACTAATCAATATTGTGTTAAACATTAATGAATTCAATGAATCCATAAAACGAGATATTAGTAAATTTAATGCGAACTAAATAAATAAACTTTTCAGGACAGTATTAGTTAATTCTTAAATGCAAGAAAATTTTTAATTAAGTAATATCTCTAATTGAAGAATTCATCCAAATTTTCACAGCCATTTATAACGGAAAGAATTCGCGGCATGTGTCGGAATAAGTCGTTAGGGAGGGCGTTGCGATTTGTAAGCGGCTCAAGTGAACATAATAAATTATTACTTACGCCTTTGTTATAAATTAATTAGCGCGTCGTCGGATATATTTATTGCCAATTACGAAAATAAGGAGCAGGATAGAAGTTAATTTAATCACTTAGGGACGCAATTAGTTTTTTGGCGTGCTTGCAATTAATTGTACTTGCACGGAAATAAACAATCTATAAAGGGTTCACGTTAGACAAAAAAAAGAAATCAATAACATGAGCGTTGTGTGTTTAAAAGAATTTATAGTTTGTGTGTAACAGTGAAGTATCAATTTTTTGCCTTTTAGCAATGACAACTGTCAAATTCTATAGTCCAGATGATTAGTAATGATGATACGAATAGGAGTTGATTCAAGACTCCAATTAATATAAATTGCCATTCACATTGAAGAGAAACTTTACGGTACTAGTTCCTAGCAAGCTTGCAACATCATTTTTTTGTTTCTGCAAGAGGTCTTTTCATTTCACCATTCTGAACACATACCCATGTTTCCCCCCGTAAAGATCCATTATCTTCATTTATATCCAAGTCTTCAAATATAATAAATACGATATTTTGTTTTTAGTGGGACCATGTACAACAACCAGGAGCTTGATGATCTAGAAATGTAGAAGTTCAAGTCACATTTCTCTATAATTTCGACATAGTCGCATTTGTTTTGAATAATCTCTTTTTGTAAGTTTAGACGAGGTAAGACATCGACTGGAAGCTTTCTCATTCCCACCAATTTTCTGCCAGAATTTTTCTGGATTATCTCTTTTGATAAGTTTAGGAGAAGCAAAGAGATCCTGTAGAAACTTTCTTTGTTTCTTTATCCTGTAATTTTGATATTGACAGTCAACGTTTTTCCATAATTTGGACATTGTCAATCCCAACATTTTTCTGCCGCATTCTTTCTGAATGATCTCTTTTTCTAAGTTTAGACGAGGCAAAGTGATCGACTGAAAGCTTTCTCATTCCTACCACTTTTCTTCCAGAATTCTTCTCGATTATCTCTTTTGACAAGCTCAGGAGAAGCAAGGAGGTCTTCTGAAAACTTCCTTTGTTTCTCCACCCTCTAATTTAAATATATTAATATATCCCTCAAATTCCTGTGTGGCAATTCTTCACCGTTATTTCTTTCTACATAAGTTCTTTAAGCCTCTGTTGTTAACGGAAGCATGTGTTGAAGTTCCATTAACACTCTGATAAGGCTGGTAAATTTCCATCTTATTTCACTTACATATTCACTTGGCTGTTTAATTAGGGCAACATCCCAAAAAAAACCTCACTTTGGAATGAGGCAAAACCAGAAATCATCGCTTTCATTTTTATCTAGTCTTGAACTAACGCATAATAGAGTTTTCAAAGTTTGTCACAGTTTTCGCAAACTTTGAGAGGTGGTCAAACTTTGAAAATCATACAGCTGGTTGTCTTATGTCTCTAGATCACAAAAAATCGTGCCGTATGATTTTCAAGGTTTGACCACCTCTCAAAGTTTACTGCAAGCTTTTCGCAGGTCCGAGTTTATAATATTTAGATAAAATTATTCTATTATTTTTACAATGTTCTGGGAGAATGACACGCGTGTGATAACGTCAAATGGTTCTGTTCTCCATAACCACCCCTTTTCATCTACTTATGGATGGAAGTTCGAAAAATCCTTCCTTAAATGATGTCTACAATATAGAACCAACATCGACTCCGAATTTCAAATCTCTATCCTTAGAAATTTGGACCAGGCGTTCATATGTCAGTCAGCCAAAATCTAATGCCCCTACTCTGTTTTCTTCTTTTATTTGTGAAGAAATAAAAATGCAATTACATAGATTGAAAATCACAATATTAATCATTAATGTTGTCAATTTTGCAATATTATCTCCGTCCATTTCCACAGTTTTGATCCGTCTTTTAACAAGGGCATGTATTCGAGTGTAGTAAAAAGCATGATCCTGTTTCCTAAGCCTTTGACGCACAAACGTTTTCACGGCCACCTCATCTTCAAAACGAATCCCTCGATGAACTTCTTTTAGGGGTTCAAACAGATGGAAATCTGATGATGCGGAGCTGTGTGGGAGACGAGGCAAAAACTTCTCATCCAATTTTCATAGTCCTTTTAATAGTGTGGCGAATGGGGAGTGATCTTCGCCATAGCTTGCGTTGGATGAACTCAATGAAGACGTACTTTAGGCTTTTAAAGAGTCATCTCTGTTTCAAAAGAATCAACCATAATCACACCAACACTGTCCCCCATAACTTTCCCTTCTCGCTCTTTAATTTGGGTTCAAAAAAATGAACCCATGACTCCAAACAGAAGAGCTGCAAGTCTTGTTTTTTTGTTTCTTTATTCTAGTCTAGTTTTCCTGTTACAACGACGAATACATTTAAGAATTCAATCGCAGAACGCTGTCTAATAAGCACATCAATGTCGTTTTCTAGCGACTCTCCAGCGCTACCAGTTGTCGACGCAGAAAAATGCTGCTGCAGTGGATTGTAGAAGAACATTTGGGAAACTACACCAAATTCAAGTTTTTCAATTAACAAACTTTACTTAGGTAGAAAAAAAATAGTAGGCATTAGACATTGACTGACCCTCGTATATAGATAAGTCCAAAGGCTGCAGAAGATGTGAAGAAAATGTGAAAACGACATAACTCGATAGTTGTAGTGGTAAAAGCGACTGACTAGGCATATAAGAGACGATTAGGTCAGAAGTTTAATTCATGTAGGAGACGATTCTTTCAGGAGATCGGTCAAAACTGTTGACGCACAATCAACACAACATTACTTATGGCTAAATTATGCTATAATAAAGCCATGAAAACACATTTTTAATCATCAAAAATACACAGCTTCTTTACATGTGGAATAACGAGAACTGAGGGAACTCGATGACCCAATATTTGTTCCCCACCTCATAATAATTAAAAAGGAGTTCACTGAAGCTCGACTAAACCATGAACCAAAAATTTTACAATTTTGCATCTGTAGATCAGTGCAGTGACAAAAAAAGTTGTTTCAAAATCTATCCCTCAAATCTTTTTTGCGGACTAAATTGATGCTTTATAACACTGAAGCTTAACGTATACAATTTTTTATCCTCGACATATTTATGAACAATAAATCACAATAAATTTTTCCAGAGAGATACAGATACAAAACATAAATAACACTCAATATATATTTGTAGGGAAAATCAGTCCCTATACGCAGCATGTTTGAACGGTATTTACCCATTATCTTCCATCATTGTTTGTGTTGATAAACGAGTTCTTTGTGGCTTATAATTTTATTTGCGTTCACTACTGAATATTTTACGATCTTTTGATTGGAAATCTGAACAAGCAACGTAGCAACGGACAACATTCATTTGTTATTTAACGGGCTTTTATTGGTCCGAACGCGCTACCTTGCCCTTTTATTTACTTTAGAAGAAGGTTTCGTTGCTATCTTTAAATGTAATTGCCGGCGTGAGATGAACAACTGCAGTAAAATGACTTTAGCGTAAGAGAAACAAAAATTGCTTCAGACTCGTGAATTATATATTTGTGAAAGGCGAAATAGAGGCTTCAATAAATTTATTTAAGCTGTACAAATGCATCGGTTACGGCTAGCGCAATACTTTACCGGGGATTTATCGTTGTGACACGAAAAAAAAGGCGTTAACACATTTACAATGGCCCATCGCGATTACTCCACCTAGTAGATACAAAGCGAAGAAGACATTCAGTTCACGTACGAGTCCGCATACGTAGCGCGATAATGGATTTCGTAGAACCTGGGCGGTTGCTCTACGAGACTCACCATTAGTGACTAACGACTGGGGATGTAATGAGAGGATTGGCCAACGTATGGCTCTCGAGAGGACGTAACAAAGCTTCAATTTCTACCTACGTGTAACCGCATTATATGTCTTGCTAGTTCTAAGGGAAATTATCTTGTGTTTTGTTTTTGTAAATGTTTAACAAATTTGAATTTACCGCCAAGTTTGTGTGGGCAAGAAAAAAATGTGATGTGGGTTATTGT
Organism: Holotrichia oblita; assembly: GCA_023690525.1. Classification (NCBI taxonomy): domain Eukaryota; kingdom Metazoa; phylum Arthropoda; class Insecta; order Coleoptera; family Scarabaeidae; genus Holotrichia; species Holotrichia oblita. Next base: position 193,618,126 of record CM043016.1, on the reverse strand, counting down.
ATCAAGTTTAAATAAAAGTAATTTTCGACAAGCTACAAGCGATAACTCAAAGACTGCAACAAAACTCGAAATATCTAAATACTTTCAAAATTTTCAAAATCTGCTGACCCAAAAAAAAAACTACTAACTAGGTATATACAATGTTATAATGCCAATCTATGTAAATTGGATCTCAAACAAGAAGTCATCTTTATGTAGCCTCATCAATTCAGCCCCAACAAACAAGCAACCTTCATGAAAATCTGTATTAAATGAACCAAAATCCCAATTAAATCTTAAAACCTGACACCACAGCTTGGGAGGCAATGGTCCAAAAGCAATTCATGAAAGAATGGTTGCTGTGTATGAGGAAAATGCACCATCTTATTTTCAAGTAAAATAATGGTCTAAACTCTTTCGATGGGGCCGAGAGTCGATCAAAATCCGGACGACCTCTTGAAGCTCTAACTGAAGACATTGTTCGAAAAGTCGAAAATTTGGTACTGAAAAATCGGCGTATAAAGATCTCTGCCATTACCAATGAAGTCTGTATATCCGCAGCAAGTGTCCTCAAAATTTTGCATGACGATTTGGGTATGAAGAAGGTGTCTGCACGGTGGATACCCAGATTGCTTACACCTGAACAAAAACTGTACAGAAAGGAAGTTTCTCAAGAAAATTTGGCCGAGTTGAGGAGGGACGAAACATTTTTATCTCGAATTATCACCGGGGATGAAACTTGGGTACATCATTGGGAGCCTCCTACTAAACAAGAATCCATGGAGTGGCTTCATAAGGGCTCTCCACCACCAAAAAAGGCCAAGACACAATTTTCTGGAAAAAAACTGATGGAAACTGTTTTCTGGGATGATGAAGGAGTCTTGCTTATTGAATATATGCCAAGAGGGTCTACCATAAATGGAGAGGCCTACCGAAACACAATTAAACATTTAAAAACTGCTCTAGAGGAAAAACGCTCGCATTCTTATCAACAAAAAAACTTGTTTCTGCACGACAATTACCGGGTTCCTAAGCCAAACAAAGTTCACCAGATAATAACGATAAATACGATGGCCAATGGTGAAGCTAAATCTGAAACTTGCATTTGGGCGACCAAATTTAATTTATGTTTTAAAGAATGCAACCACTGTCAACAGGTTAATACGCTGAAAATCCTTAACATCTATAGAATTTTGGTTGGTACTGTCAAGAATAAGTCTCGTCCGATTCTATCAAAACAACAACATTTTGTCAAACAACTCCACAACAACTCTTAACTCCTCCAAGACCAAACTTGTATCCGCAAGACGTTTATTCCTCAAAAAGAAAAATTAAAATAAATCTTTAATCAGAGGTGTGACAAGAATAAAAGGTGGCCAGTGCTCTCCTAATCTTGAGCTTAGAAGGGGATCAATGTATCGATGTAGGGCAAAGACAAAGAGGGTCTAGTTAGTGGATTGCCTGATCCATCAATTCCAGTAATCCAGTATTTTATTCGCCAAGTTAATCAGGAATTATTTTAATGCGGCAACACCAACCAAATTTATCTCCGAGGTGCTGGTTCCAACCAAACTATAGTGATCCAGTTATTAAGCGAAGGTTCCGGTTTCGAGAATTAATTTGAAGACACTCAAAGTGTGACTTTGCCAAGCTAGATCACGATAATGTTCCGTATGAAATAAGTGCGGTTGCAGAAAGTTGCAAAAGATGACCACGTTAATTTTTAAAGACAGTGGACCAAGTACCTCTGAGGGACGCCCATTGCCATCGATCAGATTAATGAGAGATTGTTATCGTAACGACCAGAAAAATCATATCATTAAGACAAGATTGAATTAGTTAGTGAAAGCCAGATGTCACTGCGATGCTTAAAAAAACAACATCTCGTATTTCCTTCTTTGGATCGCGTTTCTAATGATCTCCATTAAACAGAAGAGCTGATATTCCATGGAGTAACTCTCATGGAGCCCAAACTGCTCGTTCTTGAATAAATATTTCCTCTGTAAATCTACTGAAAATGAGAGCTTTGCGATGCGGGAAATTAAAGAAACTGGCTTGAATTATTTAATGAAAAACATTTAAAAACGTCAGAATTGATGGATGGACAGGCCTCTCCTTCTGTCGTCTTAACAAAGCCGTATGTTACGCCACCAAGACTCTGCTTTTGAACTTCCTCTCCGGATCGACCTATTGATCGATATTGTGCCCCCTTGCATGAGCTGTGCTCTCAAAGCTCCCCATCCAATCTAAGAGCTTTGATAAATTGCAATGGCTGTGATTGTTTCAGAGAAGATAGTTTTTGCTCTGCGCTTACCTTGGAGTGGCTCAAACCAGGGAGATTCTCCCAGAGGCATACTCTGAGCCTCTCTTCTGTATCTTTAAGTTTTTTTGTAGGTGCTCATCCCTATAGGTACCACATAATGGTTCCAGTTCCATAAATTGAGTTATGGCAGCATTCTTAGCTAACATATTAGCTTCTTCGTCGCCTCTGATTCCAGTATGTCCTGGTACCAAGCATAATGCAACTCTGTTTTCCTTGCCTGGGTTGTTTAATCTGTTAAGACATTTCCAAAGTAATTTGGAGCTAATGGTGTTAGAACTCAGCGCCGTTATGGCTGCTTGACTATCGGAGAAAATTGCAATGGTCTGCTCATTTTCTTGGCATCTCCATTAAACGACAGTTGCCCAGACTCTTTCTTATAATGCCACCTTTTATCAATGCAGCACGATAGTCTGCCAACACTAAAGTTTCCACTTCTTATGTCTGACTGTGTTGGCGATAGCAAATTAAATATCTTTTCTGGCTTAAAGTCGATGAAACAGTTTACGACTTCATTGGTTCCTCTATCACTTTCTGCTTTAAGCCATGCATCATAAAGAATGTATTTTTTCCTGTTTTTAGTTTATGGATCATTACAATGAGATTGTAGAAGCAGATTCGATGATTAAAGGGTACTTTCCCCACAGATTTTTTTTTAATGCTTTAAGCTGTATTACTTGTCTGGCTATCACTGCAACTCTTGCGGTGTAGTTTAGTGTGTGTAAGTTGTGTTTAAATGGCTTTGTGACAGCATCATATCGTCTTTTATGATGCCGCACTGTTAATCACTTTGCTCTCAACAGCGAATGGCAAGTCGATCCGGGATTAAACTCTCTGAAAAAATGTCACCGTCCCTCCAGATAATTGAACCCCGGCACCTGTCGTCCTCTCACAACAATAGTCAGCCGCCTAACCACTGCGGCCATCGACCCGTTAATATTATTATTGTTGATATTATTATTATTATAAAAGGACCGATATTCACCTAAATATTTTTCAAATGACTGCATGTACGTACATGCAATAAATTAAGAGCGGATAACAATCAACAATTTTCTTTTAATCAACAATGGAAAACCATGCACACGATGTTGTGTAATATTTCAGTTCGTAAATTTATATCTCTCCAAAAACATTCATCCTATACGAAACAATTATTTCTAAAAACAATGCCTTGTTGTACCGGCTCGAAGTTACGAGATCTTCCAACAATGAAATTTTAAGCCGTTAAACAATAGAACATCGAGGTCGATACCTATACATCATACCGGGAAGATAACAGAATGATGATAAAGAAAAGGATTATAAAATATATGGCCGAGAAAAGAAAGATTATTTATCAGGAGCTTCGTTGGAAAAGAAGTATTTTAGTATTTATTTTATACCTGCTGTGATTAATTGCTGCAATATAATAAATACACACGTAGCACAAGAAAAACTCTAATCTAACGCTTACAATAATCTATCCGACATTGACTGTATGAATTATGTGCTTCCGTAGATATATATTTTAGATTTGATTTACTGCTTCCCTTAGGACTGTTACAATACGAGCAAAAAAATAAAAAGTTAGAGTGCAGCACGTCTGGCAGTCACCCAGAAGAGCCATAAGACAATGCTGATCGTTTTCTTCGATTAAAAAGAAATTACTCGAAGTGAATTCGTCCCAGAAAGTCAGACGTCAAAAGAACGTTCCCTCAGCTGTATTGACTTAGAAGGAAACTATTTTGAATAAACAAGAATTAAAAATGAAAATAATAAAAGCTTTGTATTTTTTTTTTTAGACCAGTCTCATCGGATCTGAGACAGACTGAGGAACGCTGAGGTTCATCCCCATCTTCACTTATAATAATCTGCACGTCATTTCATGAATCACTTCTTTGAATGATGTTTGTGTCCTCTTCACTTTCGTACAAGCTGCTTACTAAATCCGGTACTTTAGACTTAATATTCAACTATTTTTGTTTTTGGACCGAATCATTGAGTTGCATCAAGATTTCCACCCTACTTATAGAGAATAACTCAGATGAGTAGAATTTAGTTTTTCTGTCATTGCAGCACTAATAAGATGGCCTTTAGATGTTTCTGGAATTCAAATTTTGAAACTAAGCTACCACCCCAATAATTTCTTCAATGCGTCAAAATTGTGGTGTTGTTGTGATGACCTTAACACTGTTGTCTTCCGCAATTGGACCAAAAATTTTTAATCTAAGGTGGTTGGCTGAACGAAAAAATACCATCGACATGATCTTGTAACGCTCTATTGGAAATTAGATTTTAGATTAAGTTAAAGTATGATTTTGTTAAGCAAATTTAGGAAACAATCAACATTTTTAGCCCTCTCGGAACGAGATTAGCTTTTGGTGGACATAGTTTTTGTTGCACGCCAATGCGCCATCGCACGAAGGCATCATGGTAGCTGAATTCTTGACCAAAAAAGGCATCATTGTTATGGATCATCCACCACATCACCATGGAAATCTTTTGGATACCCTCCCGGTCATCGAAAAGACTCCAAAAAAACGTTTCTTCAGCTATATTGACTTAGAAGGAGTCTATTTTGAATGAACAAGAACAAAAATCAAAATAATAAATGCTTTATATGTATCTTGTTTAGACCAGTTTGATACGAACTAAAACAGACTGTGTATTACAAAGAATGTTTTTGCGCAAAAAATAAAGCAATTGCGAAGTAATAAAATAAATTTTGTAAAACGTTGAAGAAAATAGAAGCCAAAAGAGAAAACAGAAGAGAATAGCGATTACAAAAAGGACCAAACCAAAAGTAGAAGCCGAAGAATTTAGCGTAAAATGTTTGGAGAGAGAGGATGTTATCAGATCAAAATCAAACAGACAGGAAAAAATGCGTTAATAGTGATTTAAAGAAAGAACAGAAAAGGGTTGTCATCAACGAAATTGCAATACCAGAAGAACTAGAAAAATGATCGAATGGGAGTCGTAGCTCTTTTGAAAGGCTTTTAAATTATCACCAATTAATTGAAAGATATAATAGTTCCCTGATTGAACGATATTTTTCAAAGCCTGTGGTTTTAATTTTTAATTGAAGATGGAACCATTCAAATAAACATGCTTATTATTTTTATTAAGTTTTACTATCAAAATAACTTAACAAGAATGTGGAAAATAATTTGAAAGTGCACGCTTTTACTTTTTTTTTTATGTTCCTAAGTACTTTCTCTCAATAAACCCCAAATATAGACTCCCATCATGTTTTCATTGTATCGGCCTTGATAACGTTCTTCGAAGCTCATAATGTCCTGACGAAAACGTTCTCCTTGCTCTTCTGCACTCCCATGTTGTTTTTAAATTTATCTAAATAAGCATGCAGCATATGTACTTTTAATGACATCCTGTAGCCCAGGGCCTTAAATTTTTTTAGCATATCCACAACTAACCTTGTTATTTCCCAAAAATTCAGAAGCTACTGCTTTAAAACTGTTCCAACTCGCTTTTTTTAAGTACAATTCAGCAACGTTGGAAATTTTTCATCGGCGAAAATTTGTCTAATTAGCAGGCCAAGAAAAATCCCGGGTTTAACTTCTGTTTCTGATAACTTTTCCAGGTATCCAAAAGCTTCTGATGATTCATCCAATTTTTTAACAAATTATTTCATGAACCCTAACTTAATGTGCAGATGTGGCATTGAGATTTTTCCCGCTTCAACAATCGCCTCAAATGTTACGTTTTGATTTCCGACTCGCGGTAATTTCGAATGTAAAAAAAAGAATTAAAAAATGAGTATTATTACTGTAACTATCACAAAAGCAAACTTTATACCAAAAAAAGTAATTTATTTTTGTGTTTGTGCATAATTAATCGAAAAATCATAAAATAAACTTTAGGACAAAGAACGAACGCACCAAAGCAGGAATTTTTACAAAACTGAAGACTTGAACATCGACAAGGTATGCTTTGAGTTCATGAATAAATTTAAATCCATTTCTAATTTTATTATTTAACCAGCAAGTGATGTAGATCAAAAGAAACTTCCTTCTTTGTTCCTCGGATACTAATGCAAAGATATTTTCAATGCTACCTTTTTTTTCATACATTTCTTAGAAGACAAGAAGTGTTCCGGAAGAAAATTATACATGCATGACTTAAGAGCATTAAAAATATTTAACAGCTACTGGATCCAAATAAAAAACTGTACGGTTAAAGATCGATCCAGCAACATAGAAATCTGTTTCAGAAAAACAGATACGAAGCTTCCCCATTTTGACCCCAAACACGACTTACTATTATCTATCCTTGCCACGATGATAGGAGCTGCTGAAGAGTTGGATGTTTACCAGACTACTAGGTGGCTTTTAACCCTTAAGTACTGACGTGTCGTCCCACGTTTAATTTACTTTCTCAGAAATCTATTTCTCTGTCTACTCTCAATTGAAGACATTTGAAGTACACTGCCGAAGCAAAATCGACTTTTGCCAAATAGTATCGATGATATTGTAATTAGAAAATCATTTGTCGACTAGTAGACTATGCGTCCGTACGAATGTAGCTGTCTCTGAATAGAGTAACATTTTCTGTTTGAGGGTTGAAATGAATTCTTACGCGGGTCCTTCCAAGTCAGTGTGTCCTGGGGATGACGATTTTGAAGAAACTGTATTAAAATGATTTGACTAGTGTAAAAGTGATGAAAATGACATAGACAATGATGTGGACAGTGGTCGTGTTCAGTTAGCGCATCGGTAAGTTACCGGTAAGTTAGGTACTTTGCTATCGAAATTAAGTGGAAATGACAGAATCTGAAAACTCGGAGAGTAATGATAATGAAAGCGATAATGAAGTATCAAAGAAACAGAAAAATAATAAAAATTATTTCAGGAAAAATGGTTTCAGATGGTCTGCAAATAAAGTAGTGCCTTTCTGACATGGTAAAGACTTTCATTATCTTCAGCTATTGTAATAACTGTTTTACCAAGAGTTTTATTTAGTTTCTTTGTTGTTTGTTTCTTCTTTGTTTATGTATATAATATTCCAGAATTGAAAGGAAAACTATATTTTTTGTAGTTTTGTTGTTATGTGATTTGTTTGCTTCTTACAATATGAGTCAATTGAATTTTGAACCTACACGTAAAAAATCTTGTTTAGACAATTTTTTTACAAATATTGACGATACTCTACTCGACATCAGTAGAAATGATCATATTACTTCTGATCATGCGGGTCTTATATTGAAAGTATTGGGAGATAGAAAAGCTGCTTGTGAACAACGTATTAGCTTTAGACCTATTACGCAAATAGGCTTATTTAACCTGTATAATGTCTTGGAGAATGTTAGTTGGCTTTTTGTCACTGATTCGAATTTGGATTTGGATGAGAAAACTGATCTGTTTATGAATACTATCTCCAACGCAATTGAGAGTTGTTTTCCACCAAAAACTAAACTAATAAATGCCCAAAATCCCCATATTGAATGGTTCAATAATGACTTGGCTCAATTGCGTAATAAATTAGGTTTTTTTACACATTTTGGAAGTAGGTATCCTGACATTATATCGAATGATGTAATCAAGGGTTTGCGTACTAATTACAGATCTAAATTGAAACAGACTAAAGTTGAGGCATATGATGCATTTTTCCTAAACCACAAACACAAACCATCGGCTCTGTGGAATATAGTTAATCATACAAGAAGAAGTAATTCCTCACATGAAATGGGTTCTGTGAGTGCGGAGTCGTTCAATGACTTTTTCGTGAATGTTGCTGAGATGACTGTTAGTTGCCTACCATCTACGAATTCAGATCCACTTAGCTTTTTAAAAAATCCGCGTACTGATTTTTTCAAATTCCGGAAACTATCTTTCGCAGAAATTCGTGATATTATCACAAATATTAAAAACTCTCGTACTTCTGATATTTTTGGTGTTAATTCCAAAATTTTGACTACGATTAAAAATATTATAATTTATCCGCTGACTAAGTTAATAAATCAATGTATTATGCACAGCTACTATCCCAAGTCTTTTAAAATATCTGCTGTCGTCCCGATTTTCAAGAGTGGTGATAATAGAGATCCAAGCAATTATCGACCTATTTCTCTAACACCGGTTTTCTCAAAAATTTTTGAAAAGGTTATTAAGAACCAAATAGACCATTACTTCAGGACAAATTCACTATATAGCCCCTCACAATTTGGCTTTCGTAATAAATTATCTACAATATTAGCAATTAACAGCTTCACAAATCAAATATTAGCAAATTTTAATAATAAGAAATACACACAGGCAATGTTTTACGACCTTACGAAAGCTTTTGACTGTGTTAGTCACACACAAGATTCTTATTGAAAAATTAAGATTTAATAATTTTGCGGTTGACAGTATTGCGCTTCTTCACTCGTTTCTTACCCATCGATTCCAATGTGTTAGGATTGGCGAATGTATATCTGGCATGCGTGAATTGACGTATGGAGTACCACAGGGCTCTGTCCTCGGTCCCTGTTTATTTCTTATTTACGTTAACGACCTTCCTCACTGCAATCCTCGTTCCGATTTCGTTCTCTTTGCGGATGACACCACGGTAATAAATTTTAGTGAGTGTATCAATGAATTGGGTAGGTGTGTTGCGGATTGTGAGAATAGCGTTGAGGATTGGTTTTTGGCTAATGGCTTAACTTTAAATTCGACAAAATCCCAGTCACTGCTTTTTAGTCTTCGTCAGCAGGACAATGAGATTGCGAATGGTACGGTAACTTTCTTAGGGACTTGTGTCGACAGCAAATTAACTTGGGAACCTCATATTGATTTACTTTGTGCTAAACTGTCTAAGCTGACTTTTCTTATTAGATCACTTGCGGACAGGTTATCGCCGCAGTACCTGATTCAGGTCTATTACGCACTGTTTCAGTCTAACATGTCTTACGCAATTTTAAACTGGGGCCATTCGTCTCATTTGGCTAAAGTTTTTGGTGTTCAGCGGCGATGTGTTCGATTGTTAGCGGGTTTAGGATATAGAGATGATTGCCGGTTGTACTTTAGTCAACTTAAAATATTAACTGCTCCCTGTTTATTTATCTTAGAGTGCTTACTGTTTATAAAGAAAAATATCAACAGGTACACTTGCAATGGTGAATTCCACGAATATAATACACGCCGTGGAAGTGATATTAGGTTAAATTACCTTCGCCTATCTAAATCAATGGATGGGGTGAATTATTACGCAATAAAATTCTTTAATGCGTTGCCAAGTAATGTTAGACAGCTTCCTTTTGCCCACTTTAAAATCATTCTGAAGAGCTATCTCATCTCCAAGGCATTTTACACTGTAGACGAATTTTTAGTGAATGATTTTGTTGATATGTAGTTTTTATGAATTATTACTGTATCTATACTATAGAGTACTATAGAGTTCTGACGTGTGTAAACACTATTGTGTAGTAACATGAATAAATATTATTATTATTATTATTATTATTAATTTGACTCGGATTGAAAACATGTTTTTTTTTTGTTATATTCTACGGTCGTATATGAAATGCTGTTATTAAAATGGCATTTTATTGTTTTGTATTATTTATACTTTCTATTATTCCAAGATATGAATTTATATAGCAGTACATTATAACATTTTTTTTTTTTGCCAAAAAAAAATCAAAAGTCGATAATTTTCAGATTTTTTTCAATCTACTCCTAAATAGCTTTGATAGTTTTATGTTCTTAAAAAATTCTGCTTAATCAAGCAAGCACTAGAGCACAAAAAACTATTTTCTGGGGGGTTATTCTCGAATCTGAGGGAATGGAAATTTCAAGAGAATTGTCAAAAAATTCCTACAATTTCAATAATTCCTATTCCCCCTTCCCCAGGGGGGTTATTCTCGACTCTGAGGGAATGGAAATTTCAAGAGAATTGTCAAAAAATTCCTACAATTTTAATAATTCCTATTCTGGAGTTGACTTTCTCACTTTTTCGTAACGAGCAGTATCGAGGAGTGAGCGGTGAAATTCTCTTGAAATTTCTATTCCCTCAGATTCGAGAATAACCCCCCAGGGGGTTATTCTCGAAACAGTGGAAAAATAGCACTCCCAGGGAGAATACCGCTCACTCCTCGATACTACTCGTTACGAAAAAGTGAGAAAGTCAGCTCCAGAATAGGAACTATTGAAATTGTAGGAATTTTTTGACAATTCTCTTGAAATTTCCATTCCCTCGGATTCGAGAATAACCCCCCTGATGTCAAAACTGTCAAACTACTGGGGAATGTACCCACAATAACAAATTTAGAACAAACGAATCGCGATTACAGCGCCATCTATTACATATTAGCGAGACTAAAAGCGAATCAAACCATTATCGACTCGTTTCAACGCGCAAACAGCGCTCCTCAAATCGATTCCATATGATAATTCCGCTACTCACTTACTAGATGGTAACAAAGCAGTATCATCTAATAGAACGCCATTGATTACATTGAATTACTTCCGTTCGTGTGTTGTTTGTACATACTGAAGCCGGGTTATTACACGCGCAAAATTATTATAGTGGCGATATCGAAGAAATATGACCGATAAATACAACTCGAATGGGGACTATTCAACGTACGGCGCGGATTTCAAACGTAAAGCTACACCGACGAAACAGGAAGGTTCCGATAATGGCAACGAAGAGCCGAATCCACAACAACAAAAGGCCAACGAATATATCCGGGAATTGTTGGCCGAGAAGTCGATGCTGGATGAATCTAAGTACCCGAACGCAGTAAGGCTGATCGAACAAGGTAATTAGTGTTTTGGATAAAATTATACGTGAAATGTATATTTATTGTGGATGGTTTCTTTTTAAGAGATAGATATACAATGAACGGCTTTTATTAAATATGTGGGTCAATTTAATTTGGTATGAATTGGTTGGTATGCGAGTGAAGCAAAAAAGAATCGTTCCACCCACACAAATTTCAATTATTTACATACCTACATAGATATAAGAACCAATACACATTTTGTTGATTGTTTAGACTGAGTTCACACAAGCATTTCATTCTGTTACAATATTTAGACCTATATTTGGGGAGAACAACTTCCTTCCTATACGTAAATTGACAACTTGGATTTGAGTTGTTGCACCTGTCTTCTTCCTTTGTTAGATATGTCCCGAAACTATGAACGTAGTGTCTATCTTTGAACTATGACTGAGATTTTTTATTTTGTTTAAAAGAATGCCAAGCTTCTTTGTATGGCCAAAATTGAATTCAATACAAGGAAAATATTACCAAAATTGATCTAATTGGTGAAAGGTTCTATTTTCATGGAAATTATAAAAAACCAAGCAAGGTTTTATATTTCAGGACCAATTAGAAAGGTGTATTCGAACGAGTACACTAAACGGATTTTTTCTTTTACGGGGGAAAATCATTTATGGACCTGGGTGTCATTGGCCGATAATGTAGGACTCGCCGTACAGGGCATACGAACTAAAACCCTCCTCTCCTTCTCCAGTAACTGGTTATGGCATAACTTTGTGAGCATAGTTGTAGGCCCGCGAAGTTGGCACCACAAAGTGGTCAAAAATGCTAGAAAGTATTGACCATTCATTGACCACTATTGACCATCAGCTCATCACTCGATTGACCACGTTTTGTTTAGGCTACAGCCGCTATACCCATATTTTGGGGCGTAATAGCGAAAATGCTAAAATTAGCCGATATAGACATTTTATTCATCGGATACGATAGACCATCGTTTGACCATGATTACCACCAAGTAATTTTTTTTGAAAACTTAACAATAGTAGGGACCATGATTACCACCAAGTAATTTTTTTGAAAAAAAAAACGAAAAAAACAAGTTCATGTCTCCAATGAAATGACATCAAACCCAGAAAATGTCACAACCTCTTGCATCGCATTTTTCACAAATTTTGAGATGTGGTCAAACGCTGAAAATAATTAGGACTTATTGCCTCGTGTCTCTAGACCACAGAAAATTGAAAATTGTTTGACTACCTTCCGGTCAACAATTTTCAATTTTTTGTTGTTTAGAGACAGAGAACAATAAGTGGTACTATTTTGAATGTTTGACCACCTCTCAAAGTTTGCGAAAAGTGTGATCAACTTTGAAAACTATATTACCCTTTTGCCCGCTGTGGGCGTCGGATATATTTCTTTTTTTTAATTGTTGACCCATTCCCTCCATCCATTTCTAGTATCGTCTTTCCCCTTCTTCGTCCTATTTCTTCTATTCTTTCGCTCCATCCCTTCCTCGGTCTTCCATTCCTTCTCCTATCCATGTTTCCAGCCTCAACTACTTTTTAACCAGTGTCTCTTCTTCCATTCTTACCATGTGTCCATACCATTGTAACTGTTTTTTCTCTATCTTGGCAGTTATTACTTCTTGGTTTACTTTATGCCTTATTTGTTCATTTCTTATTTTGTCCCACTTTGTTTTTCCACTAATTTTCCTTAAAAATTTCATTTCTGTAGCTATTATCTTTCCTTCCTGTGTCTTTTGTAGTGGCCAAGATTCGCATGCATTTGATGTTTTTATCTATTTCCTTTTTTCCTATAATTGTTTTATTAAGTGCATAATATATTTTATTTGTTTTCTTTATTCTGTTATTAATATCCATATCTATATTCTTCCATCTTCTGTTATTATGCTCCCCAATATTCTAATCCAGTCTCTCCCACTATCTTTATCACCTCTTACTGATTGTTTCTCGTCCGAGTTTTCTGTGAACTGAGCGGTCGTTACTGTTGAAGATGAACAGTCTTCTATGTTCTTTCGCCAAAAGAAAAATCTGTAGTATACCAGCTGCCACCTGTCCCGCTTTAGACACCTTTCTATATCCGCTTATAACTCTCAGCAGGGATCTTCTTTGCAGTTTTTCCAAAGCGTCTCTATGTTTTTTAATATCCAAAGCAGATCCCCAGGCTGGTATTGCATAAAGGATCTGGGATTTGATAACTTGCACTTGGGTCCTTGAATGTTTGGCAGAATCTTGATCTCAATCTCTCTCAAATTCGATTTTCACACGCTTTGAAGGGCCTTTCAAAATAATGGTTTTGGTCTTCTCGACGACTAATTCCAGATCGGTTTTTTTCCCATCCAGTTGATAACTCTTTCTAATGCCTCCGTTCCATTTAAGCATAAGGTCTCTTGGGTCATCTGCCTAAGCTATCATGGAAGCAGCGTCTATAAGCTGCATATGTAGCACCTAGTCGTACAGGACATCCTATAAGATTGGCCCCAGTACGGATCCTTGAGGTACCCGAGCATATACCTCCATGCCTGGACACCAGGACTTTCCTGGACGAAATGGATGGTAATCTTCCTGTTATAATTATAATGTACCTCCCTTGAGGTATCTCTTCTTGATAATTCAGCAATTCTTCTGCTCCACTATGCTGGATTAAAAGCGTTTCTGAAGTCTGCCGTCTTTTATCGCTGACACAGAATAAAGAGAACGTTTCCGCCAACATTCTTGGACATATTTTTAAAATGGCGTCAGTAGCCTCAAGGTCACACAGAATCGTCAATAAAATATCAAAGGTTCCGACAAACTTGTCCTTTCTGTTTATTCTGTGTCGTTGATAAATATCCTATAATTCTAGATCTGTTTGGGCTTCCAAACAATCTTTTGAGCTTTCCAATTGGTTCTATAACGTCAGAATTACTGATCATTGTATAAATGACCGTCATCGTCCCATCTTACAATAAGCAAAAAGACAATGTGTTGGAAAACAACACAGGTTTTGTTGGATCGGCAACTGTTCCAACAAACTTACAGACAACGCTAGTGTCTATCCGAATTTTGTGCTCATCTCATCAATCCCTTTTCCGCAGTAAATATCGAAGCAAGCCTCATAAATTGTTTGGCCGGATGTCCTCCAAAATTGGTAAACGTTTTCTGAACATTGTACATACGATCTATGGAACTACATATCTTACTGTTACCTGCAAAACGTAAATACCTTTCTTGAAAACTGTCTCGACTCCGCAATAGAAATTCAAGAATCGTCATCATTCAACCAGCCTGTAGCAGATACATTGAACGTAATATGGCTCCTCAGAGCAATCGAATTATTGATTCAAAACAAACGTAAGATCAAAAATATCGGCTGCGCAAATACCCTTACCAACCTGGTCAAAGCCGCTCAGAAAGAGTTTTTCATCAATTTCATAATTGAACGCACACAACTGCTCACTGTGAAAAATGACGCGTGTTCTTAAAATTAATGAACGAAAGGGTGATGCACCAGTTGCTCTCTATGGCTCGGACAGCATCGTTTTCGCCTCTAAAGAAAAAATTGACATACTCGCAAGCCATTTCTGCTCTGACCACGAGGAGTGAGATATCGATGATGATGGAATAAGGACATCGAAAATGAAGTCATGGAAACACTAAATAATCTACCCTCTCTGAAGGGAGATGAAATTCCTAAAACCAGCAAAAAAGAACTCAAGCAATTCGTTAGGACTAGAAAACTGAGCAAGGCTTCCAATCATCTCCCGATTACCCGACCCAATCATGGATCCCCTGGCGCAGGTCAACGCAATACAATGTTTACGACATTTTCTGTACTTATATCTGGAAACAGTCATACGTAGTGGTCATTCCAAAAAGTTGTAAAAATCCATCATTTCCTCAGAATTACCGCCCCATCGCTCTGATCTCCTGCCGCTCAAAACTAGCCGAAGTCGTCATTCTAAACAAACTGAAAGAAGACCCATTTATACTCGATAGTCTTCAAAACGAACAGTTCGCCTTTAGGAAAGGCTTTTCTATAGACGATGGCTGCAGTATTCCTTATTAGGAGGCTCAGCAAGTCAATTCCGGCCCTAGAAGGCAGCAGAAGGGCCTAAGAGTTCATGTTGTATTCTAGTTCGCAGTTATCTTAATAAAACTCGGAATCATACGCAACTGTCGTAATATATAATTTTTATTCTCAGAAAATATAATACGATTTAATCTTGTACAACTGTCAACTAACTGACGTTGATCCAGTCTATGTTTTTCTAACTAACTAGATATTATATATAAATATATAATACAACATCCTCCCTTTTTAAATAACAGTTACACTATAACAAAATAAAGCTTAAGTTAGAATATAATCCTTGCATTTTTGAGGTAATTTGTGAGATCCCTTTGGTCGCATTGATTCTAGAGATTCTTTTTTTATTTTCAGCTACTACTTTAATGTTTGTAGATGTTTCATGTTTCCTTTAGAACTGCAATGCGTTGGAGTTACCTTTCCTCTTCGTTCTCCTGTTTACTAGTTGATTCTTTCGCAGATTCTAAATCGAATTTCCTATTATCTCCTCCCTGTTTTATATTTTCTCTTCGCTTTCCAAATTTACTAGTTTTATATGCTATCTATTCATTCTATAAGAGTTTTCTTCCACTTCTACTATGTATGATCTATCCTTTATCTTTTCTTTCACTATTCCCTTGTTCAAAAAATCAGTTTTGCTCTCCTGAGCTTTCTTGATCATTTTCGTTTCTATTTTAACCGTTGCCTCCGCTTTACCATTACCTTGTTGGTGATGTGGTGAAGATGATGAGTGTTTAAATCCCCACTCTTTTGCAAAGATTTCAATCTCTTTATTCACCTTGTTTGTCCCATTATCTGTATGTACATATTCTTTTTAGTACTCTATATCTACTAAAATTTAATTTTACAGCCTTCTATAACACTTTTGAGTGTTAAATCTTTCTGCAAAACTATCTTCTAGAATAACAAATAATAATTTAATTGGATTGAGATCAGGAGATTAGAGGAAGCATTCCATAACTGTAAGGCTACCCTCTTCTTCTGTTTCTTTCCAGTAATGGCACCAGATCTTAACTGTATCTAATGACACCACATTATTTTCCGACAGAAATGCCTTCTGCAATACACCCCCAAATCATCACTGACCGTTATCCGTGTTGGTACAATGCTCTAATAAGACACTCATTCTCCTGCCGATCTTCGAACAAAGACCCGTTCGCGTAAGCCATGAACTTCGAACTTGAACTCGTCACTCCACAACATCTTTTTCCAGTCTTCGATGGTCCAATTCTTGTGTTCTTGCGCACACTGATACTGCTTCCGCTTATTTTGTTTTTGTAATAAAGGTTTTCCTACCGTTCCGTGTGTCCCACTTTCGCATTATTTGACACATGTTAAATGTCAATTTCTTCCGTTGAAGAAGTATCCGGGATTGAAAGATTTATTGTCTTAAAAACAATATCATGAAAGATTTACATCTTAATCGATTTTCAGAAATCCAAAAAGCCCAATCGACCGGCAAAGTACCACCGAAAGAATCTAAATATGTCGATATTTACCGTGAGCGTCCCGTCAAAGTATCCGTAAAAGTATTAGTTCCGGTGAGGGAACACCCGAAAGTAAGTCCCCGATCTATATACACGTATATACATAATCCATAACGGCGTTTTCCCTCATTGCTCATGTTTCACGTTTTCGCAGTTCAATTTCGTCGGCAAGCTATTAGGTCCCAAAGGTAATTCGATGAAACGACTCCAGGACGAGACCATGTGCAAGATGGCCGTCCTAGGTAGGGGTTCGATGAAGGATAGACAGAAGGAGGAGGAGTTACGGCAATCTTTAGATCCGAAGTTCGCACATCTCAGCGACGATCTACACGTGGAGATTTCCGCCCTGGGACCACCCGCCGAAGCTCACGCGAGGGTAGCTTTCGCCTTAGCGGAAGTTAGGAAATATTTAATACCGGATAATAACGATAATATTAGGCAGGAACAGATGCGGGAGATGGAGATAATGACGTCGGATACTGTTATTGGAGAGGGACGGACAGCTTCTAGAAGACCACCTGGTATATTAAGAAGTATAAGTGTACATAAGTGACGTTGCAACGGGAAAAAATTAAATGGAATTATATTATAGGTGCTGTTCCACGACCTCCTGTACCGATGAGGACAGCTACTAGAACACCTGTAGTAACTCCTAGAGTTATGCCGGCTAAAACGAAAATTCTCTCCATCCTGGATAGGGCTCGAATTGCAATGGAGGAAAGCTACGGTTACGAAGATCCGTACGATCCTGTGGATTCAGCTTACGAACATTACACTTCAGCCCCATCAGGACACTCCCGCTCATCATATTCGGCAGCTCATTATGATGATGTTTATGATACTGAATATTATCGGGAAAGTTCCACCTCCTACGGTAAGTTTTTAATTTTCCATATCTTTGATTTATTCGCAGATTAAACGAAATAATTACCCCGAAAAAAAAATAAAGATACCGTTCGGAAAGGAATTGCTGCTTCATCTAATTATATCTGGAAAAGGAGAATAAATATAACAGCGGAATTAATTTTGAAGATTTCACTTAAATTTTAAAATTCGCGCGATATATATCTCCATTTAAATAAAATAAAAAGTTCATGGATAAATAAATTTATCGGTTACTTAATAAAATGTGTTTTAAAACAAAACTAAATCACGTTAAACATCTGTAATTTGCGACAAGATTTAAATTTAATTCATAAAACAACGCAGAAATTCTATGTGAAAGTCTGTAGTTTTCAATCCACCAGAAATTATCACCACAACCCACAGGATTAGCCTTCCTATCGAAATGATTGTTCAATTTTTAATTACTGCTATGCTTCACTGCATTACCACTAGATGTCATATGATACTATCTGTCATTCTATCATATGTCAAAATCATTGAAAATCGAATGACATTAAAACAGGAAAAACAGTTTTCTGTCATAATTTAGCTGTCACTATTTAGCTATCAAAACTGACAACCTCTCAATTGATTCCCAACAAGCTTTAAACAACACTTTGGAAATTGGGCAGAATACGATCTCTAGGTGACGTCGTAATTTTGATATCAATTTAGCGTCAACCAATTGACATCCCTGTAACGTCCTTTATAAGTCAAAAATATAGCTGCGACAATGCGTATATACATAAAAACGCAACGTGTGCCCACAAACCACCACCCCACCTCTAATTATTATAACTGACATTAATCAGACATAATATAGACGTGATAAATGACATTAATGGAGCGAAAAACGAACGTCAAACAGTTGGTAACCAATAACGCACGAAATGACGTCAATTTCTAGGATCGCTTGGGATTGTGGTGACGTATAATTGACGATAATATGACGTTTAAATAATCTTTTTGAAATGGTGTTCTCGTTTATATTAAGCAAGTACAAGATCTTGTTATATTTTGATATTTCGCATAATATGACATTGACAAAACTTAGGAGGTAGGGGAAAGTCGTCTAATGTGGGGTACATTTTTTGAAATGCTTATAAAAATTGAGAAAATGGTCCTATATTGCTGTAACTGCACAAAGGGCTTTGTTATAGTATTAGCTATTACTTTTTGGTTAGAAACGTGTTTATTTAAATATTATTCACAAGTTATGATAATAAAAAGTTACCAATACCCCATATTAGGCACATGGTCTCCTAATATGAGGTAGTTATTATCTGCTTCCCATGACTTGCCCTTCAGGATTTGCAAGTTTTATCACTGCAGAGATGGTCTTAGAGTCATATTTATAGTTCGTACTTCAGGTTGTGCCGATGCCTGAGCACGCGATTTTGACACATTTGTAATGACATTTACGTCAAAATCTCATGCCCAAGCTTCGGCACAACTTCAAGCATGAACTATAACATGGCAGCCTCAGCGGGAACTGGGGATGGTAGAAGGAGGCTCGAGGGAATAGGAGGGTGGTGCGGGGGCCTCGCGGTTAGGAGGGTGGTCCAGGCGCCCGCGTCACTTCGGGGTAGTAAGGGTCATATTTATAGTTCGTGCTTGAGGTTGTGTGCGATTTTGACATAAATTTCATTATAAACGTGTCAAAACCGCGTACTAAAGCACGAACTATAAATATGACCCTTAAGTCATTCGCGATATGTTCGATATGGCCAAGCTCAGCCAAACGAGAAATAAACGGGTTGATTGAGACAGCCGTCTTCTCAAAATTTTCTCATTCTTTTATTATGAGCTGTTCGTACGAATTAGGCATTTTCTTTCCCATTTTCTCTGTTTCACCTCCTTTCTCGGAGAAGCTTTAGGAAATTGCGGAGTTTATTCTGCTTCAGGTGGGGGTTCCCAGCAAACAGAAAAACGTGAAAAGC
Organism: Holotrichia oblita; assembly: GCA_023690525.1. NCBI lineage: Eukaryota > Metazoa > Arthropoda > Insecta > Coleoptera > Scarabaeidae > Holotrichia > Holotrichia oblita. Next base: position 193,598,716 of record CM043016.1, on the reverse strand, counting down.
ACGTAATATTTTGGTAATATTGCAACCAAAAGACGTGTTTTTGGCACGTGTATATAACGAGATTTGTACGTTGAAATGTCACACTTTTAGGACGTGTTTTGAGGACGTGAATAAAACGTATCTTAAGACGGTCTTATTACGTTCTACCAGGACGGCATAAATACGTAATTCAAGACGTAATTAAAGCGAATATTAAAGCCTCATTTATACATGCTAGTCAACTCGGCCGAGTGATAGACTAGCAAGCCATTAGCACTCATATAATACGTGTAAACATTCACTGGTGCTAGCTTAAACTAGCACCAGTGAATGTTTACACGTATTATTTGAGTGCTAGTGGCTTGCTAGTCAATCACCTCGGCCGAGTTGACTTAGCATGTATAAATGAGCCTTAACAGCATGTTTATTATACCGTATTACTCGGACCTAATACCTACTGTTGCTTTAATAAATTATGCAAGTTAATGAAGTACATATCTATTAAAAAAACTGGAAAACATATGTATATAGGTATATTTATAATAGTTTGTCCGGCCATCTTGTTATCTTTATGATATTTCCACAGAACGAGCGGGTTACTATTAGAGGTTATGAAAACCAGCCCTCATATATCTAATCCCAAACAAATCCAAGAACGTTCTTTAATAAACTGCCAATACATAGTATACATCTGTATGTATTTGTTGCATATACACACAATATTAATACTGTATTTAACATCTACATTCTTTAATTCACAGCACTCCCAATTTACAGCAATCACGTCTAAAGATAAACACTGACAGTAAAAGAGAAATGGCCGTTGGCCCGTATATGACTCGAGCGATGGCGCGTAATTCAATTTCATATTCTATGCAATATTACATCACTATTTATCAACAGTTCCAGATTTATTAAAATAAAATCATGAAGCATGATTATTACTAGTTATAGAATAGTAGGTATCGTAGAACACAAATAATAAAAATTTTAAAGTGTATTTATATTTGGGAGCTTTTTGGGTTAAATTTGACGTATAGAAGACGTCCTTTTAGTACCTAAGTTGCCATATATATATGTTGTATGTAAAATTGTTGTTCTATATATCTCAATTTCGGATTTAAAAATCTTTAATTCTCCTCAATAATTTTAGTTTGCGCAAAAGTTATTGAAAATATGTTCTCTACATCAAATACTTTATATATTCATTAGGTCGCCCAAAAACTCGTTATAATAAACCAAAATACAACGTGAATAACACGAGCTCGTTTCAGTTCTGTTTGCTGGGTTGTAGTAAATGTTCTGAAGTTAGCATTATTGCTGATTGACGAAACGTTGACGTTCTTGCTTGCTGTTTATCAATAATAGTCGGGGATTACAGAACTTCATAATTGAAAATGTTTTTATTAAAAGGCTAAATCCCAGTTGCCTGAAACTCGTTCATAGGACTAATAAAAAGCTTTGGATACGTTAGTCCTAGTAACCCTGCGAGTTTTCACTAGTATATGGAGGTGGATTAAATACGATGATTCTTGCGATGATTTTTTCAAAATTGCACAGCACATTTTTTTCGTTTGCTTCCTTAAGGTCTTGTTGCTGGGAAATTTTTGCTTTATGTTAAAAAGGATTATAAACAAGAAATTAAAATTAAACAATCATTTTGATATAGAAGGAGAATCGCTGTACATTTTTGCAAAGTCCTCCACTTTCGCTTTAGTTCTAATATAGTCTTGGAATTCATCAGCAAATAATTATTTTCTGTGTTGGTTTAAACATAAATTAAAAAAGAAACTTGTGTGAAAGCTGCCGTAGACGCGGTTAACGCACACGTCAAGATATAACACCTTTTTTATCAAGGTAGCCATGAAAGAATGAAATAAAATTGAGAACAATCCTAAGGTGTTTAATCATACGATTTTATCGATCTTTATCTCAATTAATACGATTGAAATGTGGTAGAATATTATGCTATATATAAAAGGATGAATGGAGATCATTTTTTCATGGACAGCTTCGATTTAAAAAAGAAAAAAACACCGTAGTCTTTGCTTTATTTGCTACCAATACATTATTCATCCCTGTATAATTAAAAACAAATAATCCGTTTTTGTTTTGTTTATTTAAATCATTGTGTGCACACAGAACCATCCTCTCAACGCTGGAAAGCTTATAAGTCGTCAGGAAGTACAAGTTCACGGCACAGTGAATCAGCTCGTTATCGCTCTTCGCCGTACACGAGGCCGTCAAAATAAAATGATGAACGAGATGGCACGACTGTCATCTCTAAACGTAAAATACGTAAAATTCCCTGTTACATTAAATTAAAATAGAATGAAAAAGGACGAAAGAACATTTTACTTTTTTTTTAAATTAATAAATCGGTTTAAAAGATAAATTAAAACGCCAATAGATTATGAATCTGTACATTTATAACAATTAATTTTTTTTAATTTATAAATACCCTCCTTTTTAAGAGTATAAAGTTGATTGTAATGTAATTGTCACATACATATATATAGGTACCCTAGATGATAAATTTAATGTAGTTTTGAACGTGTTTTCTCTCTTACTATGATATCTATTTAAAATTAAAAAAAAAAGACTTTCTTAGTAATGGTTAATTACTAATTATTTTTCTACTCTAAAATCCTATCGAAACCGTGTATAAAACAGTTATAAAACGAAAATGTTTTGTACTTAACCATTATTTCGAAAAGGATACAATAAAATTTCATATGTGGATTGTATTAAAACCATATTTAAAACTTTACAATACTTTGTGTGTAAATTCTATTAAACATAAACAAAATATGAGCTATTCTTTAAGAACATGAAAACAATAAACGCGTTTTAATTCCCACAGAAATATAATCTCGGTTTTTTAAAAAAAGGAAACATTTAATTTTTAACTCGCGCTTTTAAACTTACAGAATAGCTTAAAAAAACAACATTTAGATAATAAATAAAGTTATATACTTGTGTGTTTAGAAAATAATGTCTATCTAGCTTTGTCTTAAAAAAAAAAAGATTAAAAATGCCAAGATCTGTATGTACCCTCTATATATATATTATAATTCGCAGAAAATAAAATAAAATATTAAACCAAAACTTAAATGATTTAATTAATCGATTTATATAACAGCGACTTTTTTGTTTAAACCCTACATATACGTTTTAATAATTGTTTTAAAATAAAATTGCAGCTCTTTTTAGTAAATCGTTTAAAATGGAGTGTAAAAAACTGATCAAGGTAATGTATCACTATACAAGCAAACGCAGAATATAAATTTTTTCTTTTTAATTTCTTTTATTTAATTTAAAAACTAAACCTGTAAAGGCCTGCCCTCCCCTCCCCCCGTTTATTGTTTTAGACATGTATTTTTTCGATAAATGCATCCTTAAAAGAATTTTTAAAATAACAAATAATCATTATCTCCTTTTTAAAACAATATTTAAGTAATTATATAATATATAATTTGTAGTTCTAATGCATGCACTATTATATGCATATTATTTTTATTTGTCATACTTTTTATATAGTTAATTGATTGTTTATTTTATTTTTTCAGGTATTTAGTAAATGACAACAAGTTCTCTTAGGTCTGTAACTACTGTGATTACTGAATCTGTGATATGAGTACAAACATGATGATAAGTACAAAATAAGAAATGAATAAAGACTGTAACAATAAAATATAAATAAAGATTTAATGTCTAACGGTGTTTTTATATTTTATACCAAAAAAGTGACTTTCGAACTTTATAAAATTAATTTAAGAATAATAAGAGAGGGAATGTGGCTTTAAGCTGTAGAAGCCTGGAAAAAAAACCATGGTAGTACCGGGTTACTCTGCCTGAGCCCGCTAGCTCAACATCTTAAGATTTCCTTGAAGTTGGGTAGAATGAATTGGGCAACCATCGAGCTTTAAATTGAGTTCTATTACCACAGAACTCAATTTAGTGAATTGTTATTAAATGGAAGGGGCGTTAAATATTGTTATAAGTTATTATAAACGTCATTTTGACATTCTAGTTAATAAATAGCAGAGCAACCTAACCACCGGTTTAGTCGTTTTACATCATTGATATTGGTATTACAATTGATGTTACAATTGATTGCACAGCCAGATAGACAAGTTTCAATGCAACTCGTGCAGATGTCCTTGCCACTTTAGAAGAGGGGTTGGTAGGAAAAACCGTAAGTTGATTACAAGTGATGAAGCAGCAAACAGTGGCGGTTCGTCCATAGGGTCATTTGGTCAATGACCTCCCAAAAATTTTGACAATATATAAAGAAATATTAATTATTATGTGTTTTATTAAAATAGGTAATTTACTCGCAAAAGTCGCAAATATAATTAACTTAAAAACTTAAAATTTATCGGCCGTCCCTCGTATTCCAACCTCCTGAACGTTGGGCTGGCGGTACGAACTGTCCTCATTGTATTAAAGCTACGCGGAAATATCCGAAGAACTCGCAGCGACCGAGCCGACGCGAACGTACGAAGCATATAATCTGGTTTGGGTCATAAGCCCACCCATACCATTGGTCCATTGGCACTGACCGCCAAGATTTAAAATGGAACTAGTGCAGCCTTCTATATTTTAGGGAGGCAGAATAGTTGATATTTATCACGGTAGATGGAACCCTTGAAGAATAAAATTGGAATTGGAATAGTTTGCTATTTAGGTTATGTTATTACTATTTTTGTACTATTTTGATTATTTTTAATTGCGAACAATTCAGTAGTTATAGTTTAATATAAGTGTATAGGGCGTGAAAGCTGTTGTCAAACAGTTTTATATACAATTTTATCTATTAATATTCGGTATTAACTTCACAATCTCTTTTCCCGTTACAGGCCGTTACCTTGATACGGGAATCGAGATTACAATATTAATTTTTAGATTCAATTACTGAAATTTGCTATGAGCATTCAAAATACGTCTACACATGTGTGTATGGAGCCCGATTTTAAAATACGTTTTAAATAAATTATAAAAACATTATATTATGAAAAAAATTAACTGTGGCAACATCGCCAACTGTCAAACGGTAGTCGGGCCTCTTAAATAGAATAAAGACCTTACGCAACACCATGGGGCAAGACAGATTATCCGCTTTAGCAATGTTGAGTATCGAGAAGTCATTTGTAAAAGGAATATGCGATTTTAACGAACGTGTTATTCAACACTTTTCCACTGCTAAAGAACGTAGAACTGCCTTTTAAGACTATTTAAAGCGGAATTTAAAGGTAAAATATTTATATTTTTTTAAGTATGCCAATTTTTTTAATTTATTTTTGACCTCTCAGTATAAATGACCACGAGCCGCCACTGGCAGCATTTTTTATTAACCACAGTGTAGGTTCTCCAAGGCTCTATCTTGGGCCCATTTTTATACACCTTTTACACGACCATGTTGCGCAGGTCTCTGAATCTAGCAAACATTATCGGAACAACTCTCGATACTCATCAAAATTAAAAAGCTTGCCGTTATTATTTTTCTTCACAAGAAAATTCTACAATTCAACAAATCTTCAACAAATTCTTACTTGAAGCTAAAAAGCTCTTTTGTGTCATACTATTTCTCTAAGAAACAGTCCAAACTCAACTTTTTTTTTTGTGGATGCAGTGGTGTTGCCATCACGATTTTGAAGTGTTTGATGGGAAAGTACACCACTTCCTTGGTGCTCTGTTTTGTTTTCCCGGAGATCCTATTCCACCAACAAACAGTGACGAAATTAAATTCCAGATAAAAGTTCGCAAATATCGTAAGGTTCCTGTCTATGACGACATCACTAACGCCTAGGGCTGAAATTCACTTGATCATGAACACCAACGAAGTCGGACTATTCACCTTACTTCTTATTCGGAAAGAATTCAAGTCCTCATCTGAATATGACCGAATGAGACGGATGAAGTCTGTTTCGACTTGCTTACTTACGAAGATTGTACTTCCCAATACAAGGAAATCCAGAAGACGCCACAACAAAAGACCCAGAACGTATATCAGAAGATACCAGCATCATTTTGCTATTTCCTATTGTCATTCATATATGAATAGCGTGGCCCAATAAAAAAAATATGTATTTTTTTCCATTGCAGGCCAGAGAATCAGAAATAAAATTAAAAGGCAGCGTCATACAAATGGCCACACAAAATAATATTTTCAGAAACAATTCAGCAAAATTAGAATTCGTTCATCAGAACACATTTCGACCGGATTGCGAGACCGGAGGACTTCTGAAATTATATGTGCGAAAACACCACGAGTATCACTAACAATAATTAAAGCCAAATACTATGGTATAGATGATACAAACACTAAACGAGTATGCAATCAGTTCAGCCATGAAATTTGAACAGCAGAAGTGTTTATTTCATGAGTTTTAAGAGAGGTAAGGTTATTGAAGATGTAGTAGCAATTCAATTATGTATGTAACAATGACTACCACCCCCTCCCAGTCCTTCCCAATCCTCCCCGACTCACCACTGGCCCTTAACTTCAACAATATTGAAAATAATCCTTACTACAATCAACGTTTTCTCATTTCCACTCAACTCCCTAAAATCGAACTACTTTAAATTACAAAATATACCATAAAATAACAACTAAAACCATCTATTGTTAAGATAAACAAATTTCAAAAATTACGCTAAATCACCCCTCCCGGAATAGCTACGCCCCTGACATCCAAAACATACAGTTTGAAAACTGCTGATCACAAATTGACAGTCAGACAGGCAACTTATAATACATAGTGTCAAATAGTGTTAAATTGGTTGCCTAAATAATATTTTCAAACACTATTGACACATTTTTAAAATAATTAATACCTATTTCTTAAACTTATAACTCGAAGAATTGTATAGGAAATTATTATATACACAATATTTAAAATAAATGCACAAACTCGTCACTTTATATTCGAATTTTAAACAAACTAGCAACATTAGGTCGCAAAAAATCCCCAGATGTTGTTTCCTGTTTCCCGAGGAATTTTATAGCGTCCAAAAGAACGTAAACATTTCACAAAAAAAATTTGTTACGTATCGGTTGTGCGCTATTATTTTATAATTTATATCGTTTTTGTGAAATGACCGGTTCTGTAGATAAGGAAATGGACGACATTAATGAGAAAAGTACCCAACAAGAGGAGAAATTGAATGAATATTTACGACAATTATTAGCAGAGAAAGCAGTGATTAATGAAAAGCAATGTCCGTTTGCTTATAGATTTATTGACGAAGGTAATTTCAGGGGAAAAAAATTAAGTTATCGTTTTATTTATCCATTCGTACGTATATGTGTATTTATAGAGATTGCGAGGATTCAACAGAAGCTTGTTAAAGGACCACCAAGAGATACTCGATACATAGACGTTTATCATGAAAAACCAGTAAAAATCTCAGTGAAAGTATTGGTACCAGTGCGAGAACATCCCAGAGTGAGTATTTATCGTAATTTAAATGTAATATGTCGTCATATTAGGTGATTACAGTTTAATTTCGTCGGTAAACTACTCGGACAGAAAGGGAGTAATTTAAAACATCTCCAGGAAGAAACTATGTGTTATATGAATATATGCGGAAGAGGGTCGATGAGAGATCGGGAAAAAGAGGAAGAATTACGCTTATCGTTAGAGCCTAAATACGCACATTTAACGGAAGATTTACATGTCGAAATTCATACGATCGCACCACCAGCCGAGGCTCATACACGAATCGCTCAAGCCTTAATACAAGTTAGGAAATATTTAGTACCGGAATATAATGCTCCCGAATCGACAGAGAAGTTTTTCCAGATGAAGAAATCTATTTTAGGGAAAGGTAATGTGTGTGAAATGTATGAAATTGTTAATTATAGCATTTCTCGTGGTTCATTTAGTTAAAATCGATGATGACGAGGAATGGATGGAATCTCCAAAAAGAAGTGTATATAAAGACGATGTAGAAGGTGTGGTTCGGAAAGGTATGCATGTTTTGTTTTAATTATATTTTTCGATTGAAAATTTTTATTGTTTTTTTAAGGACCACCTCCTAAACCAAGGCCTCGATCTCCTATAACTTCGAAATCTTCTGTAATGTCGATTCTGAATAAGGCCCGAATTGCTATGGAGGAGAGTCATAGTGTTGATTATCGACGGACAGCACACGCTCATGAATACGAGGAATATGAGGAAAATTATCGACCACCCCCCAAAAAATTTATGGAACGAAGTTCACCGTATGGTAATGATGTATTTCAGATGTTAAAATATAATAGAGATAAACATTTAAAGCGTACAACAATGTTAGAGTGATATTAAATTGCTTACGGATAATATAAATGACTGCATTTTTAATTTTATATGACTGTTGTTGCGGTGTAAGTTTGCAATAATCACAATTCTGGCGAAAGTTGCAGTCTCTTGTCAGGCACAATTATTTGTACTAAATAATAAGTCCGGTATTCAGTAATTATTTTATCATGAAAATCATCGTATTAACTATCCTTAAAATTGATATTTTGAATAATGCCACCCAGAAAAGAACTAACGGTTGAAATACGTGCTCTTGTAGTGGCTCATCATGATACTGGCAAAAGTAATAGACAAACCGCGAAATTACTGAACTTAAGCCGCAGAACTGTAGACTATAATATTAAAAAATATAACGAAACTGGTAGTTTATTGAATAAATTGATAAAGAATAAAGTTTAAATTTCCAGCATCTAAAGCAAAAAAATTGAATAGTACATCGTTGCTCAAAATTGCTAGCACTAGAAAATCTTATTTCATTTTCTCCTAACTTTTGCTTAGATTAATATACATCAGCTTAAGTTGTCAACAACTTGATAGTGAATTTTAACAAGGAAATTATTGCAAACTTGCAGTGATTCAACAGTGATTTAACTTTTATTGTAGTTCTTTAAAAATACCATTTTTCTTCAACAGGCAAAAGTGCACCAGACGTTAGCTACACAAAAAGGAAATATTAAATCAATTATAACATGGAGTCATTTTAATCATTATTTAATCTTTTCTTTAAACTTCGTTTCGGTTTATACGTATAAAATAAGATTCCAATTGAACTTTGACAGGCTCGACACAGTAATAACAATAACTTTAAATACAAAAGAAATTATAATAAGAATTATACATTGGACAAATAGAGTTGTAAGTCCAATGCCCAATAACAAAGAAAATCAGAAATTAAAAAATTGAGTACACTTTCATATTGTGAATAAATGTAATATGTATTCTTAAATGAAATATATTTATAAAGATGATTTTTTTTTAAATATCCTACACCTGGATCTCTGTATTTGCAATCGCAAGGTACGTATATATACAATAAACAAAATAACTTTACAAAATATTTATTGAAAGCAGTTTTAAATAGAAAATAATAAATTAGTACGGAATATATGTGCAAATTACGATAAATATACTAAGACATTTCAATCTGTGGGATTCTGTACTACTATGAGTATAAATTCTTTATCGGGAGCTACCATAATTTCATGTTTCTTCGATCTAATCCGTAAGAACGTCAAATCGTTCGCAGCATCCAAATCCCTTACAACGCTCCTTGCTTTATCCACTAACGAACTGATTAACCCAGCATACTGTACAGTCATTGTGTTATCTAGTGTCGTCTTTATCGGTATACCTTTAACAGAATACGATTCAAACGTGCAAGACAAAAAAAACGAAAATTCCAACAGTTAATTTTCTAACCTTCTGAATTCACCACAATAGTCCCGACGACACCCTTGTGGGACTGGATCCGTTTCATGGTTTCCTCTACTTCGTTCGACTAAAAATATACGATAAATATAAATATATTCCTGAATATTAAAGAATACATTTACCATTTTGATTTTATATCACGGCACACAAAAATGCATTGGAATGTCACAGTTTGCGCGTCACTTGTCAAATTTACCGATATCGATAAAACAGGTGGACTACCTTGACAACCTAATCTATCAGTTTGATCAATTGCACCAAATTATTTCTGGATTAAATTTTAGTTATGTAACAAAATAAATAAATAACAACTAAATACAATTAAAAAAAAGGTAGCCCATTTTTTTATCTATAGAACACAATAATTGTATGCAGAAAAAAATATGTTTATACAAAATATATTTTATTTATTCTATAATAAATGTAAATTAGGAGTTTATCAACATTTATCAATTTTTATAAACGTACAATATAAATAAACACAGGAATATTAGAAGTTAGATGAGATGCATCCAATCTACAATTAAAACATTTTACCATAGATGCCACCATCATCACTCATCTCATGAAGTAAAGGTTAGAAATTTCAATAATTTGAGGTTATGTTCTATAATACAAAAATAAACGGAATAAATAAATAAGTCAAGTATTATCTTAAATTAAGATTCATTAATACAACTTTGCAATAAATCAACTTCATTTATCTAAACATGAGCAAAAAGGAACTAATTTCCAAAGTTGGATTACGACTAGATGGAAGAAGAGCTGATGAATTGCGACGCATTCGTTGTAAATTAGGTGTATTTTCCGAACCAGATGGGAGTGCTTACATAGAACAAGGGTTAACGAAAGTTTTAGCAGCTGTATATGGGCCACATCAAGTAAGTATTAGTATGTAAATGATATTTCGATATATATCGACAAGATTTAATATATAGGTGAGAAGCAATCGATTAAAAGCTCAAGCAGATGCGGTAATTATCAATTGTCAATTTAGTATGGCTGTATTCTCTACATCGGAAAGAAAGAAACGGCCTAGAGGTGATAGGAAGTCAACGGAATTATCATTACATTTACGCCAAGCTTTAATCGCTGCGATCGAGGTTGAAAAATATCCTTGGTCGCAGATTGATGTTTACGTTGAAGTATTACATGCCGACGGAGGTACTATCAATGTAATATTTTTCAAATTTAATCGAATAATCGATTTATTTAGGTATTTTCCGGCTTGTGTAAACGCTGCAACTTTAGCTTTAATCGATGCAGGAATCCCCATAAAAGAATATGTCTGTGCCTGTACTGCGAGTATTGCAAACGATAATCAACCGATGGTAGATATCTCGCATGAAGAGGAAATATTAGGAGGTCCAACTTTAACTATTGTTGCGCTACCGATGTGTGAGAAAGTAGTTTTAATGGAGATGTCGCAGAGATTCCATTTAGATCATTTAAAATTAGTATTAGAAAAAGCTCTCGAAGGTTGTAAAAATACGAAAAATATTTTAGATCAAGCTGTACAAAATCATATAATTGATGTCGGAGCTTCAACTGGATGGGCTGGCACTGGTGAAAAAGTGAAACGATAATTTTTTTTTTATTTGATTTAGGAAGTAGAAAATGTTTTGTAAAGTTAATATAATTAATTTTTCATAAATGAAGCTTTTTTATAAATAAAGACGAGTGAAAAAAATCATGTTTGTTTTATCTGTAATCGGATTCCGGTTTTCTATAGACAAACGCACACAAACCAAAACAAACGATAAAAGCAGTCAAACGACGGCAACGGAAAATTACAGACAATTCAGACAACCACCGGAATTACCACAAAAGTCACTAGATATCTATCTAGTGACTTTAACTACCAACTGCAAATAGCGCCACCACGGTTGGGGGAAACAAAACATAATGACTTGTCCTTGATCGAACCAGTGGGTAATTTATATTACCTATGGAGCTAGGTATATCTGCCGTACATAGTGAATGTATGGATCTGTAGTAGCATATTTGTCAAGTCAAACATTCAATCCAGGGGCTAATATCTCTTAAGGAAGAAATGTAGCCACTTTTTGATTGGTTTAAACATCTTCACGTGTATATTAGTAACGGGGTATCACGATGAGTGCGCTGTATACAATGTCAGAAAAAAAAATTGGTATTACAGAAATCTTCACTACTAATCGTACTACCAACTGATTTCTCCCGTTTTATTGATATCATTCAAACAAAACATAACCTCTGAAAAAAGTTTATACCGTTTTTATTTAATTTTTTCAAACATGGTCCGACTAAGGAAGAAAATTAATCCGCATACCAAAATGGCATTGTACAATGTGGCCGTTCAAGTTAATAGTGCGGGTGAGGAACTGTGTGAAATCAGTTTTACTACTCTTGGTAGATTAAGAGGTATACTAATGGATTTCCATCACAGAACGCACTTACCGCACTTACATTTGTACCTGAAGGACACAATAGTCATAAACAATCAATCAGTCGATAGTGTGACACTAAAATATGACTTCATTAATGGTGTGGACATATTTGTCATCAGATTTACATCGCTACGAGATAAAGAGGATTTTCTACAAGAGGGATTTTCCGATAGGTAAGAAAATAATGTATCTTAGCTTGTAAGGTTTTTACGAGTGTCTCACAGACCATCACGGAAGAATAATCATTAAAAAATGACTGTGGTTTTAAAGTAGTATTATTTTAATATTTATTATTTATATATATGTACATATATTGGTAAATGGTTTCTGCAGGTTTACCCATATGTATATCTTTTAATGTGTAATAATGTAATCTTTCTTAATTCTTGCAATTAAAATTTGTGTTTTACATTTTTTCTCAACTTTAGGTAATGATGATTTAAATTATTTTATACTAATTGCTATATTTTCATAGGCTGGGAGATTCTGGACAGTTATCCCCCTCTGATTCAAGTTCTATACCATCATCACAATAGATTAATAATTAATTACAATTTTTTTATCCTTAATTCTGTAGGTATATAATAAATCGCATAAATAATTGGAATAGTTCATTTATTTATTAAGCCAATACATCCATAAATTAACCGATTAAGTATTATTATAATAATACTATATAGTCAAATGAATTTGTTAGAATGTTCTTGAATTTTAAAAGGTTTGTGAATAATATTTTATTTACTGATAGCTTAGGTAGGATTATTATTAAGCGAATTAATTTCCTACAAATATCTTATCATAATCCATATGATCATAATACATATACATATATACTGAGGAATTAAATAAAAATCATTGTGTTGGAGAGATGATAAAAGATGTATCCAACAATATAATATTGATACATTTGCTTGAGGGCATTGGATAATTGAAACCAATTGAGATTTATTTCTTAATTGTTATGGAAACAAAATTATAATTTTGTACTCGCTTATCAAAACCTGTCATTTCACTGTTCGATTTGCGTGCAAAAAAAGTCACTTTAAACACGAGTGCGTAAAAGTAAAGTTGGTACTTCCTGGAACTTGATTAATTTAGTGGCATTTTAAAATCATAAATCCCTAACCCTAATAATATGCTACCCAGTTCGTTGTTTTTCTATGAAAATAAAAGGAAATGAAATAGAAATTGTTATATTTGGAAGGTATGTAATTCAATGTCAGAACAGCAACAAATATTATATAAATTACCATTTTGAATTTGATAATTTTAAATTAATGCCCGGTTTTTCAGTGTCGGTTTAAACCAAATTTTTGGTTTAAGTTCAAGTTCAGCGTTCAAACCGTATTTCAGTGCTAGTTGAACCTTGAACTCAACAAAAAATTTAGTTCAACTTGAGCCGAACTGTGTACTAAGCTTAAGCTTGACATCCCGCTCAAATTGAATATATAACCTACAAATATTTGTTTGTGTCAGATGGTGTCGATCTGATATTTAAAAAAAATGATGAATTTACTAGAATCTTCTGATGACGAGGACGTTATTAATTATATTGAACATCTTGGGCGTGTTAGAAGACCGAGAATTAATCGTAGGCGTCCTAATAATTTCGAAATTTGGGATGATCACGATTTTTTTGTAAGATATCGTTTGCAGAAAAATACCGTAAGGCGAGTGCTTAACCGTATTACTAATATCATAGCAAATCCTACAAATTTGTAAGTATATTATACACATACCTATGAATTTAGAGAACTCACTAAACTGCTTTATAGAAATGCTAGCTTAAGACCAGAGGAAATGCTATTGCTGACATTGCGCTTTTATGCAACAGGAAGTTTTTTAAATGTTGTGGGTGATTTGAATGGTGTTCATAAAGCAACAGCTAGCAAAATCGTTCGAAAAGTATCGGATGCTATTGCATCTTTGAACGGTGAATATATTCGTTTCCCTCGTACAAATGAGGAAATTCAAGAAGTAATGGGGGGCTTTTATGATATTGCTTCTTTTCCTAGAGTGATTGGTACAATCGACTGTACACATGTTAAAATTCAGTCACCAGGTATTTAGTATTAATACTTCTATAATAATAGTTATATATTTGTTTTTAAATTATGCAGGAGGTGATAATGCTGAGGTGTACAGAAATAGAAAGGGATACTTTTCACTGAATGTTCAAACAGTATGTGATCATAAGCTGAAAATTCGCAATATTGTCTGTCGGTGGCCTGGGTCTGCGCATGATTCCCATATTTTTAATAATAGCAATCTACGCCATGAATTTGAAAGAGGAGTTTTTGGAAACAATTTATTATTAGGAGATAGTGGTTACAAAAATCGTAATTTCCTTTTGACACCACTGCTTAACCCAATTACACGTGCTGAAAATTTATATAACGAAGCACATATTAGAACACGTAATTGTGTTGAACGCTCATATGGTGTTTGGAAACGAAGGTTTCCGGTTTTGGCAAATGGTGTCAGATTACAAATACGAACCATTCAGAGTGTTGTTGTGGCTACAGCGGTATTACATAATATTGCCTGCGATGAAGGTGAAGAGGTACCACCTGTGGATGCTGACATTGAAGCAGCTATTAACGCAGGCAATATTATACCACAAGAACAGAATTATTACCATGCTGCCTACAATAATCGTACTAGACATAATTTAATAGTAAATTACTTTAATAATTTGGATAATTAACCATAATTGTAACTGTTCAATTTTCCCATAACAAACAACAAGAAATAGACAAATAAACTCGAACTATGTGTTTTATTTTGTATTCGCTACATATATTTTTCTTTGGCCTTAATTTCTAATCTTAGCAATTCATTTTTTAATTGTTGCTCCTCTATTTGTAGTTTTTTTAATTGATTTTCATTTAAAAGAAAATCCATTTTTAAACTATGCTCTTCATGTAAGCAACGTGTTTGTAATGCTACATAATTAGCCTTATCATCAGCTAATGATGACCATTTCTCGTTGGTATATGTACCAGTCACCTTCCGCTTTTTTGCTGTTTTTGGGGCTGCAGGTTCATTTTCAATTGGCCGCTTCAATGCAGCAGATACTGGCTCTGACAACATGCTTGGTGCATGAGATTCCCACGTAGTCTCTTGGGACTCCTTGCTACTTGATGGAAGAGCATCTCCTTGAATTACGATTACTTCTTCCCTGGCATGTTCATGTGCAGCTGCAAATATTTACAAATATAAAAGTGAATGAAATTAAAAGCAATGGATTAATTCTACTTACTGCTTGCAGTGTCACTATCACAATAACTGGGTAAGCCTTCTAAACGAACACCCAGCAAGTCCTTCACTTCTTCATCCACATGGGTAAATATTACATGAGATGAAGGGCCTCCACCCGTGCCTGTTACGTTCGGTTATCAGAAAACTTTTGTTTGGTTCTTTTTTTAATATTTTCATATTTTTTCCGGAGCACTATAGCACTTCTATAAATTTGCCCAGATAATAGATTAAACTGTGTCGCAATATTTTCCCACGCCGTATCTTTATCCTTCCAGAGAATTCGATCGGTTTTTTTGCACTCTATTATATCTTTTTTAGATTTAACTAAATCAATTAATATAGTATATTATGACACTAGTGCATAATCAGGCTTTTAAAGCACGAGTAACGAGTTTAAAGCCACGACGCGAAGCGGAGTGGCTTTAACGTTACGAGTGCTTTAAAAGCTAATTATGCACGAGTGTCATACGATATTTTTTAGTATAAATGCAACAATAATTTTAATTAGAAGAAATCAAATCAATAATTTCAATACATGACATGTACCTATATGTCATTTGACATTTCCTGACATTTCACTGGACTATTAAACGCTTAGGATTGGCTGTTACCAAGCAACCTTTATACGCACGCCGTGCGATAAAGGCCCGATTATGCACGCTTATGAGTGTGTTTTAATTGGTTTATGATGCATGCATACTAAAAAATCTATTTCTTCTGAAGTAAAATTAGCGGCTCTTCTAGAAGGTGATTCAGACATGCTTCTTATTTTGATAAAACCGAATCGCACAAAGGTCGCAAAAATACTACAATTACACATTTGCATTTTATTATTATTCTCTAATATACCTGCTTTTGTATCAATTTTATATCTGCAAGATTTTTATATTTGGAAATTCCAAACTTTGCTGTGATTTCATTGGCTACCGTATTCAACACCCACTATCGCCAACTATACATATTTTTAGTTTCTTCTATACTCGCCTACCAACATTGAGAAACTACACTCATTTTCTGGTTTTATTGAACTAGTTCAGCGAACGCACTCGGAAACCCACTGGTTGAGTTCAGAGTTTAAGTTCAAGTTCAAGGTTCAGTTGAACCTACACTTAAACCAATACTGAAAAACCGGGCATAAATGTCATTTCAAATAATCAATACTGCCAACTCAATTTTTTTTAATTATCATTCGTGTCCATACGGCTCGCGCTTTAAACTGGTCACTCATTCGCGAAATATGATTTCACGCACTTGGTTCGTAAATAACTAATTTCGTGTTGACACTTTCAAAAAAAGTAATTGATCACAGTGCTATTTCACAGCTATTCATAGTGAAATAGCGTCTCATAATACGCGGGAAATTTAAAAATTGTTTAGTTAGAAGCATGTTAGAAGTGACACCATTCTAACCAGAAAACCATTTCACCATATTTTATTAAAAAATAAACTATATTTTTTGACCGACTCTATGTATATTTTATCTCAAATAAAAAGAAAACTCCTATATATATATTTTGTGCGTATTTTATAAATAAATGTAGGTGTTCTTTGGACTTCGAACTTTACATTCAATTTATATGGAATTTATCACAAAAATGGATATACAAGAATTAAATAGAGCATGAATCAGATTTTGGAAATTAATTAAAAGAACCAGAATGAATTAGAAAGTTGATTAAAAGGGAAAAAATTGGATTATTTAATTAAAGAAATTCTAATTTCAAATTTGGTAACACCTTTTGATGTTTATTTGTATTGGAACAGGTGTTTTGATTATTGGCAGTCCTGCACCGGTTCAGAATTTATTGTTTTCACTTTTCGAGGGGTCAAAGTCTAAGCCGTTTCATTAGTTTTATAAATATAATTCATCCTCGTTCACCGTTCTATTCGACTTTTATTCCTAATTTATACAAAATTGTAAAATTAGAAAAATATGGCTTCGTATATAGCAAGAAATTTAGTGAAAAGTCCTACAACATTAGGTTTCATACAACAAACAGGTAAACGTATTTATATTTATGATTTGTTTGTTCTAATTGAATTCACACATCCCAATATCGAATTCCAAAGTACAAAAAATACAAATATTTTTGAAGAAATTTCCGAAATCTTGACTCAATTTTTCATTTAAATTGAGGTTATCTTTCATTATTGACGTTTTGTGAAAATTTAACGGTGCTTGAATGAGGGACAGACAAAAATTGCACTACTTTTTTAATGTGTTCGGGTAAGTAATACTAATGATTTTTGTGTATATTTTCAGGTGCAATCCGAACTTTATCTGTTAGTAGTCAGTTAAATGCTCGAAAACCCCTTCCCGACAGGACAGGGAAGAATATAGTGTTAGTCGATGGCATTCGTACTCCATTTTTATTATCTGGTACAGATTATTCAAAGCTCATGCCCCATGATTTAGCAAGACAAGCTCTATTGTAAGTTTAATCAACGTTATAAAATGAAAATAAAATTTAAATAAACTTGTAGAGGTATAATTAAAAAGACTGGAATTCCGAAGGAAATAGTCGATTATATCATATATGGATCTGTCATACAAGAAGTGAAAACGTCAAATATAGGAAGAGAAGCTGCGTTAGCTGCTGGATATAGCGATAAAACTCCGGCACACACAGTAACGATGGCGTGTATTTCATCGAATGCAGCGATGACTACTGGTAAGTTTATTTTAATATAATCGCAATCATTTGTTTAAACTATCGCAAATTAGGCATTGGATTAATTGCATCGGGAGTGTACGACACCATAGTAGCTGGCGGTGTAGAATTCATGTCTGATGTTCCCATCCGTCATAGCAGGAAAATGCGTAGTTTGATGTTGCGAGCCAATAAAGCGAAAACTTTACCGCAAAGACTGCAATTAATTGCTTCGATTCGTCCAGACTTCTTTGTCCCTGAGGTATTTCCAGCGATTTCAATTTTTATTTCCGACAATTAATATTTTCGGCTATAGCTTCCAGCAGTTGCTGAATTTTCCTCAGGCGAAACTATGGGACATTCAGCTGATCGTCTCGCAGCTGCATTCGGTGCCAGTAGAAAAGAACAAGATGATTATGCTTTGAGATCGCACACGTTAGCTCAACAAGCTCAAGATAAGGGTTACCTAACAGACTTGCTCCCTGTGAGGATTACTGGAATCAATAAAACAATTGAAAAAGATAACGGTATTAGAGTATCGACACCAGATCAGTTGGCAAAATTGAAACCAGCATTTATTAAACCGCAAGGAACTATTACAGCTGCGAATGCATCTTTCTTAGTAAGTGTAATATGGATGGATTAGTAATGAATTTAAAATTATAATTTTGCAGACTGATGGTGCTTCGGCTGCGTTAATCATGCCCGAGGCTAAAGCCAAAGCTCTAGGTCTCAAACCGAAAGCATATCTTCGAGATTTCATTTACGTTTCCCAAGATCCCATCGATCAACTCTTATTAGGACCAGCGTATGCTACTCCGAAAGTGCTTGAGAAAGCTGGATTATCACTGAAAGATGTCGATGTTTGGGAATTCCATGAAGCTTTTGCTGTAAGCTCTTCTTGCAACCATACAAAGGTTTGGTTTTGTGTTTAATGTTTTATTATATTTCTAGGGTCAAATTATAGCGAATTTGAAAGCTATGGATAGCGATTGGTTTGCGCAGAATTACATGGGCCGGCAGGGTAAGGTGGGTTCACCCGATTTGGATAAATTTAACAAGTGGGGTGGTTCACTTTCGATCGGGCATCCGTTTGCCGCGACTGGTGTGAGATTAGCTATGCATACAGCTAATAGGATGGTACGAGAAGATGGCCAAGTTGGATTGGTGGCAGCTTGTGCTGCAGGTGGACAGGTAATGTATTTTTGAATACACAGTAGAACCTCGATTAACCATCAACTTCGGGACCACGGCAACGCCATTTGCAGAGGTCAAATGAATGTAATGAATCAAAATCAAGTAAAAACAAAGTAGTAGTAGGGTTTAGACATTAAAAAATTACTTGAAAAATTCTAAAATGTTTTGTTGTTTTAACTTTTTAAATCTAGACATAGTTGCTGCATCACGCCAATTGTTTGCCCATAAATGTAGCGGTTGATTGTTGTTCTAAATATTTGAGAGCAGACTTAAAGACATCCTTTGCTGTGGAGTGGCTGATTGTGTCCTCTTCCTTTTCATCGTCTTCTTCTTCTTCATTGCCAGCCGAGGTCGATAATCTGGTCATCTTCCATTTCTTCTATTGAAACATCAGCAAAGTTACCTGCTGCTAGCCATTCTTCAACATCAGCAGGCTGAATATCTCGTTGAAGAGATTGCAGATCAGTTACTAAATCTGCTTTGTCTGATTCATCAGCTTCTGGAATGTCTTGGTCTTGGTTAAGGGCGTTGAGGCTAGGACAAATCTTTTTCCAGGATGTTTGAAGAGTGGTGTCTTTTAGTTCGTCCCAAGCTTGAGCGCAAATGTAAATTGCGTCTTTTATGTTCAGGCTTTTCATTGCTTCAAAGAGATCGCAACACTCTTCTGTTTTCTCTAACAAAGCGCTCAAGTATTTCCTCCTGTAACGTCGTTTCAGCCATTCTATGACCTCCTGATCCATGGGTTGGATCAAAGACGTCACGTGGGTGGAGAGGAGAGGGGAGGGAAAAACATGGCTTTTATATCATCATCTTGAAGTTCGTCTTCAGAGGGGTGGCTTGGAGCGTTGTCGATCAATAAAATTGCACGGATTGGCAGATTTTTTGCCTTCAAGTGTTTTTTTGACAACCGGAACAAAAGCATTGAAAACCCACTTATACAAAAAATAATCCATCCAAGCACTTTCCTGAGCTCTATAATAAACAGGGAGTGTCTCCATGTTGATGTTTTTAAACGCTCTCTGTTTCTTAGACTTGCCGATTACAAACAACGCCAATTTATGATCACCACTAGCGTTACTGCTGTGGGTTTTTGAGGCAGCATTTTGTGGTTAAGACCTGTTTCGTGGAGATTGTAGGGCTGATTGGTTGACAAATCATTTTCTGAAATTATCTTATCAAACTTTTCAATAAACACAGTTTTTTTTTGTGGAGCTGAAACGCTTTTTCTTTTATAATTGGTCCAGAGAGAGGGGTCCCCTTACGTCTTTCCTGGCAAAACCAAACCCAGACCGCGTCAGCTAAAACCTCAAGTTTAGGTTTTTTCAAAGTTGTTCTATTTTTTTACAGCTTTTTCTCCTTCCACTGTCAAATAAAAAGATTCAAGATCCTTACGATTGTTTCTCCAGTCTTTAATCATTGTTATTCCTACACCTATTTCAGAGGCTAATTTAGCAACTGACTCACCTTTGTACAGTCTTTGCAAAATGTTTAATTTCTGTTCTATTGTACACACAACACGTTTCTTCTCCGGATTTGAGGCCATTTTTAGTGTTCAGAATCCTTAAAAGTTTTTAACACACAGTACAGCACTACACAGTACTGTAACTTTAAATTCAAAAACGTAAAGATAAAATTGCACAGAGGACATAAAACAATGCGCACTGCAGAAAGACAGTCAACTGAGCACGGAGTGTATGTGACAATATACGTGTTGTGTCGGTTAATTGAGGGTCCACTGCATTTTCAAAATAATGAACCCAAATTGACATCATTATTAAATATTTCCAACGTCAATGTTTTTCTATAACCCCTAAATATGTTTTATCTGCAGTGTAGAGAGGTCTATTTAATTAAAGAGTTAATTTTACTTTTTCTTTGTTTCTAGGGGGTAGCTATGTTATTGGAAAGACATCCCGATGCAAATCCTAACTAATTAAGTGCAAAAACGTATTAATAATTATTATTGGAGAGGCCTTGACATCTTTTTATACTGTGTTAAGAAATGAAACAATAAATAAATCAGATACGATTGCAAAATATAATGTACAATACAAATATATTTTATACTACTTCTTTTATCTATTTTATATTTAATTCTTGTATATTTCAGTTAATCAATAAACATTTAAAACAAAAACAATAGTTTGGAAAATTTAATTTATTTACGAAAAATAAAATCCTATAAAATATTTCATAAATATATATATGTATAATTAAAATCGAACAAGACGTTCATATTGATGAAAGAAAAAATATAAATACCAATATGGCCGCCTATTTCTCTGTTGTTAAAGATCGATGTCTCTCAGCGTAGTAGAGGCTGTAAAATAATTTAATTAATAAAAGACTTCTTTAATTTCCGTTTTTTTTACTCTAATTCCACCCTCCTGGTATATCAATATAGTTTATTACCTTCTTTTGGTAGTCGGCACACGTATTTAATTTAAAAAATTGGCTATAAAAGATGTGTCAACAATCCGCATTCAAGTTAATCTGAGAATCCATTATCGCCTTCTAATAACAAGAAAAAAAATGTTAATTTTATTCGATAATCTTGAAGGAGATTTTACGAGAATCACTTACCGTATAATTTTTGAAATATATAACAAATAAATTTATTTGATATACCATCATGATCCTACAACAAAAAATCAAATTTTTGGAAGGTAGTGTAAGATTAAAACAAATTATATTTTACCTGCATGTTACTCAAAATCCTCCTGCGATTTTCCAATAACAGACTTCTCTAGTATTTTCTTCCCCACCATCGATTGCTTCCGTTCTTGATTATTACCAGAATACATGTTATATGTAAATTAATTAGCATTTTATCAGTATAGTTTTAAAGTATAACGAACATTGATATGCGGGAAATTTTTAGAATTGTCTCTAACAGAATGTATTTTGATTTCTGTTTCCTTTCTAAGTTGTGAATCGTATTATTTTCCTGTGTCTGTTCATGTCAAATAGTCATTTCGTGTAAAGTTTTTATAAATAAAAAATCTTTTCTTTTTATGTTTCGAATTCTTATTAGAGAGATATTCAATTGTTCTTCCTATATTATGTTTTATTCTAGTTATTTTCGAGAAATACAATCGTAGAACAGAAATATAACTTATTCTTTATTACTTTACTTTTAAATTCGTATTAGTACTTTTTATCGTATAAATATATTTATTATAATGCTTATTTTATTTTAATGCTATGTAACCTATATCAAAATTGTTATCAATTATTAAAACATAAAACCTATTTATATTATATCGTAAAATCAATATTATTTATTCTATTTCGCTTATAAAAGAAAAAGAAATATATAGTAAAATATGCATACATTATCAACGTACTCGTTATTAAAAATTAAATCTTAATTAAATTAATCGATAATAATATTATTACTAAGGGGTAATTAATTGTATCATTGTTTGTTATTATATTTTCGTAAGAGATCAACTTAGACAACATAACGAATAAAATTGACCCGTTTTCTTTGAATTGTGTTTACTCATTCTATAGCATTCTTTATGTGTCCTTTTTTTTAAATGAAAAGTACCCAACTTTAATATTTTCGTTATACAATATTTGCAAAACTAACGTGTCCACATCTGCCACAATTTTTATAAATACACATTTAATCTTGCTCCTAAATTAACGGAGCAAAGAATACACACAAATAACTTTCGAAAGATGAGAGTAAAGCTTGCTGCTCAGGTTTTTAATTTGACACTTGCTGGTGCCTTAAATTTGAGGAGAATAATGAACCCTGGAAAGTAGTTTTAACCAAAAGAACACGGAAAAACATTTCTCAGTCCAGAGGATCAGTGGACAAGTAGACATCTGCGTCAATTTCTCGCATTGGTGACAAAACTGACAGATAATCTGGACATTGGCACAAACAATTTGATCTGTGGGCTTCGCAAATTGAAAATCTATTCCAGTGATAGACAGACGGTCCTTATTACACTTGCTTTCGTAGAGCTACATGTTTCAATATTATTTAACACGTATTAAACGTCAATTTCTTCCACTGCAGAAGTATTTTTAGCGAAAACATAATAATTCATGTGAATTCTGGAATAAATTGATTTTTAATTAATTCCTCTTATATTTGACCTCCAGTGGAAATATAGAGCTACTTAGTAGGATGGACCTTACGCCAGATAGATCACCGAGACGGGAAAGAATGTCGAAATACTCATCACGGTCACCCATTACCAATTATCTGACTGAGTAGCTTGATGTGGGATTAGTCAGCTCTGTCTAGATTAAAAACAAAGATATGAGACTTTCTTAATACAGAAAGGAACATTTTTGTCAAACGTCGAAAGATGCCAATATAAAAACCAAAGAAAAAGGTATAATAGGCGATCATAATAATAATCGATATCTGCTGTGGACTTTTGTGTGGCGCCTTTGCGGTGTGCTGCTTCCTACCTTGCTCACGAGAGAGCGTGAGGTTGGAATTAGTCCATTGTTTGGAGTATCATACACTTAAGTTGACAATTGAAAGGCAGTGAAATTACATCTTGCATTCGGAGTAGCGCTGATGAGACCTGGAAGGTCGAAACTACGCGGTCCGCTTCTAATGCTTGATCTTTTTTTATTGCATTCGCCCGCAGGGTGAATTCCAACAATATACCATGAATGCCTATTATAGGCATTTCATTGATTTTTTACATTTTTGTCATTAAACGTAAACAAATGACGATATTGAAATCTTCGGCATTGACACAAAAGATGACGCGCTATATCAGCTGGAAAAATTCCAACGCCATTACAGTTATTATCGAAATCAATATGGAAAGTTAGGTCTATCGCTTACTGTTTGAGCATCCTACAAAAAAGAATATTTATAGTAAAAGGATTTAAATGTCAGTTAAAGATATGTATGTACAGGCTGTTTAAAAATTAATGTCACCCCACGTGTCCTACAGTTCATCTAACGGATCTTTAGACACACGTCATCGATTTTTATCCATACGAATGAAATCGGTAGTCCTATAGTTTGTTATGCGGGCTTCAGAGCTAGAAAAAAACTTTCTAACAGTCAGATCAGAAAGTTTTTGTCTCTAGCGTGGTGTGCACATCGAGCTACCGTCACCCGGTTTTGGCTCCTGAAGAAGTCACTTATATTAGTGGGGAAACAACGAGTTTGAGTAAGTTTTAGTACATATTTTATGTTTTTATTTTTGTTTTGTATATATTTACTTTACTATGACGCGATCTAAACCCGGAAGCCGTCATAAAGAGACTCGGACCGTAAAAGCCTTCAATAACATTCAGGTTCACGTCTGTTTGACAGGCATTAGTTAAGGTTCACATACAAGGTGACTGATAATGAAACGGTCATAGTTTACAGCGTGTTAGTAAAGATCATTTGCAATAAGATACAGCCCAATTTGTCTTATCCAAAAGTCAATCGCTACCTTTGTGACTATTTATTTAGCAATTGTGTCTACATCATTAAAACCGGAGGTTTTAATTTTTTATTGAGTTGAGCTGTCCTCTAGCCAGACAAACTGAAAAATTGAGAAAAAGTTCAATTTTCGAAGTACTGAAGTTCGAAAAAAAACTCCCAGAATATCTCGAAAACGGATGACTTTTGGCTGTATTTACTGCAAATGATCTCTACTAAGACGCTGTAAAATATGACCGTTTCATTATCAGTCACCCTGTATATTGCGCGCTCGAATATTCGAGACCTACTTTAGATAAGATCGATAATTTATGCGATTGTTGGTTGTTGAATAATAATCTTACAATGACCCTCTAAAACAAATATCAACCGAACTTCATGCATCAATTTTACACTGAGAGTTAGAAGGTGTTTCCCAGCGCTGAGGGTGACATTACTTTTGAAATGGACTCTACATATAAAGGCTTTATTTTGCTCTAGTCTAGTCTAACTCAGATGATTTCAAGCTCAAACCTAATATAGATCATAAAAAAAAACCCTAACATCTAACCAGGAAGCTTCTTTAGTTCAATATTTAATCGCTATTTATGTGTGGACGTGTATAGGTATAGTTCTTTCCGCGATATAGCGACCCGATATTTTACTGCCTATTAACATAATCTTCAAATCATACATATACACAAATTATATTTGTTGTAGATATAAGGTGTGTTCTATTTAGCATTTGGATCAATTGCAGATCAATTCATCGTCATCAATGACGTCACATCACTGATTTAAAAAGTTTATCGCCATCGCCGAGATGATCCACCTGTTTCGGAAGCTTAAGAACATCAAGGGTAGATGTTAAGTTAGGTGTTTTATTGACGTCTATTGCTTGATGCTCGAGATGTTAATATGATTGTGTTAAGTAGTTTGACTATAGATTTTTGGATAGAAAGACATTAAATTGCAAGATATTGGCATCAAACTAGGAAAATTGTGAATTACTTGCTTATAGACGATTCGATAAACAGTTTCCGGTGTTATGGGGCATCATTTCTATTACTATTTCGACAAATTCGAGATCAGTGTCCACAACAATATCTGAGAATTTCCGTAGTAAGCAAGGTTTTCTTCTTCAATAGTTGCTGCAAGAATTTTGAAATTATAAATATAGGGTTTACTGTGTCGCTATATCGTTGAAAGAATTATACAATACGAGATCTAGACAGCTTAATAATAAATTATCATTTCTTTATAAAGAATTATCAGTAAATTGTTTAGATTATTTAAAGCGTAGATTTTAAAAACTTTTGATTAGTAATTTTTGTTAATAGGATGTATTTGCTTGCTTCTTTAATATTGTCTGGTATGACACTTAAGTTTTTTTCCAATTTTTTTTTTCTTATTATGTATTTGCAAATAATGAACGTAACAAAAACTATTAAAATCGGATACTTTTCACTTTTAAAACACATATTCAAATTTAACAAATTAATAACAACATATTACTCCTGTGTTATATATTTTATTAATATTACTTTCCACCAATATACATGTTATATTATGTCTATTTGAACTCCAATATTATAAATTATAAACACAAATATTATTATGTCAAGAAAAAAAGAAAATAAAAACAAAACCAATCATTTTTCGTTTAAAAAACAAACGACAAACTCTTTTTTTTAAGAGAAAATCCGATGAATACGAAATACTATCGTAATATCTTCTATTATCAGTTTTCAGTCCCAATTCGTGAAAATTGCCACAATTAAAACCAATATTTTTCTCTTTCAAAAAAAAGGGATAGAAACGAAACTAATTAATCAATAATATTATTATGTAAAAGAACAAAAAATTAGTTTGACTAATCTCTAAAAATGATTATCATATGATTTTTTTAATTAATTTTTTTGTTATATTATGCGAAAATTGCGCTTTGTTTTTTTTTGTATATTTTTTTTTGTTTCCGTATTTTAATCCATGAACGTTTTTCTCTTTTTATATCCGAATTCCGGACTGCTTGTACCTGTTAAGAAAGAATACATTGTTTAAATTATCAGAATTCGGTTGAATCCGGTTTTAATGTTATTAACATTATATTTTTGTGTGTATGTGTACTGTTTTTTTGGGTTGTTGTTTTCATTCATGTGCGGTCACGTCTGTCAAGTAACGTAATTATTACGCGAATTAATGTTATTAACATTATTACGATTCAATATCATATGCGTTGGCGTGGTATTAAGGGTGCTTTTGTTACTACTATTATTACTATTACTATTACTTTTGCGAATATCTGAAAAATTTAAAGAAAAATATATTACAATCAGATCTCTCTTATCTCGCTATCTTGTTTCTTTCATTTTTTTATTTCGTAGGGTGACAGCATTGTCTTTATTTGAATTGGCAGTTAATTGAATTATTTGAAAAGATTGTGGTTTAAATATATTTTAAAGAAATTTTATTTCAATATTGTTCTATTGGGAATCATAACCTTTCAAGTTAAATGTTAACCAATCACAGTGGAGCCTACGTGGCCGCTTTCAACTGTTGGCCCCTGCTGGATGCGGCCACTGACTAGTTTTTTTATTTATTTTGGGGATAAAATGGATTGTTTTTTTTTCGCAGCAATTATGTTATGAACGAAATATTGAAAACAGTAGTGTAGACAAAAAAACATGATTAAAAAATGAAACAGGGAAGTACAATATGTATATCAACGAGGAAAAATCAGCGATAATCGTAATACGGTCGTAAACGGACAGAATAAGAAATACAACAATAAGTGAGAAACTGGGGGTGAAATTAATTGCGGCAACGACAGAGAAGAAAACAATTATGCTGATGGAGATCCCTGAAAAAAAATTGAAATAAGGACGGTAGTATGGGAGTCCAAGACGAAGAAGAAAGGGAGAGGTAGTAAAGTTAAAAATCCTTTTATGTCGTTTTTTTTTTCGTTTCATTTTAAGCGTAATAAATATAGTTCCAGGGCTTTTTATAATTGTATAATTATTATATGGTGTGAACACCCACAATATCAATGTTATTGTATGTCAATTAATTCGGGACACGTGCTTCGAGAATTGACAAGTGCTCGAAACACATATCCCGAATTAATTATGAATTGTGGTGTTTGGTGTTACCGATTTTTATCTGTAATCAGTGGTATTGATAAAGCTAGAGCCAATAGTGTTATTATAATGTGTTTACCACCTCATGCATACATTTTTACAAAATAAACCTAGAGAAGCAAATGAAGAGTACTCAAAATAGAGGAATCTTGAATTTCAACATCGTTAAAGTTGAGACAAAATATTTTTTATGGGATTAATCTTTCTTTTCAATAAAATAGTAAGGTTTCTTTCATTTGTGGTTTTCTATGATTTATATATCGTGTTAATTAAGTTTTAAAAACAAATCTGCAACTCCATCACCTAATTTAGATTCAAACGTTTATTTTATTTTGTGTCATCAAGTGCAGATCTCTTAAGCATCCACAGAATGAGCAGCATTTTTCCAAGTTTCACCTTTTAATAGTAGCGACATCTATAACAATCATCCTAGATCATATCATCATCTAATATCTATAAATTCATACACGACAAAAGCTTAAAAAAAATCAAAGCTATGATTCCCAACAAAAACCGAATCATTTCTTTTTTTTTCTAAAGAAACCTTTAAATAAGACGATATAGAGAATAATAACAATTGTCAACTTACTGTAGGCTGCCGAACTTTCTCGATAATAATCATGCGGTTCATAATCATCTCTGTAACCACCGCGAGAGGTGGGATATGAAGTGCGCGCCTGCGTAGACGGTCTATTCCGGGAATATTCTTCGTACTCTACACCATTACCTTCATATTCCTCGTCATAATCCTCGACAGCAGGCCGAGCTCTATCTAAAAATTGATACACCTTTAACATTGAACAATATTAGAGAATAAAAAGCTGTACTTGGAGGTGGACCGCGTATCGGAGGGGTGTTCCCCGGTCTTGCAGGATCTAAAATAATAATAAAAAATTCAAAATCAATTAAAAAAAATAATTTCCTACTAATTACTTCTTAAAATTCCAACCGGTTTCCTCACAGGTGGTCCATCCAATCTCCCCTCCCTCATAGATTCCCTCATCGATTCCCGCATCGGCGGCCCTTTCGGCTTCGACATGAGATCCATCAGGACCTCCTGTCTACCGCCATCGCCGTATTCCGGTATCAGATACTTCCTGATTTCCGCTAAAGCGAACGCTATTCTCGCGTGAGCTTCGGCAGGCGGTCCCAACGTGTTAATATCAACGTGCAGATCGTCGTGTAAATGTGCATACTTCGGCTCTAACGATTGTCTGAGTTCCTCCTCTTTTTGACGATCCCTTATAGAACCACGACCGCAGATTGATATGTAACACATGGTCTCTTCTTGCAATTGCTTCAATGTGCTGCCCTTTTGGCCTAGGATTTTGCCGATGAAATTGTACTGGAATTGAAGGTTTGAGTGTTAACATTTTAAGATGTTGAGGAAGTGATGGGATAGATGTTTTACCCTTGGGTGTTCTCTTGTGGGGACCAAGACTTTGACGCATACTTTTATCGGGCGTTCACGATATACGTCCACGAATTTGGATTCTTTGAATGGTGCTCTGCCGGTGGCTTGTGCTTTTTGTAGCTCTAAACGAATAAAAATAAAATGATAAATGCCCACAGTTTTGCCAGCAAAACAGAGTGATAAACAACGTCAATAGCTTAAAAACATCAACCGTATCTTATTCAATCAAATTAATCTTAGGCATAATTTAACGATCTACTACAATTAAACTTTTGCGGGTTTCCTTCACATAAGTGCTTACCAACTCTTCAAGGTCAACAATAATTCCTCCCCTTAATGCTCCAATCGTGTAATGAGTCAAGTTTTGTAGATTTATTGCGTTATTAATAGAATCAATGGGAGAGAACAATTTCACATCATCGGCAAACAGCAGATACTTGCAATTCAAATGCATACTCAGATCATCAATGAAAGCTAAAAACTACAATGGGCCAAAATCGGAACCTTGAGGTATACCTGACGTGGCAGTTTTGATGATAGAATCATAGCATTTATAGCATACGATAAATTGACGATCCTGCAGATAAGATTGACGTAAAAGAAGAAGCGAATAAGCGACGTAAGTTGATAATGACCAGAAAAGATCGAAACGTCGAAAGTTATGGAAATCAATGCCATCATCATGAACGTTAGCCAAGAAAAAATATCACTCGTTCACACTAGCACCTCTTATACGCGTCAAGATTAACTATAGTTGGTACAACCGGCCCTGCGTATCATTCTCATAGGTTGTCCTACATGAAAGTTGTTGCAAATGTAAAATCAAGAAAATGTGTAATAATGGGAGGTGGGAACGGGGGCAATACATGGTTTTGCCTTATTGTCTGAGAGATTCTGTTTTATCTAAGGCTGGACTCACCATCTTTTAGCCTTTAAATCTCTGTAAGAGATCCAACGATCTAGTTTCAATGAGATCAAGTTAGAGAAGGACCCAGTCAACTCTCCTTCGCAAGGGTTGTCTCTCCTTCAATGGGGTGGAGAAGGGAACATTCTTCAGAGCCCGCAATGGGCTCGCAATACGCTGACATGCTCAGGAAATACGCTCCGAGATTCCGAGAAACGAAGGATCTCGGTTTTCTTCCAAAAAAATTATATCGAACTATACAGGATGATCCGCAAGTGATAAACCAAACTTGTGTTTTCTCCAATGAAACGTCCTGTATAATGTTGAGTTTTTAGACTGTTTTCGTTGTTTTTTCTATATATAGAGAGGCTCGTTATTATGTATACAGAGTGTATTCAAAAAGTTTCAGGACTGCCGCTCGTAAAACAGTGTAGGTGGCGCTATCGCTATCTCTACGCAACGTTTCATTCCGTTCTGACGAGTTTCAACTTGTCAGCGTTCCCTCGAATAAAGTGTGTCTGAGTGATCGTGTAATTGTTAAAAAATGGAGCAAAGAATTAACATCAAATTTTGTTTTAAATTAGGCAAAACGGCCACAGAAACTTATGAAATGATTAAAACTGTTTATGGTGACGAGGCTATGAGTCGTTCGCGTGTGTTTGAGTAGTTTGCAAGGTTTAGAGATGGAAGAGAATCGATGGAAGATGATGACAGGTCAGGTCGTCCACGTTCGAGTCGGACTGATGAAAATGTCGAGCGAGTGCAAACGTTGGTAAGGTCAGACCGTCGAATGACGATAGAAATGATTGCAGAATCTTTAAACATGAGTGTAGAGTCTGTTTTTACGATAATGACGGCAGATTTAAAGAAAAAGAAGCTCTGTGCGCGCGCTTTGTACCACACAGTCTCACTAAGGAACAAAAAGAACATCGAATTACTTCTTCCGAAGATTTGATTGCCATGGCCAGTCAAGACCCTAACTTTTTGAAAAACATCTTCACCGGAGACGAGACTTAGTGCCTCGAATACGATCCGGAAACTAAACGCCAAAGTGCGGAGCGGACAAGTCCGGGAAAGGATCGACTGATGAAAGTTCATGCGTCAAAATCAAAAACAAAGACAACAACAAGTATGTTGCACACTACGATCACATGTTTCCCGCCAATTTTATCCAGCATAATGATTTTGACGTACCAAATATAGTTGAACCTCGATTTAACGAACTAATATCATAGTCATTTCCTATCTAACATATAAATACTTAGGAGGTATCGGGATTTTACTATATTTACTGCATTTTAAATTAGTGCTTCCCTTTTTCTCACAGGAATCTTATTAGAACTCAAAGTTCCCGCATATAATCGCTGATTTCTTTGTGGAAATTTGTTAACAACAGGAAAGCCTTTGTTGACTTCTAATTTATATAATACAACATCATGTTTTTGTGGTCATATAATGATATATGTACAAACACTAGAGTTTCGGAGATAAGATTTTAAATCTTATCCAACAATTTCGTTAGCGGTTTTCCTGTTTGTTTCTAAATTATTTGGTTTTGGAATTATATTGTTTTATAAACACATGTACACAAATGAGAAAATATTGAAATTATATGTATTTCAAATTAATATACGGTTGATAAATGTGTTAATAAACTATATACCTTGCCGCAGATTTTTTAAATAAATAATTGTTTGTGCGACTATCAGCAGCTAAGACTACGAACAGACCTATTATCTAACACAATATTAATGACTCGTAATCAAGATATCAAGCAAAATTATAACCTGTTGATAGATATCCATCAATTAATCAATATGTGTATAATATTTATAATAATAAACATTACGCTTGCGTATTATCCTAAATTTTAATTTATTAAATATTAGAGCTTACCTTCATCAATAAGCCTGTAGGCATGTGGAAATTTCGCCTCATCTATATGCGCCTTTTCTGCCAGTAATTCTCGTAGATAAGCGTCAAATTTCTCCTGATGAGGATTATCCGGTCGTACGTTATCTTGCGATCTCTCAGACATATTTTAGTGTATAAGTTAAAATTTGCAATTTAACAAGTAAAAATGTTCTATTTTCGATTAGAAACGGGGAAATTCTAATCAGAAAAATACGAGACGCCACTTAACTCGCGTATTAAAAAATTTACACAAACAAAATGGAGCTGGAGCTCGCTTCGCGGCTTGTAATGTGAAGTTAGTAACTTATATATTCACGTCAAAAAATGTAGGTTAAAAGAAAATTCTCTAATTTTGATTCGAAAAGCGGGAGTTTTAAAATAAAACGATTTTTTTGCAAAGATAAATATTTTTATTTCTGGAATACATGGAGTACGCTTCAAATATCAAAAATACATACATTCTTCTTTAGATAGAGAGTACAAAGTGATAAATACAAATCGGAGATTATTTCTCATGCATTGATAATTATACTTAACGTTTTCAATTATAATAAAACCAATCAATATTTTGTTTACAATTATTTGTGCAAATTTAAGATGTATAAATGAAAGAAACGATAAAATTATTAATGAAATTTGATCTATAAATTATTTTGATATATTTTATTTAGATTTTATTTATATCACAGACACTTGCATGAACTTTTTTGTTTGTATACAATTTTGAAAGCAATACATAGTTTTTTTTTCTATAATAGAGAGATATTAAACTAAGGTAGATTATTTTCTATGAGGATAATGGAAATAAAACGTAAAATCACACAAAAATCTATACAAGGTGTTCGTTTCAAAATACCCTGTTTTAAAAATCTCGTACGATATAATTAATAAATTAATAATAAATAAAAATCGTTTGGAATTCATAAATAAATAAATTCTTCTAATAACATAATCTCAAAATAAATTACCATAAAATAAATAAAGTCCGTTTCAATTTGAATCTTCATCCAAAATAAAACAGTGTAATATACAGAGTGTATCAGAATTTAAAGGTTTTTTTTTTCTCAATTTTTAATACTCAATTGTTAAACATCCTGTATACAGGATGAAATACTATTACAGTGAAAGCTCTCACAAACGGACTACAAAATTGGCTAGAAAAATTACCAAAAATGATTTTGGGATATAAACCAGAGGACATTTATAGCGCTGATGAAAGTGGTTTGTATTTTAGAGCTTTACCAGCGCATTAAAATCTGAAAAAGTAGAAAGGTTGACCATATTGTTTTGTACCAGCATGGTGGGACTACGTGGACCAACAAAAAAACCTGGATGACACGAAGCATAATGACAAATTGGCTTCTGGATTTGGATAAACGAATGCGATTTCAAAAACGAAAATTTTATTTTTCTTAGACAATGCTGGGTCACATCCACAAGAGCTAAACTTAAGAAATATTAAAATTCTTTTTCTTCCTCCTAACACAGACCTTTAGACCAAGGTCATTTTGGAGGCTCTTTATTTCATTGAAAAGGCTTGGGATAATACTTCCAACACCATTCAAAACTGTTTTGAAAAAACAGGTTTTAAGAAATCTGAAGTTCAAGGAGTGAACATGGAATATGATGCAGAAGATGACATGACCCTGGCAACAGTAGCAGAGTTTTGGAGAAATTTTAATGAAATTCATCTATCTGAGAATATTCACAACGATCACGACTTCCTTAATTTGGATCAAAGACTCTCAACTGAGCAGTTGCACAAAAGAGTGATTATGAAGAAGAAGATGGAGAAGCAGAAAGTTGTGGAAGATTTAAAAAAGTTTGCAAAAGAAGATTTTATTGCATTTGAACTCTTAAAAAACCTTGAGTTACATTTTCAGCATTATTTTCTACAAGAAAAAGTTAAAAAAAGAAGAAGTTAAAACAAGCAAAAATATCCGATTATTTAAAAAAATTAATTTTTTTTATACCTATTATTTTTTGAAGCATTTTTAGATTAAAAAGCAATATTTTGTAAAGTTATCTTTAAGTATTTCAATTTTTTTCTGTTCTTTTGAACTGATTAGTCCCACAAGCGGGCAAAAAACTTGGAACCATGGGTGTCCGGTTATGAGAGCTTTTACTGTATATTATTTTTTAATATACAGGATGTTCAATTTAAAATTTTAACCAAAGGACATTTACTAAATCATCAAGAATTTTCCGATGTTTTACTTATACAGCCTGTACTAGGATGACACACTTTATAATACAGAATCATAAATATGATTCCCAAAATAAAAGTGACAAAATTACCATAAACGATCGGTGTGTAATAAACTTTTTCTTTCAACGTATCGTCAGCTTTCAATATCCAGCTTACAGTTGCGACAAGATTTTCAGCAAAAAGGATCGTATAAAAGAAAACGTATCGCAGTAAGGTCTTGCCTTCGCTGAGTGAGATATGCGTAAAAATATAAACGGTGCCGAAAACCACATAGAAGAAGAACTCGTAGAATTTGTTATTATCACAGAAATTTGTTGTTTTGGTCGAGAGATGTAACCACAACACCATTATTATCCAATGCAACGTCAAGGCTATTATTGTATATAACGGTAATACTGACAGTACTACGCTGATGCATAAAATTCGAGAAACTGCAAAAAATAATTTCGACATAATATAAAAAAAGAAAACTAGGAAATGATCAAACTTACCAGTAACTAAAAAATGCCACATAAACTGCATGGCTGTTCCTCCCCACGATATGTTATTCTTATTAATTAACGACACCCTAATTAATCTGTGATATGAAGCCATCGACCATGCCATACTCGCAAACGAACTTCCGATCGATAAAAGTTGAAAATCTAAAACGTTTACAACCGAATTATCAAATTTGTCGATACATACAGACATATACTGACAAATATATGCGTCAGTTTGATCTACAACATCCGTTCCACGTGTACTAAAGATAATCGCCATTTGTAATATCTGTTGTGGAGCGGCTTCCAAAAAACATTCGAGCACCCTTAATAAAGCGATATCCGAATCTTCACGCACCATCAATAAGTAATATTTTCGTTGATTTTGTATATCGGCTAATTTCGCAGCTCGTTTCGATTTAATCGCATACCTCAAAGCATCAAAATATCTCAATACAGGCGCTAATTGGAAAATCAACACTACGATATAACATAATCTTCGTTTCGTAAATTTTTCGTTAACGTTTTCTTCTTATCTTGACTCAAATAATATCTGGAATACAAAAGATGTAAAAATAAACTCAAAATATCCCATCGCATACTCACAATCTTATACTGAAAGCCGTATTCACTAGCGCGGGGATTAAAATAAACGCTAAAGTTAAATAGAAGTAAATCGGATGCTCACCAAGATAGTATTGATAGGCTAGGCTTAAATCAAAACCTACATCAACTAAATGGCTTATAATCGATATCACAAAACCTGCGATATCCCAATTAGTGGCCCTATCCTTCGATGGTATATAATCTACGGTATCCTGCTGTTGTAAATCATTATTGCACATGTTGGGTCGATAGATGGTCATATCTCATCACTGTACGAATTCTCCCACTGATTCTCATGAAATTTTATATAAATACAAAGAATTTTGACTTAACCTCGTCTTCAACATTTCTTTTGTAGAATATGATCGTGCATGTTTAATATCTCGGATGTAACGTTCTAGTGATGACTCCCACGGTTAAAATTAGAATATATTCGTAACATATTAATAAATAAAACAATATTAGCGGTGTTTATTAACAATAAATACTGAAATAAAAAGTAAAAATCTGTGCACTGTATTTAATTGGTGATGAAATATGGAAAGTGGTGGAAATTATTCAATGCGCATGTTGGATGTTGTAAATATGTACGAATTGATAACCAAAGAAGGAAATTACAATTAAATGTTCCGATTAAAAGTATAATAAAGTTTTTATCAATCAATAATCGATATAAATTGCTTGTGTTGGTCCGATAAAGAGTGTCGAAACTTTCCTGTTTCTCTGACTTATTTTAAAAGAATTTTTTATAGTAATTTAAATTAATATACGTTAAATTTAATTATTATTATGAAATTGTTATAATTAAACTTGATTTTTTTAATAATTAAAAAAATGGTGGTGCCATCTGTCATAATATTATGGTATTGAAAATAATCATAGAGTGATTAAATCTTAATAGATGGCGTTTGGTAGGTAACACGAACTAATAAAGTACCGCAATATTAATTAAATTTTTAATTAATTAAAAACGAAATTTAAAAGTATTAATAAGATTTATTTTCATCAATATATAAAATATAATAAAATAAAATAACTGTTATTAATTTTATTTACAACTAATCTGCATCTTATTTATTTTTTCTTCCAATTTCTTCTGAATAAAATTAGAATCGTGCTGAAAATAATTTCTTTTGTAAACCAATTCACAAATTTTGAATTTAGACGTTATATTTACTTGAAAGATGTATAATCCTTTCATTGTGAATACAATCAATTCTTTAACTCCATCTGCCGTAATATCCAGGTACTTTATTCGAAAAATCGGACTCACCAGACTTTTAGTTTCCAGAATTCTCCATTCGTCTTCTTCTCTGTTAAATTTATATAAAAGAAGTTCCTAAAAAGTTCGAATATATATGAAATATTGCTATAATTAAAAGCAACAGTTTTATGCTCGTATTTAAGGAGATAGTTAGTCCGACGCATTCAATTATATATAGAGTGAGCCAATAAGTTTGAGGACAAGTTGAATTTCCCGCTTTTTATTTGTTATCTTAGGTTGGTCACAATGACTGTAAAACATTCGAAAAAGTATAGCATAGGTGGTTCGTATTTGGAGGTATTTGGCGTTGTTATAAATAATTTTGTTCTATCCGGTTTTCCTTCAGTTTCTTCTGCGTTTTTTGAGTGTTTTTGTTAGATTTTATTAAAATTGTTTTTTCCAAAACAAACAGTCAAGTCGTGTAAATATTTTCTTAATACAGCAACCTTAGCACCCGTTTTGAAATGTTCGTTGAGACGCCTGTGAGTTTACGACAGGTTGGCCAACTTAAAAAAATGAAAAGTGGCGGGAACTCCTTAAACTTATTGGCTCAGTCTGTAGAATTACCTGCCTACTGTTTCCTAACACAATTTCATCATAACCGTCGAAATCTATATCGGCTATTTCGACGCAGGAAGTTACACTAACGGGGTCGCAACGTCGTAAAGTTTTATAATTGTCCATTCCACAATTTAAACAATCTCTAAAATAATTAAAATAGCAATATAAGATCTATATGAATTCATATTTGGAGGTTTACCTGAAAAGTACGGAAGGAACTGATGTGTTTGTAACGACTACATTTAGTATTAATTTATTTTCATTTTGTTTCTCTTGGTTTGATTCAAAATTTGACGATGTTTTTAAAAAAGTAGGTTTGTGTACAATTTTATTTCCGGGAAAGATTTTTATGTGAGAAACGTAGCTAATAAAATTCGTTGAATGATTTAATAAAATTGTTTTCGTTTTTGTACAAACTCTACATAATCTAACATATCCTGTCTCGGTTCCAAGAACTGTTAGGCGCCTACGAGATATTTGACGAAATAAAATGATTATTTCCGGTTTAAAATGCTGTGCATTAAACATACTCTTCCTTATTGTTCAGATAATAGATTTCGATCCATGTTACGATATCAGCGCATTTATAGAATTCAGGAAAATGTTCTTCTGGAACAATTTCTTGAAATGAGTGACTGTTTACGTCTTCTCTGAAGATATGAAATTGATTATCACTTCCGGTTAATACGAATACCATCTGCAAATATTAAATAACGATTACGATGCATTCGACCTAATATCATTTTGACCTAAATTTACAGGTTTCTACACTATACACCTTGTTTCAAAAAAAGCCGGACAAAATTCTGAACGGACCCCCAGCCCAAATTACAACAAACAAATAATTGGCAAAATGATGTTTGCGGGGGAAAATTAAATTTGAATACTTATTATAATGAAATTGCTTGGGAACTTGAAAAATTGTTGAACTATAACGACTATCATGTTGTTGCCGAGGTAATGATATATTTGACGAATCATCGAAAGATCAAACAAAATTTAGATAAACTATAGCTATTTTTACCATCTGTAAGTCTGTAAGTGTGAACTGAAGGAGATTGGTTGTACCAAAATCACTGCTTTGAAATTTTTTTTTTTTTCGAAAGTTTAAGACACTACTTACATTATGATGTTTAATTATTTGACAGCAAGGTGTTAGGTTAACGTTTGTTTATTATTGAAAATTTGTCTTGCCAACCTTGTTCATTGACAGCGATAATTAACAATCCATATGACAGATAATTCTGAGTCCGTCCGTCGTCGAGACTGGTCGATTTTATCAGAGCTCTGACTCGATCGTTATTAGAATTTCACCTTCTGTGAATTTAGTGGTGTCGATTAATACTATATTACTCTACGTTAATTTACATCTTAATCAGCGTCTGCAGAGTGTCGGGGTTCCAGATTAATCGGCGGGAATCGGCTCTGTTTTCGACGAAGACGCGATTTGTGCTGACGAAGACGCGATGTGCTTTCATCGGGGCCCGTCGGCTCTAATTAGTAGGCTAATTTGTATTATTATTTTTTTTGAAATTTTATTACTACATCTATACAAGACCAGCTCGATCATCCAAACAAGTATCTGCTATTGAACGACGTTCGGCGCCTAGCCTATCGGCTTTTTAAGTCGTCGGACACAGAAAAATTTTACTGATATTTTCCAATATCTAATTGGAATTTCGAAATTAATATTTGGACCGCGCCTTTTTCGGGCGCATATTTTATTTGATTCTCTGCTCTTCCGAGCAGTTTGACTATCTTTTTGGTATCCCACTCATTAAGGGAAAAATTTCACTTGAAAGGACTCAGAATAACAACATAGAGAGATCTTCTGTCTTTGTCGGTCGTTTGGCGGTCGGTATTCTTGGAAGCCGGTACTTGCGGTTAGGCGTGCATGAGGGCCGCCCCGTACCCCGCGCTTCCCTGATACGTAAGTCCGCGTCACTCTGCACTATTTTTTGTGCTCTTTTTTGTGAATTGGTGTTTTATTGAATTTATGCGAATATCAATTCTTTATCTCTCTTTCGCACACGCCATCCAGAACGATTATTTTAATATTTCGTACAATATAAATACATATATTTGATGCAACAGCTGTCTAAATAAAAAACTTACGATATTTATTGGAAATAAAATTTATATAGACCGATAGAAATAACAGTTTATCTCTGAATAAACGAATTATTTTTTAAAAAAAGATATAAATTTACACATTTTTGTCTTTTGCGTAGTCTTTGTTTTTAAAAAATTTGACTATTATGCAATAATGTATCGTACGCCTCCTAAAAGGCCCCCTCTTTCGGGGACGTTTTGCTTCCTGATTCTCCTGAGGTGAATTGTGATGTCACGGTGAATAATGGTTCGCGTCCCGAGTCAACTGGGAACACTCCCACCCCTAAAAATACTCAAAGGCCATTCTGGCCGAATAAAGATGAATTATCTGATGACGAAATTCGTACTCAAATCCAGCTTTGGCAGGAATGTCTGCAAGAAAGAAGCAATAGTAGACCTTGTAGCAGAAATCTAGCCCTTCAATATGTCACTGATGGTGGGGATCATACCTATGCTCAGGGCTTGAAGCCGTCTGCTTCCCAGAAGTCCGTCTCCCCTCTTAGTATGGACACTTCCATCTGTCCCACGAATATTTCGGTCAACGCTGTTGCCAACAAGATAGGCACTAAACGTCGAAAAAGAACTTCTACTTCTTCCTCTAGTAGTGATGATTCTGTTCCTCATCGTGATCCAGTCAGCGTTGAAGTCCAGGTACACCCTGAGAGACCTGGTGTGAGGTCGGGCTCTTCTACCTTGCGACGAAATGATTCTTTCTTCGAGATAACACCAAAAAAGAAAAAGAGAACTATATTACACAAAGATCTTGATGTTATTGAGGTAGTCAATTCTCAGAAAAATGTACGTAGCAATCGTAGTTCACCTGGCACAATTATAAATTCTAGGGCCAGTGGGCCATCTGAGGGCCCTAATAATATTGAATCTTGGCGAAGCGCGCATTCCTCTGAGAATGCTTTATCAACTGACGCTAATAATCCTGAAGGCAAAATTCCTCCGATTGTCCTAAGAGATAAGTCCAAGTGGACTAAGATAAGCTCCGAAATACAGAGGCGGGGTTTTCAGTTTAGTAAAGCTCAGAATATTGCAGATGGTATCCGTATATTTCCAGT
This sequence comes from Holotrichia oblita, assembly GCA_023690525.1. Lineage (NCBI taxonomy): Eukaryota > Metazoa > Arthropoda > Insecta > Coleoptera > Scarabaeidae > Holotrichia > Holotrichia oblita. The sequence goes on along the minus strand of CM043016.1, from coordinate 193,558,397 downwards.
GTCTATTGCGGACTATCGTGGTATTACAAAATTTTTTCTCCTAGATCAGATACCCTTTCACACCTTTCAGCTTCCTTCGGAGAAGCTTCTCAACGTGGTTTTCCGTGGTGTTCCCTTGGAGATCGAGGTTGGAGACGTGCGTACTGCCCTTGTGGAGATGGGCTTTCATCCGGAAGCCGTAGCTAGAATGCGACGTCCTCGCAGCAACGTTCTCATGCCCCTCCTTCTGGTAAAGCTCCCCAGAACAGAAAAGAACATCTATCATGTCAAAGAAATTCTTAAGTTGGACGTGTCAGTAGAGTCATTGCGCTCCAAGTCCGAAATAGGTCAATGCTTCAGGTGTCAGCGGTTTGGGCATGCCCAATCTCGCTGCACTGCTCAGAGAAAGTGTGTTGCCTGCGGGGAGGAACACGCTGCCAGCGACTGTAACAGACCAAAATGCGATCCTCCAACTTGCGCCAACTGCGGTGACCAACACCCTGCTAATTATAGGGGCTGCCCACGCTTTCCGCGTGTTAGACTGGCACCTCAGCGTGCCATACCAAACAAAAGTCCTGCAGCCCGGGTCGTTCCCGATAAGTCATATTCACAGGCGGCCTCTGCGCCCACCTGGACCTCGCAAAATAAATCTCGTGCCACCCCTTCCTCAGTGGTCACTCCAGCTAATTCTCCTAAGCCTACTCGAAGCATTATGAAGACTTCTTCTGATAGGTCCCAGCCTGAAAGTAACAGCATCGCTCTGATGCTGGATGCTCTTCAAGGATTACTCGTACAAATCGCCACAGTCACCGAGGCGATTAGAGCTGCCTATCCAACTCTCAGGTCTTCAGTATGAATTTCCAAACAAATCGTGCTTTTCCTAACATCAAGATGGCGGCCTGGAATGCTTGTGGAATCCGTTGCAAGAGACAAGAACTTTTAGTTTTTCTCTCTGAGCATAAGATTGACGTCCTTCTTCTCAGTGAAACCTGGCTTAGACCAGGTGACAAATTTGTTTTGCCCAACTATAAGATTTACAGATCTGATCGTCTAATCGGTAGACGTGGCGGGGCTGCAATCGCGGTCCGGTCCCACTATGATCATAGCCGACTTCCTCTCCCTAGTCTCCGCTTTCTCGAGGCTGCAGCCGTCACACTTCAAATTAGGGGTTTTGGCCCCCTGTCTATAATCTCCGTCTACGCCCCTCCCACTCGGGCTTGTGACTTGGACGACTACGTCCAACTTTTTCGTGGTAACACTCCGGTCCTCGTTGCCGGTGACCTGAATGCAAAGCATCCGTCGTGGGGATGTGCGACGACAAACGTCTTCGGTAGGAAATTATTTTCTTTCGTTTCTTCCAATTCTGTCGACGTGCATTTCCCGAGCACGCCAACGTATTTCGGGCCCGGCACGAGGCCGGATGTCCTAGATATTGCCCTTTCGAGAGATATCTCTTTTTCGATTTTCGTCGAGAGTGCTGCGGAGTTGTCGTCTGACCACAACCCGATTTTAATATCCTTTGGCGGTGAGGCTGGTTTTTCCGGCTGCGGACTTGTGCGAAGGGTTGACTGGGCTGAGTTTGGTACATTGGTCGATCAGCTTGTTGAGGACGTTCCGTCTGAAATCACTGATTCCCAAAATTTGGAGGGTTTGGCCTCTGGGCTTTCTCATAGCATTACTGAGGCAATGTCGAGAGCAACAACAACTTCTGTCCCGATCTCTGATGGGTGGATTCCCTCGGATCTTGTTGATTTGCTGAGGGAGAAGCGAAAGGCTCGTAAAAGGGCGCAACGCACGCGCTGTCCCGTAGATATCGCCCGAGCCAACTTTTTATCTAATACCCTGCGAGACGAACTCAGAGACTTTCACAGTGAGAGGTGGTGGGCCAAGGTTTCATCTGTCTCTGTCTCCGACGGCTCCATTTGGAAACTGGCGAGATCCCTTAAGAGAAGCAAAACTCCTTCCACTTACGGACCTATTCACGGGCCGAATGGGCTGGTGTATGACAGCGAGGGTAAAGCGGAGATTTTTTCCGAGCATTTAGAAACCGTATTTGCGGGTGTCGGGGGTAATAATGAATTTGATGTTTTTCATGAGGAGGTCGATCTTTTTATCCAGTCTTTGTCTTTTGCTACTGGTGATCCCATTCCACCTGCCAATGTCGACGAGATAAAATTCCACATAAAAAGTCGCAAAAGTGGTAAAGCCCCTGGTTATGATGCAATTTCGAACTCCGCGTTGAAAAAGTTGCCGGATAGGGTCGTTCTGGTCCTCTTGAACATTATCAACGCCATGCTACGTTTGAGATATTTCCCGTCCATCTGGAAGCATGCCCGCATCCGGGTAATACCAAAGAAGGGCAAGGACAGTCTCTTCCCTCAAAACTATAGGCCAATAAGTTTGCTCTCCAATATCTCCAAAATCGCGGAGGCCATCCTTTTGAATCGACTTAGAGCCGAAATAATTGATACGAACATCCTGCAGGATGAGCAGTTTGGTTTTAGGGAAGGACTGTCAACTGAGTATCAACTCCTCAGGGTTACAGAGGAGATTAGAAATTCCCTGGAAATACGTGAGTCTACTGGAGCGGTATTCATGGATGTTGCTAGTGCCTTCGATTCCGTCTGGCACTCGGGTCTTCTTTTCAAGATGCATCGGGCTGGGATCAATCCCAATATAATATATCTCATGAAGTCGTACCTTTCGGGTCGTTCTTTCGATGTAGCAATCGATTCTTCCGTCTCCTCTACTAGGCCCATCCTAGCTGGGGTCCCACAGGGGTCGCTTCTCGGCCCTGAGTTGTTTTTAATCTTCATGTCTGACGTACCAAAGACTGCGGGCACTAAACTCGCCATGTATGCAGACGACACTGCAATCTACACGTCGTCTAGATCTGACGCCCTTGTCTGCTCGAAGCTGCAAAGCGCAGTAGACGAATTCCTCTCTTGGTCTACCAAATGGCGATTAGCCATAAACCACGATAAGTGTGTAGCCATACGTTTTTCGAGGAAAAGATCTGCTCCTCCAGTAAATATCTTGGTAGAGGACGTTCGTCTGCCCTGGAGTTCCACCGTCAAATATCTCGGCATGACTCTGGACTCCAGGCTTACACTGAGACATCACTTTGCTGAGACAGCGGCCAAATATTTAACTGCGAGGTCGGCTGTGTCCCAGTTCCTATGCAGCAAAAGCCAGCTCAGCCTAAAAATTAAACTTTTAGTTTACACAATTTTTTGAGGCCAATACTCACCTATGGATCCCTGGTCTGGTCTAGCGCTGCACTCTCCCATAGGAAACGGTTTAACACCCTTCAAAATAAGACCCTGAGATACATAGTCAACGCGCCTTGGTACGTCCGCAATGTTCAGATCCATCAGGACTTGAATATTCCTACTCTTCTTCAGCACGCAGCAGCGTTGGCCGAGAAGACATTTGCTAGAGTTTCTCGTTCTGACAACCCTCTGGTAAGAGAACTGGCTCACCTCGACCCCGACAGACCCCCTCCTCAAGTGAGGGTTGCTCGGATTTCAACTACCACCGAAATGACCTAAGCCAACACATTGGCCGGAACTCTTTAGACTGATTTATTCTAGTCCGCTCTCTGTTTGTGTGAAGTCCCATATACAGTTTTATCTTTACAATATTGAGCATGTTTTATTTATACTTCTTGTTTGTTTTAACCACTTTTAACTCCCTACGTTTCCTTTTTTAGTCTCAAATTTCTATTTTTTCTATTGACGACATATGTATAATCATTAGTAACAACCAACGGGGGATGGTCCCGTACTATTAGGAGGACTAAAGGGTTTAAGGGCTAAAGTCCAACCCTAGAAAGGAGATGGAAGACCTTCGTATGACAGATAAAAAACCATTTTACAATGCAAACATTGAACGGGACAGCTTTCTTAACGGTTAGTTTATAACAGCTTGACCAACATACGACTTGAATCAACGAGTTTGACATTTGTACACCATGTCCGTAAATAATGTGCGAAGCTGACGTCTGTCAAAATGTATGCAATATCTGTGCTTAAAGTTTACCACCCTGAGAATGTCAGTTGGTTTATTCCTCTATGGCCATAGGTGCACGTCTGTATTTTCGTTGGGTTTGTATTTTTGTCATTGCAATAGTTTTATAGTCATAATTTTTTATAATTATGATCTTAACTAATTTTAATTAGCAATAAAAGTTTCCAAAAGGAAGTATATTGTGTTTGATTTTAAGAAACAATTTTAATAATTATGCCGAAAGTAACTACCTCGTGGGACGCTAATGTTAATTCTTGCGATCGAAATAAAATGTAGTATCACAAACTTTACCAAAATTTGACAGTAGCTGTCAGCTTCAAGCATTTACGGACACCCGATATGTAAGTATATACGTCTGGTTATTTTGACGTTTAATGACATTTTGACTAAATTTACAGATTGTGAACCAGTCTTTAGGTTTTGGCGGGCTCCAGTAGCGATGATTACCAATTCTGATGACAAATTGAAAAAACCTTTTACAATGCTGAAAAATGAGCAAGCCAGCACATTGACGTTGACAAGTGAGCAATTTTAATGAAGGAGGTTGGCAACACAAATTCCACTATAATTGAAAGCCCACAATACCAACTTTATTTGAATCAACATTGAAGTTTATTTCAACAAATTATAATAAATTGGTAACAATAAAATATTTCCCTATAATTAAACGATAAGAGTCAAAGCTAGCTTAATCTTATTCATTATAACTCATCCCTTTTCTTTGCTTTGCCTTTCCTATCGTAACCATTCAATTCCTCAGTGGCGTGCTCGGCAATAAAGTCGATAAAATCGTGAAGACTACGTCCACCTTCGTAGGAAATCGGCTTATTTTTATTATCTTTCGGTACAAAATAAATCGTCGGATATCCTTTCACTTCAAAAGGTTCTGGGACATCATTAGCGGTAGCATCCATTTTGGCGATAACCACGTTTTCATCTTTCAGTCTCTCCGCTAATCTACCATAGGTTGGCATCATTTTCTGACAATGCCCACACCAGGGGAGTACAAAACGATCAATGTGTCTTTTCCGTTATTAATAACCACGTCATCGAAATTTTTCGCCACTACGATTTTAATACGGCCATCATTCGATTCGGGGATATCTTCTGATTTGATGAAAGGTTCTAATTTATTCTCGATGAAGTTTTCGACGAATTTGTTGAAGTTTTCAACTGAAAATTCGCCGTCCATCTTGAATTTTTGAGTTGAAGTGTTTTTAGCGACGATAATCGGGGAATTCTTGTATTTTATGTCGCCGTATTCCTTGAGGTGTTCGAATTTGCTCATAACAAAAGTTAGTTTGCTTTCTTGATATTGTTGAGCAACCTTTAAAATCCTATTCCGCCAATAATTAGTATTTTTGGGATTCTTCTTGTAATCCACGTCATAATAAGCGATAATCAGAGGCGGCTCAAAATCGTCTTCATTATCTTCGTTGCGAATTCCCACCAAACCATGATAATTTTTCTTGATAAAAGTATGAAGCTCGTCAAAATTAGGTTTCCCTGTATATTTAATTTGATATTCTTCGAATTTATTGCGCAAATGAGCCGGCCTAATTAACATTATCTTATCCGTTTCTTCGTATTTTTCTAAAACATCTTTTGAGGAGGTATAAGCGAATTTCGTTTTATCCCTCAATTTATCCGAAGCCTCAATAAACACCTTCTTCATTTCGCTGTCCTCTTGAAAAAATCCGAATATTAAAACGTTGTTTCCATTTTTGATATTCTCCTCTACTTCCATCGGATCAACGAATTCGGTATAACTCTTTCCGACCTGCCGTCTCATATAATTGATGATATCATCGGCGTTTCGAGCATTAGAATACGTCTGCGTGGCTTCTCCGTAGCGGAAAACCTTCAAAGTCGGGTAACCACCGACTTCATGATCGTTACAAGTTGATTTACCCGCTTTTGTACAGTCCACTTTGATTAGAGTTACCGGTGGATCGTTGGTGGCTAATTCCTGTGCGGCTTTTTCGAATTCGGGCTTCAATTTTTGACAATGTCCGCACCAGGGTGCGTAAAACATCACTAACGCCGTTTGATGATTTAATATTTCGTCAACGAAATTTTCGTCGGTGTACTCGAGAGGTAATGTTTGCTCGTACTCGGAGCGAACCGAAGGTAATAAATTAGAATGGAATAACAATAATATGATGGGCGAAAGCATCTTTGAGATGATTACTTGACAATGTCAATAAATTAATGACAATTTACTGTTGTATAAACAGAAACGACTTGATTTCTTTTATACAAAAAAAGGAGAGAAAGACATAATTCTGAACAGACCATCACTTGGGTTTGTTCAGAAATTTGATTATATCCCTATATAACGAACTCGTTAATTATTGAAGGTTTTACATCGGTTCCGGATATAACGACTATAATCTTACCTCTCTATTAATAACTTCATCATTTTTCCATTCGATCAATTCAGTATGACCATGGTAATGTGGGATAAAATTCAATTGAACATTTAGACAATTCTGAGCTACACTTTCGATATCAAATTCACAATTCTCCTCGTATTCCGAATAAATATTGAGATAAGTCTCCATTGTATTAATATCTTTACTATTCTGTAAATTAAAATAAATAAATAAATAATAAGTTTCCTCGTTTTTTAAATTAATAAACATATAAAAAGCACCTTAATTATCGTAATTCCAATCACGAAATCGTTTCTATCATGGGATTTATTAAAGGCATCCAGTGTAATTATTTCAGCACTGGCTACAATAATATATGATGGGTAATGATATAAAAATTTAAAATTAAACTTACTTGGAATGTAAGTGAAAGACACTTCTTTTACTGACGGAATTAAAGTCGATTTTGATTTTTCCAAATATTCCAAGCAGAATACTTGTCTTTTTAAAGATGACACGATTATTTTAATACTTCCGTTTATTAATTCTAAGAAGCTGATCGTATTTATGTTACCTTGCGAGGGCATCGAGAAATAATGGGCATGATTTAAATTTTCCATTTTGAATTTATTTAAATTTCCCGCGTTTGCCCGAAAATTTTTCGAAAATAAAAACAAAAACAATTATTGTATTTTTAAATATTATTTTCTCCGATGATTATATTAAATCAGATCAATTAGATCAAAAATTTGTAAATAATTGTTATTACATGATTTATGGGTTATCCCTGTTTTGACGTTTGCCCCAGATTTCACAACACACAAGTCCAGACATTTTCTTATTTATTTTTTATATATTAAATACTTTAAAAATTTTGAAATTAATCGAGCGCACTCCTAACATACGATTTTAATTAATATATTTTATCACACTTAAAATTAGAAGAAATTAAATCAACACATAGAAATTAGACAAATTTATAACTGTGATTTGACGGATACTAAAAAAAAAGTAGGTGAGAAATGTTAGGTTAGGATATCAAATATGGATTTAACCATTATCAATATGTGTTTAATTGATTATTTTAGATGGATACAAGGAATTTACACAACAACGATCATGCACGCACAATTATCCACATTGACATCGATTGCTTTTACGCTCAAGTTGAAATGATCAAAAATCCACAATTGAAAAGTGTGCCAATGGGTGTCCAACAGAAGAATTTTGTGATAACAAGCAATTATATTGCTAGAGAGAACGGTATCAAGAAGTGTATGTTTATAAACGACGCTTTAAAAGTGTGCCCTAATATCGTACTGGTCAACGGTGAAGATTTACACGATTATCGACAAATATCCTACAAGGTCACTACGTGTTTGCAAAAATATAGTATGCAAGTGGAACGGCTAGGATTAGATGAGAATTTTATCGATGTGACAGATTTAGTTGAAGCGAAAATAAAATCGAATAGTGAATCGACGAATCCAATAGGACATATTTTTGGGTCGGGGGGTGAGAACGAATGCGATTGCGGATGTTATTTGAGGTTAACGATAGGATCAGTGATTGCGCAAGAGATACGTGATGCTATAAAAAGCGAGTTTCAGTTAACGTGCAGTGCGGGTATCGCTCATAATAAATTATTGGCAAAACTAGCCGGGGCTAAACATAAACCGGATCAACAAACGTTATTGTTTCCGAACAGCTCTTGCGAGTTACTATATTCGCTCCAGAGTATCGGAGATATACCAGGGATCGGTAGAGTTATGGTGGAAGTGTTGAAAAATTTAGGGGTGATATGTATTAAAGATTTGCAAAATTTCGATTTCGAAAAATTGAAATCCGCTTTCGGTGAGGATAAAGCGAATCTGATACAGAATCTAAGTAATGGTATCGATAATTCCCTTGTAAAATCATCAGGGAAACCTCATAGTATTGGTTTAGAGGATAGTTGTCGAAATATAACCGCTATCGGAGAAGTTAAAGACAAACTAAACCAACTATTGAATCGTTTGATGATTTTAGTAAGCGAAGATGGAAGGATACCACGAACAATAAAATTAACAATTCGGAAATTTGATAACACTTCGAAAATGAGTAATCGAGAATCGAGACAAACGAACATAGGAGCTTCGTTGTTTTCGATTAAAAACGATAGTATACAACTCTTTCCGAAATCAGAACAAAAATTAATGTCAACGATAATGATTTTATTTAGTAAATTGGTTAATATAAACAGGCCCTACCATATTACCTTGTTAGGTTTATCTTTCACCAAGTTTTTAGAACGGATGAACGGGAAGAGCTCTATAACTTCGTTCTTCAGGAAAAACGTAGAAGTTCAATCGATAACGAACATTGAAAATAAAGACGATTTAAATTCTTCACCGATGGAGTATTCGACATTTTCCTACGATCTAAGCGGGTCAGAATCTGAAATCGAACCGTCTCCGAAGAAAACTAAATTTACAAAACTTATAGTGAAGCGAAGATGTTTGAATCAGATGATTGTCCATCACCATCCAAATTAAAGGTGGCCGATTTGCATTTAAGCACTAAAAATATATCCTCAGATGATAGTTCGGATTCAAAACATTCCCTTTCTGATGATATCAGTAATAATATCTGTTGCCCGCCCAATGTAGATGTAAATGTTTTTAAAGAGCTCCCGCGTGAATTACAGCAGGAAATCTGGAACGATTATAAGAGGGATGTGAACGAGAAACAACAAAAATTACAGCAAGTGATCAAGAAACCGAAACCAAATACGTTACTGAATTATTTCTTAAAGAATTGACCTATTTTAAATATTATACGTATATATTTTTTTATCTTTACCGGGGTACTTACCTTTTCGAAAGGTTTTTAATTCTTCTTATTATTGTATCTTTTATAAATATTTAGTTATTATTTATGTAATTTCATATAGATATTTGTAAATAAACGTTTAGATTTTTTTAATTGTCTTATTGCTAGGGTTGGACGTTAGTCCTTAAACCCTTTTGTCATCTATTTAGTACGGGACCATCCCCCGATTTTAACTAATTATGTTGGAATGTCGTCAGCAGAAGCAAAAAAAAAAAAAATTTGGGGCTAACAGGAGAGCCAGGAAGGCGAAAGCGGTCAAACAAAACAAAACAATCAGTGTAGAAATAAAACGAGTTTAATAATGTAAAGATAAGAACAAGTATGGCACAAATGTAAATGGGACCTCACACAGACAAGAGAAATGTCAAGACAGCAGAATTTCAGCCGAAATAGCTTGAAAAAGTGTATCGGGCTGCCTCAGTGGTGGTAGATATCCGAGACACCCTCACTATAGTAGCCAGAATGTAAGTTATCAAAGTATCTTACAAAATTAGTGAGGGAGTACCGTCAGTTATGCAACCCAACCAACACCTTTGTAATATAAGTTGCCTACTCCAAACCTAGTTGGAAAGTTATTGTTACCAATTTATACAGGGCGATCCCGTAACCGTGCTTTTTAATAATTAAGCCTGACAAACAAACTTTCCCGTTAGTTTTTTACAAGCGCAATTTTAACACAAAAATGGCTTCACATGCAAGCTTTTTAGCAGACAACGGACAACCAATAGGATTTTAGATTTCTAAAATTTTAGAGTTTCAAGATCAGTACGCTAAAAGTTAATTCAACTTTAACTTTTGGTGTACGAAAATGACTGAAAACGATATAAAACTGCATATATTGACAGCTGATTGACATTTGATATGTGTTACTGATAATTTAAGTTTTTCTATTAAATTTTTGTATGCTGTCATGTGAGACATGATAAAAAGGCTGCGTTTATTTGCTATACGCTGGTACGCTGTCTCCTAAAAAGCTTGCATCTGAAGCCACCTTGAACGCAAAAATATTTGTGTGAATTATGAATCGTTTTACAATTTTTCTATCGCGCATCGTAAAATCAAACATTACGATACATATCGTAAAGAAAGATTTCAATTGTCCTTGTCTAAACGTTAATTTAAAGCAAATTTTCCGATAAATGTTAATTTGACAATCCTCTTTAAACGTCATTCTGACATATTCTAGGTAAGCATATAGTGGGGGATGACGGGAGAAAAGAAAGTATTTCCCGTAATTTTCCATGTTCATGATGGGTTTTGCAAGATTTTTGGCTAGAAGTTCGCAAATCGAATCGTTTCAAGTAACGAGCAAAAATCTTACAAATTACGAGGAAAAACCTCGGTCTGGATGTAGCTTTAAAGCGATTCGATTAATTTGACGCCGCCACTGCCATTAGGAAACAATATTTGTTGACTGGTGGCAACTCTTTTATTGAAAATGTATGAAAAATAAATCATAAATAAATATAAAACTTATATTATATATTCAAAGTAGTTCTTCGCCTGAATCTTTTATAAAGAAATATCAGAAAGAATTGTTATAAAAATTTGCGTTTAGCGGTCTGTTCAATTAGATACCAAACAAATTAAATGATACGTAAAAATTGCGTAAATTAAACAAATTTGATTTTGTTTAAACTTAATATGGCTGCGTCGAATTTATATCATATGCATTTTAATTTTCATCGATGTAAATCGAAATTTTAACCTTTCTACAAAACTAAAAGAACAGACCGAACGAACACATTTTGGCGCAATATTTGTAGCGATTGAAGTTGAAATCGAAGAAATATAACCTATTATAATTTAATTGAATCAAAAAATGAGTAAAGAAGCACCCCCATCAGCGGAGGAGCTAAAGAAATGTCTCAAAGGTATTTATACAATGTAAATTATATTAGTGGCTTTTTACAATGAAACTATTCAAGATGCTGGCGCGTATGAAGAAAATATGAGTTATGATATTATGGTATCATACTACAAGGCAATAAAATGCTCTGAAAGTATGGCACAACAGGAGCAAGAGCGTAGAGTGCCTACTGATGGTCAGTCGCATGAAACGAACAGTACTGAAACATATTGCGATGTTGATAGCGATGTTACTTGCAGTCCTGTTAAATCGCCCAAGCCAATTGAAAGACCTCAGCTTCAACAGCAACCTAAATGTAAAATGTCGCTTCTTAAACCTGAAGTTTCGATTAGTAGAATACCTAAAAACACTAGTGCAGTAAAACTTGATGAATATAACGCTTTTAATTCTCCCCCTTTAAAACATAAGCCTTTGGATATAATTTATCATGAACCCAAGTATGAATCGCCTCCGCATTGTAATCCGAAATACCTGAAGTTAACTGTAGCAGAGAGAGCGAAAATTATCAGAGATTTTAATCGCGAGATGCTCGACAAATTTTATCAACTTCAACGTAAGTCATTAAACCCAGCACCTTGGGGCAAACCGATACCAGCGAGCGAGAAATGGCAGGGTTTATTGGATCAAAAATCACAATTATTTAAAGACGATTCCGAATTTGGTTCTCCCTTGCAAGATGACGAGAATAGAGAAACTCAAGAAATTTACACGTCACGATCAGGCAGACAGACAAAGCGAAAAGTTTACACCGATTTACTAGAAGACGATAGTGATTCGAAGAAAACAAGGAAGGATGATGATAAACCGTTCGAGGGGGAGAAGAAAACGATTGTTAAGCGGCCAGTTTTAAATAAATTATCGAATGTAGATATCATGAAGCGGTCTTCGTTATTCTCAGATTCTCCGAAGAGAACTCGTGCTGAAAAAATGTTCGATGATCTCAAGCAAAATGGTAAAAAGACGGAAGTATCGCAGGAGAATGAAAATTCGAGCGTTAAAGTTTTAGATGAAGATAGCGGTGATGATGTTATTCCGAGTTCGCAGAATATTCTTGAAATTACTGAAATAAAGCCGAAAGAAGTTAGTTTTTATAGAAGGGTACCACCTCCTATACGAGGTCGTCGAGGCGTTGGTGGTCGAAGGCTGGCAGGTAAATTAAAATTGACGTGATTAATATTATACTATTGAGGACATCTTCGACTACAAAATAGTCATGACATAAATAATTGAATCATGATTTCGGTTTTATTTATTATAGAGCCATCCGTATCAAATAATGCATCACAAAACAGTCCCCTGCGTTCCAGATCAACATCCGTGATAAGTGCTGCTTCTACTACAAACGATGAAAGTAAAAAATCAGAGCCAGAAAAGACGAATTGTCCGATCTGCAGTGAGGTGTTTGCTCAGGATAAAATTGAGGTTGGTAAGAGTAATTAATTTTAATAAAGATGATAATGAGGTAAAAATATACTAAGTGTGTTAACGATCTAACTCGACAAATTATCCAGACTCTGTTCGCAGCTTAGATGATAGTAGCGAATCAAATGGGTCATTATTCTCCTCTGCAACTTATTTAGACTTCAAATACAGGGTCATTCATGGAACTGGTTCGTTAGAACTTTTTGATGTTCTTGAAATTCAACATTTCAGAAAACTTGTAATTATAACTGATATCATCTGGACTCGTCAGCAAAATTATTTGCGCTATTGTACCACTTCCGGTTTACCGGAAGTTGACGTCAACTTTCTTAATTTAAATAGCATGGTGTATTTTTTATGAGTTTTTTATATCGGCCATACCATTTTGCATCAAAACTTATTAAGACACCCTATGTCAAAAATAAGCCGTTTTTGAGTTATTCAATATTTTTAAAATATAGGGCCAATTGCAACGTTATGTTCAAAATTCTATATTTCTGAAGGCATTGTAGCTAAAGACGTCATATTTGGCATGTTATGAGCCGAAATAGGATACATCAAATTTACGTCCTAAAATTTATTATAATTTATATAGGGTCGTCCAAAATTAACGTTTATTTCAACTAACTTTACGTCGACAAAAGTACCTTTTTTAAATGGACAACCCAAAATATTATTGCATTTTTGAATACACTTAATAATTCTCTATCATTCCTTATTAGACATACTAGCTTGTATTTTTTACGGTTTCCAAATTATAAGTACTTTTCTGATGAAAGTCCGAAAAATACGCCTTTTTAACGCATTTAAAATCTCAGTAATCCTTGAGTGTCAAAATAATTGATATTACATTATTTGTACTATAAATACACATAGATTATATCTGTCAAGCAAAATAACAAATGAAATACATTACAGAAAAGAAACGACATTGTAGATTTATTTTCCGTTTATAGAGAATGTAATAGAATTACGAGTAAGTACATGTACAGTTTATTCCAAAATAAATGTCGCTCCCAAGGCTAAACAAACCCATAAAAATGATGTTTCCCATAATCCAATACGATTTTTCGTTAGTGAATACTAATCTAGTAAGTGGGGTGCAAACCAAATATCGATTAAACTTCACGCATCTTATTTGCATTAGCAGTTATAACGTGTTTTTCGGCAAAGAGGGTGACATTAATTTTGGAACAGACTGCACATGTGTAAATTTTTTCTACATAATTTCCGCTGAAACAATGTTCAGAACAATTCCTAGCAATCATCAGAATTTCCATTTTCTTCGATTTTTGCGGCCGTTTTTCTTGTTTTTTTTTTTTCCTCTTAACGTTCTGGAGACAATGCAGAACAAACTTAGAACAATGTGGAACAATTACCAGAATTTTTATGTTGGAAAAATGATGGGTTAACTTCACACCATTTTTTTGCCAATCTAAACTTTAAAATAAAACTGTAGCATGTTTGGAATTTGACGTTTTCATTTTTTCACCAACGACTTATTCTAATTCTTTTATTATCTAGTATGAGCATACTTAGTATATTTTTACCATGACTGGCACTACTATCTTTAATATTTAATATACAGGATTTCTCACAGTAGTCGTTTTTTAGAAGTTTCCATAGTTAGAATTCAGAAGATTCTCTTTCATTTTAAAATATTTTCAAGGTCGTACCACTTACGGTCACACCGGAAGTCGCCATTTATTAACTTCCTTATTTTAAATTAAACACCCAATATATTATCTCATTTTTGGATTCCCGAGGAAATTCCATTTCACCAATAAAGAACCCGTTTCAAGACCTCCACTTTTAGATTACTCTGTCCACTTTCCACTCGGATAATATATTTTGGCGTGGTTTTGGGGCAATAAACTAGATTTTTATAAAAATATTGTTTGTATCGGTTCGATGTCGTCTATATACAGGGGGCGGGGCACCACCTTCGCCTCGGTTGATATGCAAAAAATTATTATTTATGGAATACGGTATCGTTCAAATGTCTGCAAAAAAGCGCACCAAATAGTTAATTTTTTCGGATAAAGTTGTCTCGTATATCACTTCAGACTGCTCACTCGTCCAAATGCGATAATTTCGTTTGTTGACAAAACCATCGAGCTTCATCCGAAAACATGATTTTATTGTTTGAGTCGTCGTTAGCTTGCATGTGCTCGAGAGCCCAATTAGCGAATGTGCGACGCTCAAAATGGCCGGTTGGCTTCAGTTCTTGAGTCAACGCAATCTTATACGGGCGGAGAGCCAAATCCCTCCGCAAAATTCGCCACAAACTGGTAACACTGATGGTAAACGTCTGCGAACAGTGTGGAATCGACATCCTTGACTGCTCACCAACACTCGCTCGAACGGCCGCGATATTATCTTCACTTCGAGCATTATGTTATCACACAGGTGTTGGGACATTAAATTATTTCAAAGTTTTGCACCAAACCTTCAACAGTCCGTCTTGTTGGATGGTTTCGTCGACCGGAAATTGGAAACATAGTCGTGATAGAACGTGAACTTTGATAAAAAAGTTGAATAATTTGCAAACATTGTTGAAGCGTGTATCTCTCCATGATTAAATGGCAATGCGTCGCTCATAATGAAAAAGCCGATATTTGTTTTCTCGTCACGTTAAGTAATGTCGTTATAAAAGAGAGTTCCCACATTGGTTTTGCCGGTATTAAGCTGAAGGCTATAGGGAAACTAGATCATGAAATTTTTTTCATTTTAAAAAAATAAAATAAGTTAATGGCGACTTCCGGTGTTATCGGAAGCGGTACGACCTTGAAAATATTAAAAAATGAAAGAGAATCATCCGACGTTTTTAAGAGTTTCATTCGAGTATTAATTTTAGGAACACGCCTCCTCTTGCGGTCTTCTAATGGAAACCGAATCTAATTTCGACGTTCTCTTGCCCGGTACAAACTCAAAGAAAGTGAAATGTAATATCTGTGATAAAGAAATGATGATGAACACCGATTACGAAGTTCATGTTAGTGGATGTATTCAAGTAGCTAAATCGGCAGATAAGTAATGAATCGTTTAGTCTAGTGTTTGTTATTTATGTCAATAATTTAATTTAGTCGCATGTTTTTATATATTGGTATTGTCTTATTGAATCAATTTTACTTTGTACAGGTTGCGCTAAAAACATGTACAAGAGCTTTGCCAATAATTGAGACAACAACCGCGGATAACCTTGATCCTTTATTCGTAAGCGCAACCTGTATATTGATATAATTGTGTAACCGTATACAGGGATGATTTGTGTATTAATTAAATATAAGGGGTGGATAAAAAAAGAACCTGTAAATATTAGTAGTTTTTTAATTGCTTTTTATTAGTTTTTATCGAATGTCTAATAGAACACGGGGTCAACCAATAACCAAGGTCTTTTCAATGATTAGTTTAACGAACGTGAATAATTTTTGTTCGTCGAACGAAATGACGACAACAAATGGAATCTTCCATAGTTCTATATCATTTTAGTTTGTGCTTAAATTCTCTTTCGCTTTTAAAATCTTAAAGTTAAAGATCTTAACTTTAAAATTACTACACATTCTTTTAACTTACACTTCTTATTAATAAAAAAAAATGTATACCGTAAAAACTTCATGGATCAAATAAGTTTCCTCGTACTGTCCAACTTTCCTTGCGGCTTCATCCTACAGGTCTTCGATAAGATTCAAGTCTGCGCTACATGCTAGACAGTTCATAACTCTCATTTCAACTTTCTTGCAAGTACTTCTAAAACGGTTTAAAGATAAAAAAAGATAAAATGCCCCTCATCATTCGGTTGATGATGAGAGCCCGTGAGCCTTCGAAACGCCTGTCCCGATTTGATCAATTAAATGTCGTGGTGTTGGTGTTATCTATTTTTTATCTGCACCTTACGAGTTCTATGAATATTAAGCAAATTATTTCTATGGGAGTACAATTGAATCGGTTATTTGGAAACATGTCCAGAAAAGATAATTTTACAGGATCTAGTAGTATTTTGTGTAACTGGTATTTTTTGACGATTATAAAAAGAATAACTGTCATATCTAAGTTTTTATTAAAAAAAAAAAGTTTGGACATGTTTCCTTTTCGAACTAAACTAAGTAAAAATACTTTAAATTTACTTATAATGGGTTTATTATGCATCAAAAGCATATTTATGTTAGAATGAAAATTAAAAATCTTCTTAAGGACGTTCCTCTGCCTCTGTTATTGGCCACTTCATCATGTTATTGTAAAACTCAATTTCCTCTTTGTCTTTGGGTATGTATTGCAGAAGCCTCCTGATATTGTTAATTTTTGATCAATTAATAGGAAGCTTATCAGCGTAAGCCCTGTAACATATTACTGTAGGCAACTCTGGATGAAGCTGTCGTTCACTAACAAAGCTGTTGATGTATAGCCGTACAAGAAGAACTCCAGGATCTGAGAAGTGGTATTCGAAATGAAAATAACCAGCTATTTTGAAAGATATTTTTTCTTCCTTTGGCACGTTTTTAGAAACACTTCGTTGAGAAAGAACGGTCTTTTTATAACAATTCGGTTCGACAAAGTAACATATCCTGGAGATAATCTCGAAATGGCCAAAAAAATTGGACATGTTTCCTTTTCCAAATAACCGATTCAATTATATTTACCAGTTGTGGAATTAAAAAAGGTTGATGTTTTGTTGGCATTTGTTTTGGCTTTTTTTTTGTATAATCTTCCCTATCCATACCATTGCATACGTGCGCTTGATATTTTGCTCATATACAGGGTGTCCTATCATAAATGAAACAGATGAATTATGACTAAGAGGGTGGTAGTATTTTTTCCAAAAAACCATCGTTCCATGTCAAGACGTCTTTCTGCATTTTTGTTTTCAAGGAACCACCGTTGGGCTAACCTGCATAAGCACAACTATAGTTCTGAAAATAGGTTGGAATCAAAAAATATACGAAAAAACTCGCGGAGAAGTACTCACACATTGAAACAATAAGAACGTGCATTGCATTAATCTACAAGATCACAAAAATAGGTAGATCTTGGCTGCTACAGTACAGAAAGTTTGCCGAGGATCAGATACGTACCATGTGCTTCATACGAGATTGGATCTCAAGGTAAAATGAAGACACTCGCTAAACACGCTATTACGTACAGTGACGTGCTTTAGTAGTGATTCAAAGTGCCATAAAACTTTATAAATATAACCTTTATGTACGATGATATATAGCTGACTGCCCTCGAGAGGTGAGTCAATACTAAAGTACATCACTGTACACTCGACACGACTTAGTCTTCGAACAGTTTTATTAAGCGACAGTGTGCTGTCTTTGTCACTCCATCCCCTCCACATTTAACGTAATGTTACGCTATTACTCTTATCGAAAAAACGGTAACGTTAGTTGTGGAGAGGGTGGACTAACAAAGACAGCACTCTATCGTTTAATAAAGCCGTTCGAAGACTAAGTCGTGTCGAGTGTACAAAGATTAGCTTGCGCATAATACGAATACTATGCTTTTAAGGACCATAACTGATACAGGATTATTGTTGTGTGAAATTATGGAATCAGTCCGCAATTCACGGCCTTGAGTTGTAATAAAAACCAGCTTAGTTTTTGAGTCCTCGTACGCAACTGCTTGTTATTTTCTGAGCTCCTCTTACATCGCCTTCTAGTAGATCCTTCTAAGGATAGATGTAGCGAGACGCTTGTGTTTCGAATCTGCGAATGTGTAGCTGTTGTTGATCCTTCCAAAATTAACTCTTCAGGTAATTGTAGAACAAAATTTTGAAAAATTAGGGTTACTTAGGGATTGTAACACAGTTTTCGTCCTCGATAATTGCTCTGAGAGCTCGTGTCGGGTGATATTGTTGCGTCTATCTATCTGTCATTGTCACGCTAGTAATACGATCTATGGGGCACCATAGAGGGGTGCGAGAGGGGAGGAGGGTTATACAAAACTTCAAGTGCAAGTACAGAGGAATGTTTGCACAAAAGCTGCTCGGCTTAGATGGTAGCATCAATGTAATGTAAGGTAGACTGAGTGTGGAAATGGTGTAAATTAAAAGGATAATTTTAAGGCTGAAATGATTGGTGAGGATTTTTAAAGTTTTAATAGTAAAAATAGAATTTAAATGTCAGTTTTTGCACTAGAGATGTTTTAATGCGAGTGTAGCATAGTAGAACCTCTCTTAACCGACCATGATACGGAACCGGGCCGTACTAGAAAAAATCAGAACAGACTAGAATATTACATCTACCGCTATAGTCCAGGATAGTTTAGATATTCGCTCCGAAAAAAATCCTAATAGTTGATTTTTCGATTGGATTATGTCAGAGGGTGTCCCCTAAGTATAAAACCAAATTTGTGTCGTCCAAAACCGTGAGCGTTAGCCGCCATTTTGAAAAACGCATTTTTGCAAATATCTTGAAAACGGTGAGTTTTACGTTGAAAATTTTAAGGACCTTTTTTGTAGAAGATAACATTTCCCGTGTATTTTGTTTGAAAGTTTTTTCGCTATTGTCAATATTTGCCAAGATATAGTCGATTGAAAAAGACGATTTTTTGGTTTTGGACAATATCTCGATAATTTTTGGAAATACGAAAAAAAATGTGATTATCGAAGTAGTAGAACATAACATTTTCTACAATTTTTGTATGAAACATTTTTTTGTTCAATCGATAGTTGCTGAGTTATAGCGCATTGAAAGTTGCCGTCAGGTCTAGGAAAACAGCTCTACGTTCCTCCTATTCATGACAAATATTATTTTTAGCGTCTCTATTATAAAATCCTTCGATTACACTTGTTCTTGGCATGCTAGAGCAACGTATTACCAATAATCTCTGATTTTATACTTCGGGAACACCCTCTAACATAATCCAATCGAAAAATGAATTATTACGATTTTTTTGCGGAGCGAACCCCGTTTTTGGTGCTAACATTCCTGGACTACTATTGATGCATTTTGTTGCTCAATGTACAGTGTTGCCTTTTTCTTCTTCAATTTCAACCTCCTCGTCTTCTTGATTTTCGTTCGTAAAAGCCTGTACGATTTCTTCACCTGTCAAATTTTCATTGGTCACGTTATCATCAGCTCCATCAACCCCCAAGACGTTTTATTCCAGGCTTCTTTTCACTCTGACTGTTTTCAGGATATGTTGGTGCATTATCCAACACCAAAATTGCCTTCACTGGCAACTTCAAGCTTGTTAAACCAATCTTTAAACACGTACACATCCATCCACACCGATCTTTGATTTTTACACCATATTGGAAGGGGAGAAATGTTAACGTTTTTTGAATGCTCCAGGTTTCTCGGCCTTTCCGATTACGAACAGGGAGATTTTATGAGTTTCAGAGGCATTACAACAAACAGCAATAGTAATTCTCTCTTTCTTAATTTTGAATCCAGCAGCTTATTTCTCATTACTGGCACCAAATGTTGCTACAGGCAATCGCTTAAAATTTAGTCCAGTCTCATCCATATTGTAGACCTGTTCGGGCAGTAATTCTTCCTTTTTAATTAGTTCTTAAACACACATTTAAAAAATGAACACTGTGACGTTTCTGCCAACGTGTCAACCAGCCATCGCCCGCACAAAATTTTTCTCCATTCTCAAACTTGGCATGCAATATCTCAGCCTTTTCCTTTAAAATCGGGCCACTTATAGGTGTACCTTTGCGATGCTCCTGCATAAACCATAACCATAACGCATCGTTTAAATGTTCCTGCACCTACTCGAGAGGACTTGATCAGACTCGATTTGAGTTCAACAATCTTGGATGGGTTTCTTGTTTCGGCGGTTGTCACTCCTACACCGAATTCATCAGTAATCGATTTTAACGAATGATCTTTTTCAAACCGCTCAATAGCATTTAAATTGTCTTGCGTTGACACTGCAACGCGTTTTCGTTTAATTCCACTCATGTTGAAGAGTTAACTACAACAACAGTATGCACGCACTTAAACTACGATGTTTAGATTCTAATGTGGCAGCGAGAGATCGACTCATCAGTGGCAAAGCCGATGGTCGGTTGAAGGGAAGTCGGTTAAGAGGGCGTCTACTGTAACTACATATTTATATTTTATGAAAATTCCATTTCGTAGTCCTGTGTATAATTAAATAATAATTTATAAAAATGCTGCTGATATTTTACATCGTTTTTAATTGTATTACAAAACGTCCCTATATCACGGCAGATTAAGTATTACAATATAATATATTTACAGTTATATTTTATATTTTTATATGTTATATAATAATTGGTGCATTTATATTTTTACTATCATTCGTACGAGAAACGAGAACCAACACATTAATAACAAGTAATACATCACCATATCAAAGATATTGTTAACATTTAAGTGTTTATATTATATTAAAGATAAGCATGTTGAGAATATTGATTATGTACGTTTTTTTGGTCTGTTATTCTTATTTAACTTAAACACGAAGATTGTAAGAGTAAACAATGATATTGAAAATTCTTGGTGCACAATGTATAGAATCTGTAAATAAAAAAGAAAACTATTTAGCGTTTAGTGGTGGCGTAATTATTAAACTACATTGCATTCGTGGTCTTATCGTTCGCTAAAAGAAAGCGTTTTTGTGTTTAGTGGTGACATATTTAGTAAACTACATTGTATTTGCGATCGTTATCGTTTGTTAGTTATTGCTAGTCGTTTAGTATTAATTTATCCCGACAACTCAAGGAAGCATGAGTAATTAAGCAGTCGTTTAATAGACACGAAGTTGAGATGTTCTCTCGAACCTTAACGATTCTCACCGCCGTTCTCGTTTTAGATTCGGTGTCGGGTAAATTAATTACACATTTAGAAAGTGGTTGGCAGTTGAGAGACGCTCAAGGAGGTAAGTATAATGGATTATTTTTGAAATATTACGCAGTAGATAACAAGCCTTATTTACAAGAGCGTATTCTTATGTTATCTACCTACCTAGCCATGAAAAAAAGCTCATAACTCGATAAACCCACAGTCATTGATTACACAGAACAAATTTTCATTTTTTAAAATTTTTTATGAATTATATACAAACTTATTTTGTTTTATATTCCTAATAATTATTATAAAAACAATACAATACTAACACTAACTAAGTATATGCTATTCTGGGACGTATTTAGAAAGTCTTTTTTTCCACTTTTCTTTTATATTGGGATGAAGAACATTATTATTACACAAATTAATGTCCAACAGTAGTCAGCAAGCATCTCGCTATTCCACTTGGCCTGATAGCGTTTTTCAATAGTGGAAATATCCTGATGAAATCTTTCCCCATGCTCGTCACTATAAAAATCCCCTCTTTAAATTTTGCCTCAGATATATTAGGAAATTTTTGTTTAAGGTATCGAAATCCTGGTCCCTCTTTGTCAGACCTAATTTTATATGTAATGGCGGTAAAAGTATTTTATGAGGCTCCACTAACGAATTATGGACTACGTTCTTTTCTCCAGGAGTATATTGTATTCTGGTTGGCCGTTGCTTAACAGTATAGTGCAAATTTCTCGCTCGACTATCCCATTCACAAAGGAAACAGCAATACTTTGTGAATCCAAGTTGTAGACCAAGTAGAACTGCAACTACTTTGAGATCAGCACTGATGTACCATTTATAAGTTTTGTAATTGATTTTATCAAGGAGACGTATCATATTATCATATGTTCCCTTCATGTGCACGACGGCATGACCAACAGGAATGGAGGGGTAGATGTTTCCTATATGTAGAAGGACAGCTTTCAAACTCAATTTAAAAGCATCTATAAAAAGACGCCATTCTTCCAGTTGGTGTTTGTAACCTAATTCTCGCATTAAACCGTCAACGTTTTTGCAAAATGAAAGACCTTCTTCAGTTGAAAAATATTGTGACAGTTCCTTCAGGCGATTTCGATATACAGAAATACGAGTACCCGGAGCTAACAACTTCCATCCTTCCAGTCGTGATCCTAATATTTCTGCCTGAGTTTTTGATAAATTGAGATCTCGAACTAGGTCATTTAATTCCAATTGATTTATTAAATGAGGCGTGTCCTCTTGAGATGGCAAATATTCTTCATCTGTGTCCGACATCTTTGAAATGTATTCTTCTATCTCGGTTTCAACATGTTCTTGGTTCGAAACATCCATAGGACTTGGTACTGGCAAAGCTTCCGAATGAGGAACTGGACGAGTGGCAGAAGGTAAATTAGGATAGGTAATTTTATCCTTATTTTTACTGGAAAACCCGAAGGTCTTTGTACAGCAAAAGTAGCAGTCTGTCGAATGATCCTTTTGTTCTCGCCAAATCATAGCCCTACCAAATGGCATAGCTATGCTCTTACCTTTTATCCAGCTTCTCAAAGTAACAGCACATCGTGCACAGACATTGTGAGGGGTCCACAACTTGTCTTGATTTGTACTTTTTAATTTAAAATAAAGGTTATATGATTTTTCTATTAACGGTTGATTGGTTCTAGAGAAAAAAAGGGAGTGGTTTAACGACGCACAAATGGAACATGCCCGTTAGCATGGTAATAACTTGATAGTTTCTTTTAACTTACTCATAAAAAATATCTTTAGAGATACAGCACATTTAATACATCCCATGGAGCATAAAATATTATTTAGCAATGTTTATTACATATTGAAAGTGACAGATTTTTATTTATTAAACAAATATTTGATTTAATATTAGATAAATATAAGTATAATAATATAAATAATATTTTACACTTATATATTTACCTAATATGAAAATAAAATATATTTAATCTATATATAAATCTGTCACATTCAATATGTAATAAACATTACTGACATATATACGAGGGAGCGTTTTCATATTCGCGGAATGGGGGATAAGGGGTGGAAATAAAAAAACCAAATTATATTTCTTTTTCAATATATTCACCTGCAAGACGGATACATTTTTCACATCTTTCAATTAATTTATTTATACCCTCATAAAAAAATGAGTTCTCTTTATCTGCAAAATACGCCGAAACTGCCTCCTTGACTTCATCATCGGCAGTAAATTTTTTACCCCGCAGCTCTTTTTTCATTTTCGGAAACAGGTAATAATCACTCGCGGCCAGGTCTGGGCTGTAAGGTGGGTCATTCACAATTTCGAAGCCCACCTTATGCAGCGCAGCTAACGCAACGAGGCTCTTGCGGACGGGCGCGTTGTCGCGCGAAAGCAGCACACCTTTCGTCAATTTTCCCCGTCTTTTCTCTTTAATGGCTTTTTTTAGTAGCTCTAATATTGAAGGTTATAGAAACACCTTTATCTTTATAATCAATCAACAATATTCCTGATGAACCCAAGTTTCGTCTCCAGTAACAATTCGACTCAATACACCATCCTTGTCTTCATTACAGAGGTCCAAAAATGCACGCGAACACTCTACGCGCTGTTGTTTCTGCGGTGGCGTGAGCATTCTCGGCACCCATCTTGCACTGACCTTATGGTAGACATGCCGAGATGATCGTGTAGGATTTTGAAAATTGTTGTATCGGATACTCCAACCATTTCTGCGAGTTGTTTCTTCTTTAGTCGAGCATCTTCGAGTACAATTTTTTCAACTTTTTGGATAAGTGCTGGCGTGGTCACCTCAATGCTCTTGTCCGGCCTCGGGTCGTCTTCAAGGGATTCCCTTCCTTGTTTAAATCAACTATGCCACTTGTACACCATGGTTTTTCCTGGACAAGAGTCGCCGTAAACCAATGACATCTCATGCATTATGGTCGCGACTGATTTTCCTTGCCTGGTAAGGAACTTTATAACGGCACGATATTCGATTTTTTCCATATTTCACTTTTCACTCCTGATTATTATTACTTGGTTGACGATAGCCCAAAGACTAACTGTCTAATAACAATGAAACTTCTTTTTTATAGTAATTATGAGTTGCTGCACAGGCCACGCCCCCAATGCGCCTAATCACTCCCCTACAACCCGCTCATTCCGCGAATATAAAAACGCTCCCTCGTGTAGTACAAATATTACTGATTTATTATATTATAAATATTACTGATAATGTATTTGATAAATCAGCAAAATATAAATGTGCCGCAATTAATTTTAGTAACTTCAACATAAGGGTATCAAAATACCTGTTAATGTGATACAGAATCAGGTAATTTGATCCCCTAATGTTGAGCCTTATTATCTATTATTAAATTAGTATCAGCTTCCGCGTCAACATTATTTTGTTCTAACAGCAGTTGCATAAATTTGCCAACAGAATGCTTGATACAGCGATATTTATTACAATACCTCGAGTTACTTACTGCAATTCGATAAATTCGACATCTTGGATTTATTTCCAACAAGTAAAAAGTACTTCTGGGCACTCTACAAACACAAACACTATCGATCGTATGAAATAACACAGTCACAACGTATTAACAATACTTCATATACTTTTAACGTGGTATAATTATCTCTGCTTTTGATTCAGATCACACCATTTCAGGTCCATTACGCCAAAACGCGTTAAAATAAATGTTGTAAGCAGTTCCATCTATATCGCATGCACATGCCGCGCATGCGATCATTGACTATTACCTATTACCGGTGTAGGAAATATAGAATGTAGTTATTTAGATTAGAGTGCGGTAGATCTCGTCTCTCGTCTTCGGTTCTTACCTAAAAACTAGTTGTGTTGCAAATACACCAAACACATTTGTATTATTTTTTTAAACCGAGAAAATGTAAACGGAAATCAGACATATTTTACATTGCAAGTAATTGTGAAATCAGAAAAAAAGCGTGTAATGCGCGTTAGCGCGGCGCGTTAATAAATTAAATAAATTCACATCTTATGCAACAGAGATCTGTAGACACTTTTTTTTCATTGAAGAATCAGAAGAAATAAGTAACTAAATCAAAATTACAAGAAGTAATTATTAAGTTGACAAAAAGTGTTCACAATATTTTTTACACATTACAAAACTAAATACAAAATTAACGATATGATGATGTACGAAAAAAAAACATTTCTCAGAAACCTGACGTGATAGCCAATTTTTGAAAATATTTTCAGAATTACAATGAAAAAGTCCATAACGTATACGTATCAGAGTTTAAGAAAAAAACCCTGTTGACCGGTGTTATCTGCTAAACTGTGTTTGTCGTATGAACCCGGCAATTGTGCGGCAACAAGTTTTTTTTGTGGATAAGAATGTGCGCGTTTTTCCTCTAGAGCAGTTTTAAAATTTTTAATTGCGTTTCCGTAGGCCTTTCCATTTATGGTAGACCCTCTTGGCATATATTCAATAAGCAAGACTCCTTCATCATCCCAGAAAACAGTTGCCATCAGTTTTTTTCCAGAAAATTTTGTCCTTCCCCAACTCGGCCAAATTTTCTTGAGAAACTTCTTTTCTGTATATTTTTGTTCAGGTGTAAGCAATCTGGGTATCCGTCGTGCAGAACACCTTCTTCATACCCCAATCGTCATGCAAATTTTTGAGGACACTTGCTTCGGATATACAGACTTCATTGGCAATGACAGAGATCATTACACGCTGATCTTTCAGTACGAAATTTTCGGCTTTTCGAACAATGTCTTCAGTTCGAGCTTCAACAGATCGTCCGGAGTTTGGGTTATCATTGATTGACTCTCGGCTCCATCGAAATAGTTTAGACCAATATTTTACTTGAAAATAAGATGGTGCATCTTCCCCATACACTTAGCACATATACTTTTAACAGTGACAGCAATTTTTCATAGCTAGGTAGATAACATAAAAATACGCCCTCGTATTTTGATTCGGTGATTGCTACAAACAAGTGGGAAGTCTGTCTTTAAGTATGTGGTCTTTATGCAAGCTGTGAGCAGCAAACTTGGATTGTGTCAATAACGCATGCGCGTATCCTAATTAATAATGAATTGTTCTGGTGAAATTATGTTTGTTAACTTTTATAAACAATGTTTGGTATTTTACTGGGGCAACTACATGTTTCAACAACCATAACAAACCGGCGGTTAGTTTGCAAATAAACGAGTCGATTAAAACAATGAAATAGTTCGGAACCATGTTATTAACAAGTATTATACGATTAAATATCTGCAGAATTAAAATATTTTATACAGGGTGGGCCAAATTCCATATATTCCATAATTGTGAGATCAAGGTTTTTGTTTAGATTTTTTCGGTCTCTCCAATTCCCTTATTTGAAATTTTGCTTGCACTGTCCAGCGGTTCTCCTCATATATAACATACGTCAACATCCTTCAAATTTAAAGTTAAATCGTTCATGTAATAAGAATAGATAATAATCGGCTCAATATTGCACCTTGTGGTACACCTTGAGAAATATGTTTCTTATCAGAAGGAAGCAGTATCTATCGAATGCCTTAGTAATATCACAACATGTCAAACGATAGCGTGCTGCCTTCAGTCCAGCTCCTCCAATATGCTTCGAATTCCTGTTGTAGCGGACCTTGTTCTTCTATAACCACAGAGTACTGTCAGAATTATGCGCAGCACCTTGTTCTGCGACTTACAAGTGATAGACCATGTGAGAGCGCCGTAAATAAGTAGGTATCGACCATGCAGATCAGCAATTTCAACCTCAATGAACGAACATGCCCTAACGAATCAGGGTGCATCTGGTGCTCTTTCTAATTTCCTCTAGTTCTGAAGTGTCTGTTGGTACTCTGCAAAAGATTGTAGTAATTTGTTGCACCTGCGGGTTTCAGCACAATACATAGACTAGGGTTTGAGTGGTCACCTAAGCACTAATTACAATGGAATAACTTTATAAATATTGTCTTCTTTTAAATGTAGAATATAGCCTCAATGTTACGGTACCCGGTGGAGTTTACAGCGATCTCATGAACAATAAAATTATCAACGATATATTTTATGGATCGAATGATGTTGATAGTAGATGGGCGGCGCAGAGGAATTGGACCTATTCAACAACGTTTATGGGTAGGTGCTTTTGATCATCATCTGAGCGTCTGAACATTAAAAAAACATTATTTTCAGTTGACCAAAATCTCTCCGATTACAAAATGATATGTTTAGTTTTCGAAGGTGTCGATACATTTGCTCAGATATACATAAACGATGTATTAGCCACCGTAACAGATAACATGTTTATACAATACGTTATCAATATAAAAGACTTAATTAAGGTGATGTGATCTCCTTCTCAAAAAACGATTTTAATTTGATCGAAAGTTTAATTTTAAAGTTAGGACCGAATGATCTCCGACTCGAGTTTCAATCGCCGATCGAGAGGGCTAAACAGCTCTACGAGGAGCAAGCACTACGGTATCAAGTTCCACCTGTTTGCGTTCCTAACGAGTACAATGGTGAATGTCACGTTAATCATATCAGAAAGATGCAAGCTTCGTTTTCGTGGGATTGGGGTCCCGCTTTTCCATCAATGGGTATCTGGTAAGGAAGATATCAAAGTTACATAGTTCTTATTTTCAACGTTAATTCCGCTAGGAAACCTGTATACGTGGAAGCTTATATGAGTACAGTCATTCGATACATAAATGTAGACGTCGAAGAGAGTAATACAACCGACGAGTGGAACGTAAATATTCGAGCTTATTTCGCAGAACCACCAGCTCTAACGGATACCATACCCGGCGAAATTATTGTGGAACTACATACAGATGTCGATGTTGTGATGCGTATATTTAACGATGCCATATACCACGATGCAAACGATAATTACGTATTTAATTGTACTATAATTATTCCTAAGGTATGTATATATACAGGATGTTTCATAATATATGCGCAGGACTTCGCGATGTGATAGCTTGTCCAAAAATTTGAAGAAAAGTTGACACAATCTCGGCATCCCCTAGAGTAATTTTTCCAGAGTTTCTGGTTCTATTTGTGACCAGGCATCCTTGTAGTTGGGCACTTGCCTGTCGAGTTCATCCCATAGCAACTCTATAGGATTCAAGTCGGGGCTCTGAGGAGGGTATTCAATATTAATGATTATTTCTTTCTGTTCTAAGTCATCTAAATAGCCCCGGCAGAATTTGGACGTGTGTTTAGGATCGTTTTCTTGCTGGAACACAAAATTTGCTCCAATTAGTCGTGTTCCAGACGAAATGGCATTTTGTTCCAAAATTTTCCTGTGCTGTTCTTTTCTTAAAATACCGTCTATTTTAACAAGATCATCTACAGATGTTCCAGCAAAACAACTCCACACCATTACTGGAACCTCCTTCATGCTTTGTAGTAGATGCAATACATGATTCTAGAACTCTTTCTCCTGGTCCTCTTCGAACGAAGGTTCTTCTTTTTGAACCGAATATTTCAAATTTTGATTCATCGGTCCAAAGCACCTTTTTCCAGTCATCACACATCCATTCCTTGTATTGTCTTGCCCAAGATAGTCGCTTTACTATATTTTTTTTACACAATAGTGGTTTTCGTACGTCTTTTCACCGTAATAACACTAATTGGTTTATTTAGATTAATGTTCATTTCCGCTGCAATTTCCGGGCCAGGATTTCGCCTATTTCTTTTACTTAACAAGATTATTGCTCGATTCTCAGTTGGTGTTGTTATTTTAAGTCGGCCAGGTCGCTTTTTATTCAATAAACTACCAGTTTCGTTGTATTTTTTAATATAAGGTTCATTCCAACAACGCTTAGAACCAGTTCAGAATTAGCCAGCGCATGCGCAAGCAATATTATAGTAGCATTATTATATTTTGCGCATGCGCTGGCTAATTCTGAACTGGTTCTAAGCGTTGTTGGAATGAACCTATAGTCTACAGTTCTGCGGCTTAAGTTCAGTAATTTCGCGATTTGTCTATTACTTTTGCCAGTATCATGGTGAGCCACTATAAGAGCACGTATTTCAACTGTTAGTTTTTTTCTGGGTGGCATTGTTTGAAATATCGATTTTATTTTAAAATAATACACAAACGCTACGACTTATACAAATAGGGTACAGTGGAACTTAGGGTCATATTTATAGTCCGTGCTTGAGGTTGTGTCGATGCTTGAGCAAAATCGCGTGCTCAAGCATCGACACAACCTCAAGCACGGACTATAAATATGACCCTTAGATAATTCGAACATCAAGGGACCAGTTAAAAACTTCGAATTATCCAAAAATTCGAATTAAAGAAGTCCTTAATAAATAGGTCCAAAACAATAAAATTCATATGTGCATGCTTATTTCCAGTCAAAAATCTTTATTAAATTGACACTATTGAAATATTAATCGTATTACATAATTGTCGGGCTCGTGGGCTAGTGGCTTGCACACTTGCCTCGTAGTCCGGCAGTACCGGGGTCTCGAACCCCGGTGCTTCCTTTCTGAGTTTGGTTTTCTGTAGTTTTCCAAATTCCACGGCAAATGCAGAAAGGTTATATCTTAAGTCGGTCTGCAGCCGCAGGCGTAATAATAACTCATGGCCAGCCGATGCCCCCTGTAATTGGCGCAAGCTGTTGGGGGATGCTAAGGCATGAATTATTATTATTATTAATACTATTAAAACAAAAGATTAAAGTAACCTTAAAACAGAAATATTTATTCAACAAACTACGAAATAAAGAATATGTAGTAACATTTTTATTAGAAAAGATGTCATAGCATAATACACAAACCTTTTGATAATAGCGTTAGTAAAGCATATTTTCCGATGGATTCATAATTATTTTGAGTCGCAGATTATAATTTATACCTTAAATGACACACCAAAAATTCGAATTATCCAAAATAAAATTCGAATTATCCACGATTTTTTAGCATTGTTTGAATACAAAATGCTAAGGACCAAGAGAAATATTCGAATTAAAGATTATTTCGAATTAAAGAAGTTCGATTTATCCAAGTTCCACTGTATTTCTCAGAATTTGATTTATGGCCACATATATAGTGGCATTTAAAATTTCTGAGAAAAACGTCTGTATTTAAAATGATCTTACTTGATAAATTTGCTTTAAAATACTTAAATAAATCAAAACCGAAAAATATGTATATATGTATGTATTATGTGTATCTTATAACTTATCATTTAAAAACCTTTTACTTTTAGTTAGGTTATAATATTGTTTATTTGAATAATATGAAAATATAGACGTGGGCAAACACTTATGGCCGCTAGTGTATGTTGACAGCTTTGTCACTGACATCTGTCACAATTTGAAGTACAATTTTAAAACTATCGTAGGGTCGTCAATCTTGCGAAAGAAAATACTTTAAAACTTTATGTTGGTATGGCTGAGTTTTAAATTCAAATGTGTCAAAAATTTGACTAGGTAAAAAAAGCGTGTACTTTTCTTTTATTCATCGCACTGATGAAGCGCTTAATTAATTATGGATGTCAAATAACGTCATCAGATACATCCGATGATCACGATTACCGATTAGTAAAAGAACGCACCCGATGAGATGCCGATGAGTTTGACAGTAGATGAATAGAAATTGATACAAATCATACAAGGTTATGATCATTTATGACAACAAACGCGATCAGATATTTACCCCCACCACAAATCCATCGGTTCCATGTTCCATCGACTCCTAAAGCCGATGAGCATCCGATGCATGCATCGATTAAAAAAAGAACTGTCCAATCGATTCATCGCATTTCTAGCGTTTACTAAATAGACGGCCTGATAGATTTCTGATTCAAGCGCTGGGTCAATCGATGAATAAAAGTACGCGCCTAAAGTTATTAATATTAATTCAGTTAAGTAATTCTAACTAAAAATATTTCAGAGTTGCCAAACAACACACTGTACTCAACTGTTAATAATCAAATATTTCCATGATTTTAGACTATGACAAGTAAAAATGGCGCGTTTATTTTTCCGTTTAAAATTGTGAAAAATTTTAATCGAACAGTTTTGTGGAACGACATAATGTGGAAATAAAATTTACGGATTAATAGATAAGCTATTGCTTATAATACACGATGGTATTATTACATTTTGATTTTGCAACATGTGTCTTGTTCCCCATTATACAATTATGAAGTTACGTTTGCTTTTCTTAGTTTTCTAACGTTTTAGTAAAATAAAATTTTTATTTCAAAAAGTTGATTTTTCTCGCAAACGATTAACTTTAGAGGTCATGACCAACAGTACCTTTTTTGTGTAGAAAACATTGGCGGTTCAAATGAACGTCCCAAAACAGTACATTTTCCAGTAGCGTAGAAGTTGGGGAGAAAAACCTAGGTTGTTTTCCTCTCCAGATTTTGAAGGGGTAGTCCCCTTCAAAACTTTCACATTCTGAAGTTCTGCGCGTATATTATGAAACACCCTGTATATGCAATATAGCATCAACAAGTAATTATAGAAATGTTGCAACGTTGAAACTTGCCGCTAAACGAGGTAAATAATAAAACGAAACCTGGGGTAGAACTACGCCGAATCGACAGAAAGCCCCCTCGATGTTTTTACCACTCCACACTCTTTCCATTGTCATAAATTATTATTTAATATTTAGATGGCTTACTGTCGATTCGGAGTGGTTCTATTCCTGTAGTGTGGTTGTTGTTTAAATGAACCTGAAAACACTACTTCGACACTATTTAAGCTTTTGACAATTTTGTCTAAAACCAGCGACTTTAAGGGTGAAGGATCTATTTTAAGCCACACCAGGTCCGAGTCGTGTCTCGGTCAAATATTCTTAGCGGCATTTTGTATGAAGCTTCCATTTACGGCAGATTAAGCTTTAATCGAGCTTTACCATGATGGGTTTGTCTTAGGAATGACATAATATAACTTGCTTGTAAATCTATTTGATCGAGCCCCGTCCGAGACACGTCTCGGCACCGACACAACGCAATATATTTTTAAAAACCTAGCACTAAATCACACGTAAGAGTTCTGGTTATTTTCATTCAGGACATCTAACGTGTTAGGATGGTACATTCGTAAAATGTTTTCAGCTATCCGTTAAACTATGGTGGCCAAATGGTTACGGAAAGCAGCAATTATACAATTTAAGCATTCTGTATTGGCATGGGGAATATGAATATAGCAAAAAGGACATCAAAATCGGATTTCGAACAGTGGAATTAGTACAGCACCAAGTACAAGGTAATCATTCACGTTTTTTTTTAAATGTGGAATGCCGCAAGTAATCTAACCTTTCAGCTGGAAATTCGTTTTATTTCCTCATTAACAACGTGCCAATTTTCGCGAAAGGCACCAACTCTATACCTACACACATCCTCCCCGAAAAAGGACAAGATCTGAAAACTATAGAGTTCCTATTGCGTTCCGCTAAATTGGTTAATATGAATATGATCCGTGTCTGGGGTGGGGGCGTGTACGAATCGGATATATTCTACGATTTGGCCGACGAATACGGTTTGATGATTTGGCAAGATTTTATGTTCGCCTGTGGGATGTATCCGACTAGTGAAGATTTCTTAAGGTTGGTATATTGATTGAATTTAGGTTATTTAATAGTTCAGGGAATTACAGTTCGGTTCGTAAGGAAGTCCGGCATCAAGTTCGCAGACTCCAGCATCATCCTAGTGTCGTTTTGTGGGCTGGTAATAACGAGAACGAAGCTGCGCTTCGACAAAATTGGTGAGGAGCCACCGAAACGTGTTTAAACTTGTTTAATCTTTGTGATTTTAGGTACGACACACAGAGCAACTTCGATATATATCACAAGGATTATATACAACTCTATGTCGATACGATCAGAGATGAAGTTTTAGCGAACGATCGTAGTAGACCATTTTTAGTTTCCAGTCCAACGAACGGCGTGGAATCTGAGCAGAATGATTACATTGCGACAAATCCGCAAAGTGAATTTTATGGGGATGGTAAATAATAATTCAAGATATCTTGGGCTTGTTTTCTGTAGCACTTTGCATAATTGCAGGAATCACCCTACTAGTAAAAGCAATAAAACAAATTCTAGACTCATTCCCTCTATCGCACAAGATCAGAACTACATAGTAGCAACCGTAAAGTCGATAAAATCAAAAACATGTCAGTAAGGAAAGCAACTACGGTCTATTTCTAATACTTAACCTGTTTTATTGCTTTTCCTAGTAGGGTGATTCCTGCAATTATACTAAGAGAACTTTTTTACTAGGTTTATTGTGTTTAGCAATCTTAGACGTTTTCAACACTTTTTTGGTTTTATTAACATGACAACTCCGTTTGTTAGGTAAAGGAGTTGTCACTGAAATTTCAAAAATTAATCATAGTTAAAACAGCAGTAGGGATGTGAGACTAATGTTGATTATAAATGTAAAAATGATGTTAACATTTGACGAAATATCGAAAACCAATAATACTGGGGCGTGTTTTTTGTCGAGATGTTTATTCAATCCCCACCCCCTCCTCTAGTAGCACACTGATGTTAATATGACGTCATATTTTAGTGATTTTCGACAGTATAGAAAACGTTTGAATTACCAGAAACTGACTTCAGATCGTCACAGTCGGAAGACGTCATTTCTGGATGGTTAAATGGCGTCATCATTTGACGTACAAATAAAATACAGATATTACGTACAAATCACGTCATATTTTTTAGTACAGGACCATCACTCGTCTGTTAGGTAAAGGAGTTGTCATTGAAATTTCAAAACTTAATTATAGCTAAGACAGTTGTAGTAGTAGTGGCAGTAGGGATGCGAGACTAATGTTGATTATAAAAATGACGTCAAAATGACGTCAATATTTAACGAAATATCGAAAATCAATGATAATGCGGCGTGTTTTTAGTCGAGATGTTTATTGAACTTCCACCCCCTTCTCCAGTAGGACACTGATGTTGATATGACGTCATATTTTAGTGATTTTCGACGGTATGGAAGACTGAAGAAACTGATTTCTGGTTATCACAGCCCGAAGACGTCATTTATGGTCGTATTATAATATTGACGTACAAATAAAGTATAGATATTACGTACAAATTACGTCATATTTTAGAAGTACAGGACGATCAGTTCGAGACATTCTCATCTGGTCGAAAAATTTACATTGAGAACGTTGGAAAATTGGTCATGAAATCATGCTTTGACCACCTACTCACCGGTTAATGTTTATCTCATCTTCAACGGGGTATCATTACGTTTTTGATAGACTTTGAAAGGTCATCAAACGATGACTTTGGACTTTTTCTAGGTTAGAAACATGAAACAACAAGTTTGATCATATTTCAGTCTTTAAAAAATGTCAAGGTCAAATGAAATTTTCAATTTTTTTTTTGGGGGATCATGACCTTATTTACTCTATTAAATTTTTAAGGCGGTGGTACTGGTCTTCGTTTAGTGAGAAAATTATTTCTATTTTTTAATACAACATAAACATTTTTGTATATCTCGTTTGGTTCATAAAACAAATGCAAAAAATCATATAAAAATAAATGAAATTTACACTTTATTCACTCTAAAATTTGTTGGTGTAATATTGAAACACCCTGTATACCTAGAGAGGCTAATAAAAGTTTTAAATGATTATGACAGCTTGTGGTGAAGGGGGTGGAACGTGTCTGTTTTAAATATATTAATGCTTCTAGTAATGATTTGGTCCAATCCAAAAATATAAGCTACAGAGTGTTGCAAAAGTTTGATTTTTTTTATGACTAAATTCGGGTTCTCATATTTTAGTGCATCACTACGATTATTATAGCGATCCATGGGATCAGAGTAAATTTCCAATAAGTCGATTCTCATCAGAATACGGATTGCAATCATATCCATCGGTAGCGACGATGTTAACGGCCACCACTAATCTTGAAGATCTAAGATGTAATGCGACGTTTCTGGAACACAGGCAGCATCAGCCCATGGGGAATTATTACGCTGGATTGTTAATGGAGACACAGTTCCATTTCCCAGATTGTGCCAGTCCAAACTTTTATAAGACTTTCTCTTATTATAGTCAGGTAAGAATGGGCAAATCAAATTTTTCATCTTCAGAACTTGACTACTTCGAATGTTTAGATTATTCAAGCGGTAGGAATAAAACGACAAACGGAATTTAATCGATTATGGAGAAGTAATTTGAACAGTGTTGGTCAAGGTTTAACGATGGGATCTCTATATTGGCAGCTTAATGATGTTTGGGCAGCTCCAAGCTGGTCAGGCATAGGTAGTCAATAATTACATTAGTTTTGGTACAGTTTGCATTAGAAATTATTTTTTAGATTTTGGAAACAATTGGAAGATGTTGCATTATTTCGCTAAAGAATTTTTCGCGCCGGTTATCTTCACCTATTACTTAGATGTCAGTGGTAATTTCAAGTTGTATGTCGTTTCTGATTTGTTAACAAATTCTTACAATAATACTGCCACCATTTTTGTATATAAATGGGACTCCACCACTATTTTGTACAAGGAACATCTTACAGTTGACGTAGTATGTTGACAGCTGTCATATACAAATGTCAAATTTTAACCTTAAATCTTTATTAGCTCTCAGGGTATTCCAAAGAGATCAAATCGTTCTGGATTAGCGAATATCTTTCTAATGCAGGCTGTGGATCCCTTGATTCGTCTAAAATGAACTGTTTTATGTATTTAGTGATGAGAAATGAATCGGGGAAAAAAATTGCCCCCGATAATTATGTTTTTCCAACTAATTTGAAAAAATCCGCGATCATACCAGCTACAGTGGAAGTATGGTTTTGTTTATTTTTTTGTTTTTAAAACAAATTCTATTGTCGGAATAAATTTTTAGATACTTTCTGTCGAAGACACGGATGGTGCAGGAAAAATATTTGAAATTGATATCAAAACAGATTCTATTGCATTGTTTGTTTGGTTAGATTCAGGTAATATAAGAGGATTGTTTTCTTCTAACGGTTTTGTATTGGTGCGTACAAGGAAAACGGTTAGATTTATAGCAGAGGATGTTATTAAATCTCAAGATTTGTTGCAAGCTTTAACTATAACTCACGCAAAAGATGCAATACATTTAGCATAAATGAATTTATTTTATTTTAATGTGTATTAAATTTAGATTATTAAATATTAACAACGTTTTATTTTATTTCCTTAACCCAAATCCCCGGTAATAATGTTAAATGAAATTGTCAACGTCAAATTCAGTATCATGCAGTGTTGCCAACGCCACCGATTTATCGGTAGATCTACCGATTTAGAAGGTAATCTACCGATATATCGATTTGGCGCTTCATCTATCGATTTTTTGGATTTTTTAAATTTTAGTCAGAAATTTAAGAATAAAAGATTGAGGAAGGTATTTTTTGTAAAATAGTCAATTGAGGAATTTTTACAGCATATTGTCTTTATAAACGTATCCTAATTTAATAAAAGATACTCAATTACAAGCACTTGACTGTGAGTGGCAGTTATTAAGAAATGTCGACGAAATTCAGTCATTTCCAGATAATCCTGTAGAATTTTAGCGAGAAGTTAAGAAAATGGAGCTGGGTGACGTATAGGAAATAATAGTTGCTACAATTTTCCTGTTGAGCAAAAATTATTGACGTCTATGAACAAACAAAATTTATATAGTTAATCAAGCGTTTATTTGCAATTGATTTATTTTTTTAATTCCTATTTTATTTTTGCATTTGTTTTTTAATAAAAAGTATTTTTTCCTTTGACTTTTGGATTTCCTGGTTGGCAACACTAGTATCGTGGAAACGTAACGTCAAAAAGTGACATTTACGGTGGGTCATGCTGTATAACTAACTCTAATAATGGCGATATTAATATAATTAAATTAAAATAACGGAATTTGATATGCAAATTGTATTTATTAATTAATTCCATTAAAAATTAAAATTTTATTGTTTTTTATTGAGATTCCCACCTAAAATATTTTTGTATACATTGTTTTGAACATAACCTCAAAATATTTAAGATTATCCGCCATATTTGTTGTTATTGTTATAATGTACTATATAATTTGTTGTGGACCTGTTTTTAATGGCATTAAATTAATAAACTAACAACAACACCGCATTAAACGATGTGTTACGAAAACTTTAAAACATTTCGAGGTTATGTGCGCTTGTAGTGAGTTATTATAAATCTAAAAGGCGCCCAGTTTAACGCCCCCAAAAATGTCCGATGTAGATTTGAAAGTAAATTTAGCTGTAGATAGCAAAGTTGAAGAGATACGATGCCCATCGACAGCAACTGCCGAAGATATCTGCAGCCTATTGTGCAGAAAATTGGGTATCGGTACCATTGCTCGACATTTATTTGCACTTCGAATCCATGGTAAACAGATCTTTTTAATGCCATCAGCTACGTTTGTGGAGAAAG
Source organism: Holotrichia oblita (assembly GCA_023690525.1). Lineage (NCBI taxonomy): Eukaryota > Metazoa > Arthropoda > Insecta > Coleoptera > Scarabaeidae > Holotrichia > Holotrichia oblita. The sequence goes on along the minus strand of CM043016.1, from coordinate 193,520,657 downwards.
TTAAAGAGTACGATTTAAGAATCCGTTTTAAAGTTGCCAGTACTAAGAAATTGAAAAAGATCGATGTAAAAGCTTACGATTACTATTTTCATCAAGCGAGAAATGACGTACTCGAGAATAAGATCCCTGATATAGTGTACGAGAAGTATCGAAAGGAATTAGTTGGTCTAGGGATAACCGATATGTATCGTGTTATGCTCGAGAAGGAAATTGTGCAAGAAACTGTTGAGAACGATTATAAGAAATATATACCGAAAGAAGTGTTGAAACGGCATGCCTTTTTTATAAAGAAACCGATACACGATACATTGAGCAAGATAAAGAAATCAGGTCACGATGCATGGTAAGTTATTATTTTATGATGACACTAGCTATTAATAATATTCATTCATGCATTCATACACAATCGAACACTTTAAAAGTAATTGTTTTCGAATTATACACTATACAGGATGTCTCTAAAATGTGTTTACGAAATTATAAGGATGCAGTCAAAATATGACGATTTAACCCATCTAGTTTGCTTTGCATTATAGAGGGCGCCACCTACTGTATTTTGCATACATTCCAAACATTGCTGCACATTTCTATCTAAAAATGACGTACTTTTAGTACCACGTCAGGAACACGTCATATTGATGAGTTTTTTTTGTCGTACCGTCAAAAATACGTCATAAAATAAAAATATTAGGAATAAGTTGTAAAAAAATGGTCCATGACAGGAAAGTGTTTTTTGTCTTGTTTTTTTTTTTTTTGCTTTCGACTGTAATTATTCACATGTTTTATTTCTATTTTTGTTTTTTATTTCTATTTTCCGTATCTCACTTATTTATGCTAGAATTTGCATAATACAAGACAATTATTATTTATATTGTCAATTTTTCGTTGATAATACGTCATATCAATGTCTCCTAAAAATGATGTTAAAATAAGGTCATATTCTTGTTTATTAAGAGTTAGAGTTTGTGTAAAAACAACGTCAAAAATACATTTAGATTAGATCTAATTGGAAACTAGAATCAGTAGCTATCAAATATGTATTTCTAGTTATAAATACGGTTAGATTATGACGTCACAGACAGCTTTTACAATGATGTCGTAGACTGTGACACCATCTCGTCATTTTTATGTCATTTATCATCGTCATCTCAAATTCTAAACGACGTTGAACCACTTCATCCTAGTTGGAACATGGAATAATCAGGGTTGCCAACTTTTTTGATTCAAAAGTATGCATCACTTTGATTTTTTTTCACAAATTCTGAATAACGTTCTTGCAAGTTAAATATTTTAATATTTTTGCCAGGAAGACCATTTTTAATTGTAAATTCTACCAACACAATAAAAAAGTTATTGTGATTTTTTATATTTATCCTTTTTATCCTAATTTGACCTGAATTTTGGACAATTTTTTCAGGTATGTAAAAGCTGAATATCTCCGGCAGTTAGATTTGATGGCACCGGAGTACTTAGCGGAAGAATATAAAGCCGTCACCGAAGAAGATGGTATTATATCTTCGTTAATAGTACGTGTATCTCCATTCGCGATTGAACCCGGAATTAAATATTGCGTGGAGTCTAAAAAAGATGTAAGAAAGTTATAAAATCTGCAAGATTTATTTTATTTATTCTCCACTTTTTTACCATTCTAGAAATGGCATTGCATTTGTGCGTTAGAAGATTTAGGCTTCATATCATTGAGGAAAGACAGCACAGTTGAAATTAGCAGGAGAAATGGTATTCCATTTTATCTCAAATTCAACAACATGCAGAATATGCTCTCGTTCGTAAGTTTAGTTGATGGTTACTATAGATTATCCGTGAAATGGACCTTCAATATTTGTAAAGACGTCATCACACCTTCCCTGTTAAAATTATACTCGATGAAATGTCACGGTCCCGTCGGGTAAGTTAGCAAACAAAAGAATCTTGATTGATTTGCATCGAATTCTAACGTATTTAAATTGTGTTGTAGTGGGGAATTCTCTTACGCGAAACTCGAAGAGAAACGGGGGAATACCCCGGGCTGTTTCATTCTACGCGAGAGCGATTCGAAGTATAACATTTTTTACATCGACGTGTGCGTTAAAGACAGGTAAAATACTGATAATATTGCAATATGAAATCGGTCTAATTAACAAGAAAAAATATATTTTTCCAGCTCGAAACCGCAAACTTTTAAGTTAGAATACGTCTCGCCGGACTCGTTCATTTTCCACAACGATGTAACGTGTTATAACAGTTTGCCGCAATTGATGGCAGCTTATAATAAAGAAGATGGTCCTATATATCTGGGGAGTGCTTGCCGCCTTCAGAAAACGGTGAGTGAACTTGTTTTGCGATCGAAACGAATTGTATAAGGTGTGTTTGTTTTGTTTCCATCCAGAAAAATCACCTCTGCTGCTTTGTCAAAGCGATAATCTCACGGGGGAATCCCTGATCGACAGCTCTACGATTGAGAGTTTGTATGTCCATCCACGGTGTATTAACAGCAAAGATTTGCAGATCTATAAAGGTCAGTGGATAATTCTTCTTAAAAAGCAAGTTTTTATGTTTTTTGTTATTGAGGTTATAAACTTGTTGTGTAAACAATTAAATTGGCGTTTAATATAATAATACTCTCCAATCACGTCCAATCTAATTTCAAATTAACGATGAAGTGCAAAATCCAAATTACAAATTTCAATTTTGACGTTGACAGATCGAAACGTTCAATTTCCTAAAATCATCTTGTACATTTGTTACCTCCGAAAGTAGTAAGGCTATGCCGCTACGAGAACAACCACTCGACGTGGACACGCTGTATAAACCAAAGCCAAGGGGGTCAAAAGCGCCATTTAGCACCATCTTCGCAGTGCCATCTAGTGGGGAAGGGACATACCTCTAGTGCGTGCATTGTATATATATATATAATAAAACAAAAGCACATAAGTCTAGGAAGGTCTTAATAAAAGTTACTTAAAATATCATGTAGAATCTAAAAAAGATATAATATATAGGGTGATCTATTTAAAATAATCAAGTTACATACGCTTTTTCTATAATTGGGACACCCTGTATATTTGAAAATATTTGCTGGCTATGCATCGTATAAATAGGGACAACTTTTATTTGAAACTTTTTTCTCTATACTGTAAAATAAATAAATCATCAAAGAAACCGCGTCAGCTGGGACACCCTGTGTAGTGCCTGGCTTATACAGCGTGCTCAAATGGAGTGGTTGTTCCCGTAGCGATATAGCCACCGTACTTCCGACATACGCATCTCAAACGAAATAAAAACATTTAGATAAAAAAAATTACATATCTCACTGTTATTTCAAAAGAAAACAAAGATGGCGACTATTTCGATAACGTATGACGTCATGTTTCCGAAAAATAGGTTATCTAAACGGAAATAATGCGATTAATATTAACTGAGATCGAAACAAACGATAGTTCATCCTGTAAAATAAGTGATAGGTACACTCGACACGACTTAATCTTCGAACGGCCACAGTGTGCTGTCTTTGTCAGTCCTGTGGTACAGTGGTACTGCCGCTTCATCCGGCAAAACGAAGTTTAATGGTTCCATTCCTGACATAAACGCTATATTTTTAAAGTTAAAATTATGTAGGTACTTTAACTTCTTCGTTACTGCTTATCCCGATCAGTTCTTTTCGGTTTACCTCGGAGTTGTATTCATCGAAAAAAACTTTCTTTGTTATTTTCTGAAAATCAGGGTTTCCTTCTCGTTTTACATCCTTTCAGACCCACATCTGTGAGTCTCATTCTTACCGTTCGACTACTAATACCCTATGTGATATCTACAAACATATGAAGACTGGTATTTTTCAAAAAATTGCATTTTCTGGATTTTGCATGCCAAGTGTTTTATGGTTGTTCATCAAAAGTGGTGTATTGTTGTAATAGACGTTTGAACACACCGTTATCGTATTTGTCTAAAGCAGCTTCTTTGGCAGGAGTTTCTATTAGTTTGCAGTCGGTTGTAGTGCGACTATCTCAAATTAAATCCCTGATTTGATCCTTTGAATTCCATTTCTAAACCAAATTTTTTCGATCGAATTCTTTTAGCAAGAAGTCATTTAAACTGGGTCAGAATTGGTTGATACTGCACTGTACTTTCGAAATATAGAATCCAATTCCATATGCCAACATCTATCATAGACCGTACAGCGATTTTTTCAAGTCTACACTCCATATTTGTCTTCCTCAGGAATCATACATTTTCTATTACCACTCTTTCAGTCTTTACTTTCGATTGTGATTCCCAATATTTCTTTCAGTAGCTTTGCAGACGTTATGTAAGCTGTGGTCACGTTAAATTCTATTATATTATTGGTGTGACTCCCAGATGGTGCTTGAGTGTCATAGGAAGCTCGAAAAACTGGCAAAACATCACAGCATTAAGCTGAGTTGGGTGCCAAACCACTGTGGAATCAGAGACAACGAAATATGTAGTTGACAAGTAAGATGTACCAGCAAAGCTTTTGTCAGATTTGCACTCGCTGCATGCATAATCGTATGGACCCAGTGAACTCTCTCCTGTGAACCTGTGGGAGTGTGGAGTTCATTTTCTTGTTGACTGTCCAACAGCAGATAGAGAGAGGTAGATATACGTTGGGGTCCTATTTTGTTCAAGTTAATTCGGATTTTTTTTTCGAAGATTTGTTTTTTGGATTAAATTTTTACCAGTTTGGGTCTTCCTCTATATTTTTTGGCAATCTACTCAGATTTTGGACTTGGACTCTTTCCAGTTCTGCAACTTCGTTATCATCGTTAGAAGGTCTTTCCAAAGATAACCACAATGGATGCTTCCGTGAAACCTCCACCACATCCTCGATAAAAAATTTCCTCCAAATTGGTCCAGGGTTTTCCAAGAATTAAAAAGTTCTAGACAATTTGATTTTATATCTTGTGTTCCTTCTTTAAATTTCCTGTTTTATGAGAGGTTGGTTGCTCAAAATTCTTGTTTTTGGGCGATTTTTTGATTGAAAATTTGGCAGTAACGTCTTAGTTTACGTTAGGATTACGATTTATGATTATAAAATAAAAAGTTATTTCGATGAACGGTATCTATAGCAACATCATTCAGTATTTGTCAAGTATTATGACAATGAGTTGGAAACTAGTCTTATTCTTGTATCAATCATTGCTAAGTATTGCTATAATAGCAGAAAATCACAACACAACAACATCATCTCCAACAACAGGTACAACATTATCTCGAATAAACATGACAACACTATCTACGGATCAATCTTTAACCCCACCATCAACTGAAACGGCAACGCCAATATTGAAACATCACAGAAACAATTCCTGGCAAAACGCGACCATAACAACCGCTGGGCCGTACACGTTCCCCCGGAAGAAGCAGGGAATCTAACCGATACCTCGGTATGCAAATTAACCCATATGGGATTGGATTATCTCGGCACAATTGGAAAATCCGAATCGGGAGTTCGATGTCAAGCTTGGGCTTCGCCAAAACCACTACATCCTGTAGATCCGAGTTATACCGATGAGACATTTAGCGATTTTTCGAAAACGAAAGCTAAGAATTATTGTCGAAATCCCAGCAAGGATGTTACAGGTCCGTGGTGTTACACAATGGCGCCGGATAATATTTACGAGACTTGCGGAATACCGCTTTGTATTTATACAGAATGCCGCGTTAGTGGACCTGGAATGGAGTATGGTGGATCGGTGAAGAGAACAACGACAGGGAAAAACTGCCTTAAATGGAATAAGAAGCGACCTAAAGTGCGCATCGGTGATGAAGTCATATCTCTAAATCAGTACCACAATTCAAGATTCCCTGACGAATCAGCGTCTTACGCCAGAAAAAGTTGTCGAAATCCTGATGGTGATCTTGGGGGACCGTGGTGTTTCGTCGAAACGTCTATTAAGAATGAGGTCACCAAACAATATTGTGATGTACCGTTTTGCCAAAGCGAATTGTGCACGATTATCACCAGAAATCCCGAGATCTACAGTCATTATACGAGTTTTTCTGAAAGTCTGACCAATTTCACTTTCGGAGTTAAATTATGGAATCCTGACGATTACTTGAAGGCCAACGCTAGATTGGTCCTCTCATTATTCGCTTTACCTCTCACAGGGAAGGAAATCCATAGTTTGGGCGTTGGTTTGGAGATTTATATCGATAATACTAAATCTGGTTTAACAGTTGGTAATACTGGTAAAGTTGATTACGAGAAAAGTTTTGGCAATATAAAATCGGATCAATTCACTTATTTCACTCTAACGTGGTGGCACAATATTTTAACTTTGTTTAAAGAAGGACGGAAAGAACCTTTATTCATGGCTGATTATAAAGGTAAAGGTACACTGATGGGGTTCCAGATGAATAAGTTTCGTTATTATTCCGCTAGAGGCACCGACATTATCTGGTCTTTACCTTACTGCGATGATAGCGACCAATGTGATGTCCATACGACTATAGGAGTTGAATTCCAAAGATATTTCCCATTACCAGAAACTTCAATTGGATACGACTTGAATTTTTATCTCAGAGCCACCCACTCAGCATACATTAAGCTCGTAGTAAGTCCAGTTATAGAATACCCCGTGGTTAAAGTGATGATCCATCGTAGCGATAACTACACTAGAATTGAGTATCAAGAGCACGAGAGATCTTCAACTGTTATACTCCAAGATGCTTTATCTGAAAATTTGCTCAATTATTGGAATTGGCAGGAATTCACTTTGAGCGTCTTCATGGGGGAACTCCAATTGTATATCAGAAAAGATTCTGGAAGTTATGCCATCGTTTTAGCCCAGCATGAAGACTTCAAAAAATGCGTTGGTTCTCACCTGGTTCTGATAACTCAATTGCTCATTGGACCTTCTCCTGTCTTCCTCCTGCTGATTTTAATCCACCCCAAGCTTACCCCCCAGAATGCGCTTTAAATAAGAAAGAACCTGATTATAACGGTACCCAAGATCTAACCAATTCAGGTCTACCATGTTTACCTTGGGGAGGAAGCGGTTTAGTTCCTAAAGATGACGTAAATGATCTATTCGAAGACGAGAAGGCTAAATTTTCCGCTTGGAATTATTGTAGAGATCCAAAAAATAAATTGCAAGGTATCTCAAATCATTTTGTCTTATAATAAATGTTCAAGTAATCATCGTAAATTCCAGGCACCTTTTGCTACGTCATATCGAAAAGTGGCGATAATCAAGTGTCTAAACAGTACTGCCATATTAGAAAATGTAAATCGGCTGAGTGTAAGGTCGCAGGGACCGGTAACGATTACATCGGGAAGTCTAGTCTTACCAGATCTAATCGTACTTGTCAACGTTGGATATCGCCAGCTATGTTGAAAATGTGGGATGATTTAGCGCAGCAGAATGTCACGAATCTGACCGAAACGACCAATTCAACTCAAGAAGACCAACCCCATGTTAGATCGCTAAATTACCAAACTTTATCTGAGGGGGCTACACTCAATTACAATTGATCAAGCATCTGTTAGATTTGCACAATTGGTTTGAAGCTGTAGGGTGTAAAGATAAATGGGCGTGTTTACGCGGGATATACGGGTCTGGTAAAGATTTAGGTGTGAGACATGTTGGTCAAGATAAAAACGAATCCAGCACTACTACCAAACATTTTGCAAATGATGCCACCCACCATGAAAATGATACTGCGTCAACCAGCAGAACTCTAGCCCTCAATTATACCTCACAAACAAATTTATCAGATCCCTCCCTGTATTTAAATCTGAGTAAAAACCCACCCCATTACAAGGAGGTGGTAGCGTTAGCCCATAACCCCAACGAAACAAAATCCGTCCAAATCAATGTGGTTGAGGACGATGAAGTCCAGACATCCAAATATGATTACCCACATTTCCACGCCGTCGACGAGAATTACTTGAACGAAACTTTATTTGCTGATATGGACTTGAAGAAGATCAAGAATTATTGCCGAAATCCATCGAGGGATATATCAGGTCGTCCTAACTCATTATCTTGTAACCAGTTGTTAGGAAATTCTTCATTTTTTTTTGCAGGGAGTTGGTGTTATACTGAAGATCCTGCTGTTCCTATAGATCTCTGCAATGTTAAGGATTGCGATAAACCTGAGGAATGCACGATTTTCTTAAGTGGTGATGGAAAAGGTAACCCATTCTTCTCACAAACGCAAAAAACTAAATTTGTCATCTATCAGGACGAAGAGTTTATATCCTTCCTCAATGGAAAGAAGAAGGTCTCCACGGTGGATTTAAATTTTCCGTAAAACAATGGAACCCCGATTTCATAGCTGGATTAGCTTTCGATCTGTTACCCCTAACGGGTACTACCAATATCAGATTAGAGATTGGTGCCGATAACAACGAGAGAATCGTACTCTATTACGACTCCGAAATTGTGAAAGAGAAAGCGGCACCTCACGTTATAAGCTCGGGAAAATGGGATAATTTCTGGTTGCAAATGAGAGTCGGTCAAATCATCTTGGGTTATCAAGGGGTACCAACCCCTTTTTCGAGTGGACTCATCCTAACGCCAGTGATGCTATGAATCCAATTTTCTTAGTGATGTCTACTATAACTGGGTATCCGTTAGGAGTGTCGTTGAATTGTGATGAATGTCATACTGAGATTACTAATACTAAAGTGTGGTCGAAGATTTTTCCTATTGGGTTATGGATGGAAGAGGAGTCTTCGTATAAAAGCTTCATTTTGTATCTTCGTGGTAGTGGAGATATAACCATACCATTGTATTTGATGCCAGGTTCTGATCAGTATTATTCGATTGGGATTACAGATAAAGGTATACCTTGGTAGTCTTTTGTTTGATATTTAAAAATAGTGGTCTCAGATATATTAGAATGGCTAGATCAAATCTCTCGTTGGTTTCATTTTCTTGGTCGATGTGTCTACGCCACTTAGTAAGTTGGATTAGCCAGATGAATGGTCGCCATTGGAGTAGTCAGAGACCAATTTTGAATCTTATTGGGAGTTACTTTAAAATCAATGGTGCTGTCATCTATCATCGATTGACCCAACCGTCAAAATTCAGCGTCATGACGTTTCTAGGGCAAGTGAGTGACAAAAGAGTAGTAGACAACCTTGGATGCTGTAAGAAGTGATAGGGCAGTCTTGGGCCATGTAAGGGGTGACAGGAAAGTTGAAGGAGTCGGAAGAAGACAGGGTACCATTATGCCTTGATTTTGGATTTTAAAATAGCTAAGAAATTATCCCAGATAGGCAGAAAAACGTCTTGGGCTAAGGAACACAGTAGGAGGCAGCCTCAGTCTCTTTAAGAGGTAGTAGGCAAGCTGTAGATGTTGTAAACGAGGCAGGAAAGTTGAAGGAGTCGGAATAAGGGAGACTACCGTTGATTTTGCATTTTTATATGTTCGAAATGCCAAGAAGTTATTGTGGACAGACAGAAAAACCATCTTGGACTTAGGAACAAAGTAGGGAACAGCCTTAGTTGCTGTAAGGGCTGGTAGGAAGGTTGGAGGAGTCAGAAGAAGGCCAACTACCATTACCACTTGATTTTGCATTTTTAAATTTTCGAAATGCCAAGAACTTATCACAGACAGACAAAACAATCATCTTGGACTTAGGGACAGAGTGACAGGTAGCCTTAGCTGCTGTAAGGGGGTGGTAAAGGAGTTTAAGAAGTCTTCAAATCCTTCAATATCCCGCGAAGTAGCCTTCAAAAGCTCTTAAGAGAAAATAGTGAAACAGATACTTCTCTAGTTTGTGAAACGGTAGGAACAGACTGGTTTAGCCCAGCTCACATTCCAGGGACATTAGGGACAACATCTAGTTGGGATCGTTGCCATTAGTAGAATGTGGTAACAGGCGAAAGAGAGGTTTACTAAACTCTCTGACTGGCCAGTCTTTTTACTTTAATGGTTTAACTCGTGAGGAAGAAGTTTGTGCAATTTTTCTCTTTCATGAAGTCTTGGACTTTATGTTTTAAGGACAACCCTCTGGAGAAATCGCCACCCCATGGCAAGTGTCGTCCTTGTCCATGTGAAACCAAGCTTCCATGTTCCTCGGTGCCAGATGCTCCAACCCCGTTCCAAGAGTAACGCTTTGGCAAAAAATAAAGCAGAATGTCAAAAGAAAACTTCTAGCCCAAACTAACAAAAACTAGTTACAAAAGAGAGATCTGGCTTAAACCTAATTAATATCTCAGACCACTTCTCCATTTATTATCCAGCATTTTATAACAATCTGACGTATCCTATATTGTAGGCTCAATGATAGTCCTGTACAAACATGTATTCGGTCTCGGCAGTACTTTAAAAACTTCATACACTCACGACTTCCATATAACACAAACGAATTGGACCACGATCGAAATATCTTTCACAGAAAATCTTCTAAATATAACATCAAAAGATAAAACACTCATGAAGTATAAATCCAAGATACCAATGCTGTTCTATTGGTTCTCGTTGGGTGCTGAAAACGGTCGTGTAACATGGACGGCTAACTGCGACCCTTTAGACATAGATGGCGATCCACTCGATGGTGGTTGGTCCAAATGGTCTTCGTGGGTTTGCACCGTTTCGTGCGGGGGTGGTACCGGATATCGTACTAGAACTTGTTCAAATCCGAGACCTAACATTTTCGGCAGACTTTGCGAAGGTTCCCCAACCTCAACCGGGGTTTGTAACGAGTTCGAATGTGGTGATGTCAATCCCGAAACTATGGAGTTGATTCGGGAGCATTTAAGAGCAAATTTTACAAGTTTGGTGGTGCATGAGAAAGAATCCGTTCTTATAGAGAATATTCCGAGCATCTTAGGAAGGTTATCTCGTGAATCTCCAGATGCTTATTACGAATGGACCTTAAATGGATTGTTCGTAGATCCAAAACCTGGACGAGTGGAGTTTATTGGGGATGATGTTTCGATTAAAAAGGCTCAAACTAGTGATAGCGGTGTTTATGTTTGCATGTTCTTTAGAATTAATAAGCAAAGATTAGTTTTCCACGTCGTTTCGCTTGCTGTTATCCCTAAAAGAATCAGATTAATACGAGGGCGTCTCGAAAAACAACCTTGAACTCTAATGCTGTGGTTTTGGGTTACATCTACACAGGTCTCCGACAAAAATGGTTGTTGAATCAGAGTATTTATTTAGATCATGGTATTACGACTTTAGCTGCTGTTAGCCATGAATATTTATCGCCATTAAACGAGACTCACACTGGTGAATGGAGATGTGTTATCGAACAAACTGATTTGGGGTTTTCTTGGACCACCAACATAGTTAAAATGAGAGTTAAAAAGGCTCCTAATTTTTTTACCAACGTTATGGAGGACGAATTCACTGCTCCAATTTTTCGTGGTTAAAGACCGAAACTAACGTTTTCGTAGCTATAATTGTCATTGTTGTGTTCGTTGTTGGGCTTGTTATCTTAGCATTGTGGGCTTATTTGAAATATGGAAGATTGCCAGAATTGAAAAAGGGTAATAAGGTTAAGAATAGAAGGTTTATGAAATAAAGTTTTGGATATTCTAGCAAAATTTGTTTCCTTTATTTCTTATAATTTTACTTTTTAGTAGCTACTATTACAAAAGATGTATAAGTCCAACTGTATTTTCCGGTTTCCTCTGAATACAAGCTGAATTCACAGTTATTCCTAATTTGATCTTGAATGTACTCTTCTTTAAGGTGTTCAGGAATGCAATTTATGAATCGGTGGACACTAACTACGGATCGTATAAAACCTGCAATTGTTTAAAAATGAGTATAAATTTAAACCATCTGATTGAGTCAGAAAATGGCTCGGTAAAAATGACTCGGTACCAAAATATTTGCAATGACTGACGAATTACTTTTACAGAATTAATGGAAATGGCTCGGCAAAATGAGCATTTCCGTACGATTATTCAATGATTTATTAAAATAACCGTTTCACGAATTAGCTCGTTTCAACGAGTCATTACGGCGGGGAAATATAGGTAACGATAACATTTACATTTCAATTTCACACAATGACGGGGTGACCGTCGGGATGCAGCCATATCCAAAAATTTTTGAATTAATTTTTTTAACATAATTTGCCGATATTCAAGTATTTTCGAGAGGGTGGCTCAAAGAATTCTCTTTTGTTTAAAAAATGTGAGTTATTAAAAATGTAATACATTTATTTTTGTCGATTTTTATTGACTGTCATTCTATTTATTAATTACTACAGATTCTTATTGATTTTTCTTGATTTATATGATGGCTCAGTAAAACAGATTCTATTGAGTCTGCGGAAATGGCTCGGTAAAATGAATCATTTTATTCGAACGAATTATAGCGTATGATTTTTGGAGAACGACTACCCAATTTCTCAATTTTGAAATAATTGTATTTCAAGATTTATTTAAATGACTTGTTTCTGTTGAGCCAGCCTCAACCGTTTTATGAATTAGTCAGATTTAATGAGTAATAAAAATGAGGAAAACGTAGAACCTAATCTATTGATATATGGAAATGACTCGGATAAAATAAGTCATTTAATTCAAATGGATTATACTATACTATATTAATTTTTTTTTTGTATAATTTGTTATATGTTAAGATAGTTTCAAAGGGGTGGCTCAAAGTATTAAAAAAGATTCTCTTTTGTTTCGAAAATAACTCCAACTCGATCTAATGAATTTGAGGAAATGAGTCATATTCATTTTACTGAGTCATCAAACATGAATTTTAGAAAATAAATTATTCTTTTAAGTGAAATTGATTTGACAAAGCGTTATGTTTCATAAATACTGAGTCATTATTAAAAGAAGTAAATATTACATTTTTAAACATAATTCGCTGTATATTAAGGTAGTTTCAAGGGGGGTGGCTCAAAGTATTAAAAGAAAGGTTCTATTTTGTTTCGAAAATAATTCCAACTCGTTCTACTTAATTTGCGGAAATGACTCGGTAAAACGAGTCATATTCATTTTACTGAATCATGAAACATGATTTTTGGAAAATAAGTGATTCCTTTAAGTGAAATTGGTTTGGCAAAGCGTTATATTTCATAAATACTGAGTCATTATTGAAACAAGCAAATATTACATTTTTTAACATAATTCGCTGTATATTAAGGTAGTTTTAAGGGAGTGACTTGAAGTATTAAAAAAAGATTCTCTTTTGTCTCGAAAACAATTCCAACTCGTTCTACTTAATTTGCGGAAATGACTCAGTAAAATGAGTCATATTCATTTTACTGAGTTGTGAAACATGATTTTCATGTTTCATAAATACTGAGTCATTATTGAAACAATCAAATATTACCTTTAAAATCATCAACTTGCGTAGCGTGTTTCTCAGTAATACATAATTCGACTTCAAATCCGGTTTCTTCAAGAAGATTTTTCACAAATTCCTCAGGTTGGTGAGTATAATCGGTAAATCCACTTGTTCCAGGTAAATATTGTGCCCACGTTTCATCCGTTAGATATTTCTTGAAGGTTCTATGTAAGGAACTGTCAGATAATGTCGTGATGAAAATTTGTCCACCTGGGTTTAATATGTTGTAGAAACGTTTAAATAACGATCTATAAATGAGATAATAATAATAAAAATTAATAATCCATGTTTAAAATTACTCACCTTTGATCTGCGATCCAATGGATACAATAAAATGAAAAAATATGGTCGAATTTTATTCCTAAACGCTGCACGTCTTCTTCGTTATCCACATCAACTGGTTTGTAAATTATGTTCTTTAAATCATTATTTTCTTTAGCGTAATTGATCATTTCTTCTGAAAGATCTACAGCCAATAATTTTTCGAGATGGTCTTCTAAATAAGGGTAGAGCACTTCTCTGGTTACGGAACCATCACCGCATCCGATATCTAAGATGTTTTCCTTGTACGGTTGCCACTTTAATAAGCGAGAATACCTCTTTAAATATAAGATAGCATCTTTTCTTGGTGCTACTGACGTTTGGGCATATAATGCGCTGATTCTCATGTTGAATTGCTGTTGTTTTGTGGAAAACTGAAAATATTCTGGTTTGGAGGCGTTTTTAAATGGGAACTTTGACGCATGTGCCCCGATTCATATTAGAAAGATTTAGTTAAAGTTATGAAATAATTTTTTCTGTAACTGTAATCTTTTATTGATTTGGCCTAAAGCTTTTTGTTTTTAATTTTGTATCAACATTTATTCATTCTTGATTTAAATAGTAACATTATAATTAGAATAATTGAATTATTGCTCAGTTTAATAATGAAATATCATGTTTGTTTCGTTTAATCTGTAACCTTTGTATTTTTTTTTGTTTTTTTTTGATTCGTTACTTTAAGAAGCACTATTGCTAAAAATAAATTGTTTATACGAATGCTATATATTATGTGTATGAAATATAGGAATTTCTGGTGCAAGAATTGACAATTTAAAATTAAATAAACAAATAACAAACTGTACACTGTTTCCCACTAGAAATTTTGCCACCTCTCTCTTAAGGAATTAATAAGTTTTTTTATTTAATTTAAAACTGCGTTCTCTAAATTCAATTTCAATTTATGAAAACGTCGTTCGGAAACGAAATTAGATCTTACATTCGGAGGTGTGCTGACGAGACCTGGGAGGTCGAAACCACGTGGTCCGGTTCTTGATCCATTTTCATTGAATTGTTTGCAGTGTAATTTCATTGATTTTTTTCTCTCTAATCTCTAATAGTTTCTTATCTAATACAAAGCGGTTGTAAGTACAGATTAATAAAAAAAGTCAAGCCACCCTACTAGCAAAAACAACGTCATCAGCGCTCTTAGGTTTCCTCTTCAATTATTTCACTCATACACAAGGGGTTTCAAGGACTGTGGGCTCGTAAGATACAGATAAAGCATCGGTAACACTAATTATTCGGGACACCTGTTTCGATGGCATTGCCCCTCATTATTCGGTATTCGGTTGATGATGTGAGCTCGTGAGCCTTCGAAACACGTGTCCCGAATAATTAATTAAATGATGTGGTGTTTGTATTACCGATGTTTTATTTGCATATGCAAGGGGGTCGTTCTTGGTTGTCTATGTAGAGGAATTGTGGGTTAATAATTTAAATTAAAGGAAATTCTACTAACTGAATCTTAGCTTTAATAGTAATCGCTATTAAAGTTAAGTTATCAGTTTATTACAGTCTGGGAGTCAGAAAATCAAATAAAACAATGCAGGTGACTCGGAATAAGTTTACAGAGATGTACTGTAGCCAAGTTTGATTGAGTGTTTTAAAATTTTGTAAGGAAAAAGTAACTTTCTTTTTTGATAGACAACGTACTTGGATATTCGCCAAACATTGGTGAAATTAGATCTGAACTTGACTTGATCTAATCTTAGTTGGATCAAACTAGTCGTGATCAAACTGCTTCAAATTGACTTGAAAGTGATGCAATCTTAGTTGGATCAAACTGGTCTTGATCAAACTGCTTCAACTTGAGTTGAAAGTTGTCTAATCTTAGTTGGATCAAACTGGTCTTGATCAAACTGCTTCAACTTGAGTTGAAAGTTGTCTAATCTTAGTTGGATTAAACTGGTCTTGATCAAACTGCTTCAACTTAAGTTGAAGCTGTCTAATCTTAGTTGGATCAAATTGGTCTTGATCAAACTGCTTCAACTTGACTTGAATGTGTACAAATCTTAGTTGGATCAAACTGGCCTTGATCAAACTGCTTCAAAGTGACAGTTAAACTTGCTCTAAACTTTGGGCCTCATAAATGTATCAATCAAAGTTGCTTTAAAATATTTAAAACTACTTAAAATACAGATTTTTTATTCAAGTCTATGTACACGTAAGTGAAATCATAGTGGATAAGTTTCGTTTATTTAGCCTTTGAAGCTATACAAATCAACGTCTGATAATGGTATTCATATTTATCCGGTTCACCACGATATATACAAAATCCACGAGAATTTCTTATATGATACTGGAAAAATTCTTCATGCAACTCCTTCGGGATACTATCGAGATGTTTATATATATAGAACAGAGGTTTCAAAAAATCTGCAACAGAACTTTTTATATAAACCTTAACCGACTATTTACATAAATGTACCTCCAAAATTCTCGATAATCGAAACGTCATCTTGCATTTCACAGCATTCTATTTCGAAACCAATCTCCTGAAATAGATTCCTTACATATTTTACCGGTTCATCGGTATAATCTGGAAAAACTGGATCGTTAGGCACATACTTGGACCACGTCCCTTCATCAAATTGCTTCTGAAATGATTTCCTCAATACTTGTTCGTTAGTCAATTGAGTTTGAAAAACTTGACCTCCTGGTTTGAGCATTCGATGCAGATGCGTCAAATAGGTCCTGTACCACAGAATCATTCGTTTAAATAATGATAATTCAAGAAGGATTTTTACCTATTATCAGGAATCCAATGAGCCAGCATCGTTGAAAAATATGATCAAATTGATTAGCTCTCTTCGCTACGCTTTCTTTATCCATGGCGTCCATTACTTGAAAATCGATTTCTTTTATCGTGTTATCTTTCTTAGCGCAATCTATCATGTCATCTAGTTTGTCTATGGCTACTAATTTTCTTACGTGATTTTTCACGAACGGAAATAAAAATTCTTTCGTGATGGTACCTTCTGCACAACCAACTTCCAAGATTGTCTCTTTGTAATGTTTCCATTTGAGAAAGTGGCCGAATTTATTGAGATAAAATGATGCTATCTCTTTAGATGCTGTCGTTTTAGTCCACAATTCTGCGTAAGGCATGGTGTACCCGATTTTATTTCGTCGACTGATTAATTTTAAACGATTGCTTAATGTTACAGTAATTTTTATCTCTGTGCAGTTTTAATATCGTTCTGATAATGAGACACTTAGCTATTTATAACCATCTTTTACATATATTATCAAGTTTCTAAATATTCCTCCACGTCTCCACGCAAACTTCTGTCGCTTAAAAATTAATTGAAATTAATTAAAATAATTTGACAACTATCAAAGTTGCAGCATTATAATTTGACAGCTGCCACAAAGTTTTCATGATTACGACACTCACATTGGATAATTGGCAAATTTGTAAAGAAACCTCTATACATATTACCATTTGGCTGCTATTAAAACGATTTTGACAATTGCACCTGTTAAAACCATAAAGACAGCTATTTTGATAGTAATTGAACGTTTACAATAGTGTTTGACAACTATCAAAATACTTTTAGACGTCAGCCAGCTATAACATTCGATTTGCGAAGTAAAAAGTA
Source organism: Holotrichia oblita (assembly GCA_023690525.1). Lineage (NCBI taxonomy): Eukaryota > Metazoa > Arthropoda > Insecta > Coleoptera > Scarabaeidae > Holotrichia > Holotrichia oblita. The sequence goes on along the minus strand of CM043016.1, from coordinate 193,503,444 downwards.
ATTCAAATTGTTAAAAGAAAGTTTGTACAACTTCATTAAATGTGACTGTTTGCAACTGTTTATACACATTTTGGCTGCCGTCGTAAACATTTTGACAGTTACAACTATCGGAAAGGTAGTAAAGACAGCTTGAAGGTCTTGAAAAAACGATTGCTTAACAATTTTAACTAAAATTGAAGAAATAATTTTGTAATTTGATAACTTTAAGAAATATTTTGACAGGTACTGCCACTAAAACTAGAAATATGTTGGCATTACTACTAGCTGAAAGAGCAAGAAGCAAAAAGCTATTTTTACAATTCTAGAAGTATTAGATAGGTTTTGACAGCTGTCAGAAATATTTTGATGGTCACACAAAACTTTTGAGTTTAATAGCACAACAGCACTTCACAACTATTTTAACTGTTACACATTTCATTAAATAATAGGAAGAAACATAATTCCTTTCATATTTTGACAGCTCCCGGAACCATTGGAAATTGGCTTTCAACAATGTGACAGCTATCAAGAGATAGCAAATAACTATTTGGCAATTTGACAACTGCCAGAAAAAGTCACTGTTTTTATTATTTTACAGCTATCAAATGGATTTTGACAGTTATAATTGTCTAATTTAAAAAGAATCACGGTTACACTTGCTAATCTTGTATAAAATGGCTTTACAGTTTAATAGCTGTCGGAACTATTTTGATTGTTACGTATTTTAGAAAAAAAAGAAAAATAAATGTTTTTATATTTTGACTGCTATCAAAAAAAATATAAGACCGGCTAAGCATTGAAAAATAACTTTTCACAATTTGACAACTGTGAGAAACATTTTGCCAGTTCCTACTACATCAGAATCTCACAAAGTTATTGTTTTACAATTTTACAGCTGTCAGATTGACTTTGACAGTTAGAATTGTCAAATTTAAAAAGAACTATTCCTATAAACAGGGAAGTGTCACAAAATATGTTGTCGGTTACGCCTGTTACACCATTTTACAGCTATCAAATGGATTTTGACAGTTATAATTGTCTAATTTAAAAAGAATCACGGTTACATTTGCTAATCTTGTATAAAATGGCTTTACAGTTTAATAGCTGTCGGAACTATTTTGATTGTTACATATTTCAAAAAAAAAAAGAAAAATAAATGTTTTTATATTTTGACAGCTATCAAAAAAAAAATTATAAGAGCATTGAAAAATAACTTTTCACAATTTGACAACTATGAGAAACATTTTGCCACTTCTTACTACATCAGAATCTCACAAAGTTATTGTCTTACCATTTTATAGGTGTCAGATTGACTTTGACAGTTAGAATTGTCAAATTTAAAAAGAACTATTGTTCGTATAAACGGGGAAGTGTCACAAAATATGTTGCCGGTTACGCCTGTTAAACCCGTAAAAAAATCCTTGCGCTTTAATAGCTTTCAGAAGAAAAATAAATATTTTGAAATTTTGACAGGTGTCGAAAAAATTATAAAGTTGGCAACGATTGAGAAATGACTTTCAACAATTTGACAGCTATCATTTAAACAAATTAAAAAATAACCGTTTTCACAATTTGACACCTGTCAGAAATATTTTGACAGTTACTCACATCCTCAAAACGTTCGTGTTTTACCACTTTACAGCCATCAGATGGATCTTGATAGTAAGAAATTTGACAACTTCTAGAGATATATCTGTCGAGACCCCTTTGACAGTTATAGCTATCAAAAAATAAAAAAAGGAAATTATTTTTGCATATTGTAAACTGTCTGGAAAATGTTGGCGGTTAAAGAATCATGGTTTTTGTTAAAACTGTAACAGTTTACAGTTTGACAGCTGTCAAAAGTATTTTAACTGTTTGTACATGTCAAAATAGGAAAACACGAAAAATTATAACGTCGAGAAGTATTGCAATTGTAAAATATGTTTGTTTTTTACAATTTGACATCTATCACAAATTTTTTGACAGTTATTATTAGATTATTAGACTTTTATCATGATAAAAAAGTAAGGAAACACAATATACACAAGAATGTAGGTCATGGTTACAATTAGATTGATAAGTTTATCTTATATATTTAATTTTATATCTAATGTTTTGATAAAAATACTTGGGGTCTTGTTTATCTTTTTTAATGCAAGTATTACAGATTATATGTATACGAGTATAATAATATATAGGTAATAATTTGTAGATGTTACATAGATATTTTTGTTGCTAAACATGTAGTCATTTCATAAGGTTGAAGATATACATCAGGCTCCCCTAAATAAGTACAAACTTCGCGACAATTCCTCAAATGATATTGGACGAAGTCTTCTTGCAATTCAGACGGGATCAGATGTAAGTCGTCATACATTTGGATCAACGGTTTTAAGAAATCTAACAAATAAATTAATTTAAATGATTCTTTTCGTATAGAATAAGCGATCTTACCTGTAAAATTTTCGATGGTTATCGAGCTTATTTCACGTTCGTAAACATCAACTTCGAATCCAGTATTTCGGAGAAGCTCTTTAATGTATTGTTCTGGTTTTTCTGTATATTCAGCGCACACCTGTTTGAGCGGAGTATATTTAGCCCACGCTTTCTCCTCCATTTGTTTCGTAAACGATATCTTCACTGCGTTTTCATTCAGGAACACCATAAAGACTTGACCATTAGGTTTTAACATTTTACGAATGTTTTCGAAGAAAAGCCTGTGCGGATTAGAAATGTTTATTACAGTATTTTGAGACATTCGAGTATCTTACTTGGTGTCCGGTATCCAATGGGCGACGAAGATCGCAAAAATATGATCAAATTTTCCTTTCATTTCTCTAACATAATCTGCATACATTGCGTTCTTAATTAGATACTCAATACCTTCCATTGCATTATTTGCTTTCGCATAATTGCACATATAATCTAATTTGTCAATCGCGACGAATTTTTGAGCGTGGGCTTCTACAAAGGGATACAGAACGGTTTTTGTAAGCGAACCGTCTCCACAACCAATTTCCAAAATATTTTCTTTATCCTTTTTCCATTTGAAGCTGTGTCGATGTTTATTTAGGATTTTTGAAGCTATGTCTTTGCTAGCTGTAGTTTTACACCACAGATCACTGTAATCCATTGTATACGTTCTCTTCGTTGAGTTCACTTAAACGATTGTGTTTTATTTAATGATTATGGTTAATAAATGCATTACAAAAAGTAGATAAGGGTGTAATTAATTTATATCTAGGACATATAGCTTACAAGTCAAAATCAGATCTTAGAAATCTTTCCGTAATTCTTATAAAAGACTTTCTTGTAAAGTAATAAATCAAAATTCGAATCAATTATTCCCCATTGATTGAATTGAAGAAATTTTATCAAATTGAAAAAAACAATACACTGATTTACTTTTATACTACAAGTTATCGAACTCATCGATTTCTTTGTTTATTCAATCCATTGAATCAACACTGCTATATATTCAGGTCAAATAAGATTAATAACCAATCACTTTACATTCCTTTTGTTTCGTTCTTCTGATTACAAGTTTATATCTACATAAGAGACTACTTCCTATTTGTTAAACTAACAATACACCAGCATGTTTGAATTAATTACATTGATATAAAATATTAGATATTAAACACTGCCTTCTTAATTGCTGTCCTCACAATCTTTACGTTTGGTTGCTACTACAGTCATACCAGTGTATGGATAGTCGTATATGTCAGGTTCACCCAAATACGTCACCATTTCCAGGATATTCTCCATGTTTTCTTTCAGGAATTCCTTCTGCTGCTGCGGAGACAAATTGTCCCAAAAGCTGTAGTACATAGTAGATACTAGATTGACATATTCTGAAATATAAGAGGATTGAAACTCGGTCATATCCAAAGTTAATTTAAAATAATATTTACCGGTAAAATTATCCACGGTCATGCTTGTCTTGGAAACCTCACAAACATCGGTTTTGAAACCGGCATCTGCAAGTAATGGTACGAAGTAGCCTACCTGATCGTCTGTGTAATCTACAAAAATTTGCTCCCCTGTTATTAAATCCTTCCATTTTGCTTCTTTAGACATCTTGTAGTATGATTGATGTATGGGTGTGTCTGGAAGAATCACCATAAAAATTTGTCCACCAGGCTTAAGCAGCTTGTTGTATCTCTCTAGTAATTTGCTGAGAAATATAAATCTTTTAATTGGTGCTTTGTTTTTTTTTTTGTTGTTGTTAGTGGATACTTACCAGTTAGGCACCAGCCATTCTGCGACAAAAATTGAAAATATATGGTCGAAACGGTTTTTCATCTTGTCTAGCTCATCATCTGTCGCCTCCATTACATCGAACACCTTGTATCTAAGTTTGTTGGTTGCATTCACTTGATTAGCGAAGTCTACTAATTCTGGCCATCTGTCAACCCCCACCATTGTCTTCACGTGCTCTTCAATGAATGGACATATGACGTTTCTAGTTAGATGACCATCGACGCATGTATCATGCAAAACATCTCGTTTTTCTTTTGTCCATTTTAGCTTGTCACCGTATTTGTCCAAAGCGGCTTGAGTGACTTCTCTTGAACCAATAGCTCTAGTCCATAAATAATCGTAGTTGATCGTGGGCATGATTAAAGCTATTTTGTTGTTTCGTAACTCAGCAAAGAACTGACTTCCGTAAGAGCAAAATCCTGCTTTTATCCTGTAATTTGTCGCAGGTCGTTTTGAAGATCAGATTAGATTAATTCTCGCAAATATTGCATTATAATCGATTATAAATGTTGTTGTGTCGATATTTGAGATGCAAATGTTTTAAGATTCCATGAAAAATCTTCTTTGTAGGTCTTAAGTAGTGTTTACCAGATTGCAAAAATTCTACTGACAAGACATTACCGGTCAATGTAACTTTTATCGGAAATTTGAATCATGTCGGATTAAAGAGATGTGTAAACTTCAAGTGGCAGTTGGTAAATTTTCTAATTATGCAAATCCTTCGTAGAGTATGTAACTGCAAAACTGACAAGAAATGTCATTGCCAATGGTCACCTTTTAATTCCTTCCCGTGCAGAATAATTTCTACATATTTGATGCACTGCAGGACTGGAAACTAATCAGTAAAACTTTGTATTTTGAGGAACGTCCGTATTAGATCTGTTTTTCCATCAAACAATTGAACAATTGAATCGTCTTCATCTGTCTAAAACAATAAAAGAAACTAATGAGGAACCCAGCATCGAAGAAAAAAGAATGATGTCTACTGGCAACCCCTTTTTTTTTAAATAATCTTTCTGAACAGTTGAAGTATCCCGATATTTTGAAGATTGTAAAAGCAGCTCCTTCATTGTCAGATGGGTCTGCTTACGCATAGAATTCCTGATGGATTATGAAAGGAAAAGAAAGACGGGGAAAAAAAGAACAACATTTAGAAGACAAAGAATAAGTCCTGAAGCACTTGAGAGATGATGAAGAAGAGAAGATGTTGAACCATTGATAGGCTATTAGTCTAGGCAAAGTTTTTAAATTTTTGTTATGAACTCTCAGTAGGGGCCCAAATATAGATCCCAAGAGTTCCCACCTCTCCGATGGGAGCTTCATCCCCTTTTCCCCAAAAAACCACCCCCAATTCGTCACCTCGAGATATTTTTCGGCGTTTTGCTCGTAAACCGCAACTTTTACGACAAAATTTTATAGGACCTTTTTCTCTCACCCAACGCTTGTAAATGAGCTTGGAAAATAAGCATAGTTCTCAGCGCGAAGACAAAAATTAGTCCAGCTCGATTTTTTGCGGCGATTATTTTGAAAAGTGTTAGTCTGAGCAAAAAAATGTTTAGAGTCGATATTAAAGAGCAGTTTTTTCTCTACAAGGTGGATATAAAATAAGATATTTATGAACAAGTGTTAGTGTTCATATGAGATTTTTTTATATTTGTGCATTCGGTCGTTTGAGCCCATTTCCACACCACCTCCGAGGTAGACCTCTGGGCGAGTTTTTTTACGTGATTTCCCCTGTAGGCTTATTGTACTAATAAAAGATAAATATCAGTAATTTAGCTCTGCAAAGTTGCCCTCCTCGATCGAATTGTAACAACTCTGCCCATGACAACTAGAGCACATTGTGGAGCAGCGCAAACCAACTTTTACACAGCTACATCGCTTTCCACACCCCTTTTTGCAGCCGCAGGATATAAGCTGAAGAATTGAAGTTGGAGCTGGCGCTTCAGTCATAACCACTGGCATTAGAATGTTTTTAGTTTTTCTCCAGCCCCATTCAATTGTAATTAAAGTTTTTCCTTGCCACGTATGAATTTGATGAAAAACCCTATATGAATGTTGTGCTAATGCAGCAGATGTAGATGGTAGTCTGGGCAAAATTACTGCGTTGCTGGATTGGCTAACTAACTTATTAAATAAAATGAATCGGTAATGATTACGAACAGTCTTTATGTGTGTTTTAAATCTAGGCATTGCCAACGGTCATCTTTTAATTCTTCCCCGTACAGAATAATTTCTACATATTTGATGCACTGCAGGACTGGAAACTAATCAGTAAAATCTTGTATTTTGAGGAACGTCCGTATTAGATCTGTTTTTTCATCAAATTTGTCAGTAAGTTCACCTTTTACAGCTTGATTGACTGCATTAGATATTCTTTTATCGTTCATGACATCGAAGCTTCTACTCAAACAATTGAAACGTCTTCATCCGTCTAAAGCAATAAAAGAAACCTTTTTCATAGGCGAATGGAGGCTTTGAAATCTAATGAGGAATCCAACATCGAAGAAAAAGAATTGATGTCTACTGGCAATCTCTTTCTTTTAAAGAAATAATCTTTCTGAAGAATTGAAGTATCCCGATATTTCGAAGATTGTAGAAGCACCTCCTGGGTCATTCCATGTCATATCAACACACCCATTCAACTTGACCATCTCAGATTTTGATGAAATTTGGCACTGGAGTAAAATTCATGTAGACCAAGAAAAATGTCAAGTTTTAACTTTTTATGTCAACCCGTTTTTGAATTATGGCCATTTAAAGTTTACAAAAATCGTCCAAAATTGCTCTGCGGGCATTCGCTAAAATTGTAATAGCTCTTCTCCTAATTGAGCTAGAGACTTGGGAGTGGTGTTATTTTCTTCTATTTTTAATGGCCTTTCATTTGATATGCAACATCTATGGGGTCTTGAGAAAAAATGTTTTCCAAAATTGATACTAAAATTTTGAATTTGAATTCCAAAAACGTTACATGTCTAAAAAAATTTCAACAAATTTCTAAAAGTAGTTTACTATAAGACTAAGCAGTGTGCAAAGTTTCAAATTGGGATGGTAATAGGTTCTAAGTTAAAAGAATTTAAAACTAACATGAATTTTGAAAAAAATTTCAATCTAACACCCTAATTAAAACAATGTATTTAGGTAAAGCTCTCAGGACCCCTAGGTGTTGCATATCAAATGAAAAGCCATTAAAAATAGAAGAAAATGACACCACTCCCAAGTCCCTAACACAATTAGGAGAAGAGTTATTACAATTTTAGTAAATGCCCGCATAGCAATTTTGGGCGATTTTTGTAAACTTTAAATTGCCATAATTCAAAAACGAGTTGACATAAGAAATTAAAACTTGACATTTTACTTGGTCTACATGAACTTTACCTCAGTGCCAAGTTTCATCAAAATCTGAGATGGTGAAGTACATTTTTTATTTAAGTGTGTCGATTTGATACGGAAGGACCCTCCTTCATTATTAGATGGGTCTGATTACGCAGAGAATTCCTGATGGATTATGTCTTTAGATATGGCCAGGATGTCAGACAAAAATGCTCTCGATTGAAGGGAAAGAACAGAAAGGAAATGGAAGACCGGGGAAAAACGAATAAGATTTAGGAGAGAAAGAATTAGTCCTGAAGCAGCTAAGAGATTACTGAAGGAAGTAAATCATAGGTTAAGAGAAGCCATTAAAAATTAGGATTTATTAGGACGAATTTATCATGCAACGTTGAGAAAATGAGTACAGAATTTCTGTTTTGTTCGTTTGCACGGTGTTCAGAAACATTCTCTGCTAAAGTAATGCTTGTGTGCCAGTTATCTGTCATTACATTGCTATTGCTTTCTTTGAAAGGATCAGTTAGTCTTTCTGATTCCTTCCCAGAATGTAATTCTAGATTACTGACATTAAATGCATTCACAAAGATAAACACTTTCGAAGTACTACACTCATATATTTTATTGTTTCTTTCTCTTGTGTACAAGTTTGTTTCTACATAAAAGACTACCTACTTTATATTTCGTAAATTAATAATAATACACCAATATGTTTGAATATAATAATATCAGTACAGAATATTAGATATTAAACACTACCTTCTTAATTGCTATCCTCACAACCTTTACGTTTGGTTGCCACCACCGTCAAACCTGTGAATGGAAAATCGTACATGTCAGGTTCACCCAAATACGTCACCATTTCCAACAGTTTCTCCATGTTTTCTTTCAGGAATTCCTTCTGCTGCTGTGGACACAACTTGTCCCAAAAACTGTAGTACATAATGGATATCAGATTGAAACATTCTGAAATATAAGAAGATTGGACATCGGTCACCTCCAAACTCGATTTAAAATAATATTTACCGGTAAAATGATCCATCTTCATACTGGTCTCGGAAACCTCGCAAACATCTGTTTTGAATCCGGCAGCTTTAAGTAATGGTACGAAGTAACCCACGGGATCGTCTGTGTAATCTACAAAAATTTGCTTCCCTGTTATTAAATGCTTCCATTTTGGTTCTTTAGACATCTTGTAGTATGATTGATGCACTGGCGTGTCTGGAAGACACAATATGAAAATTTGTCCACCAGGTTTAAGCAACTTGTTGTATCTCTCTAGTAATTCGCTGAAAAATATAAATTTTTTAATTGGTGCTTTGTTTTATTGTTGTTGTTAGTGGATAGTTACCAGTTAGGCACCAGCCATTCTGCGACAAAAATCGAAAATATATGGTCGAAACGGTTTTTTATCTTGTCTAGCTCATCATCTGTCGCCTTCATTACATCGAACACCTGGTATCCAAGTTTGTTGGTTGCATTCATTTGATTAGCGAAGTCTACTAATTCTGGCCATCTGTCAACTCCCACCATTATCTTCACGTGCTCTTCAATGAATGGATATATGACGTTTCTAGTTAGATGACCATCGACGCATGTATCATGCAAAACATCTCGTTTTTCTTTTGTCCATTTTAGCTTGTCACCGTATTTGTCCAAAGCGGCTTGCGTGACTTCTCTTGAACCAATAGCTCTAGTCCATAAATAATCGTAGTTGATCGTGGCCATGATTAAAGCTATTTTGTTGTTTCGTAACTTAGCAAAGAACTGACTTCCGTAAGAGAGAAAATCCTGCTTTTATCCTGTAGTTTGTCGTAGGCCGTTTTGAAGATCAGATTAGATTAATTCTCGCAAATATTGCGTTATAATCGATTATAAATGTTGTTGTTTCGATATTTGAGATGCAAATGTTTTAAGATTCCATGAAAAATCTTCTTTGTAGGTCTTAAGTAGTGTTTACCAGATTGCAAAAATCCTACTGACGAGACATTGCCGGTCAATGTAACTTTTATCGGAAATTTTAATCATGTCGGATTAAAGAGATGTGTAAACTTGAAGTGGCAGTTGGTAAATTTTCTAATTATGCAAATCCTTCGTAGAGTATGTAACTGCAAAACTGACAAGAAATGTCATTGCCAATGGTCACCTTTTAATTCCTTCCCGTGCAGAATAATTTCTACATATTTGATGCACTGCAGGACTGGAAACTAATCAGTAAAACCTTGTATTTTGAGGAACGTCCGTATTAGATCTGTTTTTTCATCAAACAATTGAACAATTAAATCGTCTTCATCTGTCTAAAACAATAAAAGAAACTGGCAACCCCTTTTTTTTAAATAATCTTTCTGAACAGTTGAAGTATCCTGATATTTCGAAGATTGTAAAAGCAGCTCCTTCATTGTCAGATGGGTCTGCTTACGACACTTCGATTGAAGGGAAAGAACATAAAGGAAAAGGAAGACGGGGGAAAAAAAAGAACAACATTTAGAAGACAAAGAATAAGTCCTGAAGCACTTGAGAGATGATGAAGAAGAGAAGATGTTGAACCATTGATAGGCTATTAGTCTAGGCAAAGTTTTTAAATTTTGGTTATGAACTCTCAGTAGGGACGCAAATACAGATCCCAATAGTTCCCACCTCTCCGATGGGAGCTTCATCCCCTTTTCCCCAAAAAACCACCCCCAATCGTCACCTCGAGATATTTTTCGGCGTTTCGCTCGTAAACCGCAACTTTTACGAAAAAAATTTATAGGACCTTTTGTATTCTCCATGAAATTTTCTATAAAAATGTTGCTCACTGTTTTTTTCATATCTCCCACCCAACGCTTGTAAATGAGCTTGGAAAATAAGCATAGTTCTCAGCGCGAAGACAAAAATTAGTCCAGCTCGATTTTTTGCGGCGTTTATTTTGAAAAGTGTTAGTCTGAGCAAAAAAATGTTTAGAGTCGATATTAAAGAGCAGTTTTTTCTCTACAAGGTGTATATAAAATAAGATATTTATGAACAAGTTTTAGTGTTCATATGATGATTTTTTCATATTTGTGCATTCGGTAGTTTCAGCCCATTTCCACACCACCTCTGAGGTAGAGCTCTGGGCGCGTTTTTTTTTTACGTGATTTCCCCTGTAGGCTTATTGTACTAATAAAAGATAAATATCAGTAATTTAGCTCTGCAAAGTTGCCCTCCTCGATCGAATTGAAACAACTCTGCCCATGACAACTAGAGCACATTGTGGAGCAGCGCAAACCAACTTTTACACAGCTACATCGCTTTCCACACCCCTTTTTGCAGTCGCAGGATATAAGCTGAAGAATTGAAGTTGGAGCTGGCGCTTCAGTCATAACCACTGGCATTAGAATGTTTTTATTTTTTCTCCAGCCCCATTCACTTCTAGTTAAAGTTTTTCCTTGCCACGTATGAATTTGATGAAAAACCCTATATGAATGTTGTGCTAATGCAGCAGATGTAGATGGTAGTCTGGGCAAAATTACTGCGTTGCTGGATTGGCTAACTAACTTATTAAATAAAATGAATCGGTAATGATTACGAACAGTCTTTATGTGTGTTTTATATCTAGGCATTGCCAACGGTCATCTTTTAATTCTTCCCCGTACAGAATAATTTCTACATATTTGATGCACTGCAGGACTGGAAACTAATCAGTAAAACCTTGTATTTTGAGGAACGTCCGTATTAGATCTGTTTTTTCATCAAATTTGTCAGTAAGTTCACCTTTTACAGCTTGATTGACTGCATTAGATATTCTTTTATCGTTCATGACATCGAAGCTTCTACTCAAACAATTGAAACGTCTTCATCCGTCTAAAGCAATAAAAGATACCTTTTTCATAGACGAATGGAGGTTTTGAAATCTAATGAGCAACCCAACATCGAAGAAAAAAGAATTGATGTCTACTGGCAAACTCTTTCTTTTAAAGAAATAATCTTTATGAAAAATTGAAGTACTCCCGATATTTCGAAGATTGTAAAAGTACCTCCTGGGTCATTCCATGTCATATCAACACACCCATTCAACTTGACCATCTCAGATTTTGATGAAATTTGGCACTGGAGTAAAATTCATGTAGACCAAGAAAAATGTCAAGTTTTAACTTTTTATGTCAACCCGTTTTTGAATTATGGCCATTTAAAGTTTACAAAAATCGTCCAAAATTGCTCTGCGGGCATTCGCTAAAATTGTAATAGCTCTTCTCCTAATTGAGCTAGAGAGTTGGGAGTGGTGTTATTTTCTTCTATTTTTAATGGCCTTTCATTTGATATGCAACATCTAGGGGGTCTTGAAAAAAATGTTTTCCAAAATTGATACTAAAATTTTGAATTTGAATTCCAAAAACGTTACATGTCTAAAAAAATTTCAACAAATTTCTAAAAGTAGTTTACTATAAGACTAAGCAGTGTGCAAAGTTTCAAATTGGGATGGTAATAGGGACTTAGTTAAAAAAATTTAAAACTAACATGAACTTTGAAAAAATTTCAATCTAACACCCTAATTAAAAAAAAAAAATTTAGGTGAAGCTCTCAGGACCCCTAGGTGTTGCATATCAAATGAAAAGCCATTAAAAATAGAAGAAAATAACACCACTCCCAAGTCCCTAACACAATTAGGAGAAGAGCTATTACAATTTTAGTAAATGCCCGCATAGCAATTTTGGGCGATTTTTGTAAACTTTAAATTGTCATAATTCAAAAACGAGTTGACATAAGAAATTAAAACTTGACATTTTGCTTGGTCTACATGAACTTTACCTCAGTGCCAAGTTTCATCAAAATCTGAGATGGTGAAGTAAATTTTTTATTTAAGTGTGTTGATTTGATACGGAAGGACCCTCCTTCATTATTAGATGGGTCTGATTACGCAGAGAATTCCTGATGGATTATGTCTTTAGATATGGCCAGGATGTCAGACAAAAATGCTATCGATTGAAGGGAAAGAACAGAAAGGAAATGGAAGACCGGGGAAAAACGAATAAGATTTAGGAGAGAAAGAATTAGTCCTGAAGCAGCTGAGAGATTACTGAAGGAAGTAAATCATAGGTTAAGAGAAGCCATTAAAAATTAGGATTTATTAGGACGAATTTATCATGCAACGTTGAGAAAATGAGTACAGAATTTCTGTTTTGTTCCTTTGCACTGTGTTCAGAAACATTCTCTGCTAAAGTAATGCTTGTGTGCCAGTTATCTGTCATTACATTGCTATTGCTTTCTTTGAAAGGATCAGTTAGTCTTTTTGATTCCTTCCCAGAATGTAATTCTAGATTACTGACATTAAATGCATTCAAAAAGATAAACATTTTCGAAGTACTACACTTATATATTTGATTGTTTCTTTCTCTTGTGTACAAGTTTGTTTCTACATAAAAGACTACTTCATATTTTGTAAATTAATAATAATACACCAATATGTTTGAATATAATATCAATACAGAATATTAGATATTAAACACTACCTTCTTAATTGCTATCCTCACAACCTTTACGTTTGGTTGCCACCACCGTCAAACCTGTGAATGGAAAATCGTACATGTCAGGTTCACCCAAATACGTCACCATTTCCAACAGTTTCTCCATGTTTTCTTTCAGGAATTCCTTCTGCTGCTGTGGACACAACTTGTCCCAAAAACTGTAGTACATAATGGATATCAGATTGAAACATTCTGAAATATAAGAAGATTGGAAATCGGTCACCTCCAAACTCGATTTAAAATAATATTTACCGGTAAAATGATCCATCTTCATACTGGTCTCGGAAACCTCGCAAACATCTGTTTTGAATCCGGCAGCTTTAAGTAATGGTACGAAGTAACCCACGGGATCGTCTGTGTAATCTACAAAAATTTGCTTCCCTGTTATTAAATGCTTCCATTTTGGTTCTTTAGACATCTTGTAGTATGATTGATGCACTGGCGTGTCTGGAAGACACAATATGAAAATTTGTCCACCAGGTTTAAGCAACTTGTTGTATCTCTCTAGTAATTCGCTGAAAAATATAAATTTTTTAATTGGTGCTTGTTTTTTTTTGTTATTAGTTGGTACTTACCAGTTAGGCACCAGCCATTCTGCGACAAAAAATGAAAATATATGATCGAAACGGTTTTTCATCTTGTCTAGCTCATCATCTGTCGCCTTCATTACATCGAACTCCTGATATCCAAGTTTGTCGGTTGCATTCACTTGATTAGCGAGGTCTATCAACTCTGGCCATCTGTCAACCCCCACCATTGTCTTCACGTGCTCTTCAATGAATGGATATATGACGTTTCTAGTTAGATGACCATCGACGCACGTATCATGCAAAACATCTCGTTTTTCTTTTGTCCATTTTAGCTTGTCACCGTGTTTGTCCAAAGCGGCTTGAGTGACTTCTTTTATACCAATGGCTCTAGTCCATAGGTAATCGTAGTTGATCGTAAGCATGATTAAAGTTGGCGTGTTTTTTTGCTGTAACTGAGCGAAGAATTGATTTTCGGAAGAGGAAAATCCTGCTTTTATCCTGCAGTTTGTCGGAGGTCATTTTCAAGATCAGATTAGATTAATTCTCGCAAATATTGCGTTCTAATCGATTATAAATGTTGTTGTTTCGATATTTCAGTTGCAAATGTTTTAAGATTCCTTGAAATATTTTCTTTGTAAGTCTTAAGTAGTGTTTACCAGATTGCAAAAATCCTACTGGCGAGACATTGGCGGTCAATGAAACTTTTATCTGAAATTTTAATCATTCAAGTGGTAGTTAGCAAATTTTCTAATTATGCAATGCTTCGTGGAGTATAGTTATTTGTAGATGATGTAGATAATTCGCAATGCATCATTTTTTAATACGATATCTCTATAGCAAGTTACCTAACTAGACTGAACTTTAAATGATGAAAATAACATTTGCTTCCTCTTTAAGAGAAAAGGAAAATTATAAATTTCGTCTACAAGTTTTTTACGTTCCTTGATTTATATCATGTATAACAAATTATTTTTTCCGTCATTTTATTGTTTTAAAATTATCATTATGATCGAGATTCATTTTTAATCTGGGTGAAGAAAAGTGAAAACAATATTAGCAATTATACCCACAATATTTAGTAGCTAGAAAAAAAAATCTTTTAAGACAAAACTTCAGGGTGCTTGGGCTGTTGTAGCTCTCAACCCTCTACCCTACATCTCGCTTCCCTCATCAAAGGATTAGGGGTTCGGGTGTACTTAAGTTAGTGACTTTTATATCTACACTATCGCTCACGGAAGTTTGGGCACTTAATAAAATATTGAAAGCATATAAATAACGGATGGAAAATAATACAAAAATAAATTTATTAATTCTGTTTCTGTTGACAAACATCTAATAAAGAAAAGTAACAAAATATTCACCGAACTAAGTGTAATTTTGTTGCAAATTATTACACCTTTTTCTCATCAAAATATCCTCCTTCCACACGCGGCATTTTATTAGTTAATTTTCTAAGCGTGTCGACAGAAATTGCGTTCCATTCGAATTGAAGGAGCTGCTAAAGATGATCTTTTGAAGTTGGACAGTGATTCAGCGATTTTATCAACTTCGTCCCATAACAACTTCAAGGGATTTAAATCTGGGCTCTGAGAAGGCCAGGGCATAATTTGCACTTTATTTGCTTCTGCCTGAGCGTCCAAATAATATTTACAAATTGTAGCGGTGTGTTTGGAGTCGTTGTCGTGGATAAACGTGAAATTTTGCCCTATTAACCGCAGTCCAGAAGAAATAGCATTACGTTCGAGAATTCTCCTGTAGTCCTCCTTACACATAATGCCGTCTACGAGGTTTGTCCGAAATGTATCCGGCCTGCATTCATATCTTCGCGTCAGAGAGCTTGAGCGGCCTCTGCGGGGTATGAGCGTAACCACTAGTCCCTCAGAAACTGCGCGCAGCGTGTGTTTATATCCAACGTGTTTTTCCGTTCGTCGCATTTGTGTACTAGTGAAAATGACAGAAAGAACAGATCAATGCATTTGCATCAAGTTTTGCTTCAATCTTGGCAAGAGTTGTACGGAAACGACTACAATGATACAGAAGGCCTTTGGGGACGAAAGTATGGGCATAACACAGATAAAGGAGTGGTACAGGCGGTTTAAAAATGGCCGCACATCTGTTGACAGTGACCCTCGTTCTGGTCGACCATCGCTGAGAACAACACCGGAAAACATCGAGCGTGTGCGACTTGCGATTGAAGGTGATCGTCGTTTGACTGTTCGTGAACTAGAAAATGATCTCGGAATACCTAAAACTACTGTTTGGGAAATTTTACACAATAATTTGAGAATGACTCGCGCGTGTGCGAAGTTCATTCCAAAATTGCTCACGACCGAGCAGAAAGACCTTCGCTCCGCAATCGCACAGGACAACTTGGAAATGGTCCGTGATGATGAAAATGTCCATAAGAAGGTTATTACTGGTGACGAATCATGGGTTTATGGCTACGATCCTGAAACCAAACAACAATCTTCGCAGTGGAAGCGTCCAGACGAACCACGGCCGAAAAAAGCACGTCAAAGTCGGAGCCATGTCAAGTCCCTGCTGATTACTTTTTTCGATTGTGAGGGTGTTGTGCGCATTCATCAAACCTTGTGCAGCAATTTTTGGCGAAACACAAGATTGTGCAGCTTCGCCAGCCTCCGTATAGTCCCCACATAGCTCCCTGCGACTTTTGGATGTTCCCAAAATTGAAAATGGCGCTCAAAGGAAAGCGGTTTGATGACATCGAGACGATTCAGAGTAATGAGACGCGCGAGCTGAAGGCCATTCCAAAATCTGCGTTCGAGGACTGCTTTAAAATGTGGAAGCACCGCTGGGAGCGTGTGGTTCAATCAAATGGGGACTACTTCGAAGGATGTCACAGCCCGGATGACGAAGACTAGCACCAACGCGGAGATATGAACGCAGGTCGGATACATTTCGGACAAACCTCGTATTTTGACCAAGTCACCTGTTCCTCCTGTACAGAAACATTACCACACCATCACTGACGAACCCCCATGCTCTAAACTCCCGAAGAATTTTCTCATGCTTCGCTCTTCGGACAAAGATCCTACGCCTTTGCCCAAAAACTTAAAATTTGGACTCGTCTGTCCACTTTGACTTTAGCCCAATCATTTGGCGTCCAGTTGCGATAGTTTTGTGCCCATTCTAACTTTTCGATTTTTTTAGCTGGCTTTTCAGCAATTGCACGTTCTGAATATCCTTCTTCATGCAGTGCAATTATAGCAGACCGCTTTTGTATACTTATTGGTTCCCTTTCGGTATTTTAAAATACTATTGCTTAATATTTAACAAAATATTTAATTATTGCAGACACGGATAGTCACGTCGACAACAGTCTACTGTGAGTCTAGTAATATGCGCTTTAAATGATGAACAATGAATTACATTTTGGTATAAATGTACGATCCCAAAGTGTCTCTCTCCTTGTTGTAAAAAAACCCTGCTGTGCCTTGTTTGGTATTGCCGAGTAAGGTAAACGGATTGCAATAAAACAAACAATAGAAATTTGCCCAATAAACCTTCTTTCTAGAAATATATTTATCTAAAATAACTGAATTCTTATTTTAAATTTATAATAGAGTATTGTATATTAATATTATGATTTTAACAACGAAGCGTTTCTTGACGTATACATATAATTTGTATTTTTCTACACCCGTCAATTGCAAGCAAATATTTTATTTAAAAATTATAAGCGTCTCGGCAAGGATTCGAACCATGAGCCTTCCGGTCACCGGACGGACGTGCTAACCAATTGCACCACCGGAGACATACGAGGGAGCGTTTTTATATTCGCGGAATGAGCGGGTTGTAGGGGGGTGATTAGGCGCATTGGGGGCGTGGCCTGTGCAGCGACGCATAATTAGTATAAATACGAAGTTTCATTGTTATTAGACAGTTAGTCTTTGAGCTATCGGCAACCAAGTAACATAATCAGGAGTGAAAAGTGAAATATGGAAAAAATCGAATATCGTGCCGTTATAAAGTTCCTTACCAGGCAAGGAAAATCAGTCGCGACCATAATGAATGAGATGTCATTGGTTTACGGCGACTTTTGCCCAGGAAAAACCATGGTGTACAAGTGGCATAGTTTATTTAAACAAGCAAGAGAATCCCTTGAAGACGACCCGAGGCCGGTCAGGAGCATTGAGGTGACCAGGCCAGCACTTATCCAAAAAGTTGAAAAAATTGTACTCGAAGATGTTCGACTAAAGAAGAAACAACTCGCAGAAATGGTTGGAGTATCCGATACAACAATTTTTAAAATCCTACACGATCATCTCGACATGTCGAAGGTCAGCGCAAGATGGGTGCCGAGAATGCTCACGCCGCCGCAGAAACAACAGCGCGTAGAGTGTTCGCGTGCATTTTTGGACCTGTAATGAGGACAAGGATGGTGTATTGAGTCGAATTGTTACTGGAGACGCAACTTGGGTTCATCAGGAATATTGTTGATTGATTATAAAGATAAAGGTGTTTCTATAACCGGAGAATATTACGCTTCAATATTAGAGCGACTAAAAGAAGCCATTAAAGAGAAAGGACGGGGAAAATTGACGAAAGGAGTGCTGCTTTTGCACGACAACGCGCCCGTCCACAAGAGCCGCGTTGCGTTAGCTGCCCTGCATAAGGTGGGCTTCGAAATTGTGAATGACCCACCCTACAGCCAAGACGTGGCCGCGAGTGATTATTACCTGTTTCCGAAAATGAAAAAAGAGCTGCGGGTAAAAAACTTTACTGCCGAAGATGAAGTCAAGGAGGCAGTTTCGGCGTATTTTGCAGATAAAGAGAAATCATTTTTTTATGAGGGTATAAATAAATTAATTGAAAGATGTGAAAAATGTAACCGTCTTGCAGGTGAATATATTGAAAAAGAAAAATAATTTGGTTTTTTTATTTCCACCTTTTATCTCTCATTCCGCGAATATAAAAACGCTCCCTCGTATAACATACGTCAACATCCTTCAAATTTAAAGTTAAATCGTTCATGTAATAAGAACAGATAATAATGGGCTCAATATTGCACCCTGTGGTACACCTTGAGAAATATGTTTCTTATCAGAAGGAAGCAGTATCTATCGAATGCCTTAGTAATATCACAACATGTCAAACGATAGCGTGCTGCCTTCAGTCCAGCTCCTCCAATATGCTTCGAATTCCTGTTGTAGCGGACCTTGTTCTTCTATAACTACAGAGTACTGTCAGAATTATGTGCAGCACCTTGTTCTGCGACTTACAAGTGATAGACCAGGTGAGAGCGCCGTAAATAAGTAGGTATCGACCGTGCAGATCAACAATTTCAACCTCCATGTGAGGTAAGTCTTCTTGCAAAGCAGGGGAGTCAGAGCCGAATATGCCCTAACGAATCAGGATGCATCTGGTGCTCTTTCTAATATCCTCTAGTTCTGAAGTGTCTGTTGGTACTAGATTGTAGTAATTTGTTGCACCTGCGGGTTTCAGCACAATACATAGACTAGGGTTTGAGTGGTCACCTAAGCACTAATTACAATGGAATAACTTTATAAATATTGTCTTCTTTTAAATGTAGAATATAGCCTCAATGTTACGGTACCCGGTGGAGTTTACAGCGATCTCATGAACAATAAAATTATCAACGATATATTTTATGGATCGAATGATGTTGATAGTAGATGGGCGGCGCAGAGGAATTGGACCTATTCAATATAGGCCCTAACGCTGAACCCTGAGGGACTGCAGCATCTACGTGCAGTTTTACTTTTCTATTCTACAAGATTGTTCTACCGTTAACATAGTATCTTCTAAGATATGGTGCGATGTTTTTTCTCTTTAACTCCTCCACTATTTTGCCCCAGGAGGCAGTGTTGAAGGCATTTCTAACATCAAGCGTGACCGCCACAACCCACGCTCCACGTGCGCTTGACCGAACTGTCTCTGCGATAGTCCTCCGTTTCTCTCGATTTCTGCCTCCAGTCTGTTCTTTATTAGTTGTTCGTTCAACTTCCATCAGCCATCTCTTAGTTCTTCTCTATACAGAATCATTGCTACACATTTGATCTACTATGTTAGTACCTCATTTGGTTTATATTTTAGAATACAACTGAAGGCTGTTTCAATAAGAACGCAAGATTTGAATTGCCCGCCATGATTGATAGTCATAATGACATGTGATTATGACGTGACAGATCGAAAGTTGACAGATGGGAGAACCATTCGTAAAGTGCATCCAATATTCGATCGTTCCTAATTCATTTATTGTGAAAAGATTAATCGAAATATTCGAAATTACTCATTCGGTTAATGATGTGAAAGAGACGGCACGAGCTCGTAGATGTCGTTCAGAACAAAACATCATGGCAGTTCGCGAGAGTGTGGGCGAAAGTCCAGAAACGTCGATTCATTATCGTACAGAAGAATTCAGCATTACAACAGTTACTCTTCAACGTATTCTCACTAAGGATTTGCATTACAGTGAAAAGAGGAGTCAATGCCGATTTTACGGACAAAATCATCTTGAGTGAATCTCGATGGCTTTGTTAATTGGCAAAACTGTTGCATTTAGGGCTCAGAAAATTTATATATGATTCATCAAAAAGCGATGCATCCGAAACGTGTCACTGTTTGGAGTGCATCGTGGTCTGGAGGAGTAATTGGTTCGCATTTATTTTAAGATGAGGAAGGTAATGCATTAACGGTGAATGATAACGCAGTTTTTTCTTGTGCCTCAATTGGGAGATATTGCGTTTGACGACATGTGTGGTTTCAGCAGGACGGTGCCACATGTCATAGCGCGTGTGAAATATTGATTGTCTTGGACGAGTTTGCTCCTGGTCGTGTTATTTCCCGGTTTGATGACTAGAATTGGGTGCAATGTTCTAGCGATTTAACGTCTTTGGACTTCTTGCTGTGGGGTTATTTGAAATCATAGGTTTGTGTCGGCAAGCTTGCGACCACCGAATAATTAATGCCCGAAATTAAACGCTCCATCAATGAAATACCGACACATGTATAGAATAATCTATATGTTTGTGGAATGAAGAATTTCTTCAATAATGTGCTCAATCATCATTTGAATTACTATACCCATTTATTTTGCTATTTCTTTCACCTAATTACAAGTTTGTTTCTACATAAAAGACTATTTTATATTTGGTAAATTAATAACAATGCACCAGCATGTTTTTGAATATAATAATATCGACATAAAACATTAGATATTAAACACTGCCTTCTTAATTGCTATCCTCACAACTTTTACGTTTGGTTGCTACCACAGTCATACCAGTGTATGGAAAGTCGTACATGTCAGGTTCACCCAAATAGGTCACCATTTCCAAGATATTCTGCATGTTTTCTTTCAGGAATTCCTTCTGCTGCTGCGGAGACAACTTGTCCCAAAAACGGTAGTACATAATAGATACCAGATTGATATATTCTGAAATATAAGGGGATTGAAAATCGGTCATCTCCAAACTCAATTTAAAATAATATTTACCGGTTAAATTATCCAAAGTCATGCTTGTCTCGGAAACCTCACAAACATCGGTTTTGAAACCGGCATCTGCAAGTAATGGTACGAAGTAACCTACCTGATCGTCTGTGTAATCTACAAAAATTTGCTCCCCTGTTATTAAATCCTTCCATTTTGCTTCTTTAGACATCTTGTAGTATGATTGATGCATAGGCGTGTCTGGAAGAATCACCATGAAAATTTGTCCACCAGGCTTAAGCAGCTTGTTGTATCTCTCTAGTAATTTGCTGAGAAATATAAATCTTTTAATTGGTGCTTTGTTTTTTTTTGTTGTTGTTAGTGGATACTTACCAGTTAGGCACCAACCATTCTGCGACAAAAATCGAAAATATATGGTCGAAACGGTTTTTCATCTTGTCTAGCTCATCATCTGTCGCCTTCATTACATCGAATACCTGGTATCCAAGTTTGTTGGTTGCATTCACTTGATTAGCGAAGTCTACCAACTCTGGCCATCTGTCAACCCCCACCATTGTCTTCACGTGCTCTTCAATGAATGGATATATGACGTTTCTAGTTAGATGACCATCGACGCATCTATCATGCAAAACATCTCCTTTGCCTTTTGTCCATTTTAGCTTGTCACCGTATTTGTCCAAAGCAGCTTGAGTGACTTCTCTTGGACCAATAGCTCTAGTCCATAAATAATCGTAGTTGATCGTGGACATGATTAAAGTTGTACGTGTTAGCGGGGAATTGATTTCCGTAAGAGGAAGATCCTGCTTTTATCCTGTAGTTTGTCGTAGGCCGTTTTGAAGATCAGATTAGATTAATTCTCGCAAATATTGCGTTATAATCGATTATAAATGTTGTTGTTTCGATATTTGAGATGCAAATGTTTTAAGATTCCATGAAAAATCTTCTTTGTAGGTCTTAAGTCTTGTTTGTCAGATTGCAAAACTCCTACTGAGGAGATATTGGCGGTCAATGAAACTTTTATCGGAAATTTTAATCATGTCGGATTAAAGAGATGTGTGAACTTCAAGAGATAATTAGCAGATTTTCTAGTGCCATAGCGTCGTAGATTATAGTTATTTGTAGATTTTGTAATGTATATATCTTGGCAATATCATATCTCCATAACAAGTTACCTAAGTAGAATGAACTTTAAATTATGAACATAACATTTGCTTCGTCTCTAACACTTCTACCTGAAGATTTCGCCGATCAAGATACAGTATAGAGTCGATAATCCGGATTAATTAATGCACAGGTTATCCGAATTATCCACACATTCGGTTTACCAGAACATTGCATCATTGCAACATTGTTTAAATGAAGCACAATACAGTTGTTATATATTTGTTTTAATGCAATATATAATTCTAATGTATGAGCTACACTCACCGGCAAAATAATCGATCCACTGAAAAAATTGATGAAGTTTGTTCGTTAATAAGTTTGTTATTTTAAATTCGATTTTTTTGCATATTGTAGGTAAATTTAAATGTAATCTATCACATCTTTGGAATTTTAAGAAAATTTGGCGTACATCATTTTATACAGAGTGACACAAAGTCTGTTTTTTTAAATCAACTTTAAAACCACATATGGATTGTCAAAGTTGCTCCACCTTGTATTTTCTTATTTTGTTAACAAGACACATCATTTCTTTACAATTTCTTTTTTTATTTATTACAATAGCTTAATTTTTGTAAAAGATACAAGGGTTTAAGAAAAATCTTACATTTTTACATTTTTCCAATGGTACTAGCAATAAGTTTACAAATTTAACTTAACACCGAATTTAATGAAAAGGAATTGAAAAGAAAATGAAAAACATAAAAGACTTAATACGAAGTGTTTCCTCCACGTGCACGGATAACAGCTGCAATTCGTCTTGGCATGCTCTCAATTAAATTTTGCATGTAAGCCTGGTTGATTTGATTCCATTCTTCAGTTAGAACGTCACTAAGTTGTTGTAAATTTGCAGGCGTTGGTACACGACATCGTATTTTCCTCCCAAGTGCATCCCAAACATGCTCAATTCGGTTTAGGTCTGGGCTTAGAGCAGGCCAATTTCCTACTGAGATTTCAATCTCGGCTAAATACTCTCGGACAATTCTGGCAACATGCGGTCGGGCATTATCATGCATCAGCATGAAATCATCTCCGATGAACGGTGCAAAAGGAACAATATGTGGCTCTAAAACTTCTCTTAACCTCTCTATCGGCTGTCATGGCTGCCCCGTTAATTATAACCAAATCCGTCCGAGCTTCAAAATTTATGCCACCTCACACCATTATCGAACCGCCTCCATAACTTACTATAGGAAAATGGTTTTGAAAGAAACGTTCACCAGTTCACCGGTAAATTCTTTCACGTCCATCTGGTGTTCTAAGACAAAATCTGGACTCATCCGTGAAAGGGATGTTGCTCCATTCTTCGTTACCCCAATTTGCATGTTTCCTAGCAAATCTAAGGCGTTCAACTCGATGGTGTCTCAATAACTCTAGACCAGTTGCAGGTCTCCTAGAACGCAGTCCAATATCAAACAGCCGCCTTCTTATTGTTCTATCACTTACTAGAACTTGCCTTACGTTCTCTAATCTGATTTTCATTTGCACAGAAGTAACTTTTCTGTCCCTCAAAACATTTAACGTTATAAAGTGATTATCTCGCTCACTAGTAGATTTCTTTCGACCACAATGATTTCTTCTTGTGTATACACCAAATTCATTAAACCGTTTAACAGCTCTTTGAACTTTACATCTTGAAACTCCCAACACTCTGGCCACATAATACTGTGACCCACCATCCTGAATCAAAGCAACAGCTTTACAGGTTTTAAAGTTGATTTAAAAAAACAGACTTTGTACGCCAAATTTTCTTAAAATTCCAAAGATGTGATAGATTACATTTATATTTACCTAAAATATGCAAAAAAAATGAATCAAATCGAATTTAATATAACAAACTTATTAACAAACAAACTTCCTCAATTTTTTGAGTGGATCGATTATTTTGCCAGTGAGTGTATAATATATGTAACAAAAAAAAAAAAAAACAATTTATGTGCTCCTTAGAAGCCGCTCGTTTTTATTGACGCTTTTCTCTTGTATGTAATTTCACAGTGGCTTCTTCCCTAATTTTCTTTAGTGGTAGAATGCTGGTTAAGTCAATATTATTTTCTTCTGCCCATTGTATTACTGTTGTAATGCTGTTTGGCAATGTTTAATTTTTGGAGAAGTCTGGTCTTGAGCATCCTCTTCTTCGTCCTCATTGGCTTCATTTACCACATTGTCATCAGGAACATATATTTCCTCCGTTTCTTCTATCCATTGACGTATATCTTCCTCCGTAAATGAATGTTCGTTAGGAATCTTTTCTAGCATACTGGAAACATTGTTGTATATCTCCGTTTTTTTCTCGTAAGTGCATGCACAAAATACTTAGAATGAGATCTTCAGCTTCATAATCACCATTAAAACATTCCTTTAAATGTTTCAAACATTTTTTCTAAAGATATTGTTGAAACCTTCTCCCATGCGTTATGTAATAAACATACTACATCAAACAGATTTATATTTTTTAAAAAGTTAGGCATGTTATTGTCACTATCATTCATTATGGATAATAGGTGAGCTAGGAAACTTTTTTTATGAAATAATTTTATTAGTCTAATTGCATTTTGGTCCATAGGTTAAAATAATGCTGTACAATTGGGTGGCAAAAACAATACAGGCACATCTCCATTTTCTGATATTAACTCTTCTTCATGACCGTGACGTGGAGCATTATCAATGAGCAACAATGCTTTCTGTGGAAGATTTTGACCTCTCAAAAATTCTTTTACTTCTACACAAAATGAATTATGGAACCATTCTTTAAATAAAGCATGCAGGAATAGTTTTGTTCCTAAATGTTCTTGGTTGTTTTGATTTGTCAAGAACTAAAAGCAGCATTTCCATTACAACAAACTAAAAACGTTAGTCTTTCCTTGCTTGTTTTTTTGACCACAAGCTCTAGCTTCGTTACAATGAACCAGCATGTGTTCGGGTAACATTTTCCATTACAATCCTGACTCGTCGGCATTCGGGTTCTTCTCTTCTATGATTCTTAGAAAAAGGTTTAACCGCACTTTCATCGTTAGACAGTTTTTCTCCGCAACGTACACAGTACTTATAAAACAGAGGTCCGGATTATCAAAATATTCGGATTCGCTATTCGGATTATCAAATCTATACTGTACTTATAAATCAAGACCAAATTTGTAAATTTCTTCATAGTGTTGCAGCTCCTATAATTTTCATACATCTGGCATAAATATTTCGACCATTCGATGACAGACATCTGGTGAAAGTTCTATTGGTTAGAAATATGTGCTGAAAATATTGAAATATCCATACAAAGCTATCTTATCAAATGCAAACCATCTAAAAGATACTTGAAGAGTACTACCTGATCTCACGAAAAGTCCCCGAAAATCTTAACGCAGTTCATGATATGATTTTGTCCGACCCCTCAAAATCCCCCAAAATGGATGGTCTGAATGTTGACCAGAAGCGTGGTTTGAAAAATGATGACTTGGTTTGAAAATGACTTCCCAGACGGCTCAGAAACAAAGCAACAATCGATAGAATTGAGACCATCTGATTCTCCAAAGTCTAAGGAGTTTGGTGTTCAAAAATCTGTTCTGAAAAGTTCTTGCTTCAGTTTTTTGGGATTACCATGGAGTAATCATGATTGATTTTCTGGATGGAGGTGGAACAATAACTGGGGAGTTATTATTATTCGACGTTACTGACTACTTTACGAGAAAAAATTATTGAGACAAGAAGCAGAAAGTTATCCAAAATTGTTTTGTTTTTGCATGACGATGCCTCTTCGCACAAATCTCATGTTGCCATGCCAACAATTCGTGATTTAGGATTCGAATTACTTGAACCACCTCCCTTATTCATCATCAGATCTGGCTACGTCCAACTATTATGTCTTTCCTCAACTGAAAAAAAAAGAGGAGGTGATAGAAGCAAGATAAAAATTCCTTTTTGATAGGTCTAAGATTTTCAGATTGTTGTTGAATAATAACAATTTTTAATACGTCCTCGTATAGTATTTTTTTCATCTTCTAAAGGAGAAAAATTATTTGATTAACTACAGATCATTGTACTAATAAATCAATGCAGGAGACGTAAACACATCTGATTGCTAATCTGATATTGTTTATCATTAAATATATTATGTCTGTTAGGACTTGTACTAAGTTAGGAAAAAATAAACTCCTTCAAATTGATGCTGTAATATTTATTCTGCCATAATCATAATCATAATAATAATTATAATACATTGTTGATTAAATTAATAACTTTTTAAACTTGTGAAATATATTAATTATTTAACGTTTAGTTGCTATGCACATTACACCTTTAAATGGGTAATCATATGTATTATTTTCTTCCGAATAAGTCATATGATTTAAACAATTTCTTAAATTCTCCTTTAAGAATTGATTTTGGTCATTAGAATTCAGATTGCCCCAGAAGTTGAAATACGTGGCAGATACTAAATCGATCAAATCTGAAATTATAATTTTTTTATTGAGAAACAAAAATAAAATATTTCTTCGGGAACTTACCGGGAAAATTTGCAAAAGGCATGCTCGTATTTGCAAACTCACAGACATCTGTCCTAAACCCAGCATTAGCAGTCAGTGTGTTCACATAAGTTACCGGGTCTTCAGTGTAATTTTCAAAAATTTGCTGCGTTGATATAAGGTCTTTCCATCTATTTTCTGCAGCCATCTCGAAGTACGATTTGTGCAAAGGTGTATCTGCCAGGATTACCATAAAAAATTGCCCATTGGTTTTGAGTATCTTGTAGTATCTCTCCAATAATTTACTGCGAAGAGCAATTTTTTTAAATTTAATTAATACTCTTTTTTTATTCTTTAAAAACCTCAACACTTACCTGTTGGGCACTTTCCACTCAGCAACGAAAATCGAAAATATCAAATCGAAACGATTCTTCATCTGATCCAATTGCTCATCGCTAGCTGTCATTATATCGAATAATTGGTAAGTGACGTTGGCTCTTGAATTCTCTTGATTGGCTACGCTTATGATATCCTGCCATCTATCTACGCCCAGAATTGTCTTCACATACGGTGCGATGAATGGATAGATGACGTTCTTAGTCAGGTAACCATCGACACATCCATCGTGCAAAATATCGTTCATACCTGTCAATTTTAGGTATCTTCCATATTTATCCAAAGTGCATTGGGTCACCTCTGTGGCACCAATGGATCTGGTCCATAAAGCGTTGTAATTGACAGCCATTACACCAGCCTGCTAAGATTCACTTCTAACGTTTTTTTTCTGCAATACTGATTTATTTGTATTCATCTTCTCCATTTATTTCATCGATTAGATTAAATTTCATTGTTATCGTCAGCATAATTACAGGAAAAAAGCAGATTAGTGTAATTGATCTTGATAGATCGATTGTTTTTTTAATAAATTTAAATATTGTTTTATTGTTTACCATTAAACATATTTTGCTACGAAATAATTTGCATTTTATTACGAGTGACCCAAATCTTATCTAGTCCAACTTTGCTAAACGAGTTAATTTTTTTATTTGAATGGGCTTCGAGCTAGAAAGGCTTCATTTCTCTCTGGATGGAGACGAAATATGAAGAACACACTGCAAAAAAGGAGGGAATGATACAAAACTAAAGAAGTAAGAAATTTCCTTGCTTAGTTCTTCGATATGTCCAAACAATTTTGTCGTTAATTGGATTTATTTGTTTGTTTCGTTTTATTTTTTCCCTTCCTGGTTCCTTCTCAGGAACCTCATTTCCATTGTATTGATTCGGAATATCGGTTTGCGTCAATGCCTCGCTATTGTAATGGATTCTTGGTTTGATCACTTTTTCGACTAGGTACTAAGTACATGTTTGTTAATACTAAGTTAGGACAAAATAAACTCCTTCAAATTGATAATAATATTCTTTATTTTACTAGCTATAATACACTGTTGATTAAAGTTTAGTTGCTATGCACATTACACCCGCAAATGGATAATCATAAGTACTAGTCACTTCCGAATAAGTCATATGTGTTAAGCAATTTTTTAAATTCTCGTCTAAGAATTGATTTTGGTCATCAGCATTGATATTGCCCCAGAAGTTGAAGTACATGGCAGATACTAAATTAACCACATCTAAAATTATTATTTCTTTAGTTAGAAATTAAAAAAAATTTCATCGGGTACTTACCGGAAAAATTCCTCAAAGACATGCTTGTACTTTCGTATTCACAGACATCTGGACGAAACCCAGCGCTAGCAGTCAGTGTGTTCATATAACCTATCGGGTCTTCAGTGTAATTTTCAAAAATTTGCTGGGCTGTTAGAAGGCTTTTCCATTTTGGGTCTTCAGCCATCGTGTAATAGGATTTGTGCAAAGGCGTGTCTGTCAGGATTACCATGAAAATCTGCCCGTTAGTTTTGAGTATCTTGTTGTATTTCTCCAATAATGTACTGTGAAATATATATTTTTTTAATTTGATTAATACTTATTTTTTCTTAACATCTTCACACTTACCTGTTAGGCACTTTCCACTCAGCAACGAAAATGGAAAATATAAAATCGAAAGTATTCTTCATCTGGTCCAATTGCGCGTCAGTAGCATTCATTATATCGAATAACTTGTACGTGATGTTAGCGCTTGAATTTTCCTGGTTGGCTACGTCTATGGTATCCTGCCATCTATCCGTGCCCAAAATTGTCTGCACGTATGGTGCGATGTATGGATATATGATATTTTTGGTTAGGTAACCGTCAACGCATCCATCGTGTAAAATCTCGCTCATACCAGTCAATTTTAGATTGCCTCCATATTTATTCAAAGCGTATTGGGTCACCTCTGCGGCACCAATGGATCTGGTCCATAAAGCGTTGTAATTGACAGCCATTACACCAGCCTGCTAAGTTTAACGTCTAATGTTTTTTGTTTTGCAATACTGACTAATTTGTATTCATCTTCTCCATTTATTTTATCGATTAGATTATATTTTATTGTTATCTTCAGCGTCATTACAGGAAAAAACCAGATTAGTGTAATTGATCTTGGCTTTATTGATTGATTTAAAAAAAATAAATTTAAATATTTTTTTATTGTTTACCGTTACATATCTTTTCTACGAAATAATTTAATAATATACATAGAATTTAGATGCAAATTTTTTTTTGTTTCAAGATAAGACGAAAAAATGTCTAGTATTGTTTAGTAGATTACAAAACTTCTAAAAACAGGCAATACCATACCTCCATAGGAAGATTGGTAAAGATTTTGAAGCCTTTGTGGTTTCTCTTCTTTCGCCAATTTAGCCATGGCTAAGATCCAGTCGGTTAAAATATGAGCAAATCTACCAACATTCGTGTCTGATTTCAGTTGGTACTTTCTTCTAATACACCTACTATCTTCTTGTATTAGTAATATTTTTTGGAATTTGTTGCTGTATTTGTTCACTCAGTTCACTCAGGACCAGTCATAGCACAATACTAGAAAAACTAAAAAAGAAGTTGACCAAACAAAAATCAAACACTGATTTGATCAACATGGAATGGGACAAGTGAAAACAACTCTGGGAGCTTACAAACAGGACAGATTCAATGAACTCATTACCATGAGCAAAGACAAACTTCGCTTACCGACAGGAATCCTATCGGGTCACTGTCGGCTCCGAAGGCATATGAAAACAATTGAGTTAGCAGAGACAGCAGAATGCCGTTTCTGCGAGGAGGAAGATGAAACTTCCATACATATCCTATGCACCTAGAATCTTATGAAATAGCAGAGGGAGACTTGCCTAACATCAAGCCATCCTACATTCTAAACTTTCCAAAGCAGATAGGCTTAACAAGTCAGCTATGAAGTCGAGAAACCCTCAACCACACAGCAAGAAAGGGGGACACAAAAGACCTTTTATGTCTAAAAACGCCCGTTATTTCTAGTTATTTCTATTTAGAATATGCAGGTCAAGAAATAAGCGGCATATATCGAATTTAAAAACAATGAATAAATAAAAAAATATATATTTTGTAATTTTAGATCGTGTAATGATACCGACTTTTGATTTTATCTACATTAATCCGTTTTGTGACAGTTAAATACACAACAATATATGTATTGTTTAAATTGTAATAAGATTTGCGTATCGACAATACAAAATGTGAATTTGTGTATAAAACTGACACTTCCCGGTGGTCTTAATCTACGTGATCTGTAAAGAAACAATGGACAATTGAATAAACCAAATTTAAAGAGGTTTTTGTTTGGAGAAAGGAATTTGTATTTGTTAACAATAAAATTTACATGTTCTGACATTCCATTGTCACTCTCAAAATTTTTTGAGACGAAATTATGAGTGATATCCTTGTTGCGACACAAATTAATTTTTGCAAGGTCATGCAACATTTTTCGGATCACCAACCTCGACAAAATATTCCTTCATATCGTTAGAAATACAATTCCCACCAAACCGCATGTCCTAAAACGAAGACAACCCAACCAAGACTTGTAACATATCTCAGAGGTTTATCTTTGAAAAACTACCTGCAAGCATGGTGTCTATTTCGAGTCGTCAGTCACTTTTCTAGGTGGGATCCTTCGATCCATATTGGGTAGTTGGTTTCTTGATCTTGTCTTCTTACTGGGTGATGTAGTTTTGTTTGCAGCTTGGGAGAGGATTACATTAAGGGATGGGGTGGACTACGGGATAGAGGACTAGAACGACATATACCATCAAATTGCACCCCAAAGAGGATTCCCCAAAGGGATCAGCCATGAAGATCAGAAGAGCATCGAGCGCACCCAAGTCCCTCATCCGGAAGGAACGATTTGCTAGACATAAAAAAACTAGCCTTGTTAGCTTCTTGTACAAGAGGATTTGATACCAAACGTAATCAAAGGCGTCGTCACGTCCCAACCTTGAATCCTTTACTTATGATATCTGCGAGCATCGACAGCTTGTCAGGAAGAGATTCTAAATAAGTAGTGGATCAGAAAAGTGTTACAGGAGTTGACATAAAAAAACAATAAATAAGAATTAATTTTATTTTAAAAATATTACATAGTTAGTTAAACCTTCGTTGCTACACAAATTAATTTTTGCAAGGTCATGGAATATTTTTTCGGCTCACCAACGTAAGTCATTTTTTTCAAGCATCGATTGACATTTTCCTCGACAAAATCTTCCTTCATATCGTCAGGAATACAATTCCAGAATTCTTCGTATATTGGCCATATTAAACTGAGCATATCTAAAATATCAGCACAAATTAATGATTTACCAGATCATCACAAGAAACATCCTAACCAGGAAAATTTTCTAGTTCTATCGTGGTATTGGCAGATTCGCAAATATCAGTTTTGAAATTATTTTCCGTAAGCAATTTTTCGAAGTAATCTTCTGGATGTTTAGCGTAGCTTTCAAAAATAGTTTTCTTAGATAAATATGGCGCCCAACCTTTTCTTTCGCTTGCTCGTAAAACGATTGTTGAATTGCTGTGTTAGTAAGAATTACCATAAAAATTTGACCCTCCCTTTTAACATTTCATGGTATCGCTTCAATAGCAACCTATAATATCACACGAATTTATTCTTTAAGATCTTATCTTAGTAATATTATTTACCTGTTGGGGATTAACCATTCTGCGACACACGTTGAGAAAATATGCCCAAATCTATTCTCCATTTTCTTCATGTTATCCGATCCCATCGTATCGAAAACTTGGTATTCGATTTTATCAATTTTGTTGATTTTGTTGGCCAAATCTATGAAATCCGTCCGTTTATCGACGGCCAAAACTCGCTTCGCATAATCTTGGATAGACGGAAACAAAATGTTCTTAGTTATGGTACCGTCAACGCAGCCATCGTGAAGAATTTCTTCTTTGTGTGGTTTCCGTTTGAGAAGGTGTCCATATTTTTTAAGAGAGGATATCGTCACCTGTGTGGCACCACTGGTTCTAGTCCATAACGCGTTAAATTTGCCCATAATTGTTTTAGCACATTTTATCGGAATTAATTCTTATGGAATTATAAAAACGTATAATCGCTTTGTTATGTAAGATTAGAGTAATAAAATAGAGACGTTTTAACGTCACGTAACTTGATAACACACACAAGATATTGCGTCTCTTTCGTGGCTGCTGCTAGAACTTCTAATTTAAGAACTTGTTTTATCTTCAGTCTTAGCACTATTGCGTCATTTGGTTACGTTTGTAACTCGAGTGTTAAGAAAATATTTCGTGACCTTAAACTAATATAATATACAGTCACGGGAGGAGAAAATGTTACAGATTAGGAATTCTAATATTTATTATCTGTGTCAGTTTAATAATAATAATATTTATACATATTTATAATTGCGAATTTAAACTTTAGATGCTACACAAATTAAACTATCCATTGGCAACCTATATTTATCCGGTTTACATAGAGGAGTCATCATTTCCAAGCAAACTTGTAAATTATCCTTCAAGAAATCTTCTTTTAATTTATTCGGGATACAACCCCAGAAGTTGCCGTACATTGGCCATAACAATTTGTGCACCTCTAAAATACAAAACCATTAAAAAAAAATTAAATTAAATTGTTGCATAAATTCTAACTTGAAAAATTTTCAATGATAATAGGTGTACCCACAACTTCACAAATTTCCGCTTTAAAACCGGTTTCTCCGAGTAAGTTTTGAAAGTAATCCACAGGATTAGATGTGTAATTTTCTAGAATTTTATTGGGTTTTAAATAAGGCGCCCATTTCTTGTCGTTAGCTTGAATATAAATCGATTTTTCCGTCGGTGCATTTAGAATAATCAACATAAAAATTTGACCGGAAGGTTTCAGCATTTTATGGTATTTACTCAACAATAACCTAGGAGTAGAAATACAAGAATTAATTCGAGAATTTTATTTAAATTAATTATATCTTACTT
The DNA here is from genome assembly GCA_023690525.1 of Holotrichia oblita. NCBI lineage: Eukaryota > Metazoa > Arthropoda > Insecta > Coleoptera > Scarabaeidae > Holotrichia > Holotrichia oblita. The sequence continues at coordinate 193,470,416 of CM043016.1, read as the reverse complement.
ATTCGGTACTGCAACTTCAGCAACAAAGAACGAAAGTATGTGATGAAATCTACTTTCCATGTCTGTCACATTCCGAGTCACCACGTTATAGAGCTGGTACTCAATTTTATCATCTGCGTTTATTTCTTTGGCCAAATCGATGATGTCCTTCCATTTGTCGATACCCACGATCTTTTTGACGTGATCCTCGAAATAAGGTAAAATGACATCTTTTGTTAGAGTACCATCTACGCAGCCATCATGAAGAATGGTTTCGCTGCAAGAATTCCATTTTAAATAGTCACCATATTTTAATAAAATCGATGAAAGTAACAGCTTCATTGAAGCCTGACGAGTCCACAAACTAGTATAGTTATCCATGGTTAATGTTCTTCTGAAAGTTGACTTCAAGAAGTTATTATATAGCGATACTGTTTTCAATTATTTTCTTTTTAAGCACGATTTTATTTTTATTATGGTATCCAGCACGTTTCTCGATAAATACTGTTTGTAAAAAGATACACAGTCTGTCCCAGATGCGATAAGACTGGGTGAATGTTGTACCCTACATCTACATATCTAACCCCAACATTTGAGCCAATTCAAAACGAAATAAAAAGCAAATATTAAATTCTATTTTAAAACAGATGACGCAGAAACGTACGAAACGCTGAAAAATGTGTACGGGGATGAACACATTTTCCTTGCACAGATTTTCTGGTGATTTGGCCGACTCCGTGACGGTCAGGAGCACCCTGTGAGGACGATTACCGAGCAGCGAAACCAAAAATTACTCACAATGAAGAAAACTGACAAAGTCAAAGAAATTCTTCGAAGCGACCGCTGTGTGTCTGCGAGACTCATCGAATAGGAAACTGGGATACCGAAAAGCACAGTCTATCGATATGAATGAACATTATTTTTATTTGAATCGAGCTTTCTTCAAGGCTTTGCTTTTATATACCTAGTGAAGTTGCAAAAAGTAACGGTGGCATTCCTCGCTATCTGTGTCTTCGTTTATCTGGATATCGAAGCAGGAAGGCTGAGGTTCATCCTCATCCTAATAAAGTCCAGATCATTTCGTGAATCACTTCTTTCAATGATGTTTGTGTCCTCTTCACTTTCGTACAAGCTACTTAATAAAACTGGTTCTTTAGGCTTAATATTCAATTATTTTTGCTTTTGGGCCGAAGCTTTCCATTGATTTGCATAAAGATTTCCACGCTACTTAGGTACAGAGGATAGCTCAGATGGGTAGAATTCAGTTTTCTGTCATGGCAGCTCTAATAAGATAACTCTGTTGTCTTCCGTAATTGGACCAAAAATGTTTAACCTAAAGTGCTTGGCTGAACCAAAAAATATCATCGACATGGTCTATTGAAAACTGTCCCTATATCGCCAAAAATTAAACTGCCCACGATATAATCAAGTTACGTACCAATTTATTCAACTCCCTCTTTGGTTCGATACTTTTAAGGTTATTTTAGATTAAGTTGATTTTGTTAAGGAAAGTTCGGGCAAGAATCAGTATTTTTAACTCTCTCGTAATGAGATTAATTTTTGATGGACATGGTTTTTGTTTCATTGCAATGCACCACCACACAATGCCGTTATGGCACATGAATTCTTGGCATCACTGTTATCGATCATCGACTTCGACCACCGACTAAAGGCCATTCCAGCCGATGAGTATAAAAAATGATTCGCAAAATTTGTTGAAATTTTCACGAGTCAGAAGGAGACTTTTTAATGAACAAGAAACATAGTTGCGTTGACGCCAAAAAAAAGTTTTTACGGCATTCATTTATTCCTCTTAAATAGTCATGAATTAGTTTGTTTTAAAATTATAAACAAAAGAAAACTAATAAGTGACATTCCAACCATTTGATCATCAATTACAGTAGCGTAGTTTATCTTTTTACAAACAATATTTATCAAGAAACGTGTTGAATACTACAATCAAGACGCATCGTGTTTAAAACGAAAACAAATGAAAACTATATTTCTATCGAAAAAACCGTTTGTAATCAGTTCTAAGAAAAACATTAACCATGACTAACTATAATTTCTTATGGATTCGAGAAGTTTCCTTTAAAGTCTTACTTTCATCGATTCTATTAAAGTATGGCAATCATTTAAAATGGAATTCTTGCAGCGAAACCGTTCTTCATGATGGCTGCGTCGATGGTACTCTAACAAAAGATGTCCTCTTACCTTACATCGACGATCACGTCAAGGAGATTTTGGCTTGCGATAAATGGAAAGACATCATCGATTTGGCCAAAGAAATAAATGAAGATGATAAAATTGAGTACCAGGTCTATAATGTAATGACTCGGAATGTGACAGAAATGGAAAATAGATTTGATCATATTTTCTCGTTATATGTCGCAGAAGCTTCGGTACCGAATAAGTAAGATGTAATAATCTTAAACTTCAAAATTCGAATCAAATCTTGCATTTCCTTAGGTTATTATTGAGTAAATACCATAAAATGTTAAAACGTTCCGGTCAAATTTTTATGATGATCCCTGTAAGTACGCCAGTAACGAAATCGGTTTCCATTCAAGCCAGAGATAAGAAATGGTCGACCTATTTAGGAAAGAGGAAAGCTTTCGAAAATTACACTTCTAATCCTGTGGAGTACTTCCAAAATTTGCTCGGAGAAACCGGTTTTAAAACGGAATTTTGCGAGCTTATCGAAACATCTGTAGATCTTGTAGATTTTTCTGGTTAGAATTTTTGCAATAATTTAATACCAAGATTTTTTTTTAATTTTGTATTTTAGATATGATGAAATTGGCATGGCCAATGTACGGAAACTTCTGGGGCTGTATTCCGAATAAATTAAAGGAAGATTTCTTGAAGGATAATTTACAAATTTGCTTGGAAATGATGACTTATCTATGTGAACCGGATAAATATAGAATGCCAATGGATACTTTAATTTGTGTAGCATCTAAAGTTTAAATTCGCAATTATAAATATGAATATTATTATTATTATTAAACTGACACAGATAACAAATATTTCAATTCATTTTCTGTAACACTTTCTCCTCTCGTGACTGTATGTTATATTAGTTCAAGGTCACGAAATATTGTCTTAACACTCGAGTTGCAAACGTAACCAAATGATGTAATAGTGCTAAGACTGAAGATAAAACAAGTTCTTAAATTAGAAGTTCTAGCAGCAGCCACGAAAGAGACGCAATATCTTGTGTGTGTTATCAAGTTACGTGACGTTAAAGCGTCTCTATTTTATTACTCTAATCTTACATAACGAAGCGATTATACGTTTTTATAATTCCGTAAGAATTAATTCCGATAAAATGTGCTAAAACAATTATGGGCAAATTTAACGCGTTATGGACTAGGACCAGTGGTGCCACACAAGTGACGATATCCTCTCTTAAAAAATATGGACACCTTCTCAAACGGAAACCACACAAAGAAGAAATTCTTCACGATGGCTGCGTTGACGGTACCATAACTAAGAACATTTTGTTTCCGTCTATCCAAGATTATGCGAAGCGAGTTTTGGCCGTCGATAAACGGACGGATTTCATAGATTTGGCCAACAAAATCAACAAAATTGATAAAATCGAATATCAAGTTTTCGATACGATGGGATCGGATAACATGAAGAAAATGGAGAATAGATTTGGGCATATTTTCTCAACGTGTGTCGCAGAATGGTTAATCCCCAACAGGTAAATAATATTACTAAGATAAGATCTTAAAGAATAAATTCCTGTGATATTATAGGCTGCTATTGAAGCGATACCATGAAATGTTAAAAGGGGAGGGTCAAATTTTTATGGTAATTCTTACTAACACAGCAATTCAACAATCGTTTTACGAGCAAGCGAAAGAGAAAGGTTGGGCGCCATATTTATCTAAGAAAACTATTTTTGAAAGCTACGCTAAACATCCAGAAGATTACTTCGAAAAATTGCTTACGGAAAATAATTTCAAAACTGATATTTGCGAATCTGCCAATACCACGATAGAACTAGAAAATTTTCCTGGTTAGGATGTTTCTTGTGATGATCTGGTAAACCATTAATTTGTGCTGATATTTTAGATATGCTCAGTTTAATATGGCCAATATACGAAGAATTCTGGAATTGTATTCCTGACGATATGAAGGAAGATTTTGTCGAGGAAAATGTCAATCGATGCTTGAAAAAAATGACTTACGTTGGTGAGCCGAAAAAATATTCCATGACCTTGCAAAAATTAATTTGTGTGGCAACGAAGGTTTAACTAACTATGTAATATTTTTAAAATAAAATTAATTCTTATTTATTATTTTTTTTTATGTCAATCTCTGTGACATATTTCTGATCCACTACTTATTTAGAATCTCTTCCTGACAAGCAGTCGATGCTCGCAGATATCATAAGTAAAGGATTCAAGGATTGGGACGTGACGACGCCTTTGATTACGTTTGGTATCAAATCCTATTGCACAAGAAGCTAACAAGGCTAGTTTTTTTATGTCTAGCAAATCGTTCCTTCCGAATGAGGGACGTGGGTGCGCTCGATGCTCTTCTGATCTTCATGGCTGATCCCTTTGGGGTGCAATTTGATGGTATATGTCGTTCTAGTCCTCTATCCCGTAGTCCACCCCATCCCTTAATGTAATCCTCTCGCAAGTTGCAAACAAAATTACATCACCCAGTAAGAAGACAAGGTCAAGAAACCGACTACCCAAGGCAATACAAATCAATCCAAAGATCCAATAGGGATCGAAGGATAAACAAATCCCTCCTAGAAAAGTGACTGACAACTCGAAAGAGACACCATGCCTGCAGGTAATTTTCCAGAGATAAACATCTGAGATATGGTTACAAGTCTTGGTTTTTATTTGCTCCGATAGTATAATTATTACATATCTTTTTTATATACAATACATTAATTACATATCATTAAATAATAAAACATTTCTGCTATGCATCCATCAAACTATTTATTGTTTGCCACAGAAGCAATGTAGCTATAAGGGAAATCATGCTTGTTAGGTTCGTCGAGAGGTGTAGTTTGATCCAGGGTCTTGCTCAAGTTATCCTCGAGGAAAGCGTTTTCCAATCCAGGTGGTATGTGGCTCCAATAATTGTAGTACATCTTCCATAGTAGATTGATCATATCTAAATCATTACAATAAATACACAAATCATTAATTTTCTGACAATAACAAGATACTAACCAGGAAAATTTTCCATTGGCATGCTCGATCTTACCGACTCAGTTATATTCGTTTCGAAACCAGCATCATTAAGCAAAGTTTGGAAATGCGTTACAGGATCGCCAGGGAAGGCTTCAAACACGGTTTGGTGCGCTAGTATATGTTTCCATTTCTCTTCTTCGGCTAACGACTGAAAGGATTGTTGTACAGGTGTATCAGCGAGGATGACTATAAAAAGTTGACCTTTAGGTTTCAACATCCTGCGATATTTTTCCAACAAAACACTAAAATCAAAAACTGTTTAAATATTACCGAAATTATTGCCAAAAAAAAACCTTACCTTTGGGGCACCAACCATTGTCCAACGCATATCGAAAAAATATGACCGAAACGACCTTCCATCCCACTTATGTCATCTGACATTACATCGAATACTTGATACTCAATTTTATCATCGCCATTTTCCTGTTGCGCCAAAGCGATCGTATCGGCGAATCTATCAGTCGCCACAATCTTGGTCACATGTTGGTTAACATAGGGTAATAATATCTGTTTCGTTAGAGTCCCATCAGTGCAACCATCATGTAGAATTTCTCCTTTAGGACCTCTCCATTGCAAGCGATTTCCGTAATTCTCCAAAGAAGCTGCGGTTACGCTCTGAATCCCAGAAGTTCTAGTCCACAATGCGTCGTAGTTGGCCATGTTTAATGAGACTATGCCTTCCTGATGTGCTACGACCCGCTTTTATTTCGATTTTTCTCTTTGTTTCAATTTAGGAAGGAAGATTAGATTCTCCTGATATATTGTTTGATTTGTTTATTTCGAAGAATGCGATGTTATCACATTTTTACATTTTTAGGTAATATATGAATGTGGGTTATCGAAAAAAATAATAATGATTGATCTTTAAATGAAATTAGAATTGGGGACCCTACCCTATTTTATTTTATAGCACTGAAATGAAAGTGATAATTAGTGACAATCAAAAAATGTATTAGAAAAGTGGATACAACACTTTTTAGGAATTTTTTTTTAAACAAGTATTATAAGCGCAGACAAAATTAGACAAAAACTGTTCAGATATTATTTATTTACAATAAAAAATATATCGTTAAATTTACTTGAAACCTGGTATTAATATTCTTTCGATACAATTAACGAAACACTTATTTTGGCGGTTCTTTTTTCAATTCAACCCCTGAGGGAGGAGGGAGGGGTGGCACAAAAGCTAGTAATCTTATATAACGCTTCATACAGTGTGTAACAAATGTCAGGAATATTGAACATGGAACAAAAACGAATCAGTTGTGTGAAAAATTTTTGTTTTTTTTGAGTGTATTGGTTTTAGTATATTTTCAATGTTTTGTAGTCAATTGTTTTCAATGGATGACGTAATCGAATATTTTTTTAAATCCCAATTTTTATGAGAGATGATTCATTTGCCAACGTGTCTGGGACGTTTACTCTCTCGATTTGGCAATGTTATCTAGTCCCTCAAGGTCAACCGATTTAACTCAGACCTCAGACTTGTTTCCATGGGGATTTCGAAAAAACAATATTCGTCTAAACAAACCAAACACTGTACAGTAGCTCAAGGATAATATTCGGGAAGCGGTTCAAGATATTCCTCCCAAAATCTACGAAAAAGGTTTTCAATAAAAGATTAAGCTTAAAAAAGGGGACGTATTTTATTTCATTTTAAACATATTTAAGCAACAAAGTAGTCGTTTTTATATTAATCATTCTGTCCTGTATAGATCACCATGTGCCTAAAGTGCGCCATTTTTTAATTATTTCAGTTCCTTCGAAATATTTTGGCAGATGCAGACCTCCACAAACAAAATTATTTTTCAAAATCCAAGCCGCTCATGTCAAACATTTTCGGGATTTGTATATATAAGATATACACGGTGCTCACAGAATTACTATAAAAAGACTTCGTCATTACATCCCTATATCTAAAATCAGGAAATTAAACGAAAAACTGATCTTTTCATTGGTATTAAAGTATTTCAAATGATCAGTTGGCTTTGTTTTGACCAAAAACTAAGGCTAGGGATAGACATGCTACTGAAAAAACATGCTTGTTTAAGCTAGCATGCTCTCCGTGCGTTTACATTAACTAGTTAGTAGCATAGTTTGAAGTTTGCTTCCATGAGCATGCTTACATTTGCTTACAATTGAAGGATAGACACAAAACTGGCAGTAGCAAGCTAGTGTTTGGTAAACACGTTTGCACTTACTCGTGAGCATGCTATCCTTCAGATGTAGTATGCTTACTAGCACAGAAATAGACGGTCGCGCTACTTAACTAGCTTGGTATACATTTGCTACTTTCTTGCTACTAGGTAGCATTTGTTCGAAAATAGTGTGCTATTGTGATACTAAATGGCAAGTGTATTGTTGATGCCTGACTTTGCAGCCTTTGAATGGGGTCTACATTCATAAATATTCAACGAAACTCGAACTGTACCCATATTTCCTATATCCTAATTGATAAAAAATTACAATAATTAGAGAGAGAGTCAAAATACTATTCGAAACAAAAAAGTTAATGGAGTGATATTGGACCGATGGGAAGGCCTCCGCTGAGGGTGTGGAGAAGAGGGGTGGCATTATTTGCTACCCAACGATCATCAAAATAATCTTATTTACAAGCTTACCAAGCTGGTTTCAGAGCAGATTTAGTGGATGGTAAATAATTTGGAAAAATTTCAACATTTATTCGAAAATCTACAATAATTTCTCATTACGAAATCTTAAACTTGTCGTGATATATGGTATTGTAACTACTTTCTTGTTGGTTCCCTAGACTGATTGGTTTCTGGATTTCGCCCAAATAAATCCACAATTGACGTCATATTTATAGTACGTTAGCAAGTCTAGATCTAGAAAAGATATTCGATACTATTTTCATTAAAAAAGATTTGAATTTGCAGCCATACAAAATTCAGTTAACTCTAGAGCTAAAATGCAGCAAGGATTCATTTGCCAACAATGTTTCTGAGTCATTTATTCCCTCGATTTGGCAATGTCATCTAGCCCCTCAACGTCACCGAATTTAACGGACTCAGACTTCTTTCTATGGGGATAATATTTATGTAAACAAACCAAACACTGTGGAACAGTTCAAGGATAATATATGGCAAGCGGTTCAGACTATTCCTCCCACAACCTACCAAAATTAATATGAAAAACGAGGACGTATTTTATTTCATTTTAAAAATATTTAAGAGACAAACCAGTCATTTATACATTGAGCATCTTGTCCTGTATAAATCATCCTCATCATTCCTTAGAAATATTTTGGCAGATGCAGCCCTCCACAAAAAAAATATTTTACAAAATCCAATCGGCTCAAGCTAAACATTTTTGGAATTTGCGCATATAAGACCTACAGCTTTCCAAATCTGTAATAACATTGAAACTAATTTATATATGCTGGTCAGAAAATGGCTCCTGTTTTTGGTCGTCCCCACTGCATTTTATGCTAAAATATAAAAGGACTTCGTCATTGAATTCCTATATCTAAAATTAGCGGTTTTTTGACGAAATTAAAAGAAAAACTGATCTTTTTATTGTTATTAAAGAATTTCAACTGATCAGTTGGTTTTGTTTTTAACCAAAAACTAATGACGTCAAACCAATCAGATTTGATGTCTGACCAGTTAATTATTCTTGATCCTATAGCCTATCGTTGGGGTTCGCATTCATTTTTTTTGCCAAAATCTGACCTTTACATATTTTCTAATTTTCGTAGCTGATAAAAAAATTACAATAATTGGAGAGGAAGACAAAATCCGGCCCCAAATAAATAAATCTAATAGAGTAATATTGGTTGAAAGAGGACGTCACCGGTGGTGAGGGTGGGCCTGAAATAAACAACAATTTGAATAAAATGTATCCAACACTTCTCTCGAGTTTATCATATCTCACCAACATTTTTTATTGCAGCAAAAACAGCAAACTACAGGAACTAAGAGTATTTTTCATGAAAATGAATATTAGCATTACTCCTATAATGAGAATTCTGCCAATTAAACATTCAATTTTTTCCAAAATTTCGTCTCATCTCATCATCTTGTGAACACTAGTTTGAGATATATTCAAGTCTTGTTCCTTATCGTTCAAGGGCTTTTCAGGATCTGGACAAAAATATCTCAACTTTGTAACTTCATCGTTTCCGTTTAGGTTTAATTTTTCTGTGTGTTTTCTGGTTCCCATTTTATTATTATTCCTCACTAATTTAATCAATAACATTAATCAAACCCTTAAACACAAACTTGTGTACACTCAAACCGTCGATCATCATGATGCCAGAATACATATTAAAGTAGCGATAGCTTTACAGATAAATATTTGAATCGGGAAAGGGGATGGTCGAGTTAACGGTTACTCCTATAGTTCAACAATTTTTTTTTTTTTTTTGGGAAAATATTGTGGACGTCGTACCCGACATAGTAGGGGCTAGCATTAACTTAGCCATCCTCTCCTATCTCCTTCCCCCGAAAAGAAGTGCGATTATTGGGGAAATTTAGGTGGTACTAGCTTTTTGCGCGGTGGTACCAGCTCTAAGCTAGCAACTGATTGATTAGAGCTAACTAGTCGATCAAACCTCATCGGCGTTCCCCCAAATGGAAGAGCTAATTGCATCGCTATTGCGCATTTCCTAATACTTGAGATCTATCGTCATTTCTCTTGCTTTAGGAAGATGATTTAGCAATACGCTAGAGCTGCTTATTACAGGTTATTCTTGTTTTTTTTTATGGTTTAATAATATGGATAGAAAGATTTATTTTATTTCTTTATTGTTCATGAATTTTAACCTTTTATATTTTAGTAGCTAAGCAAGTAATGCTTTCTGACCAGATATCATATTTATTCGGTTCTCCCAAGTAAATACAATTGTCGAGGCAATTTTGCACTGGTATCTCCAAAAAGTCTTCCTTCAAATCTGCAGGAATGCGGTCAAAGTGATTGTAGTACATCGCCCCAATAAGTTTCAGCACATCTAAAATATAAAAACTGTCTAAAATACTCTATAGGGTTGTTTTGTTTTTTAAAGCAATCTTTTCTAATTAAAGATAAATGGTGTAAAAACACTAAATTGTGTTCGTGTTAAAAATTCAAAAAGTTACTAACCCGTAGTATTTTGGAATTGAAAATTCGTTTTCCCAATTTCAAGAACATCTGTCTTAAAACCAACATCATCCAGCAATTTTTGAAAATACTCCGCAGGATTATCCGTGTAATCTTGACAAACCGCTTCGTCGGGAAGATAAAAAGACCATTCCCTACTTTTTATCAATTTATTTAACGCCTGATGGTAAGGTGAATCGGAAATAATCACTAGAAAGATTTGGCCGCCTGGTTTTAACATTTGATGATATTTCTGGAGCAACAATCTGAAATCCCCGTACGGAATTTTGTCTTAGATCTATCAAATCACTTACCTATTTGGTAGCATCCATTCGGCGACGTAAAAGGAAAAAATATGATCAAATTTATTCTCTATATTGTCCAAATTTTCGGATTTCATAACATTCAACAGTTGATAATCGATGTGCTCGTTTTTATTTTCTTGTTCAGCTATATCTATGAGGTTTTGCCATTTGTCGGTTGCCACGATTTTTTCCACGCGTTCCTTAACGAATGGAAATAGAATTTTGTTTGTTAGATTACCATCGACGCAATCATCGTGTAAAATATATTCTTTGGAATCGTTCCATTTTAAAAACGAGTTGTATTTCTCCAAATAATTAGTGGTTATCAAGTTGATGCTATCCTGTCTAGTCCATAATGACGTGTAGTCCGTCATGATTTCGGTTCTTGATCTTAAATGAAACTGAATTTTTCCTGATTCTTCAGATCATCTTTTATATTAGATGCGTTTTTTTAAATATAAAAAAGATTAGATTAAAATGCAAAAAAAATTAGATAATAACTTATAATCTCAAGACATTCTCTAATCAGAATTGACCAGGAATTAATTTCTTACTAACCGACTTATAAAAGAAGATAATATGCGGTTACAAATAAACATATGAAAAAAAAGTATTAATGATAATTGGAGTAAATTTTTATCGTATCGAGTTGCGTAAAAGAAATAAAGCTATTTAATGTATTTTTGCATTCTACATAATACTAAAAACGTTGATAGCGTCTCTATCTAGAGCGCTGGCGACAGCAGCGGATTTATGCCCCGGGCGCCTACGGGCACCAAAAGCCTGCCGCCGTTCCCCTCCCGCCATTTTCGAAAATACCTCCTCCCCTCTCCCCCCAACTAGCGGCGAAAAATAGAAGTTGTTTTAATAGGGATGTCAAAAGTAAATTTGTTTTACTTTAAAACTCATCGTTCATTATTTTTGTTACGTCTTGTTAAAATAACAAAGAATAAAATACAAATTTTAGAGTAACATAACTGAATGATGTAGGCTTAAATACCTAAATTACATTTAAATTAAAAGTACTTTCTTCGCGATTTGTTTCTAGAAAACGATTCCACGATTTCATCAAAGTCCAAACTTTTTGTTTTTTTTTCAGACGCAATTGACAAAATCGCTATATCACTTAAGCGTCCTTAAGTCATTGTTGACCTAGTGTAGTTTTTGATTCTTTTACAACACACGTTTGTTGTAAAGCTATATAGGTAAATTATGTCTTGATAGAGGATACATCTAGGATTTGAAGATATACAGGATGTCCCAAATGGGGCGAGATTGCATGGGCATCTTCCTTATTATTGGAGATAGAGATTTATTTAAATGGGCAATGTTTTGCAGTTTTGTGTACTAATTGACAGCGTTTGATAACAGTTGCACAACATGCCGAATCCTATCAGCCAAAGGTAGGTCATGTATGAAATCTTCTACTGATGCTTGGGTAATTGTTGAGCAATCCATGTTCCGTTGAAGATCACAGGACCACCAGTCAGGTTCGATATTTAGAATTTTTTCAAACAGATTCTAAATCACTACATGAAACTGTAAACCATTGCCCATTTAAACAAATCTCTATCTTGAATAATAGGAAAGATGCCCGTGCAATCCCACTAGATTTGGGACACTCTCTATTGTAGCAAAGCGTTCGTATCGGCGAATCTGTCAGTTGCCACTATCTTGGTTACATGCTGGTTAACATAAGGTAGTAATATCCAGTAATGTAAATATACCGCTAATTTAAAAATCGGTAATATTACCGGTAATATTACGGTAATTTATGAAAAAACAGCTTTTTAAGTAATTTCAAAACTGTAAAAACATTACGATAAACAACAAGAATGTTTTTTTTTAACTAATCAGAGTCAGAATGGACTAGTAATAGATAATGGTAAATCATCTTCATCATCATCCCCAACCTCGTCATCTGATTCTTCTGTCTCTTTCGTTAATTGAGTCAAGTCTATAACTTCGAAACCGATATCTTCTTTTTCTATTTCTTCCTCAGTACCTTCTACTATTCTTGAATGATCTTCTTCATTTAGTAAATTATAATTATGGGCAATATAAGTTAGTTTTCCGGTCCTCTCCACGCTAAGTCTGTTTCTTCTTTGCCGATGAATAAATCCATAAGAAGCCCTTTAGCTTCAAAAATCGTTATCCACTTAGAGATTGGCTGGAACAAGTCATAAGTTGCTTCTATTTGTAACCAAAATTCGTTTACTGTATTTGATGGAAGAACATCAGAAATATCTGGGCCATCATCAACTGCTAAACTTTTTAATGAATATTTAGTGTCCAAAAAGCTTTTTAGACAAGAAACAAAGGAACCCCATCTTGTTTTCACCGGCAATTTTAAAGAGATGTATCGCTCCGTTTTGTTCAACTGGATTTTTTCAAACGTTGCATGTAAAATCTGCGAAGTTTTCAACTCAGATACAATTGAAATTATGTTCTGTTTAAAACTGGAAAAATGGTCTAATTTCAAGAAGTCTTCAACTAGAAGGTTTAGCCGTGGCAAATACAACCATAATTAGTATGTTTTGCTCTGTTGTCAGTGACAATAGCTAGAAAATTTGAAACGCCCAATTCTTCCAACACTTTTTCAATTTCTGAGGCAAAAAATGTTGCAAAATGTCTATTATCTCCGGTATGTATTGCTTTATAAAATACCGGAAGAGGTGTATTAATAACAAAATTAGATATAGAGTCATTTCTGCAATTTGACCATCCATCCATTGCTTCAATAATCTTTGAAGAAACTGCAGTTTTTACTCTAGTGTACTCGAGGAGTTCGCATTCATTATTTTTGCCAAAAATCTGACCTTTACGCATATTTTCTAATTTCCGTAGTTGATAAAAAAAATTACAATAATTGGAGAGGAAGACAAAATCCGTCCCCAAATAAAGATATCTAATAGAGTAATATTGGTTGAAAGGGGACGTCACCGGTGGTGAGGGTGGCCCTGAAATAAGCAACGATTTGAATAAAATTTATCCAACAATCCTCTCGAGTTTATCACATCTCACCAACATTTTTTATTGCAGCATAAACATTAAAACTACAGGAACTTTAGGAGTATTTTTCATGAAAATGAATATTAGCATTATTCCTATAATGGGAATTCTGCCAATTAAACATTCAATTTTTTCCAAAATTTCATCTCATCTCATCATTTTGTGAACACTAGTTTGAGATATTTCAAGTCTTGTTCCTTATCGCTCAAGGGCTTTTCAGGATCTGGACAAAAATATCTCAACTTTGTAACTTCATCGTTTCCGTTTAGGTTTAATTTTTCTGTAACATGTTCTGTGCGTAACTAATGCTGGTTCCCATTTTATTATTATTCCTAACTAATTTAATCAATAACATTAATCAAACCCTTAAACCCAAACTTGTGTACACTCAAACCGTCGATCATCATGATGCCAGAATACATATTAAAATGGCGATAGCTTTAGGTATAAATATTTGAATTGGGAAAGGGGATGGTCGAGTTAATGGTTACTCCTATAGTTCAACCATTTTTTTTTTGGGAAAATATGGACGTCGTACCCGACATAGTAGGGGTTAGCATTAACGTAGCCATCCTCTCGTATCTCCTTCCCCCGAAAAGAAGTGCGATTATTGGGGAAATTTAGGTGGTACTAGCTTTTTGCGCGGTGGTACCAGCTCTAAGCTAGCAACTGATTGATTAGAGCTAACTAGTCTATCAGACCTCATCGGCGTTCCCCCAAATGGAAGAGCTAATTGCAAATTAGGAAATTGCGCTATTGCGCATTTCCTAATACTTGAGATCTATCGTAATTTCTCTTGCTTTAGGAAGATGATTTAGCAATACGCTAGAGCTGCCTACAACAGTTCATATTTATGTTTTTTTTATGGTTTAATAATATGGATAGAAAGATTTATTTTATTTCTTTATTGTTAATGAATTTTAACCTTTTATATTTTAGTAGCTAAGCAAATAATCCTTTCTGACCAGATATCATATTTATTCGGTTCTCCCAAGTAAGTACAATTGTCGAGGCAATTTTGCACTACTATCTCCAAAAAGTCTTCCTTCAAATCTGCAGGAATGCGGTCAATGTAATTGTAGTGTATTACGCCAATAAGTTTCAGCACATCTAAAATATAAAATCTGTCTAAAATACTCTATAGGGTTGTTTTGTTTTTTAAAGCGATCTTTTCTAATTAAAACTAAACGGTGTAAAAACACTAAATTGTGTTCGTGTTAAAAATTCCAAAAGTTACTAACCCGTAGTATTTTGGAATGGAAAATTCGTTTTACCAAATTCAAGAACATCTGTCTTAAAACCAACATCATCCAGCAATTTTTGAAAATACTCCTCAGGATTATCCGTGTAATCTTCAAAAACCGCTTCGTCGGGAAGATAAAAAGACCATTCCCTACTTTTTATCAATTTATTTAACGCTTGATGGTAAGGTGAATCGGAAAGAATCACTAGAAAGATTTGGCCGCCTGGTTTTAACATTTGATGATATTTCTGGAGCAACAATCTGAAATCCTCGTACGGAATTTTGTCTTAGATCTATCAAATCACTTACCTATTTGGTAGCATCCATTCGGCGACGCAAAACGAAAAAATATGATCAAATTTATTCCTCATATTGTCCAAATTTTCGGATTTCATAACATTCAACAGTTGATAATCGATGTGGTCGTTTTTATTTTCTTGTTCAGCTATGTCTATGAGGTCTTGCCATTTGTCGGTTGCCACGATTTTTTCCAGGCGTTCCTTAACGAATGGAAATAGAATTTTGTTTGTTAGATTACCATCGATGCAACCATCGTGTAAAATATATTCTTTGGAATCGTTCCATTTTAAAAACGAGCTGTATTTCTCCAAACAATTAGTGGTTATCAATTTGATGCTATTCTGTCTAGTCCATAATGACGTGTAGTCTGTCATGATTTCGGTTCTTGATCTTAAATGAAACTGAATTTTTACTGATTCTTCAGATCATCTTTTATATTAGATGCGTTTTTTTTAATGTGAAAAAGATTAGATTAGAATGCAAAAAAAATTAGATAATAACCTATGATCTCAAAACATTCTGTAATTAGAATTGACCAGGAATTAATTTCTTACTAACCGACTTATAAAACTAGATAATATGCGGTTACAAATAAACATATGCGAGAAAAAAGTATTAATGATAATCGGAGTAAATTTTTATCGTATCGAGTTGCGTAAAAGAAATAAAGCTATTTAATGTATTTTTGCATTCTACATAATACTAAAAACGTTGATAGCGTCTCTATCTAGAGCGCTGGCGACAGCAGCGGATTTATGCCCCAGGCGCCTACGGGCACCAATAGCCTGCCGCCCTCCCTCTCACCCTATTTTCGAAAATACCTCCTCCCCTCTCCCCCCAACTAGCGGTGAAAAATAGAAGTTGTTTTAATAGGGATGTCAAAAGTAAATTTGTTTTACTTTAAAACTCATCGTTCATTATTTTTGTTACGTGTTGTTAAAACAACAAAGAATAAAATACAAATTTTAGAGTAACATAACTGAATGATGTAGGCTTAAATACCTAATTTACATTTAAATTAAAAGTACTTTCTTCGCGATTTGTTTCTAGAAAACGATTCCACGATTTCATCCAAACTTTTTGTTTTTTTCAGACTCAATTGACAAAATCGCTATATCACTTAAGCGTCCTTAAGTCATTGTCGACCTAGTGTAGTTTTTTATTCTTTTTAGAACGGAAAATGATCTTTCCGCTGAGCAGTTGGACGCTGGGATGGTCAAAAACAGTTTTAACGCGATATCAACATAAGGATAAACATCTTGAAGTTCATTGTCTTTCAAAATTTCATAAACCTGATGGATATTTTTAGGTTGTTCTGGTACCTCTTCCAAAAATCCAAAAAAGTGTCGGGAAATTGAAGTTTCTTACTTACAATGATGAATCTACTCAGCAAATCGCCCCAAAGAATGGACAAAAACCCCGTTTCTAGCTTTTGAAGCCGCCGCACTTCTCGATGTACCCTTTTCATGCACGTCGTCTGAAATATATTTAAGGGCTTCTGTTATTTCATCCCAATCCCCATTTAATGCCCTGCACGCGTCATCAGGTGCAGACCATCGTGTTTTTGACAATGTTTTCAGGGTCAAGTTGGTTTTCTTAGTGAGAAAATTAGCTAATATTTCCCACCTTCTGGTTGAACCCGAGAATAACGTGTAAATATTTTTCACAAACATAAAAAATTCTCGACTCTCTTTACAGCAACTAGTTGAGTGCTCGCCGACCAAGTTAAGAGAATGAGCACGTGCACTGTAGGGGGAGTAGAATGCTGTTGGACATTTTTCACGGATTCGGGCTTGGAGCCCAGAGTACTCTCCAGACATATTGGAGGCGTTATCATAGTTCTGACCTCGGTAGTTTGCTATGTCAATTCCGTGTTCCTCGAGAAATTGATTAATAGCATTAAAAAGATTTTCCGCCTTATGTCCAACGTTGGGCAAAAAACACAAGAATCTTTCAACTGGAATGCCCTTTTCTGGAACATACCTCAGTACCACAGACAACTGATCAATATGAGAAAGGTCAGGTGATGACTCAATAATCAGTGCAAAGTTTTAGCCGACTTGATTTCATTAAAAATTTCATCAGTTACTCTACGGGCCATTATGCTGAGAAATTCCTCGTAAGTGGTGGGTGACAGATATGATGTATGCCCTTGACCTGGGTTTCCATACTTTGACAAGTGTGCTGCTAAAAAACGATCAAACTGCGCCACCAATTCAATGCACATAATAAAGTTTCCGCAGTTGTGTGAAGAACCAATTTTTTCGTAATGTCCTCGTAAAGGCAAACCTGCAGCCGCTAAGGATTTAACCACAGCAACAACCCTTTTCAAAACATCTTTCCAGTAGGTTTTTTCGTCTTCAAGTTGTGTGACTAGCTTAGTGTCCACTCTTTCAGCTGTGGCCATTCTTCTCCTCATGGCCAATATACACGACTTGTGATCTGATGAATTTTCGTGGCTTTTCAGACACTCGTTTCTTCTCAAACTAGCATGTTTGCAATCGCCGAGACCTTCTTTTCCTAACTTCGAAACTCCTCCAAAAAGTCGGCATGGAACACAAAACAATTTCCCAGAACTTTCGGAATACATAAGGTAGGATCTTGGGACTTCCTGGCCATGAATTAATTGTGTCTTAAATAAACTTTTCGTTAGAAATCTATTCTTTCCTCCAATGGACCTTTTTGAAGCACTAAAATTTAATATTGAAAGATCTTGTTTGATTCCAGTTCGTGCAACATGCTCCCTAGTGGTTTCATTGATAGGCCACAAAGCAGGATCACTCACGATATATGTATTTATCATTTTCAAAATTTTCAGGGCGTTCTAATGTTTTTGAGCTTGTACCCGAACTAGAAGGCAAAGTTTCCTCCTATGAAATTTTACTCACAGTCACAGTCTTAGCTTTGCAATCACCTAACTCGTCATCGAGATCATTTTCTTGAAGGTCTGCGTTTTGTGAATTTGCTGAGGTATTTATAGATTCATTGTTTTTAGGCAATTTAGATACATTTTCATTATTCTGGGTTTTAATAAAAAAATTATTTTTTTTGCATTTTTCCTTATTTTTTTCGTGTTTTTTAATTTTTCTAAGGCTGCTTTCTTGTAGGCAGCTCCACTCAAACGCTTTCTACCATCACTCATGTTGAATTTACTTATTCACTGAGCAAGCGTCTGAAAAGGAAAAACAAAGAATTTTTATACATTTATTATTTTACATTTTGAGTTATGTATATAGTTATAAAATGGTTTGGGGTTCTTTAAATTCAAACATTAAGGGGGTGGAACGGAATGCCCAACTTTGCATAGAAAAGAAATTAATAGAAATTAATTACCGGTAATTTATGAAAAAAACAGCTTTTTAAGTAATTTCAAAACTGTAAAAACATTACGATAAACAACAAGAATGTTTTTTTTTAACTAATCAGAGTCAGAATGGACTAGTAATAGATAATGGTAAATCATCTTCATCATCATCCCCAACCTCGTCATCTGATTCTTCTGTCTCTTTCGTTAGTTGAGTCAAGTCTATAACTTCGAAACCGATATCTTCTTTTTCTATTTCTTCCTCAGTACCTTCTACTTTTCTTGAATGATCTTCTTCATTTAGTAAATTATAATTATGGGCAATATAAGTTAGTTTTCCGGTCCTCTCCACGCTAAGTCTGTTTCTTCTTTGCCGATGAATAAATCCATAAGTACTAAAGGTTCTTTCGATTGCGGCTGTTGACGATGGTAAATTTAAAATGTCTACAGCCAACCTACTTATTTTAGAACTGGAGCAAATTCCTGCCCACCAAACAGACCCCACATAGATTTTTCGATGGAAATGATGAATTCCTTAGCAAAAATATTACCTCTAATTTTGTACTGTGCGAGTGCTTCCATAATAAGATCTACTTGTGAAGAATACTTTGGATGACGCCTTCCTGTTTCGTAGATGAACTCCGTTGCAATTAAATTTTCAGCATCAGTTAAATTTTCGCCGCGTTGATTTGGTTCTGTAATAGGTAAGCAGCAAGATGAACGGGTTTTAATAATTTATTTTGTCGTTTTTCAAGAATTCAACACATTTTCTGGTTTTCAAACATAGTAAAAGATAAATTTGATACTCTGTCACGTAATATCGATCTTATTTCAAAAAAGCAGATAAACATTGTTGAGATTGTTGGCCCTTTAGCTTCAAAAATCGTTATCCATTTAGAGATTGGCTGGAACAAGTCATAAGTTGCTTCTATTTGTAACCAAAATTCGTTTACTGTATTTGATGAAAGAACATCAGAAATATCTGGGCCATCATCAACTGCTAAACTTTTTAATGAATATTTAGTGTCCAAAAAGCTTTTTAGACAAGAAACAAAGGAACCCCATCTTGTTTTCACCGGCAATTTGAAAGAGATGTATCGCTCCGTTTTGTTCAACTGGATTTTTTCAAACCTTGCATGTAAAATCTGCGAATTTTTCAACTCAGATATAATTGAAATTATATTCTTTTTAAAACTGGAAAAAATGGTCTAACTTCAAGAAGTCTTCAACTAGAAGGTTTAGACCGTGGCCAATACAACTATAATTAGTAATGTAATCGTACTTGCTGCTAACTATTTCACGAGCTTTTTTTGTGTTTAGCTCCGTTGTCAGTGACAGTAGCTAGAAAATTTGAAGCTCCCAATTCTTCCAACACTTTTTCAATTTCTGAGGTTAAAAATGTTACAAAATGTCTGTTATCTTCGGTATGTATTGATTTATAAAATACCGGAAGAGGTGTATTAATAACAAAATTAGATATAGAGTCATTTCTGCAATTTGACCATCCATTCATTACTTCACTAATTTTTGAAGAAACTTCAGTTTTTACTCTAGTGTACCCGAGGAGTTCGCATTCATTATTTTTGCCAAAAATCTGACCTTTACGCATACTTTCTAATTTCCGTAGTTGATGAAAAAATTACAATAATTGGAGAAGAAGACAAAATCCGGCCCCAAATAAAGAAATCTAATAGAGTAATATTGCTTGAAAGAGGACGTCACCGGTGGTGAGGGTGGCCCTGAAATAAACAACGATTTGAATAAAATTTATCCAACAATCCTCTCGAGTTTATCACATCTCACCAACATTTTTTATTGCAGCAAAAACATTAAAACTACAGGAACTTTAAGAGTATTTTTCATGAAAATGAATATTAGCATTATTCTTATAATGGGAATTCTGCCAGTTAAACATTCAATTTTTTCCAAAATTTCGTCTCATCTCATCATCTTGTGAACACTAGTTTGAGATATATTCAAGTCTTGTTCCTTATCGCTCAAGGGCTTTTCAGGATCTGGACAAAAATATCTCAACTTTGTAACTTCATCGTTTCCGTTTAGGTTTAATTTTTCTGTAACATGTTCTGTGCGTAACTAATGCTGGTTCCCATTTTATTATTATTCCTAACTAATTTAATCAATAACATTAATCAAACCCTTAAACCCAAACTTGTGTACACTCAAATCGTCGATCATCATGATGCCAGAATATACATATTAAAGTGGCGATAGCTTTAGAGATAAATATTTGAATTGGGAAAGGGGATGGTCGAGTTAATGGTTACTCCTATAGTTCAACAATTTATTTTTTTGGAAAATATTGTGGACGTCGTAACCGACATCGTAGGGGCTAGCATTAACTTAGCCATCCTCTCCTATCTCCTTCCCCCGAAAAGAAGTGCGATTATTGGGGAAATTTAGGTGGTACTAGCTTTTTGAGTGGTGGTGCCAGCTCTAAGCTAGCAACTGATTGATTAGAACTAATTAGTCGATCAAACCTCATCAGCGTTCCCCCAAATGGAAGAGTTAATTGCATCGCTATTGCACATTTTCTAATACTTGAAATCTATCATCATTTTTCTTGCTTTAGGAAGATGATTTAGCAATACGCTAGAGCTGCCTATTACAGGTAATTTTTGTGTTTTTTTTATGGTTTAATAATATGGATAGAAAGATTTATTTTATTTCTTTATTGTTCATGAATGTCAACCGTTTATATCTTAGTAGCTAAGCAAATAATCCTTTCTGCCCAGAAATCATATTTATTCGGTTCTCCCAAGTAAATACAATTGTCGAGGCAATTTTGCACTGGTATCTCCAAAAGTCTTCCTTCAAATCTGCAGGAATGCGGTCAAAGTGATTGTAGTACATCGCCCCAATAAGTTTCAGCACATCTAAAATATAAAAACTGTTTAAAATACTCTACAGGTTTGTTTTGGTTTTTAAAACGGAGTAGTTGCAAACCTCCTTCAAAATCTGGCTTGGATAATACCAATAGATCTAATTTTTTTAAATAGTGTAAAAATACTGAATTGTGTTTGTATTAAAAATTCCAAAATTTACTAACCCGCACTATTTTGCAATGGAAAATTCGTTTTCCCAAATTCAAGAACATCTGTCTTAAAACCAACACCATCCAGCAATTTTCGAAAATACTCCGCAGGATTATCCGTGTAGTCCTCAAAAACCGCGTCGTCTGGATGATAAAAAGACCATTCCCTACTTTTTATCAATTTATTTAACGCTTGATGGTAAGGTGAATCGGAAAGAATCACTAGAAAGATTTGGCCGCCTGGTTTTAACATTTGATGATATTTCTGGAGCAACAATCTGAAATCCCCGTACGGAATTTTGTCTTAGATCTATTGAATCACTTACCTATTTGGCAGCATACATTGGGCGACACAAAACGAAAAAATATGATCAAATTTATTCCTCATATTGTCCAAATTTTCGGATTTCATAACATTGAACAGTTGATAATCGATGTGCTCGTTTTTATTTTCTTGTTGAGCTATATCTATGACGTCTTGCCATTTGTCGGTTGCCGCGATTTTTTCCACGCGTTTCTTAACGAATGGAAACAGAATTTTGTTTGTTAGATTACCATCGACGCAACCATCGTGTAAAATATATTCTTTTGAATTGTTCCATTTTAAAAACGAGCTGTATTTCTCCAAACAATTAGTGGTCATCAATTTGATGCTATCCTGTCTAGTCCATAATGACGCGTAGTCTGCCATGATTTCAATTCTTGATCTTAAACGAAACTGAATATTTACTGATCCTTCAGATCATCTTTTATATTAGATGCGTTTTTTTTAACGTGAAAAAGATTAGATTAAGTTGCAATAAAAATTAAATAATAACCTATGATCTCAAAACATTCTCTAATTAGAATTGACCACGAATTAATTTCTTACTAATTATATGTGGTTACAAATAAACATACGAAAAAAAAGTATGCATGATAATTGGAGCGTATGCTATCAAGTTGCGTAGAAACAATAAAGCTATTTAATGTATTTTTGGATTCTACACAATACCAAATACATTGATAGCGTCTTTATCTAGAGCGGTGGCGACAGTTCGAACTTTTATGTATTGGACATGCACTAGATACAATATTATTAAACAACATAAGAATTAAATTCTATATTAAACGGGAACGAAACATACAGGGTGTGTAATTGGATGCAATTGTTTCTCTCCGATCTGAAAGTCCTGTCCAACGTCTTCCTGGCCAGTGCCAGTGCGTACTCGCTAAGCGAACTGGAGATAAATTAAGCTGCTGCTAAAATCATAAGCAGAACTCGGTTCTGCAGGATGTTGAGACTATATATTTGTGGCACTGGACCAGATCAGGGCAGCGTATAAATCACGAGTAACGCTTAGATATGTGACGTCTGATTGTCATAGAAGCTGTTCACCCTGTATGAGAATGGTGGTTTAGAAAGATTAATTTTGAACCTCTATTTATGAGTCCACTCAAAAATCTCTCTCTGTTGTGTAAAGCGCGGTGTCATCCGCGAATATTGCCAACCTGTAGTATAGATAGAGCGTAGGATCTCTGAGGTAAAAAATATAAAAAGATCCGGCCCCAAGAGAGGTCCAAGGTCGAGAATCCGAATACGAAAAGTCCTGCCTGAAAAATAGGAGTAGATCAACGCTGAAGAAATTTCAAGGCGATGACGATTTTTTCAAATTCTGCCACTAGAATGGGGGGAAGGAGCGGAGAGGAGAGAGCAAAATTTGTATCAAAATAACTTGATACTAATGTTCCTTGGTGAAATTTATGAAACACGTGTTCCAGCGTTTCTTAGAATTCAACTCCTAAAGGGATGGAAGGGGGGGTGGCAAAGTTTGTATAGAAAAAACAACTTAAAAATCAAGTTTTTATGTTTGTATTTATTCGACACTTGGTATTAATGTTTTTTAAATTCAAACTTTAAAGGGGTGGAATGCCCAAGTTTGTATAAAAAAGAAATTAAACAACTTATTTATTTGTTCAAATTCAACCATTAAGGTAGTAAAGAGGGGTGGGGGAAGGCAGCAGGAGAGGGACGAGGTTTTTATTAAAAAATTATGGTTAAGTTGACTTGAAGCTTGGCATTCATGTTCAGCCTCTTTATAATTCAGCTCTTAAATGAGTGAAGAGAGGTCGAAATTATGATGCTTTTATAGGTCTAGAAATTTTAACGGATAACGGATGCTCCAAAGTTAAGTGATTACCAGTCAAAAAAAGAATTTACGCAAACCAAATCGCAAGTCTATGTCACTTCTGACAGACTGTAGAAACTTGACCTTGAATTTTCAAAAATTAAATATTTAAAAAGAGTAGTAGTGTGCCTTGACGAAATAGTGATTCCTTTTTGTGGTAAGCTGGCTTTGAAACAGTACAACACCACAAGTTTGTTGTAGAGCTATATAAATTATGTCTTGATAGAGGATACATCTAGGATTTGAAGATATACAGGATGTCCCAAATGGGGTGGGATTGCATGGGCATCTTCCTTATTATTGGAGATAGAGATTTATTTAAATGGGCAATGTTTTGCAGTTTTGTGTACTAATTAACAGCGTTTGAAAGCAGTTGCACAACATGCCCAATCCTATCTGCCAAAGGTAGGTCATCTATGAAATCTTCTAGTGATGCTTGGGTAATTGTTGAGCAGTCAATGTTCCGTTGAAGATCACAGGACCACCAGTTAGTTTCGATATTTAGAATTTTTTCAAACAGATTCTAAATCACCACATGAAACTGTAAATCATTGCCCATTTAAACAAATCTCTATGTTCAATAATAAAGAAGATGTCAATCCCATTCGATTTGGGACACCCTATATTGGAGCAAAGTGAAAGTGGATGGGGTGGGTGTACAGATCAGTGTTGTTATGTCTTTGTGTGCACCTCCTTTGATTTGTAGTCATTTATTGAAAGAATAATTTCAAAGACTCCCAATTAGAAGAAAATGTAGGCATTTCTTATCGGTGACGATCCTAAGATATCTGATGAAAAGGGAAAGAAAATGGCTGCCGAAAGTATTCCACAAACTAGATGGAAATGAGAGAGATATGAGAGAGATTTTTTTCGTCGACATCTAACTCTCATGCCATGGCTAGATCAGACTTTCAATCAATTAAGCTGATCATTAAATTGTAAGGTCTTTTTTTCACAAATTAATGAGTCTGATGTCCTCTTTGAATGAAGCACTACCTATTGACACTTTTCTGAGGTTTTGTCGTTTGGTGGACGTATATTTTTTCTTTTCAACGTCCTTTGTAAGCGTAATCTAGTTTCAACGCAAATTTTTCGAGCTGTGCTCTATTTGCCTTAATATAATTTCTAGTGGACGTTCCTACCTTATAAATGATTGCGTAAATGATACCCCTCTTTCATCTCTTTCTAACCTACTATGGATCAAGTGCTTGGTAGGGTCAAAAGATCAAAAAAATAAATCTTTCAAACGAAACTGAAGAAGAAGATTAAGAAGAATGAATATTTTCATTTTCAACTCGTCTTCGTCTCACTTGAATTAAAGATACAACAACAAAAGGACGAAATATTAAGATATATAGTTTTATATTTATTGCCAAAACATTTAAATCGTCCCCCACTATTTAAAACGAGCAGTTTTGAAAGATTCAAATCATGTGGCTTTGGAAGAACCTTTTTCAAGTACTTCTTGAATAAACATCTTTAAAACCACTCATAGTCTAGGTTTAACGGAAATTATTCGAGCTGGACTCTTTGTGATTTGTATTTATTGCTAATGTTAGGTATATATAATTAAAAAAAACATTTAAATCATCTTTTATTGTCAAAATAAACTGTTTTGAAAGATTCAGATTACATAGTTTTGGAAGCTATACAAATCATCGTCTCGTATGGCATGTCCAAATTATCCTTTCCACCTAAATAAGTCCCTTGTTCGTAACAGCTTCGTAGATGATCTTGGAAGTATGCTTCTTGTAAATGTGGTGGAATTCGATTCAGATATTTATAAAAAGATAAAATGACTTTCAGAAAATCTAAAAAACAGTTTCTCGTGAAAACTTATTATCCTCATTTTTGTGGACAAGACTTTACCTGGAAATTCTTCAATGACTGCGCTCCTTTTTTCCGATTCGCAAAATTCAACTTTAAATCCAATATCTGTCACAACACTTCTGAAATATTTCGAGGGATTATCGGTATATTCTGCAAAAATATTCTCGTTAGGGAGGTATTTTGACCACGTTCCTGTAGAGGCATGTTTATAGAACGTTTGTTGCATTGGTGTATCGACCATGATAGTCATAAAAATTTGACCGTTCGGTTTCAGCATTTTACGAAAACCGTTCACGAATGCTCTGCAATAAAATTATTTTATTGATTTTTATATTATTAAATAAAAATAATTTTACCTATTATCCGGTATCCAATGCGCCACTAACAGCGAAAATATATGATCAAAATGACCCTTTTTCTTTTCAACTTGAACCGGATCCATTGCATCCATTACTTGATAATCGATATTATTAAAGCTTCGATTATCTTCTCTAGCGAATTTGATCATTTCTTCCGATTTATCTACAGCTAAATATTTGCGGGTATAATCTTTGACGTGCGGGTAAATTATATCTCTGGTTATGGAACCGTCAGCACAACCTACTTCTAAAACGTCTTCTTTGTAATTCTTCCATTTCAACAGGTGGTTATATCTTTGAAAATAAGATGCCGCTATTTTCGTGGTGAATTCGGTTTTGTGCCATAAAGATGCGTAGCTCATGTTGAGGAAAAATTAAACACGACACTTTTAAGTTTGCGTTTCTGATCTATGTAATACGGATGACAATGTGTTGATTGAATTTATTGCAATTATATCGTAATTTCGCCACGATTCTGGTAACGTGATAAGATTAAGCTGACAAGTATTTAGATCTCAGAAAGAAAGAATCGATCATTGTATAAATCTTGTATATCTGTTTGTATCAGTCTTATGTAAGTAATCGTATGAGAATATAGTCAGACGATGGTGGAAAGTTTTTCTTCAATTTTATTTTGTACACTGGCGTTGCATTGCATTTTTAATTGCATTTACGTTATATTAAAAGATTAAAAATAGGTATCTACTTTTTAAACTTTTTATCAGTTATTCGAAATATGGAAATTGGCACGATTTAGCGACTTTGATCGCAAACTTAGAAAATATGTTTGATAAATAAGCACGTGTGTCGGTATTGGTATGCAAAATCAACTGTTTTCTTTATCATTTATTGAGACAAATTTCTCAGGAAATACATATAATGGTAGATTAGTTAAACGTACCTACGATTTATAATTAAATTTTAAAAAGTTGGAATATTTTTGAACACAAATATTAAATTGCAATTCTTTAAAAAAAAATGTAGAAAGCTCTTCACACCGGCTGGATGTCGCTAGCCGCCCCATAACCGAATTTTAAAATTCTTTCTGGACTAAAGTTTTGAGGAGACTATTTTGAATAAACAAGAATAAAAAAATCACAGTAATAAATGTTTTTTTTTTAAGATCAGTCCCATTGGATCTGGGACAGACTGCGTATTAAAAAAATAAACATAGCCGTGTTGACGTCAAAAAAAGTTTTTACGGCATTAATTTGTTCTTCTTAAATAGCCATGAATTAATTTCTGTTAAAATTATGAACAATAGAAAACTAATAAGTGACATTCTAACGATTTGATCACTTAGTATAGTAGTGTAGTGGCTGCATGTCGCCCCCCCCCCCTCCTTTCCTCCCTCACCGAATTTTCAAATTCTTTCTGGACTAAAGTTTTGTACCAAACATAAAAAATTTTGTACCTCGCCCGTTTAGAAGATATACGCAATTTTAGATTGGAGGGAGGGGAGAGAGGGGGGAACTGGATGGAGTGTACCCCAAAAGAGGTATACCTCACGACGCTCTGCTGGCCCGGCATGGTATGTCATCCTTGTGCGACAGAAGGGACACAATATGTAGGAAATTTATAAATAAGCTCTTGGACAACAAGATCGATTGTCCCTTCCTGCCGCTAACCGTCGGAATATACGGTGGGTAAGTGAGGCACCCTACGGCGCTTACCTAGAGAACTCTGCAGCTGCACTACCCCATCCTTGGTGGCCACACTCAGGGAAACGGGCGTGGCGAGAGAATTTGGCGAAGATAGTAGGGGAGGATAAAAGTCGGTTCGCCGAGGAGTAGTCCGACCGCTGGTTGTCTGGTTGGGGAAACCTTCGGTTTCATCCTAAAACAACTCGGTGACTCTGGGACCCTACGGTTTCACTGTAGCTGCCGCGGATACTTGATCCCCGGAGGGGTGAAAGGGTTGATGCGGTTGGCATTTTGGGGTAGGGCTTTTGCCCGGCCGCTTAATTCACGGGCGGGCTGGTTGTACCTCACGGCCAGATTCCGTTTCCCACGCTTGGCCGCCATCCGCAAGGAGGAGGCCCCGTGGGGTTAGATGTGAGGTAGGAGCTCGCCAAAGCGTCTCCAGCGGTGACCCGTCTAACGCTGATAAGGAAACTTGTCTAACATGGGTAGCACGGGGGAAAGCCCTCCGGCTCGCCGGTCCTCTCCGAGAGGTGTCGGTCTCGTGCGGGCGGTGAGATAGTGGGTGACAGTTTCGAGGCACATAACTTGTTATGTGCGGTTGCACCCGAAAATGCAGGATATGGGCAGCGCCTAGATGCCTAGATGGCAGAACATCAATGCCATTTTCAATCCGAATGTCCCTTCCTATTCGGTAGTATGGACTTCCTTGTACCGAGAATTGATTCCATGTACGAGACCACATTTCGAGTCCCCTTCGGAAGAACCAACATCATGAGAAGAGTGCCGATGTACCTACATCCTGGCGGGGGCGGCGAACATGTGAATGGAGGAAGTTATACCCTATTACGTTTTCTTCTTACTTATGGGGCGAATTAGAGAACAATTTTGCTCCTTATTGTATCATTTTCCTTTTCTGTTTCTTTTTTTTTTGGTGTACACGTTTTTGTAATTGATCCCATTATTGGGTCTTGGCCTGTTGGATTAATAAAGCTCAATTATTATTATTAGTATTATTATTATTATATAGGAATACTAAACAACATTAAATTAAGGACATAAATGACATTATTTATATTTAATTATTTAGCTTTATATTTACGTGGTAATTATGGAATTAATTACAGGAATACCTTTGAATATTGAAATTCATCTAAAATTCGCATGATAGGAGAGGTTTATCTCTTACTCGCCTCATTTAAATCGATTATATCTGAAAAATGTTTGATTTGTGATACAAAAGAGTACAAAACCAGTACAGTACGATGGCATAAGTGAAATTTTGAAATTCCGATATGTGGGGACTAGCACTCTACTTAAGATCGATCATATCTGTGAAACTAACGTGGTTCAAAATGTTTCGGGTGTGATACAAAACGGTACGAAACTAGTACAATACAATAGCATAGGTGAATCTTTCAAATTTTGACATGGAGGGGGCGGGGGACTGGGAGGGAAGAGAGAGGGCTGGAATGTCCCTGGCCCCCTCATCTAAAATTGGTTATATCTTGTAAGCAGGCGAGGCAGGTTGTTTTCTTCATTATTTCTCTCAGATTATTCCAAAAAAACTGAAGCAAGATTTTTGGAAAATCACTTCATCCATAATCACAAGACTATGATTGAGAAAATGCGGATCTTCTTGCTGAACGGTACGAGCAACATTACAAAATGTCTTAATAGGTATTAATGACGACTATGAGACGATCAGGATTCTCATGGACTTGTCAAGAGCATGTCTAACTCGCAGATGGAGTCTCAAAAAAGACAAAACCACATTGCTTTAAGAATGTGGTAATTAAGTCTTTGGGTGACTTTCCGTGCTAATACAAAAGAATAATGATTGAGTTGAGTGCCATCGAAGACTAAATTTGTCTTATATAAACTTATGTTTTTCTCCCATCAAACACGACAAGCCTTTCCCAGTCTTTAAGTTATCCAAAACTTCAAAGTCTATTAAATTGGTTCTGTAACCAACATGTGGCAGCTATATTAGTGGTTATCGAGAGCATCTCGTTTCACAACCAGTGGTTATACTAAAAGCTGTAGTATCGAACATGCTGGTTTTTTTTTTAGGAATACTAGAACGAGCATAAAAGACTACAAAACAACAGCAAGGAAGAGCTAGCAAACATTGAGGGTAAAGTTGTCCTTGAAAACCAGTAGTAAATAGAAACGATTGAATCTGAACATGTATTCCTGACTGCAGGCAAGGGATTTTAAACTTGGCAGAGAGACTGAACAAGGTGATGTTGCGGGACGGTCGAAAACTGTTGTTTGCAAAGAAAACATTGATCTGGTCCATGATATGGTCCTGAAATCATTGTGAAACTCATAGCTCAGATTTGTGGCTTTTAAACAGGTAGAAATCGAAGGTGGCTTGGATTGCATTCGATAGGTCACTTCAGAGACGAATTTGACCATCATTAAGCGACATCCTGAACACTTCCTAGCAAGATTCGTTACTGTGGATGAAACTTGATTTTACCATTATGATTTTGAACCAAAAAAGCTGGGCATGGAATGGAGGCAACACAAGGGTTCACCACCCTCTCGCAAGTTTCGTGCAACGACATCTGCGAGGAAGATCATGGCCACAATTTTTGGGATGCCAAAGGAATTATCCTTATAGACTGTTTACCACCTTATCAGACTATAACTGAGCAATATTATGCTGCTTTAGTTTCGAAACTCCATTAAAAACAAAGAAGTATGTATTCCCCAAACTTAACTTTCACCTTCATGGGATTCATTTTCGGTACGATGAGGCACTGATGATAGATATGAACGAGTGGTTTGCAGCCCAAAACAAAACATTTTTGCTCTAAGATTGTTAAAGATCTTTACTGTCGTTATAGCAATTGTATTAACGTTTTATCAGAACTGCCCTCGTATGCTTGTATTCGATGTTTTAGAGTTTTTTTTTAGGTACACACCTGTTCATAATTCTGTTTCATTTTAATAAATTCTGTTCAAATTTTAGATCTTATCTATCTAAGTTTTAAGATATTAATTGGATAATTTTATCCAACAGGTCAGAAGAAAACAAGTTCCGAAGGCATCACCATAGTCTACAGAGGGATGTGGAGACACACGAAAGGCAAGAAGATCGAAGTCGCAATGAAAACTTTAAAATACGATTATAGAGATAAATATTTAAAGGTATTACATTCTTGAACATGGGAAAAGAATATTCTGACTATTTTATTTCCAGGACTTTCTCGATATAGCTGGCCAGTGGGCTTTTCTACAATCGAATGCTGTCGTAAAATTATTCGGCGTAACATTATCAGCCCAGATTTCAATGATAGCTGAATACGTCAGGTTTGGACCTTTAGATGAATATCTACGAAAGAATAAGCATAAAATGAAGGAAGTTGATCTCATCGAGGCGTCCTCGAATCTAGCATCTGCTCTCTGGCATTTGGTTAATTCTTACAATTAATTTATATATTTCAACATTAATGTGGATTTTTTCTTTATATTCATAGGAGGAAAATGGTATTGTTCATGGGAAGATTAGGTGTAGGAAATTGCTGGTCAATAACCACGATGGAAATAATTTTGCTGTTAAGTTAACGGATCCTGGGATTAGTAGCGGTTATCCTCCTTCGGAGTAAGAAAGAACTTGATCAAAATAATTCATTTCCTG
This sequence comes from Holotrichia oblita, assembly GCA_023690525.1. Taxonomy (NCBI): domain Eukaryota; kingdom Metazoa; phylum Arthropoda; class Insecta; order Coleoptera; family Scarabaeidae; genus Holotrichia; species Holotrichia oblita. The sequence continues at coordinate 193,439,247 of CM043016.1, read as the reverse complement.
TTTAAATATATTTGTTACGTTCAATTTTAGCGTGCATTGGATACCTATCGAATGCTATAATAATAAAAATTACGCGAAACATTCCACCCCAGCGGATGTTTGGGCTTTCGGTACAACTTTATGGGAGATTTTCATGTTCGGGGAGGTTATTCAGAAAATTGATCATCTTGAAGCTATGAAGGTTAGTGGATTTTTGTGGAATATTAAAAAAAATTAATAAAAAACTATCTTTGGTGATGTAGATGTATAAAGGGGGGAAAAGACTTCCTAAACCCAGACATTGTCCGCAAGATATTTATCAATTGATGCGTGAATGTTGGGATAAAGATCCTCATCGCAGGAAACAGCCTCAAGCTATTATGCGAGATATTAATCAATTAATGTATGAAGGTGGGTTAGGAATGATGCAAAATATATGAAGATTAATGATGATTATTTTGGTTTGTTTAGTTTATAATTCTAGAAGGGTCCATTCGTATGCCAAGATTGCTATATCCCATAGTAAGAAGTCGAATTCTTCCAACAGTTTAACATCGCAAGAAACTGGTTTGTAATTTGATTGGATCAGTTTTTTTATATGATAGTGGACTTAACCTGATGTTTCTCTTTGTTTAGCGAGTACTTTCGTAGTCGATGAGCTCCTTTCAATGTCAGATTCGACTGACTTGGATTCAGATTTGTGTGCACCATCCAAATTGCAGAATATGAGTCATAATTGGCCTTCACAGGTAAGTTTTTTTCGATTATTATTCATTCATTTGCTTGGACTACTTTGCGAAGCAACATTCCATCATAGCTTTGGGCAACATCAAAGTCAACAACATTTTATGCCAAAGTTATTGAACTCTTCATCATCTTTGCTATTGATGTTGGTGCGTTACAGATTATTTCGTCCTCGAAGGAGATACTTGCAAGTAGTTCCTCTGTGGAACTGTATATCTCTGCTTCATTCTTGTGTTTTTCCATATCTTTTACTGAAAGTACTTTTTTTCTGTAATGAATCCATTTCAGTGATGAAAGAATTCAATATAAAGAGGCATTACTCAACTAAGCATCCTATGCTGCACTCACTGACAGGATCAACAGGAAAAGACAAAACCATTTGCCGAAGGAGAATTTATCAAGTAGTGCAGTTTAGAAGTTTGCAGTGTTTTCTATTCTGAAAAGATGAAAATGAATTCGAAAAAATTAGTTCGTTAAGACGAACTGTTGCCCGACGTATAGAAATGATGGCTAATGATATAAAAACAACTTTGACTGACCGTATGGCTGGTTTTAAATCATTTTCCATACCATTAGACGAGAGCACCGATTTGTCTGATTGTATTGATCACTGCTACTGAGGAATTGTTTGCTTTACAGCCGCTAAAAGGAACCAGTACAGGAGAGGACATTTTTAATGTAATTCAAAAGGTATTCACAAGTTTTGGCTTGCCCTGGTCAAAATTAGTTGGGGTAATGCATAGATGGTGCACTTTCTATGGTCGGCTTACGTAAAGGTTTCATTGGAATTTTGTATGAAATTTTGTACCGAATTAAATGTGCAAAAAGATGATTTGATAGTCCTTCATTGCATTATTCACCAACAGAACCTGTGTTCTAAGTCCATTCGAAACCAGAATGTTATGAATGTGGTAGTAAAAACCATCAATTTTATTCGATCCTGAGGGCTTAACCATCGCCAATTCAAGGCGATTTTATGCAAATAAAAGATAAACCACTATCTGAATTGAGTGACACAAAATGGATATGTGACTTAGCATTTCTGGCCGACCTTACAGGCCAGAGGAATGATTTAAATTCGAAACTTCAAAATCAAGGAGAGTTAGTAAATGATTTGTACAGCCGTTTAACAGTTACCATTTCACCACGCTCTCTGCGTATGAAAATACTGCTTATGCTCAATATGCTGAAGAACGGGTCGATGGCCGAAGTGGTTAGGCGGCTGACTATTGTTGTGAGAGGACGATAGGCGCTGGGGTTCAATTCTCTGGAGGGACGGTGACATTTTTTCAGAGAGTTTAATCCCGGATCGACTTGCCATTCGCTGTTGGGAGCAAAGTGATTAACAGCGCGGAATGATAAAAGGCGATATGATGCTGTCACAAAGCCAATTGAACACAACATACACACACAAAAACTACACCGCGAGAGTTGCAGTGATAGCTAGACAAGCGATACAGTTTACGGAGTCACTGCAACTAAGCACCCACCACATAAAAAAAAACTCAAGTTACTGTCGGAGCAATTTTCGAACAGATTTAGCGATTTAAAAATCATGGGAGACAATTTCAATTTATTTGCTACTCCAACAAAAAGTAATGTACAAAATGCTCCAATACTCTTGCAAATGGAGTTGATCAAGCTTCAAGAAAACTCACTCCGAAAATCTAAATTTGAAGACGTGGAGTTGTGCAATTTCTGCAAAAAATACCTCGAAGAAGACGAAGATTTTTCGGAGCTTAGAAAATTCGCAAGAAGATTGATTTGTGCGTTTGGCAGTATTTATAAATGCGAACAGTTCTTTTCAATGATGAAAGTTAATAAATCCAAACATCGTACAAGGCTGACTGACGATAATTTGGAAAATTCTTTACGTCTTTGTATCAGTGGAATTAATCCAAACATTGATGGATTAGTTTTCCAAATTCAAGCTCCAGTCTCATTGATTTCGTTGTCGCTATTTAACTTGAACACTACTTTAAAATGCACTAAAGTTTGAAACCAGCTCAAAACGAGCCCTCAATCATCTAAGCTGCTTTCAAAACTACCTCACAACCGGCTCACAACAAGTTTTCTGGCGGCTTTCTTTTGTGTATTCAATTGGAGTAGCAGCCTCCTTTGATGCATTCTAATTCCCGGTAATAGGCCTGGCTTAACTGTACAACTGTCCTCAGAATTTCTACCCTCAAGTGTCTCCTTACTTACTATTAAGTATATCCAGTGCCAGTTACTATCACGAAGGCTTTGTATTTTGATTGAATCTTCAAGATCACAGAGCAGATTATGGAATCAGGTTGGAGGGTGGGGAGATGTTATCGGGGATATTAGATTCAGTTTTTAATTAATAATGATGAGACCAAAAATTTTGGCAATAGCTTAGATGTCTTGATAAAGAAGTTAGGTTGATATCTTCAGGGTTGCCTGGCTATCCGATAGGATATGAATCAGCTGACCCTTCGGTTGTTTTCCAGTGCATTTTAATTCTATTAATTGAAATTGTATTCGACATAATGCAGTTTAAAATTATACACAACATAAATACTGTACTTTCAGGAGGATTTCTCTCCCGATGATACCATTTCGGAGTTCTCCAATTTTTTCCAAAACATTAACTTATCGACGGCGACCACATCATTAGATAGCATCAATTCAATTCAGAGCATCTTCGAATTAGACGGCGAATGGAACGTCGTCTTACAAGGAAAAATCGGGCAGGGATTCTACGGCGATGTGTACAGAGCGACTTTGGAAAAAATCGGGGACGAGGATTACGAACCTAGACAAGTAGCTGTCAAAAAATTGAAAAAAGCTCCTGAATTATCTCATTTACAGGACTTCGAAAGGGAAATCTGTATAATGAAGGTGTTAAAACTTGATGAATCGCCTCTTTTACGAATTTAACATGAAATGATTTCAGAGTTTGCAACACCCTAACATTGTCCAAATATTGGGAGTGTTGAACGAGCCTGAGATATCGTTAGTAATGGAATTCGTCCAGCATGGTTCGTTTCAAAGTTATTTGAAAATTAATAAGGAATTTTTGACTGAAAAGCAATTGTTGAAGTACGCTTTGGATATTGCAATGGTTAGGGTTTTAATCTAATTTATTTTTTTTAAATTTTAATTCTTTTTCTAATCTGTAGGGGATGACTTATCTCGGGGAGAAAAAATTGTCCACAGAGATCTTGCAGCTCGTAACATCTTAGTGGTCGATACAAATCACGTTAAAATTTCCGATTTTGGTTTGGCTCAAGTCGTCGGTTCTAATAATTATTATATAATGAAATCAACAAGGGATTTACCTATAAAATGGTGAGTATCCATATTTGTAGTTAAATTCATGTTTATTATTACTTGATTGCGTAAATTTAAAGGTATGCACCTGAGAGTTTAGAGGAGGGTAAATTCTCAACGTGCTCGGATGTTTGGTCGTACGGGGTAACTCTATGGGAAATGTTTTCGTACGGGCAGGAACCTAAATTGGCTGTTACGGAAGAGAAAAAAGTTGAAGGACAGGAGCAACAGGCTCTTTTAAAAGCTTTGCAGAGCGGAGCTAGATACCCATGCCCTTCGATGTGTAAACAGGCGATTTACGCGTCGATTATCCATCCCTGTTGGGAATATGATCCCCATACCAGACCAACGTTTACTTCGATTTGTGATCAGATCGAATTACAAATGAAGTACGATTAATTTTAGTTTCGTTAAATGTCGTATGGTGTTTTTATTCGATCATCTTATGTATAGTTGTTTTTAATCATCGATATATTGTTATACACTTATCTTAAAAGACTATTTTTATGCCCCCTTTTACAGTTTTTTTTTTTAAGATAATTGTATAGCAGTACGTAAGTTTTACACTTTATTTAGGAAAGTGGCGTTATTTTATTCATTTTAACGAATAATTGTTTTATACACTTGTGTAAATATTGTGCCATACTGTCTGAATATTAATTTTTTTATTATAATGTACATAATATAATAAATGTTTTAATATAACCTGTTTAATTGGGGTTATAGTGTTTTCTTCCTATCTACGAAGTAAGTTCAAAAGATTAATTTAGTTTAATTAGTGCCAGACATGCATAGTGTTCGCTCAGACAAAGTGTCAATTCTGTATATAAACTCGAGAACCTTGAGAACCTCACCTCCACCCTATAGCCCGATTCTTGCCGCCTAGTAGCTCTCTTTTCGAAACTTGAAGAACATCTCAATGGCAAGCGTTTCTCTTCGGATGCAGAGGTGAAATAATTTGCCAGCTCGTAGTAGGTTGGAGGCATTAGTTTTTAATACGCCCTGGTAAATAAGAGAGGTTCCAATACAGACCCATGCGGCACTCCGTAGCTTAGATGTAGAATCGCATCTTATTTCATTTCTGTTTCTATTGGAAAAATAAGACTCAAAAAATCTACGGCCATACCTCTCACTCACTTTCACTTCATTGGTTTGTATCCGGTTTAAAATTTATGTTTATTATTTTATTAATATTACACATTTTCAAAAAAAAAAACTGATTTTACAGTCTAAATCTACGGGGATTAACTCTACTCTCTCCTTGATAGTCTGAAGTTAGGTCTTTCGAGATGGTTGCAGCCTCCTTGACGGTCTCTACGCTGCCATGGTGCGTTCCTTTGAGGTGACTCTTCATTTTAGGGAGTAAGAAGAAGGAGGAATGACTCGGCGCATTATCGTGAGCCGTTTGCGACCAGTTCGGGTCGTTTACGGACAACATGCTGTCGCAGCCGGCCTTCAGGGATGTATTCTTGGTGAATAATCTGAATGAATATCGAAGAAAATGATCAGCATTGCCTTCAGCCGTGATTTTGACATTCTTCCTTTCGTTGGGCGTAATAATTTCTTCGCATCATTTCCGATTACATTTTTACCACTCCCTAGGTGATTGTCTCCTTAAGTGCTTGCAGAGGCGTAGTGCACTTCAATCTCTAAGTGTCCCCAAAGAAAAAAAAATCCCAAGGTGCTGAATCGGGTGACCTTGGGGGGTGGGGGAGGTGCGGGGATGTGTATCTTTTCTTTCAGTGCAGAACCTGATGCTCTAACGTTTGATCATTAAACTTGAACAGTTTGGCTATCCGGAATTGAATCATGTTAGTCAAATTCGAACCGAATCCGAAATGCTCACTGAGTTGTAAACACAGATTAGTCACTAAATAATGGTTCGCCCCTATAACCTCATTCTACAATAAATGGACGGACAAGGATATATGATATAAGTACCAAACTCCTAAAAAAAGGTTAATTCAGTAAATATAATGAACCACCACCTCCCTATTCGAATACAAAAAATTCGGTTCCGATAATCTCCGAAAAGTTGACAACAGGAAAAGTATTTAATTTGTATTTTTTTTCCCCAAAACAAAGTAGATCCTATACAACTGTTTTATGTATTTCTAAACATTCTAGATTAAAATTTCAATTGCCCAGGAAAAAACGACTCAATTGTCGAAAGTTGCGTTAACCTTTTACATGGCGTTTATTTAGTTCAATTGAGTTGTTTAATTTTTGAGAAATTTAGGAAAACGTTTTTTTTTTAATTTTTCGTTTTTATTTATTTCTGACTTTATTTTACAAGTTATCGAAAAATAAAAAAAGTTCTTCATTGGCACTTTTATAACTCTACAAGACTGTATTTTTATATTTTTTTGTTCGACGTTTCGTTTTTGAGAAACCATCAACTTCTTTTTTTTATATGGACCGAGAAAAAAGTACATACTGTATTTTATTGCATTTTTTGTTACGAATTCAACGATGTATCACACATTATGCATATTTTGGAATAGCAGCAGCTAGCATATCGAACCTCTGCTACCTGTCATAGTGCGTTATTATTACCAGGCCTACTATAAAAGAATCTAAAAATAAATAAATTTACTTCTTTTTTACCAAAAAGTAATTTCCAAAATATGCATAATGTGTGATACATCGTTGAATTCGTAACGAAAAATGCTATCAGATACAGTATGTATCTTTTTCTCCGTCTATATAAAAAAAAGAAGTTGATGATGGTTTCTCAAAAACGAAACGTCGAACAAAAAATATAAAAATACAGTCTTGTAGAGCTATAAAAGTGCCAATGAAAAACTTGTATTTATTTTTCGATAACTTGTAAAATAAAGTCAGGAAAAAATAAAAACGAAATTTAAAAAATCCACGTTTTCGTAAATATCTCAAAGACTAAACAACTTAATTGAATTAAATAAACGCCATGTAAAAGGTCACTAAAATGCGTAACTTTTCGCCAATTTAAGCAACTTTGTATCTCTTACCGTTCCCGAGATCCCCATGCAGTTCGTTCTTATTCTGGACACAGTGTATAGGGTCCGGCAAAAAGACCTCCGCTATTTCAAAAGATAGCATCAAACAAAGAAAGATACAGAAAAAATACTATTATACCCTATCTGGTAAATGGCGTCCTCCATTGTTGACACATTAACGAAGCATTTCCCGAAAGTTGTCCATAATTTCTTCGCATAATTTCCAATGTAAATGGCTACCACTCCCTAGGTGATTGTCTCTTTAAGTGCTTGCAAGGTTGTGGAGCGATGTTTGTGCACTTGAATCTTCAAGTGTCCCCAAAGAAAAAAAATCACAAGGTGCTAAATCGCATGACCTTGGGGGGTGGAGGGTGGGGAGGAAGGTGTGTCTCTTATTTCAGTGCAGAAGCTGATGCTCTAAAGTTTGATATCCAAACTTGAACAGTTTTTTTTATCCGGAAAAGAATCATGTTGCCGCCATCATGGAACTTTTGACCATCTGCGTAAACACCACCTATTTCCAGGTGGACAACAAGTTCTATCAACAATAATCCGGTATGGCGATGAATTCTCCTCTATCTCCTCTACTTAGCAAGAATTAGACTAAAAAGCAATAAATAGATCCTTCGACCAAAAATGTGGCTTAGATATGTAGATGACACCTATGCCATATGGCCCCATAGTGTAGAAGAACTACAAGGGTTCTCCGAACATAACAACATTGAAGCATCTATCAAACTGAAAAGGAAAACAAGCTACCATTCCTAGATGTTTTATTAATCAGAAACACAAACGGTACTAACAAACTAACCCTTACAACATAAAAATAGGTGTGGCCAAATGACAGAACAAACAAAATATGCTCAAACGAAAAAGATAGAGAAGAAGAACTGAGGAACGTAACCTACACACTTAAATTAAACGGATATACATAAAGACGCTGTCAAAAGCAAGACAGAGGAAAGTATCACAAGAACAACAGGCCTATCGGAAAAAAAAACTGAATAGACAACAATTACGGAATCAAAACAGCCATAAAAATCAAAGAACAAAAGACAGTATATACGAAATACCTTGTGAATGTGGGAAAACATACATTGGAGAAACTGGCAGGCCCCTACAAGTCAAGACCAAAGAACATCAAAAAATGGTCCGATTTAGAGAAACAGACAAATCACGCCTTGCTCAACATGTCTGCGAAGAAGGACACAGGATCGTATGGAATAACGCAATAATTTTGGCAAGAGAGGACAATCAAACAAAAAGAAAACTAACAGAAACAGTATATATGGCCACAACACTTGACGCTATCAGCACACCAAGCCTCGAGATCAAAGATGTATGGTTACCAATACTCAAAGACAGCTTAAAGAATCGCAGGCAACATGCACATACGACATAGCACTGTGCCGAAACTGTAGCGGAGCAACGATATTACGTCGGAATTTACACATACAGTTATACATCGAAACATTTTATTTTATTTGTCGTTAGTGATATCAGATTCAATTCTAGTAAGTTGACTATGAGCACACTAGAGACAAACAGCTCTTTTCAGAGCTACCCTGAAGACGGTGATAGACACTTCACCGAAACGTCCGATTTTTATCATGGATGGAAATAACCCAAAAAATTCTTCAATCAAGAATCATGTTAGTCAAATTCGAACCGAATCCTCACTGAGTTGTAATCACTGATTAGTTACTAGATAATGGTTCATCCGTGTAATCTCATTTTACAATAAATGGACGTCCCTCCCCTCCCCCGTCAAGGATACACGATATAAATTGCCAAAAAAAGGTCAATTCAATAAATATAATGAACCACCCCCTCCCTATTCGAGAAAAAAGGGAAGAATTAAAGGCTGTTAAGTCACATTGTGGAAGGTGACATTTAAAAAAATATCGTAATAACTCAAAAACAGTTGAAGATAGGTATATGAAGACATAATTCAGTGTATCGTAAAATCGAATGTAGAATCCAAAAATGCTAGAAGATACAGGGTGTCCCATTTATATTGAGAAGATCGAAGAGTGCCTACAATCGTTTCTAGAGAACTTTTTAATTTCTATAAAAATAAGTGATATATTGGACTGGATTGCCGTAACGGATCACCCTGTACAACTTTATGAATTTTGTATAATATTGTTCTGTTAGCTACTCTTATGAAAATTCGAGAAAATAGACAATTCAATATTTAAATATAAGTTTCTACTGTTTGTCATTTTCATTGTGATGTCAGTTCTACAGTTTTCGTACAACTTACTAGATTCTCGCTATGTGTAGTCCTCACAAGGATATGCATTTCATTACGTGCTAGTGTTAAACCAGATACTAAATCAAACTGACGTATAAGTAACTCTCCTTGTATTATCCCATTGACGGACTCCTCTCACCTGTCTCCTCTCGTTAGGACGCTTTGTACAGACTTTTTATGGACAATTAAATAATAAGCAAATTAATTTTTGTGAGTAATAATAAATAAAAAGCAAACTCAAAACTTAAAAATATATTAAAGAACATTCTATTACAATGCCATGAACAATAATACAATTGCTTTAAATTTCAAACATTCGTGCAGTGAGCTTAGAAACGTTTAATGATTTATAGTTTACAAATAAATGATTACTATTATTGCCTACAAAAAATTGTACTAAATACTACGTTTCTGTATTAGGATTGTTATCAAGTTTTTCATGCAGATTAACTAGTACATCATTCTTAAACTGAGTTTGCTTTTCTGGTGAGAGCTTATTCATGTCACTTAGCAAATGATCCACGAATATCTCGTTCGTATTATTTCCTTTGTACGTGAAACCGGTTCCGCCTGATTCTTGCGTTTCTTCTATGAACAACGTTCTTCGCTTTGGTCCCAGCATATCTTGTTCTGGATCATCTAAGTGACGTTTTCTGCTGACTTGGTGGGGAATTTCATTGTTAGATTCGTTAGGGAGAATGGTTACTGCAAACATGTTTAAAATTCTGTGCTTAACAATCTGTTTTACTTGTTAGATTATTTCAGTATACATGCATAGGTCCACAGTCAAATAAAAGTAGGGAGTTTAGCTGTCAAATTCGACAAAATTTAATAAACCGTGTTTCTGTGGCTTTGGACCTATGCTTACTTACCTCCGTATAAATATCGTGATGTATTTGAAAAATCGTGATGTATCCTGCTAGTTTGATTGGTATTAGCGTTTAAATAAGGCTCCCACCAGAAACGCTTACTACTATCTGTCAAAAGTTTGTGTAACTGTCAAAATTAATCAGCTAAATGAATGATGATGGTTTAGATGATTCGATTTAATGAAATTAAGTAGAAATAATTTTTATTTAGTAGGATAATAAGCCATAACCAACGATGATAGAACTCGATGATGTGATTTAAAAATAAAAAAAGCAAAATGTAAAATAATAAATTCAAAATAAAAAAAGAAATCAAGAGGAAGCGTCAAGAGTTTCTCTTACCTGCAGTTTTAGCTCCCCAATTTTAAAATTTAACGTTTTATAGATTTTCCACGATATTTTTTTTAAATAAAACTTGGAAAAATTTAAATTTCAAAAAAATATATTGCATTGTACATTAATTAAGTAGTAATTTGTGATATCACTAGAATAACAGTATGTTTTTCGTTTTTAAATTACTCGTTTCTATCTTACTTCAATTTTGTTCTGAATAGATGCCCCCACTACTGTCATTGCTTTATCTTAGGTGTGAAATCCGCAGCAACAATTCAAAATCGACGTGTGTAAGTGTTATTGACAAAGTTGGGCGGAAATGCATCTAGAAAATAATTTCAATACGTATTTATTTTAGAATTTTGTTTTCTTTGTTGGGGGGTTTTAATTTTATTAATAGCTTTGATTAGTTGTAAGATATCCATGCCTAACACAAGCGTTAATCGAGTTTTTAGTTAGGATTGTATCGAAACGCTTCTATATCTACCAAACTAGTTTGAAGCCTGTGGTGTTATTTCGTTTTGAATTTAAATAAATTTTAGATTGGAAATATGCAGCTTGTTTTTGCAACTTTTTTTCAATGATTTAGTAGTTTCAATGATGCTTTCTTTGTTTAAATACTGGTACTTTAGTTAGTAGATGGTGGAAGATAGCTAAGTCAGTGTTCGAGTCCGCTCGGAGACGATTTGGTGAGGAAATGTTACGCTGTTGGGACATAATTGATAGTGCAACGAATTAAAAATAATTTCAAATATGCAGGATGATACAAAAACGGTTGCCTATCAAAGTTATGAGGCACCCCGTATACAGTTTTTCAAAATCTATACTGGGAAGTTTCAAGTTAGTTTATTCTTTGCATCGATTTGAAAAAAAAAAACACCAAAATATTATTTATTGTTGAATTTTTTGTAGTTTTAAAAAATTCAAAGATTGTTACCACACCCCCTAGGCATGCTGAAGATGCTTTATATGGTAAAATGTGTCAGTGTAAAAGAACAGAGCTAATGTCAAAAAAAGAGACCTAGAAAAATAAAAGTTGATGACATTTCTGATGAAAATGAAGACTCTTGCACATGGAAAAGAAGAAAAATATTTGTAACAAGTGTGTATCAAGCAGAAACGCTCCAGTGATAGTCGGACTATCACTGCAGCGCAGGCTGTACATTTTTTTTGTGCAAATGTGTTTCTATCGCTTTGTTACAATATTACCTAGCCGTAAATAATGTTACGCTGTTAATTATGTACCAATAACTAATTATACTCGGCCGAGGAACCGATCCCAGCGAGACGCACCACAACGTCGCTCTGCCACTGTTGGAGAACGGCTACTCTACCAGTTCGACCAACGAGCCTTTTTAAATATCTTTTTTGACAATTTTAACCATTAAAAAAATCATCAATGAAATATATTTTAACAGTCCCTTGTGTTGTCAAGGCGTAGAACGTTTTTGAATGCAGAAGCCAGTACGATGAAAATGTACAGCACAATCTCGATTGTCTCAACTATTAAAAGAAATGCCTGCCAGATGTTAAATCGTAAAAATAATAATTTTTTCAGATTCGAATACATTTGACAGATTACTTGTTTACAATTTTTGTTATCGCAGTTATCAAAAAATTTCTGACAATTGTAAAAAATTCAATTTTATCACTTGCACGCGTTAAAATAATTTTGATAAAATACTTCTGACAGCTGTCAAATATCTATGACAACTCCTGAAATCGTAAAATTTGCCAGTTTGATAGTTCTATTAGTTGTAAGTGTCAAAATATTATTGAAAGCTGTCAAATTGCAATAACAAAATTGGTAATTTTGCAGGAGGAGGGTGCGGTTTATACCAATGTTATATACAGTGTGATTCATAATAACCATCAGTCTTTTTAATTTTGCGGGAGAACTAGAGAAATCTAAAATCAAAATTTTAAAATGTTCAGGTAGGTCAAGCTTCTCGGGCGCAAATTCTCAGTTTAAAACACTTCTAACAGCTGTCAAATGATAAAAACTACTTATTTCAGATTTGACAATTGTTGCAGTCCGAATACGTATGGCAGCTCTCAAAACTGTAAAATCAGTTAGTTTTAGTGTTCTATCAGTTGTAACTGTCAAAATATTTCTGAACGCTGTCAAATTGCAATGAAAAAAATGGTAATTTTAGTTTAAATTTGAAATTTGACCAATATTCCTAATAGGCATCCATTTTTCCATGTGGCTGGTGTTAGTTTCGACAGTATAAGTTCAAAATTTTTGTTTAAAAGTTTGCAGGGAGAGGGTGCAGTTGATAGATAACTAAAGAGGGAAGCACAAACGCGCTAACCGAGAACTATGTCACATAGCCTACAAGCTACATGATCTCATCGACAATCAAAAACAGTTCAAAGTGGGGGGAAAAAAAGCAGAGAGCTTTTACGTTCGTACGCAGAAAATGAATTCTGTAAGCTTTAAGGACGTCCATATACTAGATGTTGAATTATTGTTTTTAAGAAGGTGGAAGGGGAGGAGAAGCCACTGCTTTTCACTTTTTGGTCAACCCTGCTTATTTTTTTCGACATTTACATGATATCTACTTATAGTGGAGATATAATGGACAAAGTCTGTAAGTCCCAAATTCAATCATATTTAAACGTGTGGATTTTAATCCCTCTTATAATGGACTATAAAACGACAAGAAATTCACTATAAACGGAGCGCTTTGGTCGTTGGTGAATCAGAAAAAAAAGCACTTAGAGAAGTTCCAGAAGACTATAGATGCTTTAAAACTACTGGAACTCTACTACTACTTGATAGTAATTATGAATCACCCTGTATATAGATTTGTCCCGCAATTTAGTTCGATCAGAGGCTAAATTGTTGAAAGTATTAATCGAGATTCCTAACAAATTTTCTTTTCAATGCTTTTGTTTTAGAGATTGACCACATCATGGAAACTACTACTAAAGATAAATAATGTTGAAAAAAATCAAGCAAGCATTCAGTTAAAGTTAATAATAATATTACTTGCGGAAGCAATAATGATTAATGCTGGATTTGCGTTATAGACGATTTGCAACAGATGTGAATGGTCTTTTGAAATTTATGAGATTATAATCAAGCTAAAAAGTTTCTCTAAAATTATTTTGGAGTACGTACACGATAACAGAAATGAAAACATTTAATTGGAGAAACAAGATAGCGAAAACATTTATTTATAACGATTTTAAATTGAACTGTGTTTGTACAACATATAAAGTCAAATAAATTGTTACCTTATCATAAATTTCGAAGTAAAAATACAAAACTATAACTAAATATACAAAAAAAAAAAAATTACTGTAAATTTCTTCTTCATAAAAAGTGCAGCAATATTGTATTATTTAGGTATTTTTTGTTATTAAATATATCAGTACAAGCGAATATGTTATAGGCTTGATGCTAGTGGAACGCTTTCGAGCGAAACATTTTTGTGCTTTGCTATTGAAAACTAATATAATTTCTAATCACCTTCACATGTAACGTCAAGTCTATCCAAATAACTGAGTAAACCTTGTAGCCGTTTCTTAACCCGTTTTTGATCGTCAAGGGTACAACCTAACAATGCGTTTTCGAATTTCTTATCCATAATACCATGAACGTGCTGCGACGAGCACGCATTCATGTAGGAGATGCATTTCTCTTTCGCCCCATCGGGATCAGTCTTTAAAGTCATCACTAACGCATCGATTAGGTGATTCACTTGATGTAAGGCCTCCTCTTGCGGTTGATCTCGTTGCGTATGTATTTTTATGTCGACCGTGAGGCAACGTTCGATTATCCTATCGAGATAACGATGCGTCTCCTCCTGCTCAACTACAAACAAAATTTACCAATATAAATATAATAATATAAAATGTACGTACAATGTGCCATCTCCAGTATCCAATCGGCAGTTCGTATTGAATCTAAACTCGCTAAGATATGATCTTTATCCTCTTCGAGTGAAGCAGCCTCTTTCCGTAATTTTTCAACTCTCCCTTCGAGCATATCTAATATTTCAGTCATCTTCTGCTTCGCAGTTTGAGGATCCATAATGTTGTCCTCGTCGATTTTTGGCAAAATCGCCGTCAGATTTGATGATAATGACATATCTAGGAATAACGAAAAATATTTACTCGATCTTTTCGTACGATTTCGCGTTACCTAAACTAATAACTCGCAGGCAGTTGAAAATTCACAAGAAAAACCCTTACCGGCTATGAAGCAAGCAAAATCAACCTATTATTTACCTGTACCTGAGGTACTTGGACTAGGATCTACATCCATTTGACCCCAAGTGTCATTAAATGCTGATAAGGTATTCGTCGCCACTTTGATGTAGTGATGCCTTCCAGCAGGTCCAAATCATTCTATGTTACGAAAGAAACATATTTTTGGCGGTATTACAACAAATACAGATAACATAAAAGTATAATCCACTTTTAATGATTCAGTTACTCGATGTGAAATTAGCTATGATCGGTCGTGGATTGGATCAGGTTCAAATTTTGAGTGAATAAGGAATAGGAAATGACGAATTTTTCTACTGAAAAATATGCTTCCTCAGCACCTTCTAATAGTCAACAAATTCTGGCATAGATTTAAATAACGTCAGTAACTACTTCAAAGTTCGAGAAAAATCCATTCGTTTCGTTTCGTCAGGTTGGACATTCTGTATAGAAAACTTTGGAACTTGGGAAATTGATGATTAAATATTTAATTTGATATCATTATCATTATGATTGAACATTATTAATATAAAATGAATTCTAAAATTAAAAATTATATAAAAATAAAATTGGTGGTTAAAATATATAGGTAGATATCTGTAAGAATACTTTAAAAGTCAAGCGGAAGTAGACCATTTCAAACATAGATGGTAGCACTAGTTAATTCTTTAATTATTTATTTAAATGAACTTTAACAATTAAAATAGTCTTAAAACGCTATAAATATTTGAATTCTTCAAACAGCTGGTTTGATTGAAAAAGGAAGGTCAATTTACTTCGAAATCTGTCCAAAATTGGTTCTAAGCAACGTTCAATTCAGGAATATTGCCGCCAATATTCGCTGCTGTATATTTTTTGTTTGAGACAAGCACACCCAGGTAGCACTAAAACGTTTTTAAAAGGTTAAATAAAGGTTACTTGCAACGTTCAACGTTTATAAACGTTTATCGTTATCAGAAACTAAGCCATCATAATTAAGTAACGTCACAATTTATGTATTGCATTCCTTTATAAAAATATTTTTGCAGTTTCCAACGTTAATAAAATCTTTTTCGTGTAACGTTTACAGAGCTAAATCAACGTTAAATTATAACGTTTTATTTTTGTGACATTAAGACGTTTCCCAAACGTTATATAAACGTTTTTGGAACGCTTAGAAAACCTTTTTAAAACGTTTTAAAAACGTTACATGCTACCTGGGACAGATTCTGTTCGAATTTCTGGACCTCCCTTCTAGGTAGCACGCTGATGTCATTGTGACGTTATATTTGGGTTATTTTTCATGATTGGTATTAGGTTATGAAAAACAGATGGGGTGGTAGAAACTGACGTCAATTTGTCATAGCTAGAGGACAGACATTTGTATATAGTAGTACTAATTAGGTCAAAATATTTAAAGTACATACAAATAACGAGTGAGTTATTATTGTTGTCTAGTTTGTGAACTTTCCAAGATTTTGTAGGAGTTCTAATTAGTTGTATAGGTTGCCATGCCGGTTATTGGTGTTATATTGACGTTGACGTTAAACAAAGCATGTCAAATTGACGTTTAGTGAGTGACGTAAAATTGACGTTTTGTGGGGAACGTACTTTCATACAATATGTTATAAGGTATCAAAAACAAACGGTTATTATTCCATTTTTAGTAGTAATATTATACGAAAGCAAGTTAAACTACATAGATACACAAAATTGTCGAAAAAAGGGTAGCAAGTAAAAATATACCGTCATAATTTTCGAATATACAACGTATCCCGTCATAAAAACACCCCCAGTATTTCAGTTGCAATTAGTCTCAGTACTGAAATTTGCATGAATTTCGTTGGTAATTCCGCCCACACGTTAACGAGTGTATAACTCAGGTCCTCAATAATGAAATGCTTACAGTAGAATTATGCATTGTCCGTGCTAATTAAATGTATAAACATATGAAAAAAATAACCGTATTCCTGTTTTTTAGGTAAATAAACGGGACCGGGTGGGCCGGTAGGGTGAGGGGAGGAAACCAGAAAAACATGTTTTAAGAGAACAGAGGTGTGATATAAAATATGCAGTAAAAAAATACTGTAAACGTAAATGTTTTAAAAGTATTTTTCTCTTATTGTATGTCAACTTGAAACAAAAAATAAATGGCATGTTTTTTTAGTTACAATGTGTTAGGATATTCTTTATTAAAAAACTGTATACAGGGTTGACATGTCATAACATTTTCGTATTGGATATTTCTTTTAAGAGTTATTCAGAGAGATTGGCAAATACTTTAGTTCAAACAAAACACAGAAGTGTGAGACGTGTACATCCCTCTGCCGGGGATTTGGTGAAACTACATCAGCATATTGCAATGAAAAAGGTAAACCCAATTCAAAGCACATGATTTGACCATAACCACACGTCGTACACAAAGTGCACAAAGGGAACGTTTGAAATTCAATCCTGACACACAGACACGTGTTTCGAACTTATTTGTTCTCATCAGTGTGTGATACAAGACCATTGAGGCAATAAGCCATAAATGTATAACTTACTAGAAATTCCTGACGAGAAATCAAAAGAAACCAATGTTGTCACACAAAATATCAAACTGAATAATACGGAAGTTCCAAGAAATGTTACAATTCTCAAAGGGTTAGTTTGTAGTTTAGTAGTACTTCGCTCATACTTGGAATATAGCAAGCAAGGAAGCAAGGGATTGTAACAAAAACAGGAGAGGATCTACTTGGAATTGGTGGCCTATAAAACCCTTCTATAAAAGGTGTATGGAAAACAAGTGAGGCAAAATCGAATACTATGATATAAGAGCACAACATTTGGTACAAACGGAGGACAACATCTTGAAGAGAAATACAGATTTCCCCATTCCCTATACAATAGGAGATACAAGCTTAAGAAATGACCAGAACTGTAATGCAGGGGACCAATTGAAATAATGTTAGGTTGATCTAATATTTACTAAATAGTGTTGCTAACAAGAAACTCCAATATGTCGCTTTTCAAAAATAATACCATGTGAGCAATTTCAATTGATAATTTTTTGATTGGAATATGTTTAAGCACTTGCTACGAACTATTCAGTGTTACTAACTGAAAATTTGTTCTGCCAAAGTTCTTTGTTTGAACTGCTCATCCAGTATTAAAGAGGTTAGAAGTTTAACCTCTAAATTGGCCTTAGAGTGGTGTGCCCCGAGCGAGTTGTTGCACGGATCTGCCATATTGTTCGTACTAAGCTTTAGATGCTTTTAATTTGTTTTCTAAGGATATTGATGGTGTTGTGTCGATATTAACGTTGTAGTCGTTTGTGCCAACATGTTGAATGATCTGGACAGGTGTCCAAGATCTAATATGGTCTTGAATAAATCCTTACCGCTTGGGTTGAAGCTGCAGTAACTTTTTTATATGTTTAATCTGTTTCTCTCTCTAAGAGTATGTCTGGACTGTTTTTAAGGAAATTTTGGTTCGAGTGCTCCAGTTGGGACAGGCATTAAAGTTTCTAATTTCTTGCTCATCAATCTGATGAGCAGTGACAGCATTAGTTCTTCTTTATTAAAGGATTTAATATCAATCTTTTGCCATGGTAAACTGGATGATCAATTAAGGTTGCCTGAGGATTATTTTTGATAAATCAGACAAGACTGCATTATTTTTTTCTATATCTATTACCATTCTATACCCGTGATGACTCGTTTGAACAAGTTCTAAAAATTCTTGCCTTAATTTTTTATCAGCGTGAAATTTATGGTCGCCTCAATTATTTATGGAATAAACTAACCCCGACTAAACATTAGTTCAAAATGATACTCTATAGAGTTTCGATTATCCATCTTTGTAGCCTTCTTGGTGACGATTTATTCAAGGTTTTTTTAAAATAAGTCTAACAAAGATTTATGGTCTGTTTGAACTATTAGATGGGAGTGCTTTATCTGACTAAACAACTTATAGAAAGAAAACAGAGTTGCACTATGCTGAGTACCAGGACGTACCAGGACATACATATGTATATTGGGATCGCCGGCAACGCTGCAGACGCTCACCTATTAACAAGGAAGGCCACCACAACTTTGTTTGTGGTACCGGAACCGTTTTGCGATATAGGGATGAGCATTTATAACAAGAACTCAAAGATAGAGAAGAGAGGATCGGAGTATTCCTCTGGGGGAATCTCCCTGGTTGGGTCATATTTGTAGTCTGTGGTTGAGATTGTGTCGATGCTTGAGCATGCGATTTTAACAGATTTGTGAACGTTTACGTCAAAATGGCGTGATCAAGCATCCACACAACCTCAAGCATGGACTATAAATATGACTCAAAGATAATCCTTAGAAATTACAATACAGCATGGAGCAAAAACCTTGCTACAACTAAGTAGAAACAGATTAGGCATCCTTACAGGTTTTGCTACAGGGCATTGCCACTTCGGGGAACACATGACGAGGATAGGTCTGAAACAGAACAGCGACTGAAGGTTCTGTGGGAGAAAAGGTACCTTCTCTGAAACCTATCAATAGACATTAGATTTAAACTCACTTTTCCTGGAAGCAGGGTGAGAAGGAGGGGGTGGCTCTTTTACGGCAACGAATTTTATTGTTTTACATTGTCCAACACCATTATCTCAAATTTGGTTTCATTTTTCTTCATCACTATTTAATTGTACACTCTCCCACAAAAAAGGTATGCATTAATCTAAATTAAGCCGTTACATATTGCCATCATACTAACAAAAAATGTCCCAACGAAGGTAACGCATTTCTTAAACGAGTTTTAACACTTACGTTAAAGCCATCCGGCTGCGTTTAATAGCTTCGAATTAAGAAAGAAATTCAGCTTGAATGCATAGAATATTACGACGAAAATTGCGGAAAAATTAGCACTAATGGATATTAAAGATAACCCGCAAAAAAAAGCCCATAGATGAGAATGCTTTTAGACGCGCATTAACTTTATAAATGGCGAATCATAATAGAGACAAATTCAAAGATTCCATTTTTATAGCAACTTCGGTGAGGCGAAATTTATTTTTATTAACTTCTCTCCACTCTCCGCACTATCCCCAGCTCACTATTTCCAGGAGATAGAGTAACTTTATTTAAATGTAAATTAGATTGATTGAGTTTGCGGTTAGAGTTGTGAAGCTTTGTGTGTTTTCTGTTTCAAGGATTAATACTGCGGTGGTAAGGGTTGATGGGATTAAGAAAATTGGAAAAGGGTTAGACAGAAACCTGTTGTTGGATAGAAAACTAATAAGGTGTTGTCGAAATGCAGCAATCAATACTGACTACAATAGTTCTAGCGAGTTACAAATTTGTCATCCTGTAGATCTATTTTTTTTTGACCTGGAAAGCTACCAACTTCAAAGAATTAAAACGGAATTCGTATAATCCTATCTTATTACATTAAGAAATATTTAAATACATTTTAAACAAAAATATTAATATTCGGAAGATCGATGTTCTCAAAACAAGAGAAGGGAAGTTGCAAAATAATTACTTTCGGTATCGTTTATGCTCAAGCCGTCATCAAAGAGTATCTTTTATGTATATCTCATTCCTCGGCTTCGGGCTGAACAAAAACTGTCATTAACAAGGCCCTCGGCTATGAATAGGGAAAAGAGGCCTGTAAACAGTTGAGGAAAAAAGCAAAGACTCGTGGAATAAATTAAAATCAACAATATACTGCTGTATTATAGACTATATATGTATGTGTTATATTTTCTGTTTTTAACAATGAAAGCACTGTTTAAAAAAAATAGACTGTTTCATTATTGATCTATTCACTCAAACGTATTCGGGTGTAGTATTAAAAATATTTTTATTAAAAGTTCAACATTCATTCTTCGCTATATTTTATGTTCTATTCAAAGCTTGGTTAGTATTTTACGATTCGAATGTTTTATATCAAATAGGTTTACGACTTTAAATATATAAAAGAGTATATTATAAGTAGAAGGAATTTCATAAGTTACTTATGCTTTATTACACAAGTCTAAGTTTAGTACATCTTTTGAGACTAGAGCTACAAAATTGAAAACAGTTGCATCAGTATGGCTGTAATCGTACTAGTTTAGTGCAAAGAAAAAAGCTCAAAAAACATCCTACAGAATTCCAATTTCTCAGGACGACCCTGAAAGACAAATTCGGACAAAAGAGAGACCTATTGTGTCTCCATAGCGTTTTAGTCTCCTGCCTGTCGGTTCTGGATCTATCAATGGTTTCGCTGGCATCTTTTGCTAACTTGTCAGCTATTTCGTTGCCTTTGATTCCTATTGCAGTCAAGTACCACCTCGGAATAAAATCTGACAGCCTGTAGTGTCTGGTTGTCAGATAAAATTCCTACCGATTCGTTTATCTGCGAGCAATTTAAAATGCCCTTTGCGTACGTAGATTTAAATGGCAATTATTTCGGTTTGGAAGATGAACTGGCAGCTCGCCAAGCTGATGGTTTCGCCATTCGGAGTTTTAGAACCATTCACAAACTAGCGAGATGAACTCCGTCTACATTTGCGAATGAGGCCTTTTGCTTGCGATATTTCTGCTAGAGATGTCTAAATTATATCTCCTAGTGAAACTGAAGACGGGCGTAATCTTATCCGCGCTCACGGACAGTGGTGAATTCTGTTTGATGTAGGTGAAGATGCTGGTGTGACCTCTCGGAGGAAGCCCAACCATCCCAACCCACACCAGCGATGCGGTGTTTCTATAAGCCACACCAAACCATGATGCGATCACTTCCTTTCTCCTTCCTGCCAGTAAGGGTTACTGTCAGACCAATAACGCAGCTTATGTTCGCTGACCTCTCTATTTACAGACAAAAAATGTGGGTCTTCCTTCAATTTCGTCACAAACGTTACTCGGCTCCTGCAGAACAGTGAGGAGGAACGAAAAGGATTGCTCTCATTGGACTCAATAGCACCTCAAAAGAGTAGAGTGATCAAAAAAGGTCAAATAATGAATTTAAGAAAAGCCAGTTTCTAGAACTGACTTTCCTACCTAGTACCTAAACGGGGTACTCAAAATAATAGTCAACTCCAAACAAATTGTGTAAAAAATAGACCCAAATAAGATGGACAAAGTGGATTCAAAAAGGTGTATTGAAACAGTCCATACAAAATATCTGGACTTGAATTTTCTCGTGAAGGATTTTCTAACAGGGATAATAACCATATCTAGGCGTCAGTCAATCTGCATGCGATCGAGAAGGAAGTCATCAGATTGGGTTTAGTTTCAATGCCTTTCTTGAACAACTGCTTTTGAACTTGAGAAGGAGCTGTTATGGTATCAATTGGATGGAGCTTCGGCTCGTTGTATCCAGGGAGTATCCCAAGAACTCATCTTAATGTTTGAAGACATGTGCGGATAAGGCGGTTAGAACCATGGAATTGACTCTCCTTTGGGGAGATATTAAGGATCTGGTCTACTCTGATATCGGTGAACAGGAAGGAGGAAGTAGACGCACCTGTGCAAGCAGCTCTCTCCTCAAGAACTATAGATTTATATTTTGCCTAGAGCTCCATGAACTTCGAATGAGCGGTCTCGCTGAAACCACGTTGGTCCAAGAAAGTTAAGAGTTATATAACGTACGTTCTACATCCAAAGTTTCTAAAACAAACGATTAATATATCTATTTTGTGACCTTTATGTACTTATCTTTCAATTCCTGAAATATTTCCACTTGTAGGTCAATAAAAACACAATTAATTAAATACCAATTTATTCCAGAACATATAATATTATGTTTTCGTTAATAAGATGACATAATTGACATTTAATAATTAAATATCAATTTCTTCCACTGAAGAAGTCTTATTAACGAAAACATAATATTATATGTTCTGGAATAAATTGGTATTTAATTATTTGTTATTTTATTGACCTACAATAAATGCTACATTACCAACAAAAAAAAAACAAATGATAGGGAGGTTGGCAGGGGACAAGATAGTGCTTCTATTTGCAAATTTTCTTCGAGCCTCAGAGGCAAGTTGTATAAAGCCTCCAAGAACAACCATGCAGATGGATTCCTCTATTTGGTCTACTCATATTTGTAGCTGCCCAAAAAGACAATACCTTAGACACAGTATGTCGGAAAAAAAATAACAGAACTTATTAAATAATGGTATAATTCAAAATACATTATTTTTGTGTCTATACAGTTCTGATCACGTTCAACCAATGATAGCACAAATTTTTTTAAGTCATTCTTTGAAATCGCTTCACAGATACTCGTCACAGCTTATTGGACTTGTCCAATACTGTGGTCAAACGTTTCTTTCATAGCCAGTATCAATTTCGTGAAGAGAAATGGTCATATGGTGATAAGTCTGTCAATTATGTAACAAATCAACATTGTCTCCTCTGGTGACTTCTGAAAACACAATTTTGCCGATTTTTGGAGAGCCTGAGGACATCCACGTAGCACTTTAGCGTTTTGTTTGAGTGCTGTACTTGAAGTACCAACTCCCATCACTAGTTGCAATCGATTCCAGAAATGTGCGATTTCGTCTGGTTATTTTGATAAGATCCTTGGAATGCACAACACGAGCAATTTTCTGGTTCTCTGGTTAAGGTAAGAGGAACAAATTGAGGACAAACTTTCCGTTGGTTTAAATCTTTTGTTAAAACTTCCTGAATCTTCCATGGCATCAAGATCATCTTGAAATCATGAAGTAGTCATTACCATAAACTTCTTTTTATTGATTCACCAACCGATGGCGTTAATAATTTTCTGATGCACAATAAATTAAAGGCAGAACAGTTTCAATATTGTATCATGCATACTATTCCACTACGGTTTCAGGTGTCGCCTTTTTGTTGTGGGAAGTGTACATAAATCTTACTCAAGTAATACGTCCCACATTTGTATTTTCCACGAAATTAATTACGGTTGTACAAATAGAATTCAAGCAGCATTAACGCTGGTAATTCTTAGAAAAGTTGTTCTGTATGAAGCTTCACATGAATACAGGGCTTAACTTAGTACGTAATATATTTCGTTAAGTTTAGTTTGTTTAATAAATCCTTATAAAGTTCCTCATGTTTATTATTGTAAAATTATACCTATACAGATATCCACTAATGGCGAAGTGCTTATATAATTTTGCATATTACTAACGAGAAGGGTTTGTTTGCTTTTCATTATCTCTCTCATCGTTAGGGGTGTGCATTCTGGACGACACCGACGCCAGATCGGCGAACACTTTCGAATTAGACGATCATAGAAGACGTGTTTGTTGATGTAATTTTAACTTTAAGTGTTAGAATATTAAATCATTCATGTTTGAAATAATTCATCAATTTAAAATATTTCAAGTCAACAATGTTTGGTCTGATATACATTTATAAATTTATTTTTCAATACTTGCGGGACACTTTATTGCGATATTAGTGCGGATGGCGGCGCTTTATGGCCAGAAGTACCAGCAATACCTGCAGTAACAATATCGTAAACATCGTAAAGACTTTTGTTTTATTTACCATTTTCGTTTTGTGCGCAATGTGGAACTTTATAGTTTTCAATGTAAATAGAAACACATTTCAATACAATGAAGCGTTATAACTTAATTTGTTTTAACGGTACTTCTGGACACAAATTCAATCAAAACTTCCGAGTAAAATTCCGACGAGAGTAGTGAATCTTTTTCTGAGGTGTTGTTAGATACATCATTCTTAGCTTTGACAAATATATCTGGTTTTGTGAGTTCGCTTACTTGCTCTATGATCTGCCGTTTCATTTATTCTAATCATTCAATTTCCATTCTAGTTATTCACTCCAGACGTCAAGGATTCTACTCATTTTTAAAGTATTAATTTATCTAATTACGACGCAGTTGTTGTCCATTTGGTTGTATGCTCCTTTCATTTAGAATATATTAGAATATTTATTTATTGCCAATAAACAGATACATGTTGTCTGACAGCATTTAAAATACAGGTAGTACAATAAACAACGTTCACAACGTAGAGACGTGTCAAAACTTGAACTTGTCCGCTCGGTAGGTATATTTGCTTCTATGTTTAAACACCATACTCACCGACTCATAGATAATCAATGAATATAGTGTCAGTATCCCCTGAGAAACAAAAAAGAGGACGACAGTGGGCTCTGTTGTCTTCGCCGCCAATCACCCTCACGGCCCTCTTCTGCAATTTTAGAATTTCAGATAAATTGGTCGCAGTAGTGAAACTCCATGAGGAAATGCAATATCTCTGGTCGTGTGCTTCCCAAGATTTTGTTTTATGATTCTTAGGGCATATCAGGCTGATGACAAGCTCCTCGACAACAGCTGAACATGCTCGGTCCACCTCAAGCCAGTATCCACGGTAACACCCAAGAATTTAACATTAGTCGATGGAGACAAAAGATTGTTATCAATGACGATATTGAGGTTGGTACGTTGTTTGTAAATTAACAATTTAGTTTCGCTAGCGTTGAGAATAATTTCATTAGCTTTAAACCACTCACAAACTCTAGAGATGTCGGCGTCGATTTGTTCTTCCAAATCGCCACGTTCCGAAGCATGCCAAGTCAGTGATGTATCGTCGGCGAAGAGAATCGTGTTAGGCTGACGAGCCACAGGTGCCAGGTCATTAATAAATATTAAAAATAACGTAGGTCCAAGCACCAAGCCCTGCGGCACACCGCACACTAACCGGCCAAGTGTTGAATCTACGCTGCCATCCCCCAACCCGCAGCCTTAGAAATTGGCGGCGATTCGCTAATTTATGAGCGGAACCAGTCGTTTACTTTGCCCCTAAAGCCGTACCTTTCAAGTTTTCTAAGTAGAAGTGAATGGGGAACACAATCAAATGCTTTAGATAAGTCGTAAAACACAGTGGCCGTTATTTATTTTGGTTGACACTGCAGGTCTAAAGCCGTACTGACAGCAAGAAAGCAAACCTTCAGTCTCCAAAAATCTTCTAACTCTCAGATCAACAACCTTCTCATTAATTTTTAACAGGGTTGAGAGAACAGAGATAGGTCTATAATCCGGTAATGTGAAGCCATTTCCACCCTTATGTATTGGTGTGATTCTTGCGAGCTTTAGACAGCTGGAAAAACAGAGTTTAGAAATGAAAGATTAATTAACTCAACCAGGAAATTTAGAGCTTGGGGTGGTAATAAAAGTAAGATTTCTGTCTGTTGGCAAAAAAAAGATTTGTCATGATTGAATTTAAGGAATGACATAGGGTCTGCATTTATTGTCCTGCCATCTTCCGGTTGCGGAAGCATCCATAATACATCCCTCTTGATTCTCACTGGTCATCTGTGACTGAGTTTCGTCGTTGATTCCATCGTAATTAAACATTAAGTCATTCAAGTCAAGTGATTAATATTGTGCGTCTGTACAACGGTTACATTTTCTAAAGACATTATGTCACCAATTCGCACCGAGCTAGTATTTTGTTCCTTTTAAAGACATTTCGTTTTATTAAAAATTACCTCAACATTAATTCCTCTCGAAAACTGATTTCAGGGTTCTTTTTCATAAAATGTTGATATCATTTTTGTCCAGGTTTGCGAGGATTTTGTCTAAAGTTTCCATTAGATCAAAAAATGGAATGGTTTCCTTGTTTTATTCGAATTTATTCGTAACTGGACGAAAACCGGCCTCAGTCCTCAAGACCTTATTTAAAAAATAAACAACAATAAGAGATTGAATGCATAAATAATACTGTGACTAAGAACTTGTGCTGATTCCCGTAATAATTGGATTACAGGTGAAGTTGCTCTAGATATATTGGAACACATTCTAAAGAATTTTGATCCAAGATCTGAATTTGGAAAGCACCTTTTGTTGCTGATATATAACCATGATATACATTTAAACGTACAATGTGAACGGGTCAAAAACGAAAAGTTTGCGACGAAAACCGCATATTTCAAGAAAAGTGGACTGCGTTGTAGTTGTTCGTTAGTGTTAATTAAAAACCCATCTGTTTGGTGTGTCAAGAATCACTTTCAGCCTTGAAAGAATACAACTTAAAAAGACATTACGATAGAAAGCATGCCGCAAGGATTGAGCCATTCAAAGGACAATTACGGCAAGATAAAGTGAGAGCTCTAAAATGTCAGCGTCAACGACAGCAAAATAGTTTTCAAAAGCAGAACATTGAAAATGAAGCTTTGAAATCAAAACCTTTTACTGATGGTGGATTTATCAAGGAATGTATGGAGGCCGCTGCTGATGTATTGTGCCCATCACAAAACAACTTTTTCTGCAGTTAGTTTGTTCATCACTGTCATCACTGAAGAGATGGCTGCCTTTTTTCCGATTAAAGAAACTACAAAAGGATGTGATATTTATGAGTGTTTGATGACAGTACTGCCATGATATGATTTAGAATTGACAAACCTTTCTGCAGTTGTAACAGACGGTGCACCATCCATGGTAGGAAAAAAAGAAGGGCTCGTGGGTTTGATGAATAAACAACAGAAAGATCTTCCTTTGATGCATTACCATTCCATCGTTCATCAACAAAATCTTTGTGCAAAATTCACAAATATTGATGAGATGGTCGTAGGATGAAAGTGGTTGTAAAAACTGTGAACTTTATTAAATCACACGGCCTCAGCTACAGAGAATTCCAAAATATTTTACACGAAATTAATGCTGAGTATGGTCTATGTGACATATTTCTGATGTTCGTTGGCTGAGCAGAGGAAAAACGCTAAAGCGCGTTGTTTAACGTTTTTGAAGAAGGAAATCGCCTCTTTCATGGAAACCAAAAAAAAAAAACAGTTGGTCAATTTAGTGACCCCGACTGCCTGCGCGATTTTGGATTTCTCATGGACATCACGTTGCACCTCCATGACTTGAACATCAAACTACAAGGAAATACTATGTAAATATACATACGTTCAAAGAATAGTTTTTTAAGTGAAGTATAGATGTCGCCGACAGTAGAACGTTAAGGATGCATATGACCAGACAAATATTGGCTGTCGATTGTGGCTGTCAATTAATTTCAAATTGCAATTGAGACATCTGACAGGTGTGATAGAAGCAATAATTTGTCTGGTCCGCTGCTTGTTTACGAACGTCCCTTGCCCCTCTACTTTAAAACTCTCATGGTTCTGAATATCCGGAAACATCCCATTGATTAATTGAAATTTTAAACCAATAAAGATTATTGCACTTTGAAATTATGTTTTTTATTTTATTGATGTGGTGGTGGTAAAGTGACGTGGAGCATTGTGGCCCTTCGTGTGAAATCGATTTTTGGTACTTGCACTAAAAGAAGGTTGAAGACCCTTGCTATAACACATTCTGCAGTTCTTCTTCCGATTCTAATTGTAATGTTTTGGCAAGTGATATAGGAATATTACTTGACGAAAGTCCTATTTTCGGATCACATCCAAGCAAAGCTTTGTATGGCGAACGCCCAGTTGTTCAACTTTGCCACCGAAGAAACTGCAGTCTTCCCCACCATTCTTAGAGTTATTGTCAGTCATCCACGCACATAATATATTTTTTATATCTTAAATTGGACCTTTTTATACTTCCTTGACTTTGAGAGTGAACAATTAACCACTCCGATCCAATGACATGAGAAATTCTCAACAATTCATGAGCAACTTCTTCTGCCCTTTTTGTTTCCAGTGATCGTAAAAATTGAAATTTCGTCAAAAGGTCTTAATAGTTTAATATCTATTTATACTTTGTCAATAATCACTGACGCTGCATCCTCGTGGTTGGTCCCCATTTTGACATTTTGTAAGAATCCTGTACATACAGAAAATTGACTGTCTAAATTGAAACAAACAAACTCTTTGTGTAACAGTGCATTAAGAGTCCACAATAATTCAGCATTTCATCTAATATCTATAATATTTGTATATACAGGGTGTTTCCTAAGTAATCTAAAATATTATATGGGGCGCTTCGTCACTCAATTCTAAGACGAAAAGTTCATATAAACATGTGTGATAAGTCTTGTCGTTAATGAGATACAGGGTGTTGAATTGTTTGTAATAAATCAGCTGTGATTGTATTTGAAATTAATTTTTCCTGGTGACGCTACTGGGTTTTAGGAGTAATACGAAAAACATGCTTATTATAAGTGACGTTTGAAGTAACGTTGACAACTGTGTCAAACCTAAAAACCAACGCAAACAACGAACAATAAATTTTTAATAATACGATCTTTTTGTGTTAAGTTAACAACGATGCCTGTGTTTACTAATGCTGAAATGGCTAATATGATACGTTTACTAAGCTACATATTCGTTTACAAGAAACTGGAACTTTTGCCAAATCAAAGAATATTATTGGACGACCCAGAACTGTGAGAACTCCACAATTGGAAAACCAGATTCTTCAAATAATTGATCAACATCCAGAAATGAGTACAAGAAAAATTGCTGATGAACTAAATGTTGGTAACAGAACTGTTTGGAATATTTTAAAAGATAACTTATTGTATCCATATCACGTTCAACGTGTACAACATTTGCTACCTACTGACTATCCGCTTCGCATACAGCATTGCCAATGGATTTTAAATAAAATAGCAAACAATCCCAATTTCGCTGCCGATATTCTGTTTACGGATGAAGCCAACTTTTCAAGACATGGCATTATGAATTTTCATAATGACCACATATGGGCAAAAGTAAATCCACATGTCATAATTGTAAAAAGATTTCAACAAACATTTTCGGTCAATGTTTGGCTTGGCATCATCGCAGATTATTTAATAGGACCATTTTTCCTTCCTGCACGGTTGACCGGTGCGACATACCTTCATTTTCTAGAAAATGAACTTCCAGTTCTTTTAGAAGATGTACCTCTTATTATTAGAAGGCGCATGTGGTTCATGCATGACGGAGCTCCTCCACATTTTTCATTGACTGTTCGCGAGTTTTTAAATAACGTTTTTCCAGACCATTGGATCGGACGAGGATCTCCACACCCATGGCAATCAATTAGACATCGAGCAGATGCTTGCATTTTAGCTGCAGGTGGACATTTTGAACATATGCTCTGAAATATAATATTTTTTCTTTATGTTTAACACATGTTGTTGCTTCTAATAAAATAATAAAACACCCTGTATCTCATTAACGACAATCACACATGTTTATATGAACTTTTCGTCTTAAAATTGAGTGACGAAGCGCCCCATATAATATTTTAGATTACTTAGGAAACACCCTGTATATATAGTAACCTGATTGCATACACATCACTCGACTAAACGTTAGTAGATGCTATTCAACATGTATCAAAATCGATAATGCTCTTTCAGTTATTAAACATTTAAGTGAACTAAACCAAAAGTTTTAATTTTTTTAATTTGTCCAAGTATTGAACGTAATTATCCCCGGTAGATAATATGTGTTGAGATGTCCTCTAGCCAGACAAACTGAAAAATTGAGAAAAACTTTCATTATTTTCGTAAATTTTAAGTTTGAGTGAGAGTAAGTAGTGAACTTCGAAAAAAAAACAATATCTCGAAGACGGATGACTGGATAAGGCAAATTCGGCTGTATCTATTGCAAATGATCTTTGCTAACACGCTCTAAAGTATGACTGTTTCTTTACCAGTCATCATGTACTATAAACTACATACCATGCCTTCAAAAACTTTCCTGATTAGAGATGGCCATGATTTTTTTTCTATGGTTGGTTACAGTGCTACAGTGCGTCACTTTGACTTGACAGTTCGTTGGTTCGTATGTCACCGCGATGTATAAAACTTACTTTACTTTAAGGAAAATGTTTATTATATAAGTTCAATTAAAAAGTTATAATACTACTAAAGATGTGTTGTAACTCTAACATTTTAATAAAAGAATAAACAATCGAATGCAAACTTTCTTGATTTAAATTTGTCACTAACAGTTGTCAAAATTTGTGTATAGTAAAAACTGCAGTGTTCTCAATCGTAGAAAGAAATTTAATTAAAAGGCAGCCTACTTTAATCAGGAAAGTTTTTGAAGGCATGGTATATACTATTATATCAAGTCCTATCTACGTACGTACATAACATATGACCGCAGAATTCGTACTGAATGTCTGTTTCTGTTACTAATCCGATAACAACACGTTGCCTTACACCTTAGGACTTGTTTACTGTACGTATCGTACAAACAAAAAATCTAAATCGGCAAATTATTGCCGATTTTGATTGTATGCTTAGATTGTATAATTAAATTCGACAACTATACGTTTATGGTATGCACAAATCCTTTGTGCATTCATTCTTGTAAATATATTGTTACGTGTGGTTTTAGGACTTGTTGGTACAAACAAATTTGCGAAAACAAATCGGTACAAACATGATACACTGCAAATTATTCTTTGTAACATGATGGTACAAGCAAATGACAGAAACAATACTGAATAATGTGGGGTGGATTTATGTTTGTACTGATAAGTATCAGAAAAACTGTTTGTCCGATTTGTATTAACATATAGTTTAACACGAAGCATTATAGTTATTTTGTCTGCACATTCAAGTTTGATAAACTTGATGGCACGTGTAAAGGGGCCTTTAGATTGCAATCCTCCTTTTAAAGAGAAGAAGCGAGAGAGAGAATGCACAATCAACTATTTAGATCGACTCCTTCAAATTCAAAAACATGTGAAACTACAGATCAAATTTAAACATAATTTTTTTATAAGAATGTGCTTGTATATAAAGAACCAAACCAGTATTTGTTACAAAAACAATGTCAAAAGTGTGTCAAGCTCCCCAACATTTTATACCGATTCTATGATGCATCTTCTCTCTTATACAGCTAACACACCGATATCTTCTCGATGTTGTTACTAACTGCTGAAGCGGAAGCTTTTGGAAGAAATCCGATTAGAACTGAATTCACCTGTATACACTCGGTCGCTGTCAGTCTTATACAAATCAATATTGTGACAGAGTAACTACCTGTACAAGAAAAGGAAAAAAAAAGAGTTACTCGCAATAGGTGGTTGTGCCGATCATTTGCGAAGCTCGTCCGAAACGTTACGATCAGCGCAGAATTTTGGCCACCTAATGCGTCCGCGGAAAATAGCCTCGCGACGCCAGTTCTGCTGAAGCGTTAACCGGTATCGCTTCGAGATCGCGTTTCATCCACTTACGGCCATGTGACGTGCTCCGATCGGAGTTCGCTCAGCTATCCATAGCAGGTCACCAGCGAAGAAAACAAAAAATGAGCGAGAAGTGAGCGAAAGTTTTATCGGAATTTGGATGAAGTGTGCGTCGGTTGTTGATTTGATATTAATTTATTTCGAGGAGAATACGTGCAAAACAATTCGGAGTAATTGTTTTTTCTTTTCAATTGCGAGTAATGTGGTGTTTCTGAGATTTTGAAACTTGTTTTTTTTTTCGTTTGTCGCGATAATTGTCAATTTTTTATCGTTGTTTTATCATTATTCTTGGACCTTTAACACATCGCGTGTATGATAATTGTATATATAAAAAAAATAAGACTAAATATATTAGGATGTACGGATATAATTTTTAATTACTGTTAACGACGACAGTAATAAGTTAACGCGATTTTCGTTGTGAGGTGCTTCGAAGTGTTGTTCCTGGAAGTGTTACTGGCCTAGTCCTCATGATATCTAGAAGATGGACTGCACCGTTTTTCTCATGTAAGTCTTTTTAACGAAGTTAGCGACGTCTTGAAAGTAGGACGCATTGATGAAAGAATTTCGGAAATTCCTTCAGTCTATTTATAGCTTGTCGCGCACAATTTAGTCGAAGGGAATTTTAATTTAGTACCAATTAAGAGGACACAATTCAGGACAAAATTAGCACTTCTTTTTACCCAATTATATAAAAATATTTTTTTTGTAAAACCATAACAAATTAAGAATAATAATCTTCAATCAATAGTTTTATTAGGACTTAATAAAAATAAAACAAAAATCAAAGTTTTGTTTCTTATATCACTGGGGCAGTGTAGATGACCTTGGGAAACCAAATGCTTTAGTTTTTAAGAACTACGATGTAAGAACCATTAGCACTAATACACTTATTCTAACGTTTCTTTTATGACCTTTCAACGTTTGCCATGCCTTCATTCATATGCATAGCAATTAAATGCTACTGCAACATCCCAAATATTTTTGCGTATTTTATGTCAAAGGCAAATACGATAACATTAAGCAATATTTAGAAGATAGTGACAATGATATTGTTCACGTGAAACAACAATTATCGGAACACCTTCATTTAAACAATATCTCAAAAAAAAACTCAATCTGGCTTCAGAGAAAAACACTCATGTGAATCAGCCTTGCAATTGGTTCTAGCACAATGGAAGGAATCCGTGGATGTCGGTGATGTTTTTGGATTTCAAGGGGGCTTTTGAAACTATAGACAGTTAATATAATAATAAAAAAGTTGGAGCACAACGATGTTAGTGGCGAAGTGTATAAATGGTTCAGAAGTTACTTAAGTAACAGATATCAGTGCACAAAAATTGGCAGTATGACATCCAATAGGAAATGTGTTAACAATGGTGTGCCACAGGGCTCAGTGTTAGGACCGCTATTGTTATTACTGTATATTAATGACGTTAAAGAGTCCATTGCACATGAGATGCTTTTATAATTTATTTGCAATTTGATTGTTATCTGTATGTGGTAAAAACTTGGATGAAACAATTTCAAAAATGCAAATTGAGTTAAGTAAATTAGAAAAATGACTAGAAATAAATAAACTATTTGTAAATATTAAAAAGACTAAGATTATGATATTAGGTAATAAGAATAATGTTAATAGTAGGAAACTGAAATTGTCTGAAATGGAATTAGATTAGGTAATAGAATATAAGTATTTAGGAGTTATAATTGATAGTAAAATGATGTTTAAAAATCATTTGAATTATGCGATTAGTAAAATAAGTAAAAAGGTAGGGTTTTTTAGAATAATTGTATAAAAATGATAATCGCGTCGTACTTTGAATATTGTCCATCCATTTTGTATTTTGGTAAAAAAAGTATCATTTTTTCTTCGTATAAAATAATATACTATTTTGCCCACAGAAAAAATAATAGCTGTAACACAGAAATCATTATTTTATACTGGGCTTGTGGACAACAGCAGAATGTTGCTAATACAACAGTATTATTATTATTATTACTCGATAAAAATGGACGCCCTCTCAAGTGTTTTTTGAGTTTTGGAACGTCAAACATAGAGCAATTCGTCCCTTATGCACTCCGAAGTTCTCGTGCAGAATCAGTTTGCAAAATTGTGGGGTTTCGCTATTGCAGAAAACTGAGTTTTTTTGTTTCTTGGTGAGGGTGGGGAGAAAGGGGGCGGGGGACCCCTATGAACTCATTGCATGAAGGGTCTTGTGAAACAGTCTCAGTGGTGTCTCCCCAAGTTTCATCACAGGTTACAATTCTATTTGTTGTGTTCTGGGTTCTGATCTTCTAATATTTCTATTAAATTAAGGGAAGTATCTATGGTGAATTTAGGTTTATAGTTTGTTTAATAAGCTCGACTATAATTTTACTTAGTTTGTGTGTGGGAGAATTTTGACACAAAATTATGGGTCTTATAGGAACATCTTTCTTATGGAGTTTTGGTAAAGAATAAAGACGTGGTATATTTGGATTCATAGGTATTATGTTGTTGGGGTAGGGTGTTAGTTTCTTTAGAGTTTCATAAGTTTCTTTAATGCAGTATTTGATTTTTGTTATGATTTTGTTGAGAGGATTGCTATTAATTTTTAGACATAAAGTTTGAAGTCTTTTCGATGTAATCGGCTTTATTTAAGATTACTATGCATGAATATTGACCTTTTCGTTTAGTTTATTGATTGTTTCAATATCATTTTTCCTTGAAACATACGAACCTCATTTGTGTAGTATTTTTTCTTGGCTTCTTATAAATTGGATGCTTTCCTTTCTTATTTCCTTTTCTTTAGGGTGACCTTTGATGGTGCACTCCAATTCAATAGCTGTTATATTGAGGTTTTCTTTAGTTGATGGTAAGGCGAATTTTAAATCTTTTTCCAGCAATGTTCTTTCTTTTTCTGTGAATTGAATGTTGGTCAAATTAGTAAATTTATCTTGAAATTTAAATGTGTCATTTTGTATGTTTTTCTGTTGTTCCATTTCTACGTTGGCAATTTTCTTCTTTTCTTCTGACTTTGTTCGTATGTATTGTAGTATATTTCTTCTTGAACATTTTCATAAGCTTGTAGTCGATGTTGTTGATAATTCCATATTGTCTATGAATTTCTTTTTTCATAATTTTCTTGCCTACATGGAATTTTTCTGTTTGGTTAAGCTATTTGTTTCTGATATTTGCGAAAACTGGTATAACTTTATTCTGGATGCATGTCTTAATAAATACTATGTGATCTCTTGCTTTTTGACGTTTAATGTTGTATTTTCTGAATTGATGATTAAAGTGAAAAATAGATTTGTTCTTCCTCACAATTTTTTTTATTTTTATCTCTACATATTTCGGCTGTATGCCATCATCAGGAGACAATACAGAAAATACATTTTTATATATAGAGATGCATCAGAAATAGTGTTTGTGTGGAGTACATGATAATGTTGTCCTAACCACCCTCTCACAATGTGTCCTTTGCAATGATACTGGGTTGTGTCAACATTGCACGTATTAATATGTACATCAACATGCCTAGATTCTGGGTTTGCTTTCGCAAAATGTATAAAGAAAATGTGAACTTTCTATTGTTATGTTCGTATTGACAAAACAAATGCGTCGCGCAGCATTCCTAACCAACTGTTAGTAAATTAGAGCTCTGTAATACCATCAATGTTTGTATATTACTACGTTCTTGTTTCCCGATTCCTTCTCTGTAATGACTTCCTTCGAGCGCATCAAAATGCTCGGTTACAGCTGCTTCAGTTTCGTCATCAGAGTGAAACCTCGCTTCAGCTAAAAATTTCTTTAAGGTTGGAGATAGTTGGAAGTCAGAAGGTACCAAATTTGGACAATAAGGTGGGTTACCAACGATTTCAAATCTAAGATCTGCAAGGTTTTCAATTTCGACATCGTTGGGGATATGGGTGGAAGCGTTGTTGTCATGATAGGGAAGTTTTTTCTTTCTATAGATGCAACAAATTTAGCTGGATTATCGTTCTTAATCCATTGGTTTGATTGTTATGGTTACTCATTTAATGTGTTCTTTTTTGTATTGCTTCAACAGCAGATTAAGCATCTTCCGGTAAGTTTATCAGCATCGATTTACATTACGATGCATGATTAATTCTGATTGATCAAACCTTTGGGCAACGTTCACGGTATGTTCGACCATGATCTGTTATTGTGACAGCCATGACAAGTTCTAGTTTTTATCAGGTAAATAAAGAAACAAACTCTGGTTTTGTGTGCATATACAGTCTTGGCCAAAAGTATTAGGCACCCTATAATTTTTTAGTTTAGCCTGTGTAGGGATAAATTATAAACTGTTTTTCTTTTTTAAATGTGTTTATTCGTCAATTTGAATAATATTATTAATATTTTGTGGGTCCGCCCTTTGCCTTTATGACGGCGGCAATTCTTTGAGGCATGCTACGAACAAGTTTTGTACACTGTTCCAAGTCTATGGTACTCCATTCCTGAAGCTGCACGTTTTTAAGGTCTGGTTTGGATGTAATGGTGTGTCCTTTGACTCTGCGCTTTAGCATACTCCAAAGATGGATGTTCTATGGGATTTCTGGGGACTGGGCAGGCCAATTCAACAAGACAACGTTGTTGTCACGAAACCAACGCATTGTGGTCGCTGATTTCTGACAAGGAGCATTGTCTTGCTGGAATTGAATCCCATCCATATTGGTATCACCGAAAATGCGTGTTAATGACGGCCGTAACACAGATTCTAACACGTGAATGTACTTCCCGCTGTTCATGCGACCTTCACAAACAAACATTTCGCCAATGCCAGTGGCAGCCATGCATCCCCAGGCCATAATGCTTCCTCCTCCATGCTTAACAGTGGGTACTACACAATCGGGATGGTATTCTTCGCCGACTCGACGCCTCACAAATGTCATACCTGGTGTTCCGAATACCTGTGAAGATATTAAAATCGATGAGTTTTAAAATTTGTTAATACAGTCGGGTCTCTGGTGCCAAAAAAATTTGTCCGCTATATGAAAACGCTCGCTATAAGCGATTCTTAGCAGGTTTGTAACTACATAGTTATTTGACATAGAAAGTATATTTGTTTAGTATAATATGTATAAACAAGATACAAATTCTTAATATGGAAGTATACAATGTAATGTTCATTTTAAATAGCCTGTGATCTTTTTTTGAGTTGCACTTTTCTTCAACAAAGAATCTTCAATTCCTTTTTGTACAAAATCAAACTGTTGCTTCAATGTGCTTTGGAAATCATTGAATTCCAAATAAGTGGATACGGTTTTTATTGCACTAAGTACTTGTTGAGCTGTTGGTGGTTCAAAGATGCTTTCTGGCTCTTTCTCTTCTTCTTCTGATTCCGACTTTTCATTAAATTGCGTTTTTGTAACTGCTGCTGCAATTTCAATTTCTGATGGGTACTCGCAAGTTACCAAATAATCGTCGACTTCTTGAAATGCATTAATTATGTCAGCGTTTAAAGACCCTTTCACAAGATCATTTGTGATAGCCCAGTCATTTAAACTAAGGGAGACTTCTTCATCTACAGCTTCTGGATCTTTATGCTTTAATATCCACTGAGCCAAAGGTATCTCATCATCATCATCAAATTCCGAATAAAATCCGGCGTGTTTATGGCAATTAACAATAGTTTTTTGTGAAACACGATTCCATGCTGTGTTTATAGCTAATATACCATCCAACAAAGTAAAGTTAAAATCCTTACCTTCATCCAAACAAGAAATCATCCTGCATAAAACCATTTTCTTATAATGTTGTTTGAGACAGGCGATAATACCTTGATCCATGGGTTGTAGGGCTGCTGTTGTGTTGGGTGGAAGAAAAACTAACTTTATAGGACGTAGGTTTTCAATTGCAGGATGGGCTGGACAATTGTCAATCATTAACACTATGTTTCTGTTCTGTAGTTCATAGTCCCAGTTTCTTATTTCCTTTTCGAAAATCTCTGATGTTACCCATGCTTTCTTATTAGCGGTGTAATTAACCGGTAACACTTTGCAAGTCCTAAAACAACGAGGTGCTTTAGATTTTCCAATGACCAGCAACTTTCTCTTTTCGGTTCCCGTCATGTTGGCGCAGACAAAAACGGTGATTCTTTCTTTGCTTTTTTTGCCTCCTTGACACTTTTTCTTTTGGAACTTCAGTGTTTGGTTTGGGACAATTTTATAAAAGAGACCAGTTTCATCCCCGTTAAAAATATCGCTGTCGGAATAACCTCTCCTTATTGTGGGCCAAACATTGTCTAACCAGTCCTTTGTTGTTTCAGCAGAAACACTTGCGCCTTCTCCATGGATTTTACTAGATGAAATATGGTACCTCTTCTTAAAACGGTCTATCCAGCTTTTTGAACAAGATGCTTCATTATTGGGGAACATTATTTTGGAAAATTCTTCTGCTTTTTCCTGTAGTATTGGTCCACTTATTGGCACATTTTGAGTCCTTTTTTGCTTAAACCACTGCAATAATGCTTGATCAACTTCCTTGTTAACTGGTTTTCGAATTCGTTTTAACTTAGAAATATTCGAATTTAATGTCCCTTTAATTTTATTCCTGTTTTTCCAAATTGTGGAAACAGTCGAAGTTGACAAGCTATACTTTCTACATATGTTAGCATTAGATGTTCCACTGTTGATGTCATCGATAATTTTAATTTTTTGTTCTAATGTAAGGGATTTTCTATATCTCGGCATGACGATAATGTTACTAGTAACAAGCTATAAAAACTACTGTATAAAAATTCCAGTAGACGAGTTATGACAAGTTTGTTTACATCGGGCCTGCGTTAACAGCCGAAGAATGTGTCGAATCCTCGTTATAATCACAGCGGCAAACAGAAAATTTGCTCGTACTAAAAGAAGTGCTCGTTATATCCGAGCTCGTTGTATCCGAACTCAAATTGTATTAAGTTTAAGGAACAATTTTCCGTAACACTGAAAATCACTCGTTAAAACCGGACGTTCGTTATAAGTTGTACTCGTTATAAGCGGACCCGACTGTAATTAAAAAAACTGCATTTTTGATAATTTATTGTGATTAAAAAACTTACCTCAAAGTTTGACTCATCTGACCACACTACATTTTCCCAATTTTGCTCTGTAAAGTGTTGATAGCGTAGAGCCCACTGTAAGCGATTTATTTTGTTGTTGTCTGTGAGCCACGGTTTCTTTCTGGCGTGACAACCTCTTAGGCCCGCTTCTACAAGTCTTCTTCTTGCAGTACGAGCGGAATTTTCCAACCTCCTCCGACAGAGCTGTAGCGAGTTCAGACGACGTTTTCCTGCGATTTTTAAGTGAGTCCCGGATAAGTTTCCGGTCCTGGCGATCAGAAGTCACTCGTTTTCTGCCTGATTTTGGTTTGTTAAAGTGTGCCCCTATCTTACTAAACCTTCTAAGTGCAGATTGCACGGCACACCGTGAACATTTTACCAAATTCGATATTTCCACTTGGGATTTCCCTTGTTCGTATAAAATTTCTATTTTCACACGTTTTTCTTATGTAACCTCATTAGATTTTGGCATTTTGTATAAAATAAGATTGTGTTGAAATACTATAATCTCAGGAGAATACTTCTTCACTCAAATAATAACAAAACAAGACTGTTCAAAGTTTTTATTAAAGTTTTAAAAATGTCCAAGGTTTCCTTTTTATGTGTCAGATGTTCTATAATCCACCTGATAAAGCTTTTTTTATATTCAATGAGTTACTTTATGACATCATTTTAAATTTAGTGTATAACAGTTGTCACTCCTTATTATATTCTTTATCATACTGATAGTTTTAGGGGTGCCTAATATTTTCAAGGCAAGGCAGTCATACATATTATAAAATAATTTCACTAGAATTAGAACCTACTTTACAATGTTCTAAATCGTTCCATTCACTTAAAATAAAAAATATTACATTAGGCTATTATTTTGCGAAGACTCGAAACGCAAACATAAATTACGTGAGTTTTTGAATTCATTTGAAATCCCTTTTCCTCTTCGTATACATTACCCAAAAACTCGTTTATTCAAAAACAAAACAAAGGCTTTTGTATATATCTATTTTATATGATAAATCCTGTTTACTTTGAGATGTATGAATAATTCACGATGTCTTTAGCATAAGTCCCCCTCAAATGCGATAGACATGCATAAAAAATATCGATTTAGAAGCCTACCCCATTAAATATTTGCCCACAAAATCTAATATCATAAGCTTATTTATTTGTTTTCCATGCAGAATATTTCGTCATACGGATATAGATTAGGGATATATATGTACGAACTGTAAATAAATTACATCGCTGGGATTGCCCCTTATTAGGGGATATATATTCTCTAGTATATCGTATCAATATTGAGAGCGATTTGCAATATCGCGGACGCGGTAGGCCTTGGAAAAGGGTTGCTCCGGTAGCAGTTGTAGAATTAATGGCGAAACAATTATGCTGAACTAAGTTTAATTAAATTCGATTAGAAGTTAGCGGATTGTTTATCAAGTTACTTTATCGAAATAGCCGCCCTCTAGTAGCATTAATAATTCAACTGTTTCCTATCTAAATGACCTATATTAAGGTGGAATTTTGATTCAGCAGTGATAGCCGTTATAGTAAACGTTTACGCAGCACAACAGTTCTCAGCGTACACCGATTTTTTTTTAAACATAAAAATTCTAAATAAAAACTTCGAAAGGAGGTAGAATTGTTAGACAAACTAATAGGCAACACGACTCTCGAACGAAGGCATGAACGTCAATCCAGCGTGCAATTTTCAATTCCTAAAGAACGAGGTTCTAGTTGAGACCAAAATTCGTAAATCTGAAAGTTTTCAGTGTAAAGTGGTTTGAAAATTTCGAGTTAATATTACGCAGCTAGCTACAAATAATAGGATACCTGTGATATGGATTCTTGCTTGTAAAAAATTTCAACGAAGAAATTTATAAACTTTTTTCCAGATAGGAACATGATCTTAGAAACCCAAAATTGGGGATACTTAGACAAGTTTTACCTGATCATTACCCTTTGAGATAAAGCACTAGTATGGCTAAAGTTTCAGCATATAGAATAGGTGACTCTAACGCCAGAGGAGATCAAAGCTACAGCACCTAAATTAATCCTAACTTTAGCTAAAAATATTAGATTGGAAAAGTAATCACACGAGAGCAATAGCTCCTACGAACGCAATTTTTAGATTAGGGATCAATAAGAAGCCGCTTAGAGTTAGATCTGGTTGGTGAGGAGGGTGGCTAAGCAGTTCGAACTATAATTCATGGATTTTAGCCACAGAAATCTCTGAGGTGTAAGTCTGTTCATTGTCTTGTTCAAATTTTTTTTTTCTGCAAATGTAGACTTTTCAGCATTTTCTGCCTTTAATTTGGCAAATAATGATACGTAGTATGATCCTGTAATCGGTTATGGTTATCCCAAAAAACAATCCCGGAAGATTTCATACGAAAATAAATGCATTTTTGAACTAAAAAAAACTTTCGCTATCAGGCCGAGAATTTTTCACCTGACCCTCGTATAACGGTCTAAATAGTAGAACATTCCAAAGTACTTGTATTTCCTCTTTAGTGACACTTTATTTTAGTAACATTATTATAGCAATTTAACAAAACGTTTTGTAAAATGACATTTTTGTCTTGTTGAGATTTTGCTGAAGAAGCACATACTGCAAAAAACTCTCTGGTTCAGTATTCAGTTTCTTTGAATACCAAAAAATGAAATTATCAAATAACTTGAAACAATATCCACTCATTGATGCTCTATCACGCTTAAACCAACCATAATGTGCTTTAAACAATCCCAAAACTCATTGTATGGTAAATTTGTCTTATATTAAATTTCTTTCTAAATTCTTCTTCATATAATTGCTAAATTTTTCATTCAGTGCTGTTCATGCTTACTTATGATCGTGAATTGGTTTTATCTACTAGAAAACCTTTCCTGTTATGTGTTTCCGATGTTCTGTCTTTTTCTGCAATAGAACTGTTTAAGAAGGTGATGACCTCCTCATTAGACGAAAATCTCTGTGTTTCGAGCGCAATTTTTAGATTAGGGAACAAAATGAAGTCGTTTGGGGCGAGATCTGGTTAGTAAGCACGGTGGTAACCGCTGAGGTGTGAGACGGCCCAATTTCTGTCTGTAGCTTATCAAGTAACGATGTGTCCTGTAATGGTTCTTCTTGTTTGAAAATAATCGATTCAGATAACTCCATGACTGCCGCCATCAGTTTCCCTGTCGAAAAAAACAGTTTTTGCTCTTTTCGGAGTTTACAGTTTTGACTGTATTTTTGTTTCGGGCGTATAATGGTGAATCTAAGTTTCATCGACAGTACAGTGTGGAATCCACCTATAATGAATTCGCTTGTAATAGACTTTCGCTTTTAATGAACTTAAATTCGTTATTATGTCCATTACAAACGGAGCGATTGGGTACTTTCCCGAATTATATGACGTAATCGAACACAAGCTGAGACGCGCGAACTGATGTCGCTCTTGCCAAGTGTGCTTCGCTGCAGAGATTTGGTCGTGAAAATGTCTGAAAAAAGCAAAAAAACGTACCTTTACAATGCATGAAAAGTTCATGATAATAAGAGAAATTGAGAAAGCATTGATCCAAACAGATATTTTTACGACCATGAAGCTGAAGAAATCTACTGTTTCGAACATATGGAAGAACCGCGACAAAATAAAAAATTGTAATTAGAAAATCAATGATAAAAAGAAGAAAATGCGGTCTTCTACACCCCCCGCCCCCAAGTAGATGCCTTGTTATTTCAATGGTTTTTGCAAACTACAGCGAATCATTTTCCCGTAAGTGGCCCAAATGCTACAAATGAAAGCTGAGGAATTCGGAAGAATGATTCAAGATGATTTTAAATGCAGTGCAGGGTGGCTGGATAGATTTAAAAAAGGACACAATATTGTTTTTGGAAAAGTTTGTGGTGAGTCAGCTTCAGTGGACAGAAATGTAACTGATGATTGGATTTCTAAAGTTTGGCCTGCTATAAGTAAAGATTACTCCTAGGACGACGTTTTTAATGCTGATGAAACAGGGATTTTCTACCGAATGATGCCAGATAAGACCTATAAAATAAAAGGGGAAACCTGTGCAGGGGGTAAAATGTCAAAAGAAAGAATAACAGCGATGGTTTGTGCTAATGCTTCCGGTACTGAAAAACAAAAACTATTTATTATTGGTAAGTGTATAGGTCGTTTTACAATAATGTAACCTGTACCTACTTCATACCTGTCTGGTCTCTTCTAAGAAAGTCTCTAAACCTTAGATTTTTTAAAAATGTGAAAACATTATTTGTAGATTATTGTGCTAATGAAAAAGTATGGATGACTTCGCAAATCTTTAATGATTATTTGAAGAAATGGGACAGAGAGCTTACACAACAAAGACGTAAAATATTATTGTTGGTTGATAACTGTCCTGCTCATCCAAATGTTGGACTTCATAACATTAAGCTACATTTCTTTCCATCTAATGCTACGTCAGTGTTGCAACCTATGGACCAAGGTGTCATTCGGTCTCTGAAACAAGTTTATAGAAAACAAATGTTGACGCAAATTATGGCACTTCAGGAAAAATTATTTTTTCCTTTTTTTAATAAAAATGTGGAAATAAATTTTATTAGTAATTATTCTGATGAGATGAACACTCGCCTATAACGGTCTGTTTTGCTTAGTCCCCTGAAATCCATTATTAATCAACACCAAAACTCAACAACGTAAACATCTCCAATAGAGAGATTGCCGAAACTCTCGCCCGCAAACCGAGATGGGAGGTATCCCGCTGGTCTAAAACGCCTAACGGCACGGGAATTGGAATGTGGAAAGATGGTGAAACCGTGGGTGAAGCCTTCAGCCTAGGGAGCTCCGCGTCCATCTTCCAAGCCGAAGTAATCGCAATCCAGACGTGCGCGCAAGGCATTTTAAACTGACCGCAGGTTAATGGAGGAGTGGAAATTCTCCTTGACAGTCAGGCTGCCCTTAGGGCACTACAGGCTGTCAGGTTCGATTCCGAGGCAGTGCTACACTGCCATAAGACTCTCGCAAAACTGGCGGAACGCCTCAATACAACACTGAGATGGGTGCCAGGTCACTCTGGAATCAGAGGTAACGAAATGGCTGACAAATTAGCTAGAGGCGCCAGTGAGAGACCACTCGTGGATCCAGAACCTACATGTGGGAACTCCTATGGCAGCATCAAAGCCTTTGTCAGATCTGAACTGGCTGTTAGGCATTGCTCCTACTGGAATGCACTTGCCGGCATGAGACACTGCAAAATTTTCGGGATTCGCCCATATGATGAAAAACTGCGCAAGGCAGTTTCCATGAGCAGGGTCAGGTTGAGGTTACTCACAGGAATCTTAACCGGTCACTGCGCACTGAACAAACACCTGCATCGCATGGGCATAGTAAACTCTCCCCTATGCAGAAACTGTGGGAATGCGGAGGAAATTCCAATCCATCTTCTTGCCGACTGCTCGACAGT
Source organism: Holotrichia oblita (assembly GCA_023690525.1). NCBI lineage: Eukaryota > Metazoa > Arthropoda > Insecta > Coleoptera > Scarabaeidae > Holotrichia > Holotrichia oblita. The sequence continues at coordinate 193,394,995 of CM043016.1, read as the reverse complement.
GGACAGGGAGAGGCGGAGTTACTTCGGGGTCGGGCGTCTGGACGATCCTGGACTAAGAAAATTAACTCTCGACCAGGCTGCGGACTTTTTCGTCCGAGTGCAACCTGGCTAAGAGGAGTGAAACAGCACGGGGGCACAATAGGTCTTTCTTATGGCCGAGTTTGCCTTTACGGCTCGTCCGCCCGTGCAAGAAAAACACCAAAACTCTGATTTATTACACCTGAATTGGGCCTATAGAGCGTTGGAACTGTTCATCCGAACACATTTTTAATTTGCGTAGGCGTCTTGCCTATCAAGAACAAATATTTAATGACAGCTCCATTGTCGATTGTCAAACAACAACTGCGCGTCCAAAATGGTGAGTACCTGTCATTGGATGCGCAACCACATTAACCAGCTTTTATTGACGAGTGCTGCCATCTGCTCACGTTGGGGTTGGAGAAGAGAAATCAAGAACTAGTTAAAGCGTGTAAAAATGCTTTTCTTTGAGTATTAGGAGTGAAAAAAAAAGACAGAATGACATGATTGATTAACAGATTTAATTCTATATAACGTAATTTATTTTGTATTTATTATAAATATAATTACAAGAACAATTTTTTTGCCAATTCCCCATTTGAAAGAATACAAAACGGTCGCAAAACACAACACGCGTTTGGAAATGTTATGAATTTTTAGCAATCCGTATTGCGGCCCGACGTTGTGACATCAGTTTAAATATAACCGTGCCACAGTTTGGTAATTATTGGCGCCCAGACATTGAATTTTAGTATCCAACTCTCCTCTAGTTCGCTATACAACGCGTAAATTGTATGTTTTAACTCTAGCGATAATTACCGCAAATTTAATTTAGCTCTCCGTTGATGTACGGTTTTTAGTATGTAATTCTCAATATATTTTTTCTCACTGGTCGCAATTAAAATAACGTTAATTCGGTTGGTTATAGTAGTGAAAGAAAATCAAGTATGTACATACATACATATAAGAAACTGTATTGTACATACATGCAATCATAATACTCAAGCTTGTGGAAATTTCAATTTCAAACACTTATTTACAAACTATAACTATAACTATTTATGAGCGATTTATAGCTTTGTATGTTTATGATTTAATGCAATATTCACTAGACGTTGGTCTCTTACATGCATGTAATACATACATAAATCATACACAAATTGAAAACGGCGATAATATCCGAGCTTGTAAAGCTTTTATAACTTCGAAAATCTTCAAAGTTGACATAAAACCGCATTCAATAGAAAAAGAGGAATACGCTATTTTTTATTGCAATGATTTAGATGTCGTTGGCGTAACTCTTTCGCCCATGACACTATATAACAATGTTTACAATTCGAAAGGATAAAATATTACAGTCTACAAAACTTTAATCGCCGTCAATATACAATACCGTGCAAAAGAAAGTAGCACTTACTACTGCTACCCGAAAATGTTGATGCAGTTCATCATCATGAACCGCGTCGAATTGGGCTAAAACGAATATATCTGAGGCACTGAATATTTCATATGTAGGTCTTCAGTTGTTCTAAAGTTGGTCAAATCGGTAAGCATTTTTGCCAGCACGATGAGGGTGGTTCTTCTAACCATAGGGTTACGCACACATAATTAAAGGTAAGGAATTTTAGTATTTACGAAATAAATGCGAATTAATGCGAACATGTGCAACAATTGCGAATAAAAGCAATTGCGTATTTTTCGCGAAAAAAAAACGGTTCTGTCAAATACTTTTGGTAATAAATCTACCAAACATATTTGACAGAACCACAAAGTAGATCAAGAATGTTTTTTAACCAGTGTTAATTTTCTTGACACAGCCAGTGCATCAACATGCTCTCAAATCAATTATCGATACACTCAAAGATTTTGAAACTGATTATTCACAAGTAAAAGGTCAACCTATTTTGAAATTTTGATTGGAGAACATATCCTGCATTATCAGTCCTGGGCTCGTAAACTGAATCTCCTCGACGATATTTATGTTGGCGAATTTAAGTAGTAAAGTAAATGTGCCTCATCTTCCAACAAAACTTTATCCGGCACCCGATGCTGTTTTGTAGCTTAATGATTATTTGGATCACATACTTGATGAATGAATAAATGATTCGATGAATGGGAAAATCAAAATTCCGGTATTTCATATCTCAAACACTTTTAAACATAAACTCAAAATTCAAATAACCTTTACCACTGAGTTCTGCCCGAAGATTATGAAATTAATTGATGAATTAGAAGATTCAGGTTATTCATTTCCACATGTTCTATGGACCAAGCTTGAAGATTTAAAATCCTCGCTTGATAGGTAACACCACTGATATTTTGATGAAAAAGAAAACCAAACATTGTCTTAACGAACATGAAGATGGATACCCCAAAAAAAGGATGGTCTGAATGTTGGTCTACGACTGAGAAACAAAGCAACAATCGATGGAATGGAGACACTTTGGTTCTCCAATTCCTAAAAAGTTTCGTGTTTGAAAATTTGCTGGAAAAGTTACTGCTTCAGTTTTTTTGGGATTGCCATGGAGTAATCAGGATTCATGTTCTGGATAGCTGTGTCGAACCACCCCCTTATTCGTCAGATCTGACTCCATCCGACTATCACGTCTTTCCAATTTCCAATACTTAAAAAAGGAAAAACATTTTCAGAGCAGTCTAGATTTTAGGCAATTTTATTCCAGATCCATCAAAGATACGAAGGAGCGTTTTTATATTCGCGGAATAGGGGATAAGGGTGGAAATAAAAAAACCAAATTATTTTTCTTTTTCAATATATTCACCTGCAAGACGGATACATTTTTCACATCTTTCAATTAATTTGTTTATACCCTGATAAAAAAAATGATTTCTCTTTATTTGCAAAATACGGCGAAACTGCCTCCTTGACTTCATCATCGGCAGTAAATTTTTTACCCCGCAGCTCTTTTTTCATTTTCGGAAACATGTAATAATCACTCGGGGCCAGGTCTGGACTGTAGGGTGGATGATTCACAATTTCGAAGCCCACCTTATGCAGGGCAGCTAACGCAACGCGGCTCTTGTGGACGGGCGCGTTGTCGTGCAAAAGCAGTACACCTTTCGTCAATTCTCCCCGTCTTTCCTCTTTAATGGCTTCTTTTAGTCGCTCTAATATTGAAGCGTAATATTCTCCGGTTATAGAAACACCTTTATCTTTATAATCAATCAACAATATTCCTTCCGAGTCCCAAAATACCGTTGCCATGAGTTTCCCAGCTGATTGTGACACTTTAAATTTCTTGGGAGGTGCTGTGCCCTTTTATGCCACTGCATGGAGTCTTGTTTGGACTCAGGTTCATAATGATGAACCCAAGTTTCGTCTCCAGTAACAATTCGACTCAATACACCATCCTTGTCTTCATTACAGAGGTCCAAAAATGCACGCGAACACTCTACGCGCTGTTGTTTTTGCGGCGGCGTGAGCATTTTCGGCACCCATCTTGCGCTGACCTCAGACATGTCGAGATGATCGTGTAGGATTTTAAAAATTGTTGTATCGGATACTCCAACCATTTCTGCGAGTTGTTTCTGCTTTAGTCGAGCATCTTCGAGTTCAATTTTTTCAACTTTTTGGATAAGTGTCACCTGTGTGGTCACCTCAATGCTCCTGCCCGGCCTCGGGTCGTCTTCAAGGGATTCCCTTCCTTGTTTAAATAAACTATGCCACTTCTACACCATGGTTTTTCCTGGACAAGAGTCGCCGTAAACCAATGACATCTCATTCATTATGGTCGCGACTGATTTTCCTTGCTTGGTAAGGAACTTTATAACGGCACGATATTCGATTTTTTCCATATTTCAGTTTTCACTCCTGATTATGTTACTTGGTTGACGATAGCTCAAAGACTAACTGTCTAATAACAATGAAACTTCCTATTTATAGTAATTATGAGTCACTGCACAGGCCACGCCCCCAATGCGCCTAATCACCCCCCTACAACCCGCTCATTCCGCGAATATGAAAACGCTCCCTCGTATGTTGAATAATATGTTACAACTTTTACTATGTATGTATGTAAGTATTTTCTAACGTGTGTTTCGCGGTTATCACGTTTTTGGCTTAAAATCAGTTCAGTATTGTACGAAAACCAGTTTGCGGATACCAAGCCACTTATTCACCGGACAATAAATAAAGTATTCAATCGAAAATAGAGAGCTACCGATTTTATTTAGGTGTATAGGGCATTAAGCCAAGCACTGGTTACGATCCAATAATCTCTCGACAGGTGTTTGGCTGTATTCTGCAAACTATCTCGGTATTTTCAAGTTTCGTACCTTAAAATAAAATTCATTCACTGAATTTCGTACCTGAAACCGACATGTAATAATGACGACATTACCTATTGCGCCAACGATAAAAAATGTTTACTTTAACACAAAGTAAGTAGTGATTAAAATTGTAATTTATAAATCGTTTTTTTTTAAATTTTATTCCCTTATTATATCTTTTAGCTTTTACGCAATCAAAGTTGGTGAAATATCGCTTAAAGGCGGCTGTTTAAATATTTACTACTGCAGTTGCAGTCACCTTAATTATTTAGTCGTACTATATTTTACAAATTGCATTTCTTTTCTACACTTTGTGCTTTGGCACAGCACCAAATAGTTAAACCAAAAATATAATCACGTAACCCTATTAATATTAAACGAGTTCGTTATTAAAGCAAGCCTTTAACGTTAATGAAAGTAGACGGTAAATTCATCTTTAACTTACAAACAGAATCGATAACACAATCCGCTAATTGATTCCAATTACTTTAACCTTTTTCTCGGTTAGAGTCATCTGTTTGTGTTTATTAATTCACGATGAGATTTTGTTTAGGAGGAAGTTACCGACGAATTCTGTATTGCAATAAGTACGCGTCTCTTATCTAAAGTGCAATCCTTCCGAGCAATAAATCGTCTTAACTTCTTAAATAAGAAATCCAAAGATAATCTGAAAGTAGTTGCGCGCTTTTAGCGAAGTTGGTTGAATAATTTAGCATTAGTTCCATAAAACTAAATATTCCAAAGGAAGAGCCGGATTTACAGCATCTGGCTTGTTTTAGTTCCGACTGTATTGATTTTTCATTCGCGTCTTGTATCAGGGTGTGCAATTATTGTAGTTGCATCAGTGTTTTACACACCAGTGCATATAAATACGTAGTCTAAATCTTTAAGATTAATAATGATGAATAAAATTTATTTATCTAAATAGTAATCGGCTTTTCAACTAAAGGAAATTGCAAAGCAAGGGGCTGACATGCTTTTTTTTTAGCAACATGGGCAAAGTTGATCAAGAGACGTGTCGATTCGGCGAACTGGGAACTGAAACAGTGGAGTGCAAAGCATTAAGCCGGCAAAGGTTTCAGACTCTAGGTCATGCCACCTTAACACCTGAGCAGATCAAAGCCTTGGCACCCAAACTAGTCCTGAGATTCCTCAAGAACATTGGAATAGAAGGATACTGATGGGATAGTGTAATCACAATAGATCAATAGGTCGTAGTGAGGAGAAGTGGATGAAACCTGAACGACCCACCAACAATACAATACAGTTCAGTTTTTGAGAAGCCACGATTAGTAAAGGAAGCATTAAACATGTAGGATATTTGACCACCATCCCTACTAATGATTTCTTGCTAAAGCAGGTTTAGCATTATTTGGCAGTTCCAAACAATCAATTATAATTCTGAAAGCAGGAAGTTTTGAACTATCATTCGTGATAATTCATTCACCACGATTTCAGTACAGAACACCAAGTCATGAATGGCGAATTGTTTTGAAGAGAGTGCTTCAAGGTCAATATTTCCAATTGCTAACAGCTTGAAGCCTGTTAGAAGTGATATGCTTAGTCTTTTTATTGATGAAACAATACTCAGGACTTCAGTGCAAAAAACCAAGGTATGAATGGCGAATTGTTTTGAAGAGAGTGCTTCTAGATCAAGATTTCCGATTGCTAACAGCTCGAAGCCTGTTAGAAGTGACTTCTTAGTCTGTATTGGTGAAACAATACTCACGACTTCAGTACAAAAAACCAAGGTATGAATGGTGAATTGTTTTGAAAAAGAGTGCTTCAAGGTCAAGATTTCCAAAAGCTAACAGCTTGAAGCCTTTTAGAAGTGATATGTTTAGTCTTTTTATTGATGAAACAATACTCACGACATCAGTACAAAAAAACCAAGGTATGAATGGCGAATTGTTTTGAAGAGAGTGCTTCAAGGTCAAGATTTCCAATTGCTAACAGCTTGAAGCCTGTTAGAAGTGATATGTTTAGTCTTTTTATTGATGAAACAATACTCACGACATCAGTACAAAAAACCAAGGTATGAATGGTGAATTGTTTTGAAAAGAGTGCTTCAAGGTCAAGATTTCCAATTGCTAACAGCTTGAAGCCTTTTAGAAGTGATATGTTTAGTCTTTTTATTGATGAAACAATACTCACGACATCAGTACAAAAAAACCAAGGTATGAATGGCGAATTGTTTTGAAGAGAGTGCTTCAAGGTCAAGATTTCCAATTGCTAACAGCTTGAAGCCTGTTAGAAGTGATATGTTTAGTCTTTTTATTGATGAAACAATATTCACGACTTCAGTACAAAAAAAACCAAGGTATGAGTGGCGAATTGTTTTGGAGAAAGTGCTTCAAGGTCAAGATTTCCAATTGCTAACAGCTTGAAGCCTGTTAGAAGTGATATGCTTAGTCTTTTTATTGATGAAACAATATTCACGACTTCAGTACAAAAAAAACCAAGGTATGAGTGGCGAATTGTTTTGGAGAAAGTGCTTCAATGTCAAGATTGCCAATTGTTAACAGCCTGAAGCCAGTAATGTCAATTATCATTAAAAAAAATCAGACCCTAGCATCATGCTATGCTGAACGCCTTGACTATATCCATGAAAATGGTGTGTGAGGGTTCTCTTCTTTCCAATGCAACGCAAATTCCTTCAGTGATTCAAAACAATTGGAATTTACTAAATAATTATCATCTAGCATAAACTGATGAACAAAGATCTTCTTCTTGAACCTATTTAGGATGATGATACGATGCAGAAACGACTTCCCTTTGCACCGTTGAAGCAGCATTTCAGATAAGTAGAATCGTCTTTCGATGTCTCTCGATTTCAGTTCATATGAAATCCAATTTCCCGTTTTCTGGATCATACCCATGTTTTTTAGACGCAAGCTCCTTGTGAGTTTGAAATGAGTCTTTGTCCAAAAAAGTTTTCAAACGCCACTTTTGTAGTCTCCAAAGCTAAATTCATAAGACGAAGGTTTTGGAGCATGTTTTGCAATTCTGTTCAGATGAAAACAAAGAAGGAATGGGGCGAATGGGGTTTTGTACGCACAACTAGAAGCTTTCTTAAATTTAATTAAAAAATAAAGATAAGTTAATCATAAAACTAACCAAATTTTTTATTTATCAATTCACAAAGAAACCTCCTTAATAAATATATATTACGCTATCGTCTTTATTAGCATATTGCATTATGCACGAGCAATTATTATTTACATCAATTTCCAACGGCATAACAAGCAGTTTTCGGCGAGGAAAATATAATCTAATTTAAATTCAAAACCAACAAAAAGCTACCCGTATTCCCTCATCACCCCTTAAGTACAGTACTAATTCCACGACAAAATAAGAGTTGAAATTATTGCGTGAGGCCATACTGAAAAACATGGACGATTTAAGCAGAAATAAATATCGTCAAAGAAAAATTACGGCAGAGAAAAAGCACTATCGTCTCTGGAAAGGAAGAAAAAAATATGGATAGCATAAGCTTTCGCCGTTGAAAAGCTGGGATTTTGGAATAAGGCTTGATGTTAATGGCTTAGTTGTCTCGCTACGAGTACATTTTTCGAAACAAGTCATTTAGAAGGATGAGGGACTAGAAGTTGAGAGGAAAGCGGAATGGGAAAAAAAAACGATAAATGTGAGCTTTTCATTAAGTCGTATTTCCAATGTTGTTATTGATATAACGGCAATAAATGGTATGAAACTAATGTTGTCTTAAGGTCAATTATAAATTGTATACAATCATCGAAAAAATTATTTTTTAATTGCTGTTTTATTCGATGTAAAAGTGGAAACGTATGACTTATGTAATGCTGTTGATCCACGCGAGATATTACCCACATTTTACTAGAAAAATCAGCAATGCTAGCGATAATCTTCATGTCGCACGCTTTTTTCCCCACTAATTTACATATTACTGCTTACATAGTTTGGCAAACAACCAAAATAATAGACCAGTCATAGGTCTAAGTTACGATTTTTTAAAAATACACTTTGTAGTACACACATTTTCTATAAGAGAATAGAGAATATTGTATTTTGTAGAACGCGGTGATTATTTAATTTATTCCCGTTTAAAAATAAAATTGGTATCCTACATTTTCGACCAAACCATTTCCTAAAATATCATCGATATGTATCAATGTGTTCTGTAATAAAATTTGAACGTTAATATATAATAGCAGGAATACACAGGAAGCATATGTTTATTTTATAACATATTTTTTACACTCATTAACTTTAATTTTGTACATAGTGTTATTTATGAAACCAATACTATGTTTTATTTATGATATGTATTTATTTCAACACACGTTCACGTTTAATTCGGAACTGTATACATAAAATATGAAAAATTTATATGTATAGGTCCCAATGCGATTGCACATTTGTGTAGAATACGTGCGCTATCAAGATAAATTTTATATATATTAATAAAACAAATAATCAACAGGATTTGTTGTAATATATATTCCTATTGGAATGTATATATCTGATTTTGAATCGTAGCTGACGTAAATGGAAAATAATAAATTCAAATTACAAGTATTAAATGTAAACTTCAAAAGCCTGTACACAACTACAAATTTGAATATTGAACTTACTGTGTATGTCGATGTTGTTCTTGATGGAATGCGTACCGGCTCATATACAGGCTGTCCAGTCTAAGATGCAACGGTCCATAGCCGACTTATTATTAATTTTTTGAAAAAATGTAAATTTCCTCGAATCAAATTCTACACATTTTAAAATTAGTATCAGTAATGGCGGACTTCCGGTTCTACTGTAAGTAGATACTAACTTTATTATTTTAAATGTAACATCCTATATATTATTGCAGTTTTTGATTCCTTATTAAATTTAAAAGGCACTTTGTTAAGCTTACATTGAGTCTAAGTTCGACCGTTTCCGAATTACGTGACGTTTTTCGAAAAAAATGACATCTGCAGCGTCTTGGGTGTTTGGAGATATCTCCGTAACTGCGAAAGTTAGAAACATGAGGTTTTCAGATTTCGCTTAATCATGAAAGAGGGTACGTCTTTTATTAGAAAATGGTTGCATTTATGTTATAGGGATCTGTAATTTTCCAACATTAAAATCATGAATAACTTCATTTTTTTAAATAGAATGGTATAGCAATTTTTACACTAATGGATGTAAAATTTGATTTTCTTCCGTTTTTATACGGATATTATTGTGTCTATTTCCAATTTATATTTGACGCTAACAAAACGTTTCTGTTACATTCACCGAGAACGAAAAGCATATCCACTAATTCTTCTTGAGTAAGCGACATTTTTAATTGTTATCTTACGAAATAATACTCTGAACGTCAGTTCTGACACTTAGAACACTAATGACAGTTAGATACCTAATTTGTTTCGAAGCCTAATTTGATTTTATATCGATGTCGCTTGAAACAACTCAATAGTATTTTTCACCATTTTGTTTGTTTCTAGTGGTTCTATTGTCTTTTGTTGGCCACTTTTTAAGCATGCCAGTATTATTGCTGCCAGTCCCAAGCCTGGTGAAATGCGAGGGGATGGTAAAAAACTGAAAAATCGGAAATATCTCCAAAACCGTTGGAAATAGACACAATAATATCCGCATGTTTGTAACTTTCGCAGTTACGGAGATATCTCCAAACACCCAAGACGCTGCAGATGTCGTTTTTTTTTTAAAAACGTCACGTAATTCGGAAACGGTACAACTTAAACTCAATGTAAGCTTAATATAGTGCCCTTTAAATTTAATAAAAAATCAAAAACTACAATAATATATAGGATGTTACATTTAAAATAATAAGGTTAGTATCTACTTACAGTAGAACCGGAAGTCTGCCATTACTGATACTAATTTTAAAATGTGTAGAATTTGATTCGAGGCAAGATTTATTTGTATGCAACGATTTATCAAACAAACATGTGGAGTTGAGACCTACTGGCTAAAATCAAACGATCGGAAATTAAAACAGGATAAAATTAAAACTATACGACCTTGAAGGAATAAATAATGATGTAAGAAATTAGAGCACGCTTTTAAATATTCTGCACCAGTTAACCCATTTATGGCCAAGACCTGACAAATTCTGATTTTTTTTATTGAAATATTTGTTTACTGCTTGCCTTTATGTTGTTGGTTGCTAGTGTTAGGTCTATGATAGAGGACTGGTCTCGCCTTTGAAATGTGGGGTTTGTTCCTTGATTTGCCACCATCAAGGCGTTAGCAGCGACCCATTCTACAACTTTCTAGCCCCTGTTGTCAGTTGAATTCATTCACTGCAAAAATCTACCGAAGAGTGTAAAAAACCGAGATAAAATGGTACCATTGGCTTTCGATTTTTAATATCTTTGGAATTCATAATTTGAAAACAAGTCAGGCATTTTTCTACATTTACCATGAAGGACTGGCCAATAAGAGACCAAACGAAGTTTGCTCCTTCGTACTAGATTATATTAACAACTGCATCCCTGAATCAGTAACAGAGCTTCGGCTGTATTCGGACAACTGTCCAGGACAAAACAAGAACCATATCATGGTACGAATGTGTCTGGTATTAGCTTAAACAGGTAGATTCGATACAGAGGAACAAATTTTCTCTATCAGAGGGCACTCCGTTTTACCCTGAGATAAGGATTTTGGATTGATATGTATATCAGACAAGCTTGCATGCATCTTTTACATGCAAGTAAAATATAATTTTAACATGTATAAAAATCTCTTTTAACAATGATTGAAAATGATACAAAACACTGTATCGAAACGTAAAAGGAGAAATATATTAAACTTAACTTAATTTTGACCGTCATTACCCAACAAATTATAAAAGAAAAGGATTGATTACAAAAGAATTAAAGCAACACGGTAGGATCTTCTCCGTTCACCAATACACTGAACTGTTTGTAATATCCAGTGCAAAAAAACAATTTTACAGCAAAAGAAATTGTTATGAAGAAGCTAAAAATTGGCGGACAAAATCAAAAAGCAACCTCAATAAAAGGGGCGTTCCAATCTATCCGAGATCCACTACATTCCATTACCTAAAATATTACCTGCTTAAACAGCTATTTGGTGACTATAGTGGTAAATGAGATCTTAATCCGAATTTTACTTGCTGTCGATACCATTAACAAGTATCACCTTATTATTTATTTCTCTTATTAATTTTGTTTTAATTAACTTTTATTATTTGGTATCTGTTTCAGAATAAATACTTGGTCTATGGTACTTCTTCCATTTCTAGAGCCACACTGAATTTCATTATTACTCAAACTCTACTAAATAACTGATCTTCCCCAATCATTTGGCGTCTTCTTCTTTCCATATTTATCGAATTAAATTTATGAATTTTTGCGTCCAGGTGCTCTCCCATGTGTTTTCAAAATTTCTGCTTGAAATCCATTTTCATCTTCCGATCGATTGTTCTTCAATTGTGATCTAACTTCTTGGATTTCAACCTCCGTTGGCTTCTCTATTAATTCATTTGCTTCCATATTAATTCCTGTATTTTCATCTGTATTTGCGCTTTCGTCAGAATCGTTCAACAATCCAACAACCTTTCTTCAACCACCCCTGACAATTTTCTCTCGTTCTATTTCATTGTTGAATGTTCTTTTAAACTCTAGTGTTGAAGTAAAGTGTAGTCGTAACCTTAGTTTACATTCCTCTGTATTTCCTTACTACTACATTTCTTGGCGTCTCACCCTCTCCCCCCTCGCCCCTTTCTTTAAAACTCAATCAATAGCAAAACAAATGAGGTTGTACGAGGTTAATAATTGTTGACTTTTGACTGATTTCGTTTTAATTTTCGAAATAGGGCGCAAACAAAGGTAAGACCATTTGATCGATCTGATAAAAATTAAGCACGGGAAGAGGGGAGGAGCAAGGGGGAGGAAGAGGCTGGTCAAACGATGATTTTCGATTGTTTGTGATCTAGGAACATGAGGCAGGGTCGGATAAAATTCAAACGGTACGTGGTCAAATATTTAGACATTTTCTACGCTTTATCTCATTCCGAACTCTGAAGTGTGTGTGCAGTTTTTTTTTGGTTAGATGTAATGCCAATTCGTAAAGAAATCAATTTGTTTTTGTGACTATTATTGAGTTTTCGAAAACAAAAAATGATTTGATGGATATTTGGATGGATATTTTGCAACAAAAATTTTGTACTTAATAAAATATTTTGAAAATGTAAAAGGTCCAAGTGGCTGATGGTCGATAGTGGTTAATAAAAGAACTCCAATCTCTATCTTGGTCTATCGAAAGCTTCGACTTCCTCCAAAATTTTGTATTGATGGCTTCCTTTATATCTTCAACTCCTACTGCAATGCCTCTGCAGCTTTTTGTATCATTCCTGGGCTTTTTTTATAGATACGAGGGATATGGTTCCCCCCATTCCTCGAGGATATGGTTTCCGTTTAAGCATCGCTCAAACAGTTTTCGAATCACTTCTAATCATTTTGGTGGGCCATATCTGATTAACTCTGCATGTGTTCAACCTGGGCATCGGGACTTCTTTAGTTTTGTTGCTTTCACTGCTTCTGTCACTTATTCTACTGTTGTTGTTTCTTTTTCTCTCTGTTAGAAGTTTTTTAAAATGTTCCATCCATTAAATAAAACCAAAAATGTCACCCTTTTTAAGTTAAAATTGTGCGAAACTTTTGCAACTAAAACTAGACCGTTGTAGTATAAAATACCAATAAATGTAACAGCCTCTAAAATGGATAAAATATTACGGTAACAAATGACTGCGCGTTAAGATTAAATAGGGGTAGTAATCGCCGCTCGTAATGTGATCGAACATTGTATCTGCGCTCAACTGTTAGTCATAAAAATTAATTAAAATGACATCCAGTTTGATACTATTTTGTACAGATACATAGTTACAGGACTATGTGGATATAACTGCAATAATATGCATTGTTTATGACCCTGTTGGATGGTAGTTACGTGAATATTTAATTAGAAATGATTGCAATTGTAAACAGATTTGTTAATAAAAATGAAATTCTTCTGTTTACTGTTTACGATATCCAAGTATCAAAATACAAAGGAACTATTATTAACTTGTTTGCAAATACTTCCCACACGCTCTGTTGATTCTAAACTACAAGTTCTTAACATTACACACCGAAATTGATACTGGAATGCCCTCCGGCATCTTGAACGTATAAAATAGGTACCCGTATTTGCTTACGGTCACATTCGAAGTTATATACAGAAGGAGAACATCGACAGATATAAGCCGTTTCTTCAAAAATCAAATTCACGTTTCTCATCGATCTAAAAAATCTAGAAAAATAACGCAACACACCAGCGTAGGGGATCCTTCTGTTTGTCAAGATGTGTAAATTCTCTCTCTCGAATGTATGCGATCGATTTGTACTACTCTACGGCGAGGGAGACCCCGGGGTATTCCCCTGAACCGTTTGGGAATAATAAGAAGTTCAGTCCGTTCTGCGAGAGGGCAAGGCAGTTGAGTTCTTTTATTGAAATCCTCCGACGTGTCCTTTCTTCTTCTCCCTCATGGTTTTTATACTGTCAAGAAGCGCAAAGTCCCGTAATTTATATCGGTTATGTAAACACAAGATGCTATATTTTTATTCTTTTTTTTTGCTTTCGGGGAACGAGAGTTTCGATTTCACTTTCCGTTGGAAAAATTACAAAAGGAACTGGATGGAAGTTATTTATATAGTCGTGATAGTAGGATCGAAGCTATTTCGCTGGTGAACTGAATTCATTACTTAATTTCCAACTTCGAAAAAAAATGGGAGGAGAAGGGAGGAAGTAGTCGACCAATTGTATTGCAGCCAATAATAAAAGATTGAATTGAAGAGAAAACAAGTTATGAAAAAATGTTTAGAAGGAAAGAGAATATGTCCAGGAATTTGTTTGGATGTTGTCCAGGCTGTTAGCGGAATCTGGCGTAAAGAACCATTCCCTCTCAGAGGGAATCTTTAAAGTTGAGCAAGAAGATGAATAATAAAATCACGAGTACTAGGTGCAGTACTTTTGTAGATGCAATATCACAAACGAAATAGCCGACAATCTTCCAGGTGCAATAAACAATATAAAGGCATGGATTGGACGATGACGCGACAAAAAAGAAAAAAAATGATTATTAAAGTGGAGTTTAAGAAAGCAATTCCTTAAGAAGAAACAGCATCATCATCGAAGGTTAAGCAACATCGCCAATCTCCGAAAGCAACACCTTCATTTGGAAATCCAGGTGTGGATAGTTAAAGAAGGAACCAAAGAGATTGCCAGAAAGTAGAGGCGACATAAATACCTTTAAATAATCATGCAAACCATCGTACTAGGGCTTAAGATTACCAAATCAGCTTGAGCTTGTGCAATACTGGAGTGTTTGTGTGGGATGGTTCAGGATTAGAAACACATTTCACTGGATTGTGTTCTTCATAACGATTTGAGGGAATGAGAAAAGTGGAGGTTGGGAGTTGAAATTAATGGAGAGTATGTCTTGGACGATTTGATGTGTGACAGGGTAAGTTTTGATTGAAGTAAGGTGTTTATAAGAAGGAGGGAGTATGTAAAGGAGGTCTGATAGGAGCTGATTGTTAATGTGTTGGTGGAGTCACACAGGGGAGATATGTGTGGCCTCGGCAAGCAAGCAACCCCACGTCCAGAACATGGCCTACCAAGCCATGTCTGGCAGGCAGCTAAATTCGGGAGAGGTATTCCTCGGAACAAGCAATCAGTGAGGCGAACTGGTACCGCGGATTGTCACGAGGATCCCAGGGTTTCTCCCTGACCTGACCATGGGGTCAAGGGCATTGTCACTGTATAGCCAGTAGGGTGTTTGATAGATTTCCTCCTTACCAGTGGGATGTGCTGCGGGCCTTGTAGCCCAATGTACAACTACACTAGGGGGTGGTGACGATGATGGGTACCGTCCCGATAAATAATATGGTGAAGTTGGTACTACAGCGCGGAGATTTGGCAATTAGCATGTTACGAGTAAATGTTCATTTACCTTGCGATATATAGTTTTTAGGTTCCGATATGCCTCGATCTGACTTCAAATTCCTTCGACAGTTCATTAAATATGTATTTCATGTGTTTCTCTCAGTTTCCCTTATGGTAAGTCAGTGGTTTGCTTATTATTTTCCCCTTGTTCGTTTTAATAAACAGTTTCAAGTTGTCAATATAATTATTTCTTCTTGATGATCTCAATAATAACCTGTAAATTCAGTTTAACTCGAATTCTTCCGGTCGTATTTCATGGCACTCCTTTAGTTTTGAAAGTATATTTACCTGTTTCATAAGTAATTCTCTTCGAATTCATTTTCAATACGTTTGTGAAGGTTAAATGTCAAAATATTTGTTATTATCTGAATTTAGGTTCTGTCTTACGCGTTCGTTTCTCAGCATAGCCAACCGTTATTGCAGTCACTTCCCTCTCGGCGCTGATGTGAACAACACGTATATGATTTTATCTATGGTTGAACCTTGTGGCTTAATATTTTTGGTCTATGAAGGACTATCACTAGTTTAGTGGATTTAATTGGCCCAAGGGAACAAAATACCTCTTAGATTTTCTTAAGAATTATCGTTCCCTCGTTTTAACGCTTCAGTTGAATACGGATGGATAATTTCAACCGATATTTTCTTAGTGTGTGCTCCAAGAGGTGAGTTCTTAGTCACATGTTTCGCCATTTTTGCTTTTTCTAATTTTCCGTTTGTCTTTTCATATTTTAGGAGCGTTTAATGTAACTTCACGGTTACGAAGTTTAAGGTAACTCTAGTTACGAAGTTTAACCCCTTGTGAGGCTTCCGAAGAGGTCCTCCGACATCTCTACAGGTCACATTTATTTCATTTATTTTATTCGAGTCACTATATTAATCATTGGATAAGCCATCGGCTTAAATTGCTGAAGTTAATTAGTTATTTTCCTTTTGTTTGCATGTAAAACGTAAGTTAATGTCAAAGTTTCTTTAAATGATTATAAAATGTAACTTTTCTTTTTAAATTCCAAACTGTTAATTTATTTTTGGTAAAATTGAGTAGATATAATTCATTTGTTTCACACAATTTTTGGCTTTCGTAAAGTACTCGACATATCTTGCTCGAGATATATTATTATTATATTTCTAAATTATTTACCACCTAGTATACTTGCATGGTTCAATCTGTATAATTATATTTCCAACTAATTTTAATTGACATAAACTGGTATAGTGTGTTCCTAGATATATACAGATATAGTCCATTCCAAAATATTTAAATTTAAACAAGTCACTTAAGGAATATATTTACGAATTTTATTTTTATTATTACTCACAACGTACTGTCTTCAACATTTATTTTTATTTTATTTTCATTAAATAACTGTTTATGCCTACAAATTTACTTGCGTTTGACATTATCGAACTACCTCGAACTACTTACTTGCCTTCTGTTTTCCGGGGTAAGTATCCATTGCATCTCGAAGATAAAAAAGAAAACAGTGGCGTACCCTTTTTAACATCTGTTCCCACGACCGTCTTCACTGAGATAAGTCGCCTTTGAGGATTCAATCCCCGCCATCAGGTAGGTCGAAAGTGTCGGTGCCTAACACTATTCCGAATACCTTTCCGTGTGTCTTTTCCTATTTTATTTATTTTTATTTTCGTCTGTTTTTGAAACCGATAGCCGCGTCGCGCGCGCCCTGCGTGTGTCGTGTGCGCGTAACAAGCATTGTGAAGTCTTGACATTTCAAGAATGCAGCGTACATCTAATTACAGGACAAAGTACAAATTAAGTTTGCTTGCGCATATGTTAAATATACATCCGGACATATCTAAAGGCAGAATAGACAATAAAAGAAGAAAATCTTATCTAAATTACATCAGCTCTACAGATAATGGTAGTGAGTGGTACAGATACCTACGCAAAAGTCCCGACAAAGCGGTGTAATGAATATCAGTTTCCGGATCAGCTGTAGCATTAAAATATGAGCAGCATCTATACAAAGGCAAAGCAGAACTGGTAATATTCGATATGTGTTCGTTAAATGATAACTTCGCATCAAAATTGACTCCCAGGTCAGTCATTGACTGATATCTATCAAAGGATAGATTATTTATAGTATAATTGTGGTTAATACTGCTCGACTTTCTCGTAAAAGTCAGAACTTTGCATTTGGATATATTTAATTCCGGGCTATTGTTGAGCCATCATGTGTTCAATTGATCAAGTTGTTGTTGCAATGAGATACAATCGTGAATGACATTGACGGCTGTATATAGTTTTGCATCGTCTGCAAATAACAACTTCCGACAATCCAACTGTTCACAAACAACATCAATGAATAACAGGAAGAGAGATTGCTCCCTTGTGGGATTCCAGATATATGGCAGAGGTGAAACAATTCGACTTATGTCCTTTATATACCACAAATTGGCTGTCTGTTCGAGAGGTATGATAAAAAATAAGACAACAAGAGCAGGAGAGAATCCCACAAGTTCAAGTTTTCCAAGAAGCAATTCATGATCTACTCTGTCAAACGCTTTTGCAAAGTCTGTGTATATTCCATCCACCTGAGTATTTGTATCTAATTGTTCTGATAAAAAAACTGGGTCAAAGTGGCTAATTTGGTGATAGTTGAACGCTGACGAATAAAACCATGCTGCTCAAGTGATAAAGATGTTTTAACTTGTGGATACATTGACTCAAATAAACCCATCTCAAACACTTTGGTAAAATTATTTTTATAATAGCTATAGGGCGGTAATTTTCTATGATGTGAGTGTCACCCTTTTTAAAAACAGGAATGGCTTCCATTATGGAGTGATAAATTGAACAGAATACACACGGTTTACGCAGAAGCTCCAGCGTAGTGTCTAAGTATAAAGCCCGGGATATGGTTGTTTCCCATTGTAAAACTATCCCTTACCTTCTTCAGTTTTAAGAATATTTCATGTTCATGGAAGCTGAAGAGTGATATTACTGTTCGATGTACATTTTGTGTATTCATGTGTGTTGATGTGCTGATATGAAGTAAGACCGCGATTACGAAATTAATTGAAAAGTTTGAACACACCGACTCTGTGGCACATGTAGAAATACCCCTGTGTCCTCGCAGGGGTCGTTCGGCTGAAAACATAGCCACAGTGGAAGACAGATTTGCACTTACACGCATACAAGATCCAATCGACGCAGACATTGAAACCAGCCGACCATGGACAGCGCCGTGAGTTCTGCAATTGGGTGTTAGCCATGCAACAGGATAATCCCGATTTTGCGACACAAATCATCTTCACGGACGAAGCGACTTAATGGTTACGTTAACAAACAAAATTGCAGAATTTGGGGGGTTGAACAACCTATGCACCCACCAAGAGTCACTCTTTGGTGGTGTAATTAGGCCATTTTTTTTTAATGCTGGTGCCGGGGGAGCCGTCGTTATCGTGACATGATAACCAATTTTTTGTGGGCTGAGTTGGATGGTATGGATGTGGAGAACTTTTGTTTTCAGCAAGATGGTGGCACCAGCCACACAGCGAACCAAAAAATTGAGTTATTGCGCACAAGGTTTCCAGGCCATGTAATTTCTCGTCATGGTGATCAAAATTGTCACCAAGATCGTGCGATATCATGCCGATAGCCTTTTTTTTTGGGATTTTTGAAAGGAAATGTTTATACTAACAATCCTCAAACACTTCAATAGCTGAAACACATTCGAAACACGATTGCTGAGTTGGTGCAGCAATTGTGTGCAACAGTCATACAAAATTTCATCAACAGAATGGACATATGTCAACGTAGTCGTGGTGGTCACTTGTCAGATATTGTATTCCATGTGGAATGTCCATGTCTGTACTTTATCATCAATTAAAAACATTGACAATTTTCTACAATCTAATGTATTGAATTGCAACTTCGAAAACAAATCTCCCGTTGAGACACCCTTTATTTGAGGATTCACTATAGATATGTGAGTAAGTTGGATTGGTGATGGTGAGCCTAAGAACTTGTCAAAAAAAGCTGTTTAGCAGGACATCAAGCTCTAAAGTAGTATTTTCAAGGCCACATGTCATCATTTTAGATAGGTGATTAAGAACTACTGATTTTCCTCTTTGAGTTGGGGGCATTTCTTTGTGAGGATATTATCTCTCATCCAAAGAAATGCTCCAGGAAAATTTATCTAATTTGAATTACGAGGAAGCGTTTTTATATTCGCGGAATGAGCGGGTTGTAGGGGGGTGATTAGGTGCATTGGGGGCGTGGCCTGTGCAGCGACTCATAATTAGTATAAATACGAAGTTTCATTGTTATTAGACAGTTAAGCCTTTGAGCTATCGTCAACCAAGTAACATAATCAGGAGTGAAAAGTGAAATATGGAAAAAATCGCGTGTTCGCGTGCATTTTTGGACCTCTGTAATGAAGACAAGGATGGTGTATTGAGTCGAATTGTTACTGGAGACGAAACTTGGGTTCATCATTATGAATCTGAGTCCAAACATGACTCCATGCAGTGGCATAAAAAGGGCACAGCACCTCCCAAGAAATTTAAAGTGTCAAAATCAGCTGGGAAACTCATGGCAACGGTATTTTGGGACTCGGAAGGAATATTGTTGATTGATTATAAAGATAAAGGTGTTTCTATAACCGGAGAATATTACGCTTCAATATTAGAGCGAGTAAAAGAAGCCATTAAAGAGAAAAGACGGGGAAAATTGACGAAAGGTGTGCTGCTTTTGCACGACAATGCGCCCGTCCACAAGAGCCGCGTTGCGTTAGCTGCCCTGCATAAGGTGGGCTTCGAAATTGTGAATCACCCACCCTACAGCCCAGACCTGGCCCCGAGTGATTATTACCTGTTTCCGAAAATGAAAAAAGAACTGCGGGGTAAAAAATTTACTGCCGATGATGAAGTCAAGGAGGCAGTTTCGGCGTATTTTGCGGATAAAGAGAAATCATTTTTTTATGAGGGTATAAATAAATTAATTGAAAGATGTGAAAAATGTATCCGTCTTGCAGGTGCATATATTGAAAAAGAAAAATAATTTGGTTTTTTTATTTCCACCCCTTATCCCCCATTCCGCGAATATAAAAACGCTTCCTCGTAAATTAAAATCGTCTCTAACTGTTTCAACTATTAAAATAATAGAATGAGACGATAAATTTATTTGGATTGAGTTTCTAACAACGTCCACCTCTCCATCTATTTGAAGCTACATTTGTACAAAAGTTGACGATTACAGGAGACGAGCGGCAACATACGTGTTCGCAAAACTTTCTCAATAGGGGTAATAAATTTTTGGAGTTTGTATACACGCGTCTGCAGGAAATATGAAAAGAGACAAATGGCAGAATATATTGGAAACTATATTAGAAAATACGCGTGTGTATTTACTGTTCGTATATATATATACGTTCTACTGAAATGCTGAATGTTTAAAATAACTCTCAACTTTATGAACTCGTCCGCTGCGAGCTGTCATGTTTATTTAACTCTCTCAGGAACATGTGTGTGCACATATATCCGTTTGATTCCGCTTTTGAAAGCGGTACAGCGGTCAATTTTAAGAATAAAAGATTTAATATCACGCCATATGTTGTATCTGTAATCCACTTAAAAAGTAAAGCCTCTTACCGACAAGAGCAGAAATCAACAATTCAAGTCTTTTAGATTGTTGACGGAAACAGCGGACTTTATTTGAAAGTTTCTTCACTTCCTTCTCATTGCTCTTCCGCGATGTTCTTCAACTTTACTAATTTCAGTTATTACGTTACGCCTACGGGCTGCTCCTCTATATTACAAGGGCGTAAGTTAAACAGGGATTATTTAAAGGACAATTTTGTAATGGAACTTTGAAACTGGTTCTCCGTAAGTCGCGTTTGAAAATTAAAACACCTTCTTGTATACGAGGGCGGGTCAATATGTCCGTGACTTTTTTTGGATAAAAAATCATTTTAGTTTTCAACATGGTTCAATTTTTTTATCCCTTCCAAAAATGAGATTTATCAAGGTCATCAAAATAGGTATTTGTTTGTGAGATCATTTCATCGTTGGGGTCAAAACTTTTTCTGCCGAGCGACTTCTTCAGGTTCAGGACAAGAAATAGTCATTCGGGACTAAATCCGGAGAATAGCTCGGGTGAGGAAGCAATTCGTAATCTAATTCATGGATTTTTGCCATGGAAACTGCACATGTGTTGACTCTTGTGTTGTCCTGGTGGAAAAGAACTTTTTCCTTGACTAAATGCGGTCGTTTTTGTTTTAAATCCTCATTAAATCGATCCAATAAGTTGGCATAATATTCGCCATTAATTGTTTTACTCTTTTGAAGGTAGTCAATCGACTGCCGAGAATAATGCTGTTCCAACTCCATTTATGCAAATTTTACAGAGGAGCCTCTACTTTGTGGAGTTTTTTGGTGGAGTTTTTGAATTAATAATGTTGGAGTTAGAACAAATTACGTGTCTTTACTTTTGTTTTAGGTTGGAAATGATGCTCGAACTCCTAAGAGTTGAGTCATTAAATACGATTATTGTTTCAAAAAATCAATATAATTTAGTCAAAGGAAATAATAATATACAAAAACCTAGCATAAATAAGACACAAAAATCTTTTAAATTAAGTTTATTTTATTCGTATTATAGCTTATTACTTTTGCTGCAAACGTGGTTTTGATTTTGTTTTCTTCTGCTTTTGAGAAGGGCTTGTGCCATCAGATAATTCAGTGGTCTTCTTTAGACTCTCATTAAAGAGTGATTCCCAAAACTCTACATGGACTGGAGGGAACTGTCCGTACATGTTTCTGATGCAATTAATTTTATCCTGCTCTAATGGAAAAGGATGTACGATACTTTAGTATACTGGATCTTTTTTCATAAACGATAGCTACATCACGAAAATTTTTGAAGGCTTCTGGTTTCATCTGGTAAACTACATACGAATTTCTTGCTCTAACTTTTAGAAGTTTGCTCGCTAAATCCAATGGACGAACTATGTCGGCTCTTGCGAAAGATCTATCTATAGTGCTATGAATTGAATCTACTTCTTGTGCACAGCTGTGGCTAGGCTGTTCTGGTTTCTGTTCTGAGGTACGCAAGCATCTGACCATAGTATTACTTCTTGAATGGCATCATTACGTGCAACAAATTGTTTAAGCATTTGCACCAGAGCAGAAGCAATGTCATTTTCAGTCCTTTCTGAGATCGCTTCATTCCATATGATGCAGTAACCCCATTTATTACCTTCGCATCCAGTTAGGTTAAAAACATTTAATTTTTGCAAATAATACGCTTTCGAAACGTTACTCTGCAATACATTTAAAACTCGTTGCAAGTCGAAACATATTAGAGCCCTGTCTTCATTATTACCATCTTTATCTTTTGACTTTTCTATCCTTGGTGCTTTTGTTCAAGGGCTTCCGACAAATTATTGTGGTTCTTCTGGTTTTCATACTTACTACATAAGTCACATTGATCTTTCTTAGACAAGTTAAAATCCTTATTAAAAATTTTCGTCTACAGCCAATTTTTAGCGGGTGTGATATTTTTATCTTCACAGTTCGTTAGGTAAAGATCGTACATTTTAGACAAATTTAGGCCAAATTCGAGGTATTCCTTTTGTGTATTTTTTTCTACAGTAATGTCCTGGAACTCTCGGAAAGGAATTACTTAATGTGTTCTTTAACTAAGCGACGACGATCTTCTCATATCTTTTTCTGTGTTAATATTCCTCTTTGGTCTGTCTATGGTGTGTTGGCTATGCCGGTCTTCTTTCGAGAATGAAGATATGTCACTCTTCTTGCACTTATACATAAAGTCCTCAAACAAAAGTCACGGCAAACCCGAATGTCTTCATTCAGTGAAAATATAAAAACAAAACTGTAAGCTCTTGTGTTTAGGGAACTTTTGTTTTCCTTGTGTAATCTTTTTTCCAGTAGTCTTTGTGTAGTTTTATTGTAAAAATTAAATTTTTCGTCATCAGTCAAATTCCAAAATTCTGAATATGTACTGGTTTTGCAACATCTTCATTAATTTTTTCAGAACTTTGTCGTAGTCTCTTGAGTGTAGTTGTTTTCCAGTCTTCCTTATTCCTCTTCCTTTTACGTGTTAATTTATTTTAGCGGTTAAAACACACCAAATAGGTAAACAATGCTTCAAAAACTGCCGGATGGGTGAAACATCGGCAAAATTACTTACCTCACTCCGTTTCCGTGGTTGTCAATATTTTCCTGTGTTTCTTCAGTGCGACTAGTTTCTGCTTCGGATGGAGTTTCGTTAACTATCAGGTGCTCTTCCTGTATTAATAGTGAAGCTAAATCACCATCATTGCTTTGATTTTGAGAAAGATCACAAAATCTACAATGTAAAAACATTTTTAGATTATAATGGGTTCGTTTTATTCAGATTAAACTTCCTGGTCATTCTGAATAATAATTTCATTTTCACAAAATTCGAAACAACCGGCGTCATTTTGTTATGGTTCTACCATTATTATCTTAATTTTCACGATTTTCAGAGCTTTTAAACCGCAGTTCTACAGTGTCACAACTTGTTATAGTAGTTTTTCTGTAATTTCAATAACAAGAAACTTATGATAGAAATTTTATAATGACTCTAAAATTTCGGATTCTAAAAGGAAATCATAGTGCTAATACGATTTAGCGTGGTAATAATTAAAAGATATTTTTTGAATTTCTAAATTTCTTTTTTCGTATTTGGAGAAATTTGATTTTATTACACATGCTATTACTCTAAAGCTATAGTAACATGTAATAAATGATGGTGGAAGGGAAAGAGGGGGGGGGGACCAGGGAAACAACTCAAATAAAGTCCAACGTCTTTGTGAAAATTAATGTTAATTAAAGAAAAAAGATTCAGACTCCAGTTCCGAATTATCATTGTAAATTTTCATAAAATGGCCAGTGAACCTGTTTAATTGCGTCATAGATAGAATAAGCCTTTTTTTTATTTTTCAAATCAAAAATGGTAAAGTTGAAAGTGTTAAGTTTACTTTTATAATAAAAAGAATTGACTTCGCAACATGGGGTCGGTAAAACTGCTTGCAAGTCATAGCAGCACACAGTGACACTCTTATTTTCAACGTCTCTCTTCTTTTCTAACCTACTCAAGTCTTTTTCCATCAAGTGACTCTCATATTTTTCTTGTATTGCAGTCCATTCTGATAGCTTTCACATAGTGCACGTTGATCTTCCTTTGGGGCATGAAATCCTATATTAGTTTCTGTGTTAAGTATGTGTGCGTAACTTGCGTATTTTGTGTATTCTTTTCCGGTATTTTCACCTTGTTGGACATAAAGTCGGTACATTATTTGAATATTTAGACTTCTCTCTAAATACTCTTTGTTTGTACGTGACCGGCAATATTGGGAACTAACTCTAGGAAATAAATTAATATGGTCTAAAATATCCTTTCTTTCTTTCCGAAAGCTTTTTATGATTTGCATTTTCCACGAAAATCTTATCCATCCCTTGCTGGTCTCTTTTCTTTGTCGTTGTTAATATTACTCTATTGTTTATACCAAGTGTATTTTCAAAATAAGTTTTGCATACTTGAATTTTTTGTTCGTTTATAGGCAATGTATGTTTCTAATTTTTTGAACGACCACTTTCCGGTTTGGGATTAGGGGATTAGGATTTATTTCTGCCTATGACTTCCACAATCTCTCGCACTTTCAATCTCCGATCGGCCAACACCTTATCGTGAATTTGTTTAATTGCTTCGGGTGTAGGGACCTCAATTGGGCGTTCAGAACGTTAGGCATCTTCCGTGCTTGCACGGCCACAACGAAATTGAGTAAACCACTGTTTTATCATTGGAATTGATGGTGCAGAGTTCCCATAATACTTATCAAGTCTTGGTTTGAGTACCTAATGGGTTTTTCCGCAAAAAGTAATGCTTAATGAGCACATGGAATTCATTTTTTTTCCATTTTCTCCTCAAATCACGCGATAGTCTGCTATAAATGGCTGTAAAACACAAACTAAATGACGCAGATTGTACAAATTTTAACAGGAGTCAATTGACAGATGTCTGTTGACAGGAGCAGTTCGGTCGAGAGGCGGGAAATTCAAAAAGTCACGGACATATTGACCCACCCTTGGAATTATACTATGGTTGACGATTTTTAATAATTCTACACTTTAAAAAATAAAATATGTTGTATACAGATTTGTTTTATGTGTATATCAAGATAAATACCAACTGTTGTATTAGTTTCATTTCATTTCATATATAAAGCTGTTGTTGAATTTTTTTTTTGTTGGCTATTGTTTCGTACCAAATCTGTATTCATTCTTGTATAAATTCTGCGCTGTCCACAAATAGAATTTAATCGATTTCCGCTTCATTTTCGACAGGAAAATGCTAGTTGTTAAAAAATAATGTACCGGTTAGTTTTGCATGTCTGATACACGGGCGCATTTTTTTCCGTGTCAATTCACATTTCCAGTCGAATTCTATTTCGTCGAAATCCCGAAAAATACTCCACACAAATGAAAAATAAATATAGAACGTATTATATTCGGGAAATGCTTATACACCGCCGTCATATATACATAGTTTTCCATAAATATTTATAGAAGAAAATTCTTTCTGAAACGCGATCATAAAATATTTTATTTGTGCGCGAACATTTCTAGTTTTGAACTTTGCCGATGTGCAATGCATTTATATGTCGATGAAACACGACGAATACCTTACCTCTTTTGTGAGAAACGGGGGAAGTTTTCGAAATTGCGTTTGGAATATTGTATCTGGATGCTGGTCTCTTGTGTTGGGCGAAATATCAAATTCTTCGCTCGTCTAGCCGTGTTGCATTTCACGTGAAATGCTGCGTGAAAATCGGTCAAATCCGCTGGATTTTTATCTTAAATTCAATTGAAAAAATTAACGTTAGTTTCTGCGGATGAGTGTAGAATTTTAGATTAAAACAAGATCCCGACATAAAATATTTTCTATGGGATGCATCAATCGTATAAGAAACGACCACGGTAATATTGTCTTGGCAATATTGAATATGCCGACGCAAAAGTTTCAGCGATATATTTGAAAGGCGCTTCAGCTTTTTCGTATAGCATTTCAAACGATATAGTTCTCGATTTATGACGTCTGCAGTTGTAAAATAGCTTGGTAAATCATAAATTTCATATTTTATAGCTCGCGGAAGTATGATGAAGTCAGAATACAGAGTAAAATGTCACGTAGTATTCCGATATAACTCATGAAATAATAGGGATGATCCGAGCTTTACAACTTATATACTTTTATATCGCTTGATCGTGACCTACCTAAATTAACAGTTCACCTGGCGGAAATCAGCGAAATTAAGTGCCGAAAGTTTAAGGTTGGTTTCTACGAGTATTAAGTCGATTGTAATTTTAAGAGTAATCGTGAAATTTATTCTGTTTTATCAGCTGTTTCTATTTTTAACATATTTTGGAACAAGATCCATTGAATAATCACGTTTCGTATCCGAATTAAAATTAACAATCTGCCTGTCTACTTACTACTTCTAAAGTGATGAGTCTTCCAACCCAAAGAATAAATCATATGCCTTCAACTTAGTTTGTGGATCAATTCGTGAAACACAAACAACAACTCATCCGCTCAACCAAAATCATTGCTGCTGTTGCTCAGAGTGTATCAACATCAACTCATCATCGCTCTCAGGAACTGAACACTTTTCGCTCTTCTCTGAGGAAAATTTTGCATAAAGAAGGCTTATAAAGTTCAATTAGTCTAAGAACTGAACTGTTCGATGCGTTTTCGATTCGCCCCCAACAGGTTGGAGATCGCTTGGCCGAAGATGAAAAATCATCTTTTTAAATGAAGCCCATTTCCACATCGGACAGTATGGCGATGAGCGAAATTGTCGCATTTGACGCTCAGAAAATCCAAACGTCATCATTGAGAAGCCGATGCACGCAAAACGAGTGACAGTTTGATGTGGATTTTGACATCATTGGGCAATTCTTCTTCGAATATTAGCAAGGAGCCACCGTTACGGTGAATGGCGAACGTTAACGTGCCATGCTCCACAAAATTTTGTTTCCAAATTGAAGAGGATAACATGAATGGCGTTCGCTTTCAACTAGACAACAATTGAATACTTGAAAATCGAATAATTAGCCGAAATGCTGATATCAATTGCCCGTTTCGGAGTTGTGATTTGAGTCTGTTGGACTATTTTTTGTGTGGAGCCCTTAAGGATAAATGTTACGCTAAACATCCAGGGACGATTGAAGCGCAAACAATCGAAAAAGTATTTGATAATTCGGTTGATCGGATGACGTACTGTAGGGCCAGCCATGGCATGTTGTGTTTCATACTTAAATGTAAAGATTCAATCATTCTAATTAATAAAAAATATTCATTTCTTTTTGTTATACCTGATTCAAATTCTAAACGTTAGGTGGGGCCCACCTGAAAATCTAAAATTATTACAGGAAAAAATACGTCAAAAAAATATCCGTCTACTTTGACACTTGACACTGACTTGACACTTCAACATACTTTCCGTCACCTGTCAAATTTAAAAAAATGTCCGACAAAAAGAGATTTAGCGATGTTTCGGCTGAAATTATCGATGATCACATCGATTTGACAACTCCGATAAATACAAATACATACATATATTTTGGAGGAGTCTACTGGACATGGAGCATGAAAGAAGAGAACGAATATGATTATAAGGAGTATACTGTAAAATGTATGTGGAATTCTACCGCGAAAAGTCTTCATGAGTTATATTTTAAGAAGCATAACATTCAAATTGATCCTTTACAAGGAATTGAATTCAAAAGAGATGCTATCATAATAGCAAACGACAAGTACTGCAAAAACTTCCAGATCAACGAAAGCAAAATGCGACCTTTTTAAGTATTGACAGTATATTTGACATAATAAACCATTGTGACGAGACAACGCCAAATTATACTATTTAGCTTCCGTAAATCACTTCAAAATTGAAATTAAATCTGATGGGACTGAGTTTAGTAGAGTATAATATAATCCCATATTTAGTAAGACCTGCCAAGGAGGAAACCATAAATGCGCGGGCAGTAAATGGTTGACGCCAAATTAGTTGGGAAACGTGGGTCTAATTCTATCTGCGATCGGCTGTTTTTGACGCCTAATCCATTTTGGAAGAAGAAAAATTCCTTCTGGTACAAGAACTCGCCAATTGGCAAAAACAAAATTTCGAAATGGACCAAACAGGAGCAGAATCTGTTGATTTAAATACCAAATGTCTCAAAATTACCAAACATTCTTGCCGTTTAACAGCTGTGTCACAATTAGCCAAATCGGTTCCCTAACAACAATTAATAAAAATAAATGGTCACGTCAATTCTCTTTCTCGATTCAGCCTTATTTACAGATGGACCACCAACATCACCAACAAATTTTGAATCAGTTACGAGGGATACAAAACCAGGGGCAGGAAGTAAGACTTCCCAGCTCATCAGAGACGATCTTGAGGAAAACAGAGTTTGTAACATCATAATATAATAATAATTTATTGTTCTCTTTTCTTAACAGAGAATAAAATTCTCGTGTGCTTCCTAATTTCACTTCACCACAAGTGGCTTTATTACTTATTAAAATTCACACGTGATTTTTTCGCTATAAAATTAATGTGATTGGCTGTTGCTAAGGAATTCCAACTGTGATTGGTTGACAGAAATGTAAGTGAGTTTTTGAAAATTCAAAGACAGCCATTTTAGCTATGACCTAACAGATAAATCTGTTTTGTCATTGCACATGCCAACTCGTTACTCATATAAGCTGCAATGTTTTCATTAGCTTTTTCTAGTGGAAGATTATCCAAGACGAGTAAAACTTTGTCAATGATTCTAAAATAATCTAAACAATGAGGATATCATTAACATGTTTTTATCTTTCTGGATATGTAAATTCGCAGAATATGTGAGGTTGTCGTCATGGATAAATCTTTTTTTTGTACCAGTAGTAAAAAATCATAGCATTTTGACACATAATAGCCATAATAGAACGCCGAGAAATGTGATTTCTCAACTAACTAAACTCTGAACTAATAGCAGGTGAATAATGACCTAAGGTTAATAATGAAAACAAATAACACGCATGCTGCAATCATACGCGGACGCCGTAGGATGGCCGTCAACCGTCAAAATTCTGAATATGTTTTCATATGAAAGCGTTTTGAGCTAGTACTAGTACCCAACTACCTGTTCTGCAATCTCGTACATTTCAGGTGGTATATTTTTTAAATCTATAATCTAAAAAATACTTCGCTTTTAGTTTCAGCAGTTATGTCAAAACTTATCTGTCATCATCAAAATGAGTCACGTGACCCAAACGCAAGTTCACGTAGAATACCTGTAAGTCAGATTATAAGGTTATGACATTACTAATATGCACTAATATGATAACACAAATGTAAGATTCTTTTTTAACCATTAATATGATACAGAATATCACTAATATTAATGATCAGAACAACAATATCCTGTAGTCTTCTCTGCCAAAAGTACATCTCTCCTCATGGCAGTGAACCATTTTTTATAAAAAGTAAAAAGAAATCGTCCGAATACAAAGCACAAGTAGTCAAGCCGTTGATTTCGCTAACATAAACAAGGGTTCAAACGTCACAAGTTGTAGTTCACGTAAACGCCGCGTTTTGGGAGAGCGCTGTAATCGTGCTTCTTTCTTCCCCGATTTCTAGGTGAAAAATATTTTTTTTCTTCTGGGAATAAAAAAAATGCCTTTTCTCATGATTATCTTTAAATTTAAAGAATAATTACAAAGTACATAGGTTCTCTATTATTAAGGTTTTAAGATCCAATTAGACTACTGGTACAAAAAATAGCATACATGTACTTCAGTTGAGATGACTATTATAATACGACGTTAATATTTATTGATTTAAATACCAACAATAAATGTTGATAAATGTGTCATGACACAACTGACAGAATGCCTGACAGTCACGGAGTCGTAGCGATATAAACATATTATTATTTAATGAGATGAGACAGAATTTAGCTCGTTACAGAAAAAAAAATGTACAAACCACATGCGTGAAGACCACTTCCAGCATTCACACTAATAAAGCACTCGCTGGGATACGTTTGCTCATGCTGGAAATTGGAAATACCGTTCATCGAATCATCATATTGACATTTGAATTATTTGACTGACAGATCACTGAAATGCGTGTATTAATTTTTAATAACGGTGCACGGCGTATCTATTTATTCCTACTGCTCCAGCAGATAGAGTGAATAGGGGCCGGTTCACACTTAACCTAATTTTCTAAACCATCTCGTTAATAGATCAAAGTTTTCAATTAAATGATGACCGTCTCAACTTATGAGCATCGTGGAATGAAGGAATGAAGTCAGCTTCTCCATAAAAAAAATCATAAAGGAGAATCACAACCTTGGATTTGCAAACAAATTCTGATACCCTTTCCACAATGACAGAAAGATATATCAAATAGCAAGTTCTCCTATCTAAAGCATATACCTCTCACAATCAATCCAACAATAATAAATTCACACATAGTAAGATGACAAATGTCAATTTGACGTTAATTTAATTTTTGATGTGTAATTTTTAATTTAATTACGAATCTTCCCTATTTTTTCATGAAATAGCATCGAGTATATAGAATTTTAATAAATAAAACGACATATTATAGAAAACCGTATATCTGACCACAAATTTAGACTACACATTCAAAATTATATTCAATGGCTCTTCCTCCTCCTACGACGGCGTCTGCCGTGCCTGGACCTCCTCCTGCGGCGGTGTTCCCTGATCCCGTCCACGGCCTCGCCGAGATAGTACCGCCCTTGTAGTCTCTTGATGGCCCCAAAAGCGATACCATTATCGATGGCCTTGTTCAGGTATTTACCGACGTCCTTATCGGGAAGCGCCAGCTCATTTTCTAGGTATTGGGCGATGTCATCCTTGGAGGCTCCGCCGTCCTTCAGCTCACCTATAGCCGCCAAAACTAGCTTGGCGGCGTTTAACGTTTTTGGTGTAGGTGGAGAAACCATCTTTCACACCAAAATTAATTTTCACAATTCCAAAAACGTTTCCCAAACGGAAAAAGGAAGAATTTAACGGGAACGAAAATTTACTTGCTCTTGTCAAAGATTCATTTTGTTTATGGGTGTTTATGGTGATGGATTCGCTTGTTTCAATTTGTTGTCATGTGCTACTACGAAAATTTTACCTTTAAAATTTGTTGTTTATGTCAGGCAAAAATGATCGAAAAAATGTCATTACATAGAAACGTCAATTTTGATAGATAATATTTGACAGACAATGTGAAGAATGAGGTAATCTTTAAAAGGGTGCCCAAAAACCGTCATAGTGTAGAAGTTGATTAAATATATTGCGTACGTTTTTATTCTTATTTGGGTCTCTCAGGTTTTTGTTCCGAAAGTATTATTATTAACGCAAAATAATGGCCGTGGCCTCAATTACCTTGTTTTCTCTTTGTTCGAGTGATCTCCTTTATTTTTTTAAACAGAATTTATATATTTTTTTTTTTACATAAAGTACCTAAAAGCTTTTTTCATATAATTCACTAGGGGTGGTAAATATTTACGTTATGGATTTTCCCTTGTTTCGTCATTTCTATGCCGTGCTTTTTTACACGATTTAGACTCAACATACATCTTTGAGTATAGAAGTTTGAATAATTTAAAAACGGATTTGGTCGCCGTATTATTCTAGAACGGAAAACTTCCTGTGCTAATTAAAGAAATTAATGTCCGCCTTTGAAACAAAAGAGGTCCTTGCAGCTTCGTCGTTTAATTCAGACGCGATGGAAAATTCGAAGTTTTGCTGTAGTTCGAAGTCATTAAATTCGAGCGTGTAATGCACACCTAATGATTTTAAATTAATTCTTCTTCGATAGATTTCTACAAGAATATAAGTTTTTATAATTTTAATTTGAAATTTTTTAAACAACTGTTGTTAAAAGTTGTGTAACTTTGCTCGTAAAAAAGCTTTTTATTTTGGTGCATTTCGAATGCTTTCATGTTATTGAATTAGACTCTGTAATGAGGAGAAGAAAACAGCCTCTCATATTATCTTGGAATGCACAGCACTAAGTCAATATAGAATTGCTGTACAAAGCGCATTTTATCTACTATTGGAGAAAGATTTACCGAATAGGTCTGATCGAGGAAACTAACCTGTTTGAGTAAAACGAAATCAAGGCAGGAATAACACAAGAGGTCCAGTGAGCTGCTGTGATAGAAAAGAACCAAAGACTGCTCTGCCTTGATATTATTCAATTAAACAACAGGGAGTAAATTTTGTTTTGTCACCGAGAGGTTGGATAGTTACAGACTTATTTTTGCTTCTGTTCCAACATTTTGAGACTCTTAAAAGGAAATCCAAAAAAATTAATTATGAATAGTTACGAGAGTCATCTTCGCTTTAGTTTTAATAGGTGGGCGGGGGTGGTTTAGGAAAAAGCATTTCTGTTGGCATCAACTTAGACCAATATTTTTGCCAAGACTTTACAAAAATTGGGATCAAATCTTTCGAGTCCATTTTGCTGTTGAAGACTGCTTATTAGTTTGTCACAGATTTACCTAATATTAATCCAGAAAAGCACATTTTTATTGAAAATAGAATTGCTTAACACTTTTCAAACCCAAAAGATTAGTGACATGGTGGCATTGATTTGGATTTTACTTTTAATTGACGTGTGATAGACTGTCAATAGGTTTGTCATCTGACAGTTTGGAGAATATTTATTTATTGCCTCTCTAGGACATGTCCTCTTGCGATGACTCATAATTTTTAAATAAATAAATAATTGATTCGTTGAATATTTGTTGGAGTATTAATTTTGGTCATGTTTATTACTTTTGGGTAATAAGAAACATTTTACTCAAAAACCATGTAAATAAATGTATTTTGCAATGCATGCACATCTGCTATCGTATTTAAATTATTTATTATTACAATTTCTTACATTTTGAAAGCGTTATTTAAATCTGCAATAACAATGAGTTAATGTCTTTATTTTGAAAGAAGATTTTCGTATCTACTGCAAAGTTGTCAATCAAGTTGTTATTATTTGATACTGTCGAAGGCAAAAGTAAACAATAAAGTTCCTACTTTCTAAATCTATGTCAGTGAACTTGCCACCTCATTTTTAAACAAATATTTTTTTGATTGAAGTTCTCAGTCCACCCCAAAGAGTTCTAGAGTTCTTGATCAAATTTAAAAAAAAGTTCCATAAAAATAAACATAGAAAACAGTAGTTGAAAAGCCAAGTTCACAAAACCTAGACGAAAAATCGCGATAACATTTCTATTAATAAGCTCTTCGAACATTAAAAATTATCGTTAGAACTCTTGAGGTGCTTAACCAGCACTTCAACAAAAAATTCAAAATTTCGAAATTTACGGTTTTCCAAACTTTTCCACCTATGAAAAACTGAGAATTTCCGAAATATTAACTTTTGAGGTGTTACCAACAAAAAAAATCAAAATTCCGAAATTTTTCGTTTTGCATCAATTTTTTTTTAATCGCGAGAACTTTTGTTAATCAGCATCTACTCAATGCAGTTACAGTTTTATAGAAATTGTAATAATTTCGATATTCTTTCACTTTAAGAAATCTACTGTACTCTAAAAATGAGGAAAATTTAAGACACCTGTACACGTAATTTTGGGATACCCTGTATATTGCGTCACGTGATCAGACCGAAAGTACTTCTTTTGGCACACTGCTCACCTCTAATTAACACGTAATCAACATCTGTCAGCGACAAAAAAATTTTTGACTTTTTTTTGTTCGAGTTCCCGGTAGCACCTCAAGAGTTCGAGTGATAGTTGTTAAGGCGCGGAAGGCTCACATTGATACTTTAAAAGTTCTCGGGATTTTCCATACCTCAAAAAAATTAAGGGAAAAAAATAAATTTTGAAATTCTGATTAGTTTTTTGTTTGTTCTTGGTAGCATCTCAAGATTTCTAGCGACAATTATTCAGGTTTAAAAGTCTCCCATTAATATTTTGGAAATTCTCACAGTTTTTCATAGATGGAAAAATTTGGAAAATCGTAAACTCGTAAATTTTGATTTTTTTTTTGTTGGAGTTCTAGATAGTACCTCAAGAGTTCTAACGATAATTTTTAATGTTTGAAGAACTCTTTAGGGTGCAATAACACCAATCAAAAAAATGTTTTTTTCAAAAATGCAGTGCCAAGTTCACAGACACTCTAAATCTGACTTTATTTAGAAACATGATCAGTGTCAATATCATTATTATATGAAATATTAAATGAAAATGCCTCGCGTTTGCTTAATATCAGCAAGAATACCAATTCGAAAGCATTACTAAATAATATTTGGTAGCAGAACGGTAGTTATTTAAGGCTTCTTGTAATCTATTGTGAATCAATTATACAGCTGTCAATTTTGATAGATAATAGGTTGAAGCCACGCTTATAGGATGATGGGATGGTAAAGCCTATGACAGGAACTTGTCAGTGTCAAATGTCAAATAAGTATCAAAATCAAAATATCAATTCAAGAACCTTTACAATATTTTTGGATGTACAGCATGTGCTGGTTGGGAAAGTCGCTGTAAATAGCGCTGTAAGACAAAGATGTGTGCTATCTCCATTAATTGCTACAAACTAGTTCATGAAAAATATGGTAAAAGACGAAAATGGAAGGAAGACCTTGAATTTGTAGATGACGTCAGTTTACTAACAGAAAAAATGAAACACATCCAAAGAAAAAATAGACTAGCAAGGTCTGAAAATAAATCCCAACAAAACCAAAATGATAAAGACGAGAGATACACATCTCTTTAGGCGAGGAAATAAAACAAAATACAAAGAACATCGAGGAAATTTGTAGAAGATATCTGTAATCTGATCGTCAAATGAATTAACTCAAACTAAGAAAACAAAAAACGATGAAAATATCCAAGGAGTGGTGGGCTGACGCCCCAACCTCTCACAAAATCACTGAATCATCTGTATAAATGCATAGGGCTCACTCTCAAATTCAGGCATTTGTTCTTTTATTTATCATCGTTTGGTTTGACGCCAATAGCTGCGACTAATTAAAAAAAAAAACGCATACTTGTGCCTAGAAAATTGTCATAAAATAAAACATTTCTTCTTTTTTAATGTATAAAATAATTGAACCAAAACCATCATAATTTTTATTGTACGTAAAATGGCAGACGGATCCAACATCAGAACAATAAACTAAATAAAAAAATAACATAAATTGAAGTGCAAGTTGAGGACAGTTGAAATCTGTTTGAAACATTTTGATTTCAGAAAAATGTAGTTCCTCATTTACCATCAAAAGTGTCACTTCACCACAGGCTCGTAGTGAGTTTACCCTCACTAAGCACATAGTCGCATATTAAGCTGTTAAGCTTTCATTGCAACTTTCCAAACACACATAAATAATCCACTAATACACGAGCAACTGGAATTCTATCAAGTTTCAGCGCAGCAAACGTGACCTTAGCATTTCGTAAATAACAATTTAACGGTAGACGAAAGTCAGGTAGGTAGCTAGGCAGACTATGAGCCTGTTCAACTTGTTGAAAGTTGTTGTAGTAGGATAGTATGTAATGAATTTCACCGTGCTATTGTGTACGAGGGTGCGGGGAGGGGACGAGGTGGGCGTCTCCTCAAAAGACGAACATCGCGAACCCGAGGTAAACTTTTAATGAAATATGCTTGTGTGTCAGCGTCTCTAAGTGTGCATCGTACTAGATAGATATGCGGGTTTAATAATATCAAGCGCAGTTTCTATTATTCCCGCTCCCCTGTCCTCGTGTTTCGTGAGAATTCTTGAAAATTGTTCTGAACGATCGTTTTCGTCTTAAGCGTCGAGCTCTTGCTGTCCTGATTATTCGCCTTGTAACTTTTCACTTGCGAAAGCGTAGAGTGATACTGGCGGAAACTAAGTAGATTACTCATATTGTAAGAGCGGAATTTTACTGCAATGCTGTTAGTTCAAAATATTACGTTTCTTAGTTTTCGAATTTCAGTTAATTGGGCGATGTTTTGCCGTCTTCAACGTTTAATTATAACAAGCTTTTATTTTCAACAATATAACGAAGTTTTCAAACTTCTTAAGCTGTAAATTGAGGGTATCCTGTACAACATCGCAATATGTTTAATCAAAGAAAATCAAGAATCATCTTACTAGCAAAATAGAAGAAGTTCTAGAGAGAGATTAGATAGTTTCAACCTATCTGGCCTTATCAGAGTCCTTTCAATTATTAGACTTATCTTCACCACTTCACCAAACGTTAACTTATAACAACATTCAACAAATTCTAAACATTCTCTCTATTGGGTGTGGTCAGAAGTAGTAACACTAGTCGTCGACAAGACAAGTAGGTAACTGCAGAAATTGATGTAGCGTGGATTTTCCAGATGTTTCGATCTGCTAAGCAGTTCAATAATGATTCAATAAAACAGTGTACTATGATGTAGCAATTTGAAAACTTCAGGCAATGCCAAAACGCCTCTTCCACACGCATAATGGGTAATTCCCACTCATCGAAATGGCTTTTAGTATGGCAGTCGAAGTTTTTAGATGAGCGGGATGATATAGGAACGATTTCCTTTCCTCGCCAATATCAATTTGGTCGCACGCAGCCAAATCAGGTGAATACGGTGGATGATCGATAACAATGATGACTTTTTTAGTCAATTTCATATATTCACGTACCCTGATGGCTTTGTGCGATGGTGCATTGGCGTGCAACAAAAACCATTTGCATGGCTCTCGATATTCCGGTCAAACTCGTCAAATTCTGCCCCACAATCTTTGTAGAACTCTCAATACATTTCATTAAACAGTCTTTTGAAATATTAAAATGGTGACCTGTACCATAGCAATGATCGACTAGGGCCGATTTGTTGATCGTGTTCTGCAAGTTTTTACAATCATTGTTGTGCTGTCTGAGTCTGTTCTTGAGGTATTGTGTTGTTTGTCCAATGTAGATAGCATAACATTGCGAGCACGGAATGGAGTAGACAACATCTGATTTCAAGGGAAGCGGTACAGGGTCTTTAAGTTTGCAAAATAATTTGCTAAGGGAATGTATATTGTATTTGGCTAGGTGAACCGGTAGGTTTTTGAAACAGCCTGAGATCTTAGGAGTTAAAGTAGTTATATGAGGGAATTTGTAATATCTACCTTCCTCACTTTCCACAGGAGTGTGTTGAGCTGTAGAACTACTTTGAGTGCTGTTAGTAGCAGTGGTGTTGTATAAGATCCTCTTAACGATTCTTGAGGGATAACCATTGTTAACAAATGTAGTATATAGCTTGCGTAAGTTGAAATTATGGAATTTTGGGTGTGATGGTGGTGCTAATAGGACTACCCATCGGAGTACCGAATAATTGCTTATAAAAGCGATTATTGAAGATAAAATAAGAGGAGTTTAATAGGAAATTCAAAATCTCCAGAAACTTGTCCTAATTGAAGTGTGAAGTTGGATTAGATCCCAGTTCCCGTTAATGATACCATTTGTTATTGGAAGTGGTATATTAGTAAATAAAGACACCACATCCAAGGAGATGAGGACGAAACCATCTGGAAGTTGACAACCGTTGGCCAACCCATAAAATTGGAAAGTCTTAAAGGACAACCCTCTTAATGTACTTTAGGTAAACCGTAATACCTAGAGCAGATACTATTGTGAGTGCTTAATGAGCGATAAGTAATATCGTCAATAGTTCTATGATTATGTAGTTGTTTCAAAAACCTATTACAGCGGTTTTGTATGGAATTGATAGGATCATTATTCAAAATTTGATAAATATTAGAGTCAGACAGTAAGTTATTAGATTTAATGATATATTGAGATTGTGTAATTATTACAGTTACCTGACCCTTATCAGTATTCATAATTAGCAAAGGGTCCTGTTTATTATTCAATTTGAAATAAGCTATAGTCGATGTAAATTGTTGTAATGGAAACTTATGCAATTTAGACAAGCGTTCATTTTTATGGAAATATTTGGTAAGAATATTTGTTATTTGTGCTCGTAACGTGTCTTGAGTGCTATTCTGAGCTGTGGAAATAATCATTTCTAGGTCAGCAAGGATCTGACGACATGTGACTAATTAACCACCCATTTGGGTGGTTAATCTTATCACATATCCTCAATCTTGAAATTTCAATTACCTTCTCTGATATTAATTTCGCTTTAAATCAAATTCAACATTTATCAAATTCCTTGCGATTAAAATTACCTTTACATATTTCCAATAATATCTTTCAACATTTATCTTCAAAATATAATACATTGCTTAATAAATTAAAGAAGTCGAATAATCATAAAATTAACAACTTAAATTTCAAAGTTGATTTTAATTGTGATAACACCAAATGGGCTGCCAATGGGCCTTGGCTGCCATACCCACAATCCCTACCCGATGAACTTAACGAGTAGGTACAGCCAGTACTTCTTTTCAAAAATGGTCAACGTTACCTCGCGTAATGTTTCCTTTTTTTGACTCTTCCGGTGACTTCCTTGTCGCACTCTGATGTTTTGTTCTTGGCTTGTATTGAGCACACCACGCTTCATCACCAGTTACAAGGCTGATATGCTTGCCGGATTCCTTTGGGATGACTTTAATATATCTTTGCAAAACTGCTGAAGTATCCAACCTTTTTGTTAACATAAAATCGTTAATAGCCCTTTCTTTGTTCTGATAAGTTTGCTTTCAGATCCTTCATAACCATTCTTGGGCATCATTCTTTCCATTTTGTTAAATAAATCCTTTGAGGATCGATGCACCTGCAGAAAACCCTAACGTCTCCCACCTCCTTCTAATGTCTTAATTAATAATGCGGACGATGCTAATCTTTGGGCAACGCACATCGGTTTTTCTTTTTACAAGTTGTTAAAGTTTCACACCAAACACTCTTTAACGATTCCAAATATGCGACATCTAACGGCTCTGATAGGTAAGTACTGCTTACAGGAAAAAGCATAAAGTTAATGCCATTTTTCTTAAACTAATTTATGACATAATCTGACAGATGTCAAGTTAAATTATCACTGAACAAACCAGTGTTAGTTCTGTTATAGTTGCACACATTTTTGAGATTATTCCGAAACAAACTCTCTTAAACTTTTGCAAGTTTGATATTTTCGAAGATGTAACGACAATTTTTGTCGAAAATCTTTTTAACTAATCTTGACACCATGTAGGTCGAAATGTCTTCTCACTAATAATTTGATATTGAGAGGGACTAGTGGAGAGCCCCATTTTGAACATTACAAAATTTTGTCAATTAGATGAGTTTCATGGACATTTGACAGGGTCTTTATTGACTAAAGTACTTGGAATCGTCATTCGTTCATATTTCACTGTTTCTACGACTAATTTCAGATATTTTGGATTGTAGTTGGAACGTGAATGGGATTCAAAAATAATAATCATAATCTGAGGTTAAAAATAGACCAAAGATATTGGAACGAAACAAAAATTTATTATAGTTATTATAATCCATCAAAAATATTTAGTTTTGGTCTTAAGCAGATCAACGTTGCCAATGTCATCATAGCCTAAATGTTGCTAAATTAAAAGCGCGTCAAGTTTAATTTGTCCAATCTGTGCCGACTGAAGAAAGGGATTCTGGGATTCTCATTGATCTCAGCTCGTTTTTCAGAAAGTCACTTATTTTATTGTTGTAATTTTTACTTCCCCACTTACCGAAACTGCACTACCACTGAAGTAACAGCAGCTTTTGAATGGTATTTTATTGATTGCATGGATTCTTTAAGCGATAACATTCTCTTTGACAGTTAGATTTTAAAGCAAAGTCTGAAGTCCGCAGAATTGTATTAAATATTGGAACAAATTCTTAAAAACCAAACTTTAAATTGTGCGCCTATGAATGATGATGACGATTCATCACTCTCTGATATCCGGTCTGTATTTATCATATTTGTTTAGTAGTATTTATAAAAGCTGAAATATAAAAGGCATTCAAAAATGAGATTCCATAAAATGGAACGAACGGTATGCACAATGTAACCGAAAAATTGGCATGCATCTTAATTTGGCATGCATTGATGTAAAGTCCTTGAAATTGCGACCAACACGCTAATTAAGTTATTCGGATCAATAGTAAATTTCTAGAACAACACGAATATGTTCGTCTAAAAATCTTACTCAACTAGTAAAAGAGTTTATTTTGTTACCAGTTAACCTAGACACCATCACCATCCTGTTGGCCTCATTCTAGTCCTGATTTATTTTTGGATCCGTTTACTACCAGCGTACGGTTAGTGACCTTAAATTATAATGCCGTTCGCAGTTGGTGAATAATTTTACGTGCAACGCGATTGCGTTATAAATAATTTATCGGGAATTTTTCAGTTGTTTACGTTGGAAAATATTATAGCACAATTAAAATTAACTAAATGATATGCAATAAAAACTCTTGGAATTTGCTTACAATATATTTTGAATTATGACTGTGTGTGTGTGTTGTAATAACATTTTCAAATGGTCTATCTCATCGGTAATCAAAATTAGTTACAATCATACTAAAATATTACGCTCAACAAATTAGTCATTCATGGTCGTTGCAGCGTTTAAACTTCGAATTGCAGCACAAACAATTAACGAATTGTTTATACTGAATGTATAAACAGTTGTTAGCATCGTGTAGAGAATATAGATTTCATATCTGCGTTTATTGCTCATTTTTTTTTCCTGAGTAGTAGTAATAAAGAAGCTAACAAAAATGATGATTATTTTGATGTTTGAAATTTTAATAGCGTGAAATCATAGCCGAGAAAAAGTACATATATGAAATTTTATTGTGGGCGAAAGCATTAAACAGTGTCAGTACGTCATTTATGACGTTTTTATTACTATTTGTAGGAACTTGAAGTTAGTGACCGTTTCGAATTGTTAAATTTAGTCGAAACGATAGATAGGTAGATAGATAGATAGAGACCTTCAAATCCGGTTAATCCGAGATTTTTAAAAGCCATCACCGCCTGCTTGGTGAAGAATCTACTGGTTCTACTTTCTGCTGACCTGGGTGAGGCAAGAGGATGCCTACAACACATTATCAAAACGCGTCTTCAGTTCAGAAAGGTCTTGGCAAAGTGGGTGCCCAACTTGCTGTCTAATGAGCAAAAGAAGAAAGGAGTTGATCGATTTTAGACGAGTATGGTGTCAATTGGGATGATCTATTGAATCAATCGATGAGACTTGGATCTACTACGACCCATCACAGACCCGAAACTCAACTTCCGAATGGCAGCTTACTGGTCAGCCAACGCCCAAAAGTCGAGCATACCAAAATGACATTCAAAAAGATCATGGCTATTAAAAATAAATCAATCGTCGTAAAGTCAAATTCCCACAAGACAATTGTCCAGCTTGTGGAGCAAATGTTACACTTTAAAAGATCATTGACAATCAACTGGGTTGGACCCTATTGACAGACCCATCCTATTCGTCTGTTTTGACATCCTATGATTATTACTTCAACATAATCGATGATGTTGGCCAAAGTTTTCAAAGAAATATACAG
This sequence comes from Holotrichia oblita, assembly GCA_023690525.1. NCBI lineage: Eukaryota > Metazoa > Arthropoda > Insecta > Coleoptera > Scarabaeidae > Holotrichia > Holotrichia oblita. Next base: position 193,353,133 of record CM043016.1, on the reverse strand, counting down.
CTGGCTAAGTTTTTACTAACAATGACGAAGATGAAATGGAAGAAATATATAGCCGAATCTACTTGCTGCAGCGAATGCAAAAATAAACACATTTAACACTGAACAGTGAACATATTGGTGCTTGCATAGAATGTCCAGGGACTAACAACAAATTCTACAATTTAGCTGTAAGACTCACTGTATACTTTCCAGATTCTATTTCATAAATTGGTTCGGAAATTTTTAACGTACATAGTGTGCTATCACATGTGAAAGAGAATATTTAGCAAGTGGTCTCTACTTTTTCAGTATATTTGGGCATGAGGTCGACTTTATTTCAGCGATGTAGCGTTAGTTTCCATTTTTTAGATCTGGAATTATTGGAACATTCAAAGGGTTTAGCTTGCACAATCTTCCTGGCCTGTTCAATCTGAAGTTTGCTTTGTAATAATTTCTTAGTCTCTGTCACTCTGTGTTAGGGTGTAATATAATGTTTTTGCGAGTTAACCTTCCACATCAATATTTTCCAATTGGTGCCAGAAAAGGTTGTTTATCACTGCACGATAATGAATACCATTAATTGTGACTACTTCAACAGAGTTATTTTGAAAAATACACACCAAATTGTAACTTTTTGGGGAATTCATTAATGAATGGTATGTGTTTGTTTTTCTCCTCAAATCTAAAAATTTTGCTTATCAACGTAGCCACCTATGTGGAAATGATGTTCATCCTAGAAGATTATTTTCAATTGGATCTTATAGGCTTTGAGATGAAAAACACAAAATAATGATAATGCTTTCAATAGAGAGGTCAACAAATTTTTGCTTGATAAGTAGTTGTACACAGTTTCTCGGACTTTATTATTGAAAGCCATAACGATTTTCACTGATATTAACTTGTCCGTCGAAGTCTTTTGATGTTGAGATGTTTTTATGTTTTATGTAATTTTATATTTATTAGTAATTTTATACTTATCACTATTTTCACGTTGGATATGCCAAGTTATGTATTTTTAGCAATAATACTTGTATTTTATATTATATTATATCTATCTATCTATCTATCTATCTATGAAGAGCTTTATGCCAAATTGTGTCGCACGACTAATTGTTGGGAAGGATGCTGTATGGTGGCATTTGGGCCTTGTGGCACATCTTCCTTAATTGTGGCTATGTTAAAGTCAATAGATGTATTGCATTGTTTTTACTTGGTACCCTAAATAGTAAACAATTTCAACAGAGTATTGGGCATTCCATCGTATAAAGAGATGCCCAAATCCGACGTATATATTTAAACATATCTGATTGTATGTACTAAAAAAGGGCAGAGACTTGAATTATAAATGCCGATAAAAGGTCTGTTCACTAAAAGAGCCTGAGAGTACAGATTCACATAGAAGCATTGCCTTCAAAAATTCCAAAATTCTCGCAAATTTTGATCATTTCGAACACAAGGACGGCCAAATTGCTGGGCATCACAATTTTCTTTCAACTTAAAGTGGGACGAACGCTGTGTGGTTTTAATATCTAAATTAAATAAAGTGTTGTTTAAGATTAGACATTTAAAGAGTTCTATGGATATTAACACCTTAAGAACTACTGTGGGGAAGTTCTTCATCAGCTGTTGAATTATTTATTAAACAAAAAACTGCCATCAGAGCTATGTTAGGTTTAAGTTATATATCATCGTATATTTTAGAATCTAGTTGCTTTGTTCATAAAAATAAAAATAGACTCATGGATAAAAATAATAGTACTCATTCCTATAATATTAGACATGATAAAATTCATTCTTTTTCTAGATATTATGTTTTTTTTGCTGTATTGACTTATTTCAAACTTTTTGTCTTGCGAAATAAAATTTATTATTATTATTATTATTAGACAAGAATCGGAAAAATAAAGGTACTAAGAAAAGATAAATAAAATAAAATTGGAGGACTTGTATTTAAATTTAGACGAGCAGCCTGCGTAGAACAGATTGCAAAGGGAGGTTGCCCCAAGAGAAAAATAAACATAATGACTGATAGTTAGGCCGCCATCAAGGCAGTTATGAATCCTCTTACCAGGTCGCAACTGGTTAAAGATTGTAAACAGCACCTCAATATACTGGTACAAAACAACAAGGTGTCTCTGATTTGGGCGCCCGGGCATGAGGATATTAAGGGCAATATAATAGCCGATGAACTACCCAAGGGGGGTACTAAGAAACAGTTCATAGGACCAGAGCTGTGGAATCAATAAGGATTCTACTAGAAGGCAGATTTAGTCTTGTTTTGTCAAAGAAAGTGTAAGGAAATGGAGGACGATTGAGGTCAACTCCACACTAAAGTTAAAAATATTGATTAGAATTGGAAAAATAAAAGTACAAAGAAAAGCAAAAACTAAAAGGCTTGCATTTAAATTTAGGTAACTTTGTAATTTTTTACTGGTTACAAATTGGTTGAAATCGATACAAAATTACATCATAAAACAATTAAACGTGTGGGTATGCACTTCAAGCATATTCGGATGTCACTACAATGAAAATTTGTTGCAATACTCAATACAAAACACACAATACTACGCAACGAAACTCGTCTCCATCTCCCATTTTAATCGTAAAACGGTTTTTGTCCATTAATTCACTTTTAAGCTCCCGAATCGCAATTTCCAGCGTATACATATACATATATGAGGACGTATACTAGATATCCATTGAAAAAAAAAATACTACGGCGCCGCCACCAAATGTAAAACTCCGCTGTCGACAGCTGCGTCAGCTCCTGATGATGTTCGCACAACGTGCGCGGAGATGTTGCCGTGCTTCGGTTTAGCTGCGTTTTCGCCGATGTAAATGGCGTATTAGATGGTATGCTAGGCGTTGTAGAGACGAAAGCATTTATCATTGCAGATAATTTATCACAGTCAGGCAAACAAATACATTTCGCTGCACGTTAAATGTCTAACAGGCGCGGTTCTACATTAGGCAATGGAACCGTTTTGTTGTATTTGTAGTCTCCTTATAATGTAGGGAGTTTTTGATACTTATTGTTCGAGGAAAATAGTAGTGGAATTAATGCTATAGTTCGGTTTAATTAACTACATGTTTATGTTGGTTTATTATCTGACTTACATAATAAGGATGCGTTTCAGTAAATACATCATAAGTGACAGCTATTTATATTTCTAATTAAAGAGGCCAGTTCAGAGTTCGAGTTGCAATTTACTAATTTAGAGGTTGGCATACCTACATAATTAACATCGAGTTTTGTGGATTTCTGACATACTAAAAATTGAAATGTGTCCGTACAAGGGGGATATCCGATCAAGAGAAAACTACAAATTTAAACGAGTAAAATTTTTCTAAGATGGTTAGTTTTTATTTAAAAATACTTTTATTAAAAAAATAAACAATTCAATTGGATTTAATAACAATATTTTATAAGTACATACATACTATATTACATATTACTAATACTACTCCATTCTAGTTTGGCGTGTTTTGGTCTTGACAATAACATATTGAAAATGTAAGTCAAACGATGAAAGTATATTCATAGCTACTGTATCACCTTGGCATTTCACAAACGCTATAAGATCATGCGCTTTAGTCAAAGTCTCCTTATATGTTAGGATGTTGTTGCTTGCATCTTGAAGGTTCGAGTTCATCTGTTGAGTCAACTTCAGAAATTTGTTCTTGTAATGGTACGCATAAGTCCAAAGGTGATCACTCAACTGGTAAATTATCATCGACATGATAAAAATCGTTCAAGCTTTGCCCACTGATCCCTGCAATATATCTTTTCTGAATTTCAGTAAGTAGATTTAATGGCAACTCATCTTCAGGTTCAAAATCAACATCGAATGCTGTCGGATATTCCTGTCTGTTAAATTTAACGAACACAGTTCCGAACTGTTTCAGAAGTAACTTGGTCCCATGCACTTTTAGCAAAATAAACTGCATCCAATAAGTTTATACGTTTCACTAGAGAATTGGCTGTGATAGAAATTTCAATGTTTGCTAGTAAGTGCTTCCGTTTACATGGTCCAGAAAAAGTAAAATTTGCCTGTTTTGTGCTCCCATTTTCCGATCGAAATTTTCTAACCATTCACTCACTAAATTTAGACGTCATCCATGATTCGTGTTTGATTTCCATGTCACTGGTAAATCTTTTATTAATTTTTTAAAAGCTTTTGGTCTAGATGCCTTTCCAATAGCCAGTAACTTTTCCTTGTCTTCAGCCATGTTTGCACAATGCAATATTGTTATTTTTTCCTTAGACAATTTTCCTCCCACACATTTTTGATTTTTTAAATTCATGGTCTTCTCTAAAATAAAGCTCAGTTTCATCTGCATTGTAAATATCTTTTGGGAGGTACTCTTTCATTAGATTAGTTACTTTCACCATGAATAATACTACATCCGCCGAATTAAGATAGGCGGCTTCGCTAGATATCGTTTTGAACGTAATATTGTGACGAATTTTAAACTTGTTAAGCTAACTGGACGAGGCGTTGAAAGTGTTGTTACCCTAAGGATTCAGCTATTACTTTAGCTTTACTTTGTATCAACGGATCTAAATGGAAAAGTAAAATTATTTAAATAAAACATATTAGTCAATCAGAGCCCATTTAGTAAATTAGTGATAAAATGAATCATCCTGTTGTAAATCTTTTGTATAGAATTAACCATTCGTAAGACAACTGATCAATTGCCAGCCCTTCAGTATTCAAAAAGCTTCTTTTCTCATTTAAATTTACATTTGAGTGCCATTTTTTAATTAGCACTTTTCTTTTCTTTATAATGTCAGAAGCTTGAGCTTTACCAATGCTAAATCGCTTCGATATATTGCTCACACTTAGTTTTTCTTTATCGTACACTTCAATTACCTTTTATTTTTTGCTTCAGTGTTAATACATACCTCTTTTTATTCATTTTTAAACGTCACACCTGCACTAATGTATACAAACGAATGAACACTTCTTTCCAAAATACAATAAACAAACGCACATCTATGTTATTTGGGGAATTCCCTACATCGCGTAAGTATGTACAGTAGCTTCGTTTAATCATTGGACAGTAGATGTGACCGTCCTGTGACACGAAAATTGCCGAAGCTATCGCTCTTTCCCAGCCCCTACATCTTCAATGATTTTACTATGAGCTATTATTGATATACATATTTATTTTGCTCTCAACCAGTTCATGAAGCGACCGGATGTCGCTAGCGCTGAGTGCGTAAATTACTCCTAATGTTATGCCTAAATATTTGTAATTAAGATCGACACTTACGCAACTGTCATTAAAAATACATTTTATTAAAAATTCTTATAAATGTTGTTTGTATCTAGTAAAAGTAGTAATAACGCCGAGGAAAAAAAAACAAGTTTAATGCCTAATAAAAAGCCAAAATAATCCAAGAAAAATTCCTTTCATACATATACATATAAAGGGTGGGCCACTTAAAATGATGGCATAGCTAAATAAAAATTTTAAAATCCAACCAGGTAGACCTATAGAGGGCGACGAGGAGCACATTTTAATAACAATGTAAATTTTGTAACATTCATGATGACGTCATGCCGAAATCAATTTTCATTTTATTAAATAGCACATTTATGTTTTCTGTCACTGTATTGTAAGAAAATGGTATTTCTAACACATCACAATCACTTATTAAATATTTTATCCATGTTTGCATTTACAAAGAATGAAATTTGATTGATTATTTAAATTTCGCGGTATCGAAGTTTCAAGCTTAGTTTACTGATATTTTACGTAACGCATGTTAATGTGTATGACATTTGTCAGATTTGACTTAAGTCACTATTCTGCTATTTGCTTATCATAAAGTGTAACTTGCTGAATTTAAAATATGACGTGTAAACTATGAAATCTAGAAAAGCTACAAACCGAATAATTAATTTTGAACGTCTGTCAGTTACCAAGTGACATTTAATGACATGTATCAAATTTTGCGTTTTACGCAAATATGCGTCAAGTAAATAACAATATTTGCGCGCTTCAAAATTTGAAATATTGGCGGCAATTTCAAGAAGTTGTTGATTTGATTTCTTATTAAAATTGGTCATATTTTATACAATTATACTTTAAAAAATTAGCTGTTTAAGAAATTTGCAATAAAAATACCACATTCCATTTAAATAAATGCAAATTGATTTCGGTATTACGTTATGATGAATGGTATAAAATCTACATTTTTCATAAAATGTGCTCCCTTTAGAACTCTATAACTTTACCTGGTCCGATTTTAAATTTCTTATTTAGTTTGGCCATAATTTCAATGCATCATTTTAAGTGGCTCATCCTGTATATATTTGTATTAGTAGAAAAAACGTTAGTTTGAAAACATTATTTGAGAGAGAAGATATTTATGTATCTACCATACCCACATTTAACTATGTTATGTGATGTAGCAAATTAAAAGAGTCTTGACAAGCTTATTTGTAAATTATCGGGAAAAAAACAAACGACAATATAACCTTCTTTTTTCATATTACATATATCACCGTTGCAAGTTATATTCCAAGTAGTAGATATTGCATTTTATTCTATATATGTACACTCATATCTTCCACACATTTCCTGAAACCATTCCGACAGATATCATTTCTAGACAATCGGTTTTCTTGGAAACTCGCTTCTCCTCCACAACTTCCTACAATAAAGTATACTATTTCACGAGGCGTAAATAACATATATTTAATACTAACACAAAAACGAAAGCGTATACTGTGTACAAGTTTCTGTCATGGAAACCTCAATCGACACCAGATGTTTGCTCATCGTTGGATATAGCGAGATTTCGTTTGACGCCGCGTCGTACCAAAATTGCTAGAGAAACGTCGGGCAAAAGAAGTCCCTTTTGCATTTCTAGCGAAAACGGGGAAACTCTCTCTCTCTGCCAGTCATCAAGACGCTGGCTGCCGTCTTATCTTTCGCCGGGTAAGAACCCGTCTTGAATTTATTATGCGGGGACGGAACCTTTCCCGCTTTGTAATAGATGCGTTGCTTTGCACAAACTTATTCGGTCCAATTATAAAATTCGTGCGAGTGATCGCATAGAAATACATCCTGTGTCTACTACGTTTGTGGTAAATCGGGAGCGTGTTCGAATGAAATATTTAACAGTGTCGCGTTTGCTGTTTCGCTTCTTTGAGGCGCATGAATGTTGACTATCTTCCTTTTCGTCTTTTAAAATTTAATAGGGTAAGGGTAAATATGGAATATCAATTTGAAGAATGGAATGAGCAGCATCGTTGTTTCTTTTAATCAGATTTAGATTAAACTATTAATAACAGGATCAATATTTTCGTCAAAAGATTTGCAAAAAAATAGTCATTTTTGAGCATCTATTGATATATGATCTAGATCATCGAAAAATTGATCGTCTAAATATTATTTTTCTTTAAAGATACTGAGAATCTCTTCAAAAAATTTTTTACTTGAAGCTTAATCCGTGCCGACCTTTGAAATAATTCATTTCTTTACTAATGCAATCGACCAGACCAATCACAACTCTTTAAAGTGACTGAACGATTATTTCATAACTGTCAAATGTCAAAAGCAAGTTGAAACGAAGAAGGTTGGCAGCACAAATTTTCAGTTAGCAACACTGAGTAGTTGGTACAGAGTAGTTAGTCCTCTAGTCCATGCTCTTCCATTTCAGACACAAGAAAATTTCGAATCATGTCTTGGTACCGTTCAGCAGTAACAGTAACTCCAACACCTTGGTCATTATCAAAAAAATAGGGACATAATATGATGGTTCCAGCATGAATACCACACCATACAATTGGTTTTAGTGGATGCAATGATGTTTCATGGATTAATTGACGATTCTGTGTTCCCCAAAACCGAATGTTCTGTTTATTGACGTGGCCACTGACAAGAAAATGGGCTTCGCTTATTATCAATTTAGGATATTTTTGGTGGCAATAATGGAACGATTATTTTCAATAAATATTGTCACTATATCTGCTCGTTCTTGTGGCATATATTTATCCATTATAAAATTTGGACGTCTACACAACACAATGGTTAAAGCTAAACTGAGCTAAACGTCACATAACCAAGATGGCGCTCAATCAAAATGGTAGCGGGACTTTTGCCCCACCCCGTATATAGGGTTCGACAAAAACACCTTCGCTATTTCAAAAGATAGAAACAAACAAAGAGAGACACAGATAACATACTTCGACACCCTGTCTGGTAAATGATGTCCTCCGTTGTTGACACCTTTCGGGAAAGGGTTCGTTAACCTTTCCCGAAAGGGTGCATAATTTCCTCGCGTCATTTCCGATGAAATGGGCTACCACTCGTTAGGTGATTGTCTCCTTAAGTGTTTGCAGGGTTGCGCTAGGTGGTAAATCGGGTGACTTTGGGGGTGGTGAGGAAGGTGTGGCGATGTGTCTCTCTTCTTTCAGTGCAAAACCTGATGTTCTAAAGTTTGATACAATTGGAACAGAATCGTCTTAATCAAATTCAAACCGAATCTGAAATGCTCACCAAGTTGTAATCACAAATTAGTCACTAGATAATGGTTCGTTTCTGTGACCTCATTCTACACTGAATTGACGTTTTTCTTTTTTCTTCAAGGATATAGGATATAAGTACCAAACTGCCAAAAATGGTCAATTCAATAAATATAATGAACCACCACCTCCCTATTCAAAAGAAAAATTAGCTCAGAAAGCTGACAACAGGAAAAGTGTTTAATTTGTATTTTTAGTCTTTTGTTCTCTTCTATTGATTTTCTTTGTCTTGTTCTTGCTCCTCCTTCAGCTAGCTTGTGGTCTACACCCGCTAAGCAGCCCACACGCCCTGGTTCTCTTTGTTTCTGTAACAATATCTTATCTTCTCTTATTTCCATTCTTTCGAGGACATCACGTCTGATCTATGCTCGGTTTGAAAATCATGCCGGCTTCTTAGGCCATATTGTTACTATGGATGAAACTTGGGTACATTTCTACGACTCAGAAACAAAGCAACAATCGATGGAATGGATACACTCTTGTTCTCTAAGGCCTAAGAAGTTTCGTGTTAAAAAATCTGCTGGAAAAGTTTTTGCTTCAGTTTTTGCCATGGAGTAATCATGATTAAATTTTTGGAAAAGGATGGAACAATAACTGGAGAAGGCTAGTTGCCATGCAAACAATTCGTGATTTAGGGTTGGAATTACTCGAACACACCCCTTATTCACCAGATTTGGCTCCGTTCGATTATAATGTCTTTCCTCAATTGAAAAAAAGTCTAAAAAGTCATAAATTTTCTTCCAACAAAGAGGTTATCGAAACTGTGGAGGCTTAGTTTGGGGTGCAAGATAAAAAACTCTTTTTGATATAGAATATCTCAATAAAGCTTAATGAAATAGATTCATCAGACCTAATTCAGGTTGTAAATAGATTAATGAACGTAACAATTCAGAGTGACAGTTCCATGATGTACGATAGCAGCTGTTCCTATGATAAACGAATATGCACCTCTCCAGGAATTAATTATATCTTCAAACGCGAAAGAGCAAGAATAAAATGACAGGATATCTATAAAACAAACTCAATAACGCGAGAGCATTGACGTTACATCAATTTTAATCTTTTAACAAAGGTATAGTATATAAAATATCTCTAACAAATATGCAAATAGATAACGACGTGTGACGTAAGAAGTTTATTTTTTAATTTAAAAAATGTTTTGTTGAGAAGTTGCTCTCTCGCTTAAAAGTTCCGGAAAATGTCACTGGAGTATTCCAATTTTTCGCCGATAGGCGGCCTTATTTACAGTTCCTCGACATAAATGGAAAGATAATTCTCATCCTTCGGAGGCAACGAGGATTTAAATTTTAAATTGCCTTTATTATGTTCGACTTTTCTAGATGGAAGTTTATGGTCGTTTTAAAAATTCCGTATCTTGTACATCGTCGACAGCGAGTATAGTTGCATATTTAAAAAAGTTTGAACTTCCTCCTATATATATTTTTATTACTCCGAAAGTATTGCAGAAATTATAGGGAATATCAGAAAATGATTTTCCGTGACTTTCCAATTTGCATGTACATTTAGTTGGAATTGGAAATTTTCAATTCTCCCTACAAATATAAAAATTAGAGAAGTTTTGACAACAAAAATGTTTGCATGAATCGTTTATTTATAATCAATTGCTATATTTTACAGATCACATTTCTATTGAAAAAAAAAAATTATTCAATAAATTGATAATACAATTGCATGCAATTGAGCATGATAACCTGCACTACATCTCCAGGCTATATACAAGTATCCAGAACCTACAGTTATATGTATTCGTAATCAAAGTCGGGCAAATGCACTTTCCGTGTTCTATTTTCGTTTACGGTGCACAGCACTACATCCGACGAGATTAAACGACATTGCATGGTATAATCGGATAATATTGCACGAAATACAGGGGAAGACGATTATTTAATCGCGCCAAGAGCGGGCGTTATTCTTCGCCTTTTATTTAGGTTTACCAGAATCTCGCAGCGATAGTGATAATTTAGAATCTTCCTCTAAAGTAAATCACTTTAAACTAAATCATTACCGCTGCCCGTTTCGCGGAAATTCAATAAAATTGAGGAATTAGAATGGCGTTTTCGAGATTGGGTTTTAATGAAATTTTAATTTAAATTGTAACAAGCTATTAAAACTTAAAATTGAAAGGGACATCAGTTTAGATTGTACACTAGTTATGAGAACAGTTCCAATATGAATTCATTTTTGGCATTCTACAGCCATTAATTAACTCAAAAGAGATATAACTTAGATTGAAATTGAATCTTTTAGACTCTCACGGACGTCAACCTCTCTAATTGGTTGATAGACCCCCACTGAGGTATGTGGTGTCAGTGGAACTATGCCATTAGAGCACCCACCCAGATAGAATCCGAGTGTCAAAACAAAGAGAGAGAATTGACGAACGTAAGAGCTGTAGAGGCACAACTCGCACTAAATTATATCTCATTGCATCAAAGCAAAATTTGATATACAACTCGCGTTCATATTGGATAGATCCTACTGTTAAAACGAAAAACAAAAAAATTAGTTGAATCTATCGATTTGTCAGGAGAACTACGTTATTAACAATGAATTTAACTTCATTGCTTTAAAGCCAAAACGGATAGATCCTACTATTACATGCAAGAAAAAAACTTAACCTCTAACTCGATCTGATACAGAACATTACCTGCTAAACTATCAATAGTAAGTACAATTCCAATATGAATGCTTTTTTGGCATTACATAGTCATTAATTAATTCAAAAGAGATATAACTCAGATTGAAATTGAACCTTTTAGACTCTCACGGATGTCAACCTCTCTAATTGGTTGATAGACCCCCAGAGGGGTATGTGGTGTCAGCGGAACTATGCCATTAGAGCACCCACTCAGATAGAATCCGAGTGTCAAAACAAAGAGAGAGAATTTGACAAACGCAAGAGCTGTAGAGGCACAACTCGCACTAAATTATATCTCATTGCATCAAAGCAAAATTTGATATACAACTCGCGTTCATATTGGATAGGTCCTACTGTTAAACCGAAACACAAAAAAATTCGTTGAATCTATCGATTTGTCAGGAGAACTACGTTATTAACAATGAACATAACTTCATTGCTTTAAAGCCAAAACAGATAGATCCTACTGTTACATGCAAGAAAATAATTTAACCTCTAACTCGAATCTGACATAGAACATCACCTACTCAACTATCAACAGTAAGCACAATTCCAATATGAATTCTTTTTTGGCATTTTATAGCCATGAATTAACACAAAAGAGATATAACTCAGATTAAAATTGGACCTTTGAGACTCTCACGAACGTCAACCTCTCTAATTGGTTGATAGACCCCCAGAGGGGTATGTGGTGTCAGTGGAACTATGCCATTAGAGCACCCAATCAGTGTCAAAACAAAGAGAGAGAATTGACGAACGTAAGAGCTGTAGAGGTACAACTCGCACTAAGTTATATCTCATTGCATTAAAGCAAAATTGCACATACAACTAGCGTTCATATTAGATTGTTCTTACCGTTACACTGCAGCCGAAGTTTGTAGTTTTGATACGAAGATTCAAGCAAGCCATCAATTTCGATGCTATCTCTTCCGTTGTCGATGCTCGTCTGTCCACTGTAGTTTACACTTAATGCAGAAGTACGTTGGCCTTAGGTTATTACAATGTAATTATATTGACATTGTGACGTCAATGTGACGTCAGCAGTGAACTATTAATATATCACTATATTGACATTGTGACGTCAACAGGAAGCTATTAAAATATCATTATATTGACACAGCATTATTATGTTATATTATTGGATAATTAATTTGTGAATAATGTAATTAAATTTAAATAACAGAACTAATAATTTTCTCTTCTTGTATGAGGGGAGGGAGGGATATACAGGGTGTTCTAGATTAAGTGCATATTATTGATAATTTTGTTGTTATTGAAGCTACAAAGTCGGTTAAATGTATTAAAACATTTTTGTTCAGAATTAAGTTTTCAATTAAACAGTAATTAAATATACAGGGCGTTCCATTTAAAAAAAGATAGTTTCATTGAATATCTTGAAAACGCCATGTTCAATTGTTTTTCCGTTTCCACCATTGCAGTCGTCGTACAAAATCATTGCAATATGCTAAGTTAATCGATCTTGGAGGAGTTGCTTTGGGGACAGATCAACGGAGCAGGCTCTTGACGCTTATTATAATAAATAAAACTATATTATTAATAAACTGATTCTTATCAAAAAGGTTGTCGGTTTGACGTTTCTTCGTACGTGGTATCGTACAGTTGGTAAAGCTCATATTGATGGACGATATCTATGATGCTAAGGAAGAGAGCTGTATCAAGGAAACTCTCAATTTCTTTCTCAGATACTTTCATCAGCCTTTAATGATTACACGGTTTACAACCTTAAAGACAATTTTCCTTTGTTAACACCATGAGAGGAACAAAATTACCTTATGATTTTGTAGTGGTGTCCTTAGATATAATTTCTATTTTCACCAATATCCCTATTCAATTGGTTTTGGATATTTTACAAGAACGATTGCTTTTAGTGGAGCCATATATGTACCACAATATCCAAAAATAATTTTATCAAACTGTTAAGGTTGATCTGTGGGAGTTGTTACTTTTCGTTCAATGGCCAATACTACTTACAGACATTTGGAACTCCCATGGGTTCTCCCATCCTAAGCCTAATTTTGGCCCTTATTGTTATGGATTCCCTTCTTGATGATGTAATACCCAAACTTCCCTTTCAGCACATTTACAATTTACCTCTGAAATGGAGAATGGTGGCAGCGTTCCCTTTTTAGACACTGAAGTAATTAGATCCGACAATAACATTATCAAGTTGGATTGGTATTAGAAATCTACCTTAACAGGCAGATTTCTTAACTTTCAGTCTAACCACCCCTAATTAACAATTTAAAAAAGTTGTTCCTGCAGTTTGCTAACAATGGTTATCCCGGAAATATACTGCGAAAGTTAATTTTCTCCTCCAATATGTTTGTCCTATTGATGATGGAGCTCCATCTTTATTCAAATATTATAAAGTTTCTTTTATAAAGGGACTCACTTTTAACTTAATTCAACACTTTAAGGACTTACACCAATCTCAGGATAGCTATGTATAATACGCTAACTGTTGGGAATATTTTTTAAAAAACCAAGGATCCGGCAACTGGTACTCACGCATTTGTGAGCGCTGTGGTGGGAAGATAAAAATTGAATGAGGGACAGATTGTTCAAAAGCTTCAACCACAAAATTTTGCAGCACGCCGATAGGTAATGTCAATAAACATAATATGCTGTAGTGGTCGGCAGAACAGCCTCACCAAAAAAGCATGAGCAATCTTTGCATTTTGATAAAGTTTCAGTTTGATGGGGTGTATTCCTCTTTTTATGAAGAAGAGAGATCGAAATTCTTTTACCTGCTGAATTACATCGCTTAGGAAGAGACATAGACAATAATGAGTTATGATTTCCACAAGATGGAGCACCAAGTCATACAGCTCCAATGTGTATGACACTTTTAAGATGGTTTCTTGGACGACTCATATCTCGAAATGATAATGTTGATTGGATATCTGAAGTCCAAAGTGTTTGTTGACAAGCCTCATAGATTACAGATTTATTCTAGTTTCGATGGTGTTGCTGAGCGGGCAGTGATCGAGACCATTCTTGATGATATGGTTTATTCATTTATTAATTTCAATTTTAGGTTGTGTTTTTTCATTTAACATTAGCGGTGAATTTTATATTAGTTGAATGAACGGAGGCAATCAGTGATAATGGAATCGTGTTTGCGTATCCGGAACTAGATCCAATTAGATTAATACATTCAATGTTGAAGATTCTCCACAATCGCTGCAGATACAAATCTAACATATCCGGATATTGTTTGAATAGATATGCGCCCGTAAAATATTTAATAGACGAAACGTAGGTACTGCAGAACGAGACTCTATTCAATTCCATACATAGAAATATTCAAAATAAATATTATCGTTCGTCTTTAATTATAATTAAAACGGAAACGTACGAGCGAGGGCTTAATTCGTATTCTCATTATCCGGAAGATTTCACGGTACGAAAAGTACCCGAAACCGAATGACTTGCATTAAATACTAACTAACTAACATCTAAGGATGTTGTCTTTCTCATATAAAGTAGATGAAGTTAGCTATAAGATTTAAGCTACGGCAATAAACTTTCGCATTACAATTACATGAGAGTACGTTAATGAATAATTCATTATGATTCATGTCGGATGCGTCTACGTGTCGGAGGAGGCTATGAAGGTAGCTATTAAGGTGGCAGGGAAAATTTATCGAATACGGTTTAGACGTGAGATGAGAGGAAAGGCTCCTATCTCTCTGTGCGTTGTTGATCCTAATTATCTTGAATATACCGGACAAAAGACATCTTTTACTCTAAGCTCAAAATGTCTTGTCGGAATAAAATGTGTATTTATTTGAAGTAATCGCTAAATGTTAAAATTTTTGAGATCAAATCTCCTCCCTATGCTTATTTTAACGAGCTCGAGAGAAGTTAGGTAATAGCAGAACGTAATGAAATCTAAGTAAAACAATAATTAATTTCCGCGTCAGGTGTTGTTATCTTACAAGGACAAAAGTTAAACAAAACAAGGTGTTGTAACCGAAGACAGCAGTACCTATTACATACATCCGTTTTAACAAATCCAACCTTATCCTCGGCAATAACAAGCACATAAAATCCGAAAATGCGGTTGCATTTATGGCAGAACTTTAATTAAAAGCGGATAATTAGCTTTAGCGTCTCATCTAATACGTAAACAGATACCTAAATGTTGCATGTACGGTCGAAGACTTGCTAGCATACCATGCAATTCATTGTGGGTACACATCACTTGTAAACGTGCTATGACGTGCGGTTATTACTACTAGCGAAGTTTGCAAATTCCGATGTTTACATTGGAGGTAATTTCTACCTTAGAAGGTGTCACATGTATAATGTAAAGCTCGTTGAAACTTCGTACTAATTAAAGTAATCATATCCCATAACATTAGTCAAATATGTTTGATCTTATTAAGCTTTTGTTTACCTCGATTCGTCTAAAACCAGTTCTTTTTTTATAATTTAATTACTAGTAGATACTACTGCTTTTTCGTTTACAGCACTAAAATATTGGGTACCAGAGTTATATAATTTTTCCCTAGCTATTTTGATTTGGGATCATCGACTCTCCTCTTCATCAATATTGAAATTTGGTGGATACAGAAATATTAATTTAAAATTACTAGTAAATTATTGTGATGTTTTGTAAGAGAAAAATGGGATATACAAGGGAGCGTTTTTATATTCGCGGAATGGGGGATAAGGGGTGGAAATAAGAAAACCAAATTATTTTTCTTTTTCAATATATTCACCTGCAAGACGGATACATTTTTCACATCTTTCAATTAATTTATTTATACCCTCATAAAAAAATGATTTCTCTTTATCTGCAAAATACGCCGAAACTGCCTCCTTGACTTCATCATCGGCAGTAAATTTTTTACCCCGCAGCTCTTTTTTCATTTTCGGAAACAGGTAATAATCACTCGGGGCCAGGTCTGGGCTGTAGGGTGGGTGATTCACAATTTCGAAGCCCACCTTATGCAGAGCAGCTAACGCAACGCGGCTCTTGTGGACGGGCGCGTTGTCGTGCAAAAGCAGCACACCTTTCGTAAATTTTCCCCGCTTTTTCTCTTTAATGGCTTCTTTTAGTCGCTCTAATATTGAAGCGTAATATTCTCCGGTTATAGAAACACCTTTATCTTTATAATCAATCAACAATATTCCTTCCGAGTCCCAAAATACCGTTGCCATGAGTTTCCCAGCTGATTGTAACACTTTAAATTTCCTGGGAGGTGCCGTGCCCTTTTTATGCCTCTGCATGGAGTCTTGTTTGGACTCAGGTTCATAATGATGAACCCAAGTTTCGTCTCCAGTAACAATTCGACTCAATACACCATCCTTGTCTTCATTACAGAGGTCCAAAAATGCACGCGAACACTCTACGCGCTGTTGTTT
This sequence comes from Holotrichia oblita, assembly GCA_023690525.1. Lineage (NCBI taxonomy): Eukaryota > Metazoa > Arthropoda > Insecta > Coleoptera > Scarabaeidae > Holotrichia > Holotrichia oblita. The sequence goes on along the minus strand of CM043016.1, from coordinate 193,336,561 downwards.
TTGCGGCGGCGCGGCGTGAGCATTCTCGGCACCCATCTTGCGCTGACCTTAGACATGCCGGAATGATCGTGTAGGATTTTAAAAATTGTTGTATCGGATACTCCAACCATTTCTGCGAGTTGTTTCTTCTTTAGTCGAGCATCTTCGAGTACAATTTTTTCAACTTTTTGGATAAGTGTCACCTGTGTGGTCACCTCAATGCTCCTGCCCGGCCTCGGGTCGTCTTCAAGGGATTCCCTTCCTTGTTTAAATAAACTATGCCACTTGTACACCATGGTTTATCCTGGACAAGAGTCGCCGTAAACCAATGACATCTCATTCATTATGGTCGCGACTGATTTTCCTTGCCTGGTAAGGAACTTTATAACGGCACGATATTCGATTTTTTCCATATTTCACTTTTCACTCCTGATTATGTTACTTGGTTGACGATAGCTCAAAGACTAACTGTCTAATAACAATGAAACTTCGTATTTATAGTAATTATGAGTCGCTGCACAGGCCACGCCCCCAATGCGCCTAATCACTCCCCTACAACCCGCTCATTCCGCGAATATAAAAACGCTCCCTCGTAATTTTAATTGCGGTTGATATAATTGAGTGCTGTACATTTCAAATTCCTCGCTATTGGAAAATAATGTTATTGGTGGTTTTATTGAAAAAAAAACCTTAACGAGCAACAAAACTCTTTTAGTACAAAACATATATGTACATGCATACGTATGTATGTAATATGGAATACACTCAGATGAAAACTAACAAAGAGAATTTTTTATTTCAAACAATTGAATACAAATATTGGAGTTGAAATAAAAACAAGAAATATTCTTTGTATTGTATGGAAACAGGTAGAACATGGATAAAGACATAATAGCACATTACATTCAGTACAGATAAATTGATCTTGCTTATATTTATTATATTTTCTTGTTATGCTGCAATTATTCATATCTAGCATGTGGAAAATGTCTAGCAATTCACCCATATTTTACGTCATAGTAAGCCGCTTAGAGAATCATCTAGTTGGACTGACAATCCACGAATTGTCTGAACTAGATCGATGTGCTGTTACCGACTTGAATTGTGTGTGCGCCAAGCACAGTTACTTCCGACTTTGCCTATTAGAGGACATGTATCATTAGATTCATTGCATTAGTTCGCAGGGTGATTTTTTGGTTTGTGATAGATACTGTTTGAAAGCAAGCTTTCCCTTCCATAAAACTGAACTGTCATCTATACATAGATCTTGAAAGGGACAAACAAATTTGTAAATCTTCATTTGATTGTGTTATTGGAAAATAAAAGAACATAAGAGACATGTGTGTGAGAGAACATGAGGACTAAATTTCAGATAGATTTGTGTCTCTTTCCTCAAATTTTCATGGAATATAAAGTTGTTCCTGTTGTAGGAAAAAGTATCCCAAAAATGCATTTTTCTGATTCCTGAACAAGTCCAGTTTCCCCAACAAGTCAGTTCCATTTCCAATTTGCTCGTTGGCTTTCTCACAATTGAGGTTGTAGTAAGCTTTTGTCTAGTTGTTTTCTATTTTTATTTCGCTTTGCCAGTATTTCTTTATCGGGAGACCATTTTTCCAATTTTTGTTTTACCTTTTTTGCTTAGAGGTTTTTGTTTGTCCTTGAATATTTTCAGTAATTTGTTTAAGGCATATGTCACAAGTAAGAAAGATAATGAAGGATGATAATAAGTCGTTTAATATCACCAGTGCCAGTAGTGCAATCTACTGGCAATTTTAATTTGCAAAAAAATTGATTCTCAGTCTAGTTAGATTTTGGATTTATATACCAAGTAAGAACCTGCAGTCGTTATTCTAGCAAAGGTTTTGCTCTGTGCTCGTTGTAGTTTCCAAGGAAGATCTTGGAGTGTGTCAGACCAGGAGGCTTCTCCCAGAGGGATGCTTTGAGCCTCTCTTACCTGTCTTTAAAGTTCTTTTTTGTAGGTGCTCATCCCTATACCACCTAACGGTTCCTGTCCCACAAATGGAGTTGTGGTGGCCTTCCTTGCTAATAAATTAGCTTCTTCATTGTCTTTGATTCCAGTATCTGTTGAGATGGTAATATCTTAACAGCTAATTTCGAGCTGATGGTGTTAGAGTCCAGCGCCGTTATGGCTGCTTGACTATCGAAGAAAATTCTCAGGCTAGTAGGGGGTGGCTCTAGGGCCACCAACAACACGGCGCAGAACAAGTGGAAATCAGCAGAAAACTCTTCCACTAAAATGGTTGTCAAGCCATTTTATTACTTTTTGGTTGAGGATATCGGTTGACAATAAAAATTATTTAGAAAATTAATGATTCCAGATTATTATCTAATACCAAGGTGAGCGTATTTACCTCTGTTAGTAGTGATGAAATTCATCGAATACGCCCCTTCACAGTTACCTTTTATAAAATTTCCTAATCAATACAATGTTTATTTCTAATATATCCTTGATATCCATCTTCACGTTTCCTAAACAAGTTAGTCCCTTATCGATTTTCTTGTTGTCTTCATTACAACTTCTCTTCACGACTTCCCTCTGTGATTGTTTCTTTTTTGCCAGCATTTTATCAATATCCATAGGAAGGGGAAGGGAGGTCCATTCTTCCAATACTTGTTTTGTGTATTTGCCTTCTTTTTTTCAGATAATTAGACTTCGACGAAGTGCTGCTAGCTGTACACATAGCATTATTTGACCCATACGTTAGAAGTGAAATAAATAATAATAAATAGTCATGTTCTCCAAAAGTTTCATCATTGAATGGTCATATTCCCACTTGAAGTAATTGTTTTTCCAATAACTTTGCCAGCCATTTGTAAGTGAAAATTATTCAAGCCGTGATTGCAGAACATCGTGCACGACTCAAAAACGGTTCTATTTAATGGCTGCGGTTAATGTCAAGAAAAGAGTGGCAATGTAAACAATTTTATTTGGCCAAATTAATAACAAGTAAAAATATGTGGCGTTGGTTATTAATCTAGATTGATTAGCTCTGGGTTTTCTACAGAAGGCTTGACGTCTTCTAAAATACGTCATAGCCAGCATAAATATAATTTTTAAAGTGAATACGTGGGAATATTTTCAAGGGGAGAATATGGTTACCAACAACCATCGTTGACGTCTTTAAAACTTGTTGACCAAGCTTGTGGCTTCTGGTGTTCCAATTAGTTTGGACGGCAAAATCATGATGCCTTTTTTGTTTTAAACCGTAATAGTGCTTACAAGGTAGGTAGTTTACCAGAGATTAGATTAGATTAGGAATGGGGTAGCCATGCAAACCTGTTTCACCGTGACCTTTGCAGGTCTATCGTGATCCCGTTTTATTCTAGAGGATGCTCTCTAATTTTGCCTTCTTAAATTTGGCCTACCATTTTTGAGAGTGCCTCTTTTATGTAGCCGTTAGCTGTGGGGTTCTCTACTCCCATTGCTGGAAACCTTGTCCTGGCTAGGCCAATGCAGTGGCACAAAACATGAACTGGGATTTCTTCTTCCTCTTGAAAGAATCTGTAGAGAGCATCATCTGCCAGACCGATGTTAAACATACGCCTATTCAGTCTGGAATGATCGGTCTATCGACCTACTATCACGCTGACAGTCTTCTTGTCTTTACTCAGTAGATCTTCAGTAAACTCAAGCCTCTGTTCCCTTAGAAATTCCTTTGCCTGTCTTTGTCCTGGTGATTTTTTTCCACCATTCCTTGGATTTATTATATGTCCATTCGTAGATGGACCTTTTAATTTGCGATTTGGTGATGTCGAAAGGAAGGGCCAACTCCTGCGAAAGGTCTTGACGAACCTGGTCTGTTTCTATTCACGCTCGTGTGGCTGGGGGGCCAGGCCAAAGTTAATTTCCTTTGGATGCCCACCTCAACCACCAGCTTTGTTCGAACAGAATATACTGATGGCAGCTTTCAATATATGACAATCTTCACTTTATATTTTTTGGCCAATTTTATTCCAAGAGTGCTTGAAACAGCTGCAATAAATCGCTACTCTATATGGGTTGGTCGAAATGGTACAGCCAACAAAGAAAAGATTGTACCTATGTGGCCTTTATCCCAAGATACTGTTCCGACTACAATATACGCGATAAATATACCTACACAACAAGCATAACATATTTTCTTTACTTAATCAAATTTTTACACGAGAACAAATATTTATTAGCCATAATACCATACGAGCATAGCACAAATAACATTATCTCTCAACTTCCTATAAATCCACGCGAAGAAGACAAAAATTTATATTACCCTGGAGAATTCACGTAAACGATACGTCATTGTAAATAATAACGAGTACGAGAACGCCGTAATAAATGTACTGCATTCAAACCGCACTACACTACACTAGAACATAATATTAAAAGCAACGTATTTCATATTTTCCTTATTCGAAGCGAAATAACACTCGGGTTGTTTACAAAACGCTTCCTTATATTCCGAACTCCCACGTCGCCGTCATCCAAGGGAAATATATAATGCAGTAGCATGTACTACATACATGTAAGAGGTCAATATCAGGTTGTTATGAAGTTGGTGTTCTATGTAGTACAGTTGTAGGGCTGCGGTGTTTCTGCACACGGGGCTTTGTTTTCCTCTTTTGGACGGTATCCTTTCTATTCAAGTCAGTTATACACGGATCAAAATATAAGCTGGCTTGCAGTAGCGTACAGTTCTCACAACTAGATTATAGACTGAGTGTTTCGAGTATGACCTTAACTTCTTGAAAAATAACGACTCTATTATATCATCCAATTTGGCGTGTCTAGAACAGATGGGATGATATATATGTTTTCGTGTAAGTTTGCAGGTATGTATGTAAGTGTTTCTACCGACTGTTACTTATTTTATGAAGATTTATTCTTTCGCAGTTTAAAAACGAGGAACTTTTTTGAAGTTCATGTTTAGGGATCTAGGAAAAAGTTTTGTTTTAAGTGGTGACCGGTGTTAAATATTAAACAGAAAATAATAAAATCCTCATTTCTAAATATCGTGGTGTACTGCAGCTAGCATAATGGACAAATAGAACCTTTTTTGGGTATTTACTCCTGTACATTTTGATTTTCTCTTTTAAAACAACAGATATAGCAAATACAGCCAGATAGATCTTTTCCTGGCATTGCTACAATAACTTTCTTGTCAGTTTAGACCCTTTAGTTTTTTGTTTTGTTTTAGACGCTTCTACTAACTTTTGTATTTTTAAATTTTTTGTTTGGTAAAAGATTGGTGTGACATTTGTAGCAGTTTATTTTTAAATAATTTCTTGTCATCGTGCGTTGTCGTTTCGGAAGAGATTTGGCTCTGCAAGAAGAGATGGAGGTATCACGCTGGTTGAAATGTTTCACTTAATACATAGTGAAACTAGACATTAGACTAGACTATACAGGGTGTTCCAAAAATCGCACCAATCCAAGAAGAATACTTTATCCACAACATCGTCTAGGATGAATAATCCGGATTCAGAGAGAACTGACTTCCAACTCTACAGACTCACCTAGACTATCAGAAACGCTTTTGAGACGAAGGAGACGACGAACGAGGTGTTCTTCTTTGACAGGGTGTGATACAGGAAGTTAGTCTACAAGATGGTCGTCACTAGGTTCAAGCTGGAGCTAATTAAAATTATAATTAAGAGAGATATGACCGAAATCTCTTCGGTACAACACTCAGGGCGACGAGTACAATCTCTTCGACCCCTCGTACGTCGAAAATTCGACAAATGCCCATCAAATGGTTATCGAGCTAGGTAATATTTATATGATGAAAAAGTTGTCCAGAAAATTTATGAAAGTGTGAACGGTCACAGCGCTCAAACGCGTTAATGTGCCTTCCTGGTAGTTTGTCCTCTCGTTTAGGTTAACAAGATGAACCAACTTGCCCAACGATGCGCGGGCGATGAGTACAATCTTTTCCACCCCTAGGAGATCGAAAATTCGACAAATGCCCGGCTACATATTTCGTTTTTTGAAATATCTCGGCTATTAAGAAAGAGAGGACCGAAATCTCTTCAGTACAACACTCAGGGCGATGAGTACAATCTTTTCCACCCCTCGGAGATCGAAAATTCGACAAATGCCCGGCTAGATTTTTTTCGTTTTTTTTTTAAATAGCTCGGCTATTAAGAGAGATAGGACCGAAATCTCTTCGGTACAACACTCAGGGCGATGAGTACAATCTTTTCCACCCCTCGGAGATCGAAAATTCGACAAATGCCCGGCTAGATTTTTTTAGTTTTTTTGAAATAGCTCGGCTATTAAGAGAGATAGGACCGAAATCTCTTCAGTACAACACTCAGAGCGATGAGTACGATCTTTTCCACCCCTCGGAGATCGAAAATTCGACAAATGCCCGGCTAGATTTTTTTCGTTTTTTTTTTAAATAGCTCGGCTATTAAGAGAGATAGGACCGAAATCTCTTCGGTACAACACTCAGGGCGATGAGTACAATCTTTTCCACCCCTCGGAGATCGAAAATTCCACAAATGCCCGGCTAGACTTTTTTTCGTTTTTTTTTTGAAATATCTCGGTTACTAAGAGAGACAGGAGCGAAATCTCTTCTTGGAGCACCATCGCACGACGATTTTTAAAAGGAACACCCTGCATTTTTTTTGCATTTTTAGCAGTGGCTTACCATTATCTATACGTACCTATTTTGTTTTTTTTTTCTTTCTTATGCGATTGTTCAGTGTAATGAATAATTTTGTTAAAAAATTAATATTTATATAGTACCATTAAAAATAAGTGCAGTTAAAAATGAAATAATTGGAGATTCTTTGATTAACAAATAGAAGATGATTTAGGCAAAATTTGGAACTTCAGCGGTGTACAGAGTGTTCAAAATTTACTGTCCAATTGTGGAAACTTTGAACAACTTTTTTCAGTTTTTTTAAATAAAACACCTTGTATATTTTTACACAAACATATGAAGAGCTTAATTATGAACAATTTTTGTTAATATAACCCTACGGCTATCTGTAGTCGTTTCTGATAAAAATGCAAAATTCATAATACGTAACTATTTAAATATGTAAAAAAAGATAAAAAAATAAAATAGACACTTTAGAACGTTTTCAAAATGCATCCCATTCATTCGCAGACAAAGATGAGAGCGATTGTTGACGGACTGACTGTCCTACTTTCCTTAATCGCTCTGGACTAATATTATTAAAAGCATTCGTTATGCGATTTCTCACATCTTCTCTAGTGGTGGGTTCCTCACGATGTACAAGTTCTTTTATGTGTCTCCACAAATAAAAATCCAGTTTGGTTCCATTTTTATGGAAAGTCGCTTCGTCCATAAACAGCACATAGTTGAAGAAGTTGAGCAAGTTTCGATGCAGCTGAATGTGGTATATCCATGAAAGTGATTTTGTTTCAGAATATGTTGAACCGATCTCTCTCACTGATTCCCGTTTCTTCAGCAATTTCTTTTTGACTAGAAGTAGGTTTTTCTGCTGCTACCAATAATACGGTTAATTAATTTTCCTCAGTTCTTGCAAGTTCTCCCTCTTCCGTTTCTACGAACCTATTCAACAGATTCCTAAAACTCCTTTCGTCTGGATGCCTTTTGTCCGGATATTTGTGAGCATAAATTCTATTTGCAAGTAGACAATTATTTTCGCTTTCACCTAATACAAAGTTCTTCTTTGGAATAATTCGTACTAGCAAAATTCAAAAAATGCAAAATTTAATCGACAAAATCAACCTTTTTTGACTTATCACTATGAAACCCAGATTTTTACTGCTATTACAACATAGTTGACAGTACTCGTGTTTTGTATTTCAATATAGCAAATTGGACAGTAAATTTCGAACACCTTGTATACTGCTAAAGTTCCAAATTTTGTCTAAAACATCTTCTATTTGTTGATCAAAGAATCCCCAATGATTTAATTTTAAACTTCATATTTGTGGCAGTACTGTTATTTTTAATGGTACTATATAAATATTAATTTTTTAACGAAAATATTCATTACACTGAATATACGCATCAATAAAAAAAGAAAACAAAATAGGTGCGTATAGATAATGGTCAGCCAGTGCTAAAAATGCAGGGTGTTCCATTGAAAAAAACGTCGTGCGATTATGCCCATGATTTTTGAAACACCCTGTATAGTCAAAAATAATTTTCAGGTATACTTCTTAATGTCTAGTTTCACCATGTATTAAGTGAAACATTTCACTTTAATAGCTAATGAGCAATCAAAGACCGGAGTTCAGCTGCAGGACCCTGTATAGACTTAACTCAAAATTATTTGTGGAATTTGCGCACATGCACGTTTAAATGTTCATCTTGATATTTAATGAATCTTATTGAATAAAATCAGAGGGGCCAGTCTGCAACATTATCGACAGTTGCTGGCCTTTTGCATGCTTCTTTCATCAAAGAAGCACTTTATCTGAATATCCTGCATTTTTTTGCTGAAAATTGTTTTTTGAATTAACTTTTTTTTATTTCTGATCATACCTCTCACTAAACTATAACTTTAGGGTATGTTACTTTCCCGATCACAGTAAAACGCCAGCTTGCTACGATTTAAAATAAACAGCAAAACTGCAGAAGTCATATTAGAGATTTTTTTATAACAAAATTCTGTTAATAAAAGTTGTTCGGAATCATTTAAATAAGCTTCATCCAAAATTTTATTAAAAACAACAAATCTTGTTCGGTTAATTGGAAAAATAGTCTCACAAGTTTGCCGTGACGAACGTTTGAGCTTTTGACACTCTGTGTCATCAGCTATTGGTAGCAAAACTTAAATATTACGGATTTACTTCAAATTCTTTGTCACTAATTACTTCATATCTGTCTGACAGAACTCAAAAAATGTCATATCAAGGTGTGGTTTCTGACGAATTACGCGTTTTATCTTGAGTACCTCAAGGGTCCATTCTTGGTCCTCTACTCTTTATTATTTATACTAATAAACTCAATTAAAAACTGTTAAAACTCGTTTCCTTCTACTGATTATGAACGAGCGATGGATACTATTGATGGTGATCTCGATCTAATTGCTAAAATTTCCTCTGAACATAATCTTATGCTCAATCCAAAAAAAAAAACCAACGTTTTACTATTTGGCTCAAGGAATCGGGTCGAGTTCTTGAAGAGAAATCTTAAGTTACATATTTCTGGCTCCGTTTTGTCATTTCTTTCTGCAGCAAGGAACCTTGGTCTAATTGTTGACACTAATTTACTTAGAAAGGCTTATGGTACCTTGAAAATGTTATACACTAACAGGCATATTTTGAATTCAGCTTGAAGGAAACGACTCTGTGAAACCCTAATTTTTTCACTTTTTGATTATTGCGACTTTACCTATAGTCCTTGTCTAACTTCAGTTGATAAATACAGGGTGTAAAAACTTCAGAACTCTTGTTGTAGGTTTGTTTGTAGTCTTCTGAAATTTGATCATGTATCGAGCAAAATTACCAACTTGGGGTGGTTAAATATGAAGAACCGGAGTAAGTTGCACTTGGGTAAGTTTGTTCATAAATTTCTTTTTTTTGTTTCCGTGTTTGCTCCAATTACGGGGTTTCTCGGTGGCCTTCGGAGTTTTGGAGTCGCTTTCAGGTCTCATTTACTATCACTGCAATAGATGGTACTGTGTAGTCAATTGATAGATTTGCTTTTGTTCTTTAATTTTTTGTTTTTTTTTTGTAAAGAAATTGTGTAGGAGTTATTGTTTTCTGTCTTTTTGATGGATCCTGGTTGAGTTGGAGTAGCATAAGCTAGACTTCGCCAGGTTTTCATTTTTGGTCATCTCAATAAAGGCAATTTATTATTATTATTATTATTATTAATCGATACCTCGATTGATATCGATACCCGATACCAAAAATGTCGGTATCGTCCAGCCCTAATTCTAACCATTCAACAAAATGTTCAATGGTAAGATAGTCATTACACCAGGTTTTTGTAGTATGTCAATGCGTAAAAATGTTGCACTGTTTTGCAGCTAACAAAATGTACTTTTCTTTAATATGATAATGATTCCTATCGCTGTGTGATAACCTGGGCAAAATAACGGAAAGAAGCCTTCGTATATCAAGAAAAGCATATCAATCAAACCGATCCAGTCCAACTTAGCCAATCTCCGCCTGGCCAGAGAGGTCCAGCTCAATCGAGTCAACCCCTGCCTGGTCAAACCAATCCAGCCCAACCCCAGATGACCAAACCAACCGAGCTGAATAGTCAATAGTTTGAGTTTTTAATTTATACCTCTGCATTGGGAACCATTTTGTAATCGACTGAAAATGAAAAATCTAATTTGTTTCAAGAAATTAACCACTAAAGCATTAATTTCATTTAATTTTCCAGTTTTTGCAGTTCATATTGCGTCATTAAATTCAGATTTAAAACAATTTTATCACAGAATAGGCCTCAACACTGATCCCTATGGAACGCCAAACTTACATCTTTTAAGAGAGGTTGTATCCCTCAAATAAATCTATCATGTTATAAATCTAGATCTTTCAACTGATTCACATCATTTATTTTTTTTTATTTATTCCACTAACATTATTAACTTTAATTTATTGTGTTTATAATCGTCCTGTATGATAAGCAAACGTGTTTTTCAAAATATAACATTGTATCGAACAACCTCGCCTCCTTGATCTCCCTTTTAGCTTCCAATATTCGCATTTTTATTCCTCTATAACTCACAATATAGTGCCATATACACGTTTCAGTCTTTTGCGTGAAGTTCCAATGTGACTACGTTCGAAATTTCCTGTCGTACGTCGATCTATTTCAGCACTCTATTTTATTCCTTCCGTAAACTATAACCTAAACCAAGTTAAAATTCTCCTCTCGTCGGAACAAAATACGGCAGTATAAAATTTAAAAGCCCATAAATCTCGCACGAAATGTAAGAGAAATCAATTCGCCGAGATATTTGAGACGGTAATTACATTATTATTGTTATTCGATCCAGAATTTCGATATCGCATCCGACGGCGTGGAAGTAGGCGGCCGCAAAAAGTAAGTTTCTGTGTATTTAACTGGTATCCGCACCCCGTTTTCGGCCAAACATAAATTTTCGTTTCTTTTCTCCCTTATAATTCGATTCCGAACCATAAATCAACGATCTTGACTTTGGTGCTAACTTCTGTCGAGTTCGTGGAAAATACGCACAACACTAAATTACAACCTAAACAATGTCCACAATTTATTTTCGCCGCCGCCACGTTTCCTTTTCTTTTGAAAGTGTAGTAATTACAAATTTGTTTGTTGTATAACAGGAAAGTTTATCTTGATAGCGACGAAGTTGAAGCAACATAATCCAGGGCTTAATTAACACTGATTGATTTGCATGGAAATTCAATAAAAAAATTCGTTTTGACAAGGTGTTATAAATAATCTCGCTTAGAAAATACAGTTGTTCAAACACCATAATTCGTCATGAAACAAAGAACAGCGAGTTCCTAAATAAGACATCACGAAAATGGATATTTAATAGCTGTCCGCGGTAGCCGTAACAGTGAGTAAATCATTGCGCATAGCCGCCTGACTAGAGCCTAGAGTTTTATACATCCGCAGCGTTAGAAGCCACACGAAATGGAAGCTATAAATTATTTTTATTAATACACTGCGGTAATTGTTTCTTTTATTCCATTTTTTACGAGCCGTACAACTTGCGCGAAGTTAGTTGAAGCACGATTAGTTCGAAATGAATGTACGGTCGTCGTAAATTTTATTAGTTTTACTGTATTGGAAACTAATTCGATTTTGATGTTGCCATCTTTTAAAACACTAACGAAATTAAGGTGGATTCTATTGTGTGGATATAGTTATCAAAGTTTGTTAACGGTTTAAAAAGAATTTCATTCAATAACAATTGAAAAGTCCATTCTAAATAATCCTAGAGAGATATTTCGATATATGAGAAGCAAAACTGGATCTTCGCGTACTCCTAGCACTTTAACTTTCAATGATACCTCAATAGACTCCCCACAAGGGATAGTCAATGGATTTGCGGATATGTTTTCTTCTATTTATCGTCCTAGTACCCCTTTTGGGTGGAAAATTCGGAATCCAACCACTTACCGTTTACTTTGCATAGTACCTCTGAGGATGAATTGCTTAAAATTATGTCTACATTACCAGATGATTTCAGTTTCGGTGATGACCAGATCCCTAGTAAACTGGTGCGTCAAGCAGATCCTCCTTGTCAAAGCCGCTAGCGCTTACTATAAACCTATCCATCCTAGACATCGGAATTTCCTGACCTCTGGCGAAGAACAAGAATCTCTCCCATCTTTAAAAAAGATGATAACACCAAAATGGAGAATTACAGACCGATCTCGATCATTTGTAACTTTACGAAAGTATTCGAAAGTGTAATTTATTCATTGATATATTTTAATACTAAGTCATTGATTTCTCTACACCGACATGGATTTGTGCGTGGGCGTTCGACATTTACTAACTTAACTTCGCTAACACAATTTACTTGCCGAGAATTGGACAATTCAGGCCAGGTGGATGTGATATACAGATCAAACAGCCGCCCTATAGTCGGGACATTGTATATCGGAACTATTCGGGAATAGAGAAGTAGGGATGTATTACTAGATAGTTAGGTGCACGCTTCACTTGAGACCGTACGGTTGTATTCTGTTCAATACATATGCACAATACAATAATTATTTGCTTATTCTCAAAATGTCTGTAAACTTTATAAACTAATCAGAAGCTTCTGGTAAAAACATAGATGATGAACTCTTCTTGAAAATGTGATTCACAAATAAGAGAAGCAATTACACACGTAAAGAAGACAATAAAGCATTTCCCCTGTAAAAGAAAAAATAAACATCTTTCCGTAAGCTATCCCTTGAAAATGTGCAAATAAGTAAGCTTTTCTAATATAGCAATCTTGAATTTAGAATTCATTTAATAAAAACTGTTCTAGTAAAAAATGTAGAAATAACGCAAAAATTATTCTAAAACCTAAATAATGTATTTCCTTAGAAAAGTAAACCACAAACGATGTTTTATTGGTGAAGTCAAAATAAACGATAAGGCAAACAAGTCGTCAATTTATGGTATTACATGTTCAAAACGATCTCCTGCTGCGAAGACACAATACCCTATTCTATCGTAGAAGTTTCTCAGAACATTGTTTCAGGTTGAATATTTGCCATATGATGGACAATTTGTGCTCGTAATTGTTCTATTGTGTTAGGCCTGTTATTTCGAAATTGATAAATTGAAGACTTAAGGTGCCCCCATAGAAAAAATCATTAGAGGCAAGGTCAGGTGATCTGGGAGGCCAGTGAATAGCACTCCAGTTAGTTAACAACCTGTTATCAAATATGCTTCGCAAATATTGTTGTACCGGTGCAGCACTGTGCGCAGGACATCCGTCTTGCTGGAACCAAAGCGTATTTATATCTGCTACATTTCGTAAAGCTAGAATTATATTATTCTGTAAAAGATCGAGATATTTTGCTGCAATTAGATTTCCCTCTATGAAAAATGGCCCAATTATATTGTTATGTAATAGGCCAGCCCAAACATTTAATTTTGCAGGGTATTGTGTTCGAGCGCAAGTGCAAGGTCTCTTTTCTTGTGACCAATACCTTGAAACACTTGGGTTGTGTCGACCATGTAAAGCGAACGAAGATTCGTCTGTAAACATAATTTTTTTTATAAACTCGTCGTCATTGTTACATTGTTCGATAATCCTCTCGCAAAATTCTAGGCATTCATATTTATCATCGGGAAATATTTCATTTGATTTTTGTAATTTATACGAGCGATATTTACATTTTTTTAACACACTACGAACCGTAGTGGCAGAAACATCAAATTGTTCTGCGATGTTTTGCGAAGATATTTGTGGTTGCTCTTCTACAGCAGCACAAATTAAAACATCGCGTGGCTCATTTTGTAGCACTTTCTCCTTTTTGTGTTTACACGGATTTAAACAGCCATACCTTTCACAGTTATTGATTATATGACGAACTGTTTTAAAACAAATAGTTTGTTGGAACTCATCGTTAAATAGGCGTACAATATCTCTTATCGAGTAACCACAGTGATGTTGTTTTATAACATATTTCTTTTGTTGAAGGGTAAAAATGTCCATCATGAATTACAAAACAATCAGCATCTGTAATAGTAACAATAATAGTCATATATTTACGATAGCATGAATTACTCTATCTCGCTAACAGACTACAACTGTGTGCTGTCGAGTAAAGCCTACTAATGCATCCCTACTTCTCTACTTCCGAATGCTTCCGACAGACGATGGCCCGACTATAGGGAGGCTGTTTGATCTGTATACGGATTTTAGCAAAGCATTTGACACCATAGATCACGGATTTTTAATGAACAAACTACATGCACTGCGATTAACACCAAATTTACTCAAGCTTATCCATTCTTATCTAACTAGAAGATCTAATTACGTTTTTTATAATGGATACAAGAATGATGAGGTTCAACTCCAAAGTAATTTAAATGTTTTGACTGATTGGTGTCACAAATTCAATTTAAGGTTGAATATTATAATATCTTACACACGTAAAGTAAACAATATTTCATCAGTATATCATATCCTAAACAGCAATATATTGCCAAGAGTTAATGGTATTAAGGACCTTGGGGTGTACTTTGACACTCGGCTCAGCTTTTCTAACCATATTGATCGATGTGTGCATCTGCGTCTAGAACGTTGGGTTTCGTAGTTGATGAATACACTTTATTTCAGTCTAGTTGTGAGCAAATTGCAGTATGCATCTCAAGTATGGTCTCCTCAATACCTATACTTACAACTTTCCATTGAAAAAGTTCAGCGAAGATTCCTGAAATATTTGTCTTTTAAAAGTTCCAGTACTTATCCTCAGCGAGGCATAGATTATACATATCTGTTAGACGCACATAATATGCAAGCCTTGAATTACCGTCGAGAGCTACATGGTGCAAGATTTGTATGGAAACTATCCAGTGGGACAATCGACTGCCCTTATTTATTTTCATGTCTTGATTTCTTCATTCCTAGAATCTCCTCTCGTTTTACTCATACCTTCTTACTTCCCTTATCTCGAACTAACCTTCTTCAAGGATCTCCGCTAGTGATGATGTGGAAAGCAGCTAATCTTTACTATAGTGACATATTGTACTGATTTAATTTAATTTACTTAATTATAATGCTTTTATTTTTATTATTACTTACAATTCTGTTGTATATTTCAATTATTATTATTAGTTGCTGAGTAGTACGTTGTACATTATATGTATATTTAATACTGTTCTATAACTGGGTAAACCGTTGGACAAATAAAGCTATTATTATTATTATTATTATTATTATTAGCCGATTAGTCCAATATTGGCCTTGATGGTTATGGATGAGTTGTTGGACTCTGTGATACCTAACCTTCCCTTCCCGTTACCTTTCATTTATAAATACGTTGATGACATTGTCTGCGCTATTCCTCGTGATTGTCACAACATCATTCTGGATGCTTTCAATTCATTCAATGCACATTTGCAATTCACACTAGAAAGGGAAACAGATAACAGCATACCCTTTTTAGATACAAAACTGATTAGAAGCAACACTAACCATATCATCTTAGATTGGTATCAAAAACCAACTGCATCAGGCAGATTCATAAACTATTATTCTAATCATCCCACCAACCAGAAGAGCAACACCAGAATTGCTATGAAAAACCGAGTTACTCATATCTCCAACGACCGGTTTCTAAACAACAACTTGAAAAAGTTATTTGAAATGTTTGCCAATAACGGATATCCCAAACCACTTTTACAAAAATTGATTCACAGTTTCAACGATGTTACGATGGCCCTACTGAGACCAGAACAGAACAGGTGCTCTGTAAAAAACTTCCTTATATCAAACACCTCACTGATAATATTGTACCGTTTTTCAGCAATATTCCCAATTTGAAAATTGCTAAATACAATCCTAAAAAGATCAGAGACCTGTTCTCCACTTTAAAAAGATACCACGCCCTTCTGGCATAATAATAACTTGATTTATAAAGTCAATTGCCTTGACTGTAGGGGGTGTTATGTGGGACAAACGTCACAATGGTTCAAACACCGCATTAGCCAACACAAAAGCGACTGTCGGATAGGTAAAAGATCCTGTGCACTTGCAAACCATGCCAAGGAACATGACCACCACTTTGATTTTGTGGATGTCGAAATCCTTCAATTAGAACCATACTACAAAAATAGAATATTTTTGGAAATGTATCACATACAAAATCAGAAAACTAATATTAATTTTAAATCTGATACAAACCAATTGAGCAATATTTACTGTAATATTTTAAACAGAGTAAATTAACTAAACTTGTTACTGTAAAAATAAAAAAAATATATTTTTTTTAAAAATTTTTTAACACACCTTGTAACTTTACTTTCTGACTAAACCTTGTATATCAATGTTTCTATATTACAGCTGTCTTATACATCCACTTGTCTTTTTTGTTGTATAAAATTTTTTTGACTCGCATTTTAAACTGTAACATTTTCTCAGTTCTTAAAGAGATTTTATTAATATCCTTAACCAGATAAGAGTTATAATTTATTTGTAATTTAATTTATTTCGTTGCATCGCGATGATGAATCCTGTCAGCCTTTATTATTACATCTTTATATTTTAAGGAACTCAAGTTGTAAGTTTTCCTTTTTTAAACAATTGTTATTATTTTAATTGACATATTGTATCTTTATAGTAATTTCTCCTGAAGAAGGCCACAAATGTTGGTTGAAATATAGAGATTTTGAACAAAAGAGTTTCTCTTTGATTTACAACACAGACCGAAGTCCCGTTTTTTTACGAAATTTTATTCTTCCTAACGTAATACGGTCGAAGTACTTCCTCTCGATTATTATTATTATTATTATAATCAATAAAGGTAACAGGTTTGGAATCCTAAAAATTTGTGGCCATTATTTTATCGGCCGAAAACACGATTTTTGCTTTCTTGGGGACACGATTTGCAGGAGAACTGTTTGCAGTGTTTCAAATGTAAGTATTTGCATTTCAGGAGTATAATGATGTATCCATGTATCACCTAGTGTGGTATAAGTATGGCCGGAAAAATTCTCTGGGATTACCTTTAAATATAGCCAAATATTCTCCGTTTCATCACCTATTTTCACTCGATAATCGTTACCTACATGAGCATACATTTTATTAACCATTTCTGAAGTAGCTGCAGTAAATGACCATACGAGACGTTCTATATTCTCCTTGTTGATACGATTACTTTTAAAAGCAAAAACTACTTAAAAATTATTCTAGATAGAGCATATTCTCGATATTTTCACCCAACTTTCCTTCGGTTTCTTTAATTCCTTTTTTGCATAAGAAATAATTAAAAGTAAATAAGATAAAGATTGTAGAGTTAGTGGTGTTAGCAGCCAATAACCTATCCTTAAACTCCTGTACTCTTCGTAATTCCCTCTCGTGTGCACTTATTAGAAGATGGTCCAGATTCCCAATAGACCGATTAATATGTTGGGGGATGATACCATGTTTTTTACAACTGATAAGGTACAGTGATGTGCATTAGAACTGATTCAAAGTGCCATAAACCGTTGTAAATATAACTCTTATGCACCATATTCGATTTATAGGAATAATGAACTGGTTGATTCCGAACTCACCTGGCATAGATTATCTTCCTATTTAAAGAAGAATTATTTAGATACAAATATTGTTGTATTACTTGCTGTATGCTGAACGTAAATTGTATATTGTATTACTTACATGTTGTTAAACTGTGTATTTTCTTGTTTATATGCCAGTAAATACATATTATTATATGCATCTGTATTTGAAATTTAAATTATATATAAAAAATCACATTTTATATATATTTTTTCTCATAACAGGCTGACTAATATGCTTAATACCTATTAATTAAGAGAAATTAAGAAAAATTAAATATTGTGTTTATATTATGATAGATATATCATTAATCAAATATCTTAATACAGCAATGTCAATTTTATTTTATATTTACATAATGCAAGCTGATTGCTAATTTTTTGATTGCAAAATATTCATGGCATGTAATTAACTTGTTTATTTCTAACATTGGAAACTCAGGTCAATTTGTATTGATTTATAGATTTAAGCTTCTTCGTAATACACAATATAATAAGTTTACTTGATTTGCGTCAACGAAGTAGTTATCAATTGAAAACCTACCTACTGTATTGTAAGATTCTAATTTTAAGAATGCATTTTGTCGCTAATCTAATTGGTCTACGTTCCACTCGAAATTGACAATTGAAAATGTGATTCTGATTTTGAAAGTTAAAATATAAACTGATCTGATAAGAATATTCTATTATTTCTTAAATTAGATTATTTTTTTAAGTTTGCAATTAATATTAGCAGTAGTTTTCAATTCAATATTGCTATTGACTTTAACAAACAAACCAACTTAATATACCAAATTGACTGTAACATTATGAGGGCTCTTATATTGGTCAAACTAAACAATATCTAGACAAACGAATATATGCTCATAAATACGATACCAAAATATGCAACTACAACTGCACCCTGCAGGCTTATATACATTTCTGTTAATAATCCTCTAAAATCCTCTAATTTGCTACAGTGGCCCAGCATATTCGAGAAACATTTGGTTTTACATAGATAGTCGACAGCCGCTGACGAGTGAGTCAGTACTAAAGCACATTACTGTATAGTCCGGTTCAAACTATTGTGCGAACGGTAAGCTCCCATAATTACCCATGCACGGTAGGTGGTAGGCAATAAAAGTAAGCGATATGAAAAACAAGCTACAGGACCGTATTATCAATATTTGATTATAACTAACAAACCTATAGGTCTATTATAAATGTAATGCTTCCTAATTAATAATATATCTAATCTACTGACTATATAAAAAGTCTGTATCACCCTCAAACTCTGACTCCGTGGAATCTTCGTCAATATTTACATTAATTATGAGCCCCGGATGCATCGTTGGTAAATCGTTGTATTTAGTTTCAATTTTCCTAACATGATCCATTGCGCTACGCCATGAGTTTGCAGATATGTTTTCTATTTCTTCTTTTATCAATTGTACAACACTCTCACTAAATTTCGGCGACTTATTTTTCTTTGAACGTTTTCTTTGAGTTGTGCCCAAATCAACTCAATTGGATTGAAAATGCAGTGATATGGCGGCAAACGCAACACATTATGATTGTGTTTTCTTGCAATAGTATCTACTACATATTCTTTTGAGAATTCAAACGACTTTATGCATTCAAGTAGTTGCTTTTTTGTATAAGAGTATTCAAAGAAAATGTTGCTTTCATACAGAAACGCTTGTATAGCTTCCTTGCTGCTGCTGCTGTTGGGTATTTTCGTTTGTAAACGGGAGTGGTAAGGAGCATTATTCAAAACAATGACACTGTTTGTACTTAATTTTGGCATTAAACCATTTTCAAACTAGTCTTCGAATATTGATGCCGACATATCTTCATAGTAATCTAACGAACAATTTTTTATGTTTTTTGCAGACAAAAAAGCAGCTTCTTCAACCCAACCATTTGTAGATCCACAATGCAATATTATCAGTCTTTTTCCTCTAGATGCAGGCACATCTAACTGGCACTGATCGGAACTATCGTTCCAGCCCTTTTTTACAATATCGTGTGTATCATACCACGTTTCATCGAGGTAATAGATAGTTTTTCCTTGCTGTCTATATCTGTCGATATCATGTAAGTAATGGTACCGCCACTTGCGGATTCTGGAACTTTCCATCTTGCACTGCCTCCTATCAATCTTCTGGTATTTGAATCCGTTTGCTATTAACACTCTCCGCAGTGTTGATTTTGAATATTCAATAGCATCATTCATTAACGCATCTCGCAAAGTAGCAACAGTAACTACTTTATTTTTTCTATAGAAAGAGCATATTTTCTGTCGAAGTATGTCAACTTCTCTCGAAGTTACTTCTCTAAATTTTCCACTATCACATCTCTTCTTTCTTCCACAAACACCAACAGTCACAATTTGTCTAATAGTCGATTCCGGTATTTTAGTTGTGAAGTTCTTACGATAGCTTTCGAAGTAGATAATTCATCTATTTCCATTAAACCATTGTAGACATTTAATTTAATTTTTTATACGTCTTCTTATTTATGTCTTTCGCTAGTTTGATGTTTAACTTGAACCAGTTCTTCAGGGAAGTGGTTGTTCCCTGACCATATTGTCTTGCAGAGGGGAAGTAACGGCTGTCACAACGTTAACTAAACGTAAATAAGATGATCGTAGAGTTAGTGGGGTTAGTAGGGTTAGTGGGGGTAAGTCTACGATCATTATCAAAGAAATAATATCTAATAAACTCATGGAATTCGTTTTTCTCACCTTAAGAAAAGATTAGCACATAAGATACCGTGGCGGTGGTTGGCTAAATTTTATTGTGTTGTAAGATTAGACGTGCATGTTCGGCAGAACCGGTCAAATGCTCATTTGAATACTATGCAATTTGTATTTTATTCGTGTACATTTAATGGACATTAATCAAATTTGTATTCTTTGAGTGCCTTCGGGATTGCTGTCACAAAAATACGAGAGCTTTGTGTTCAAAGCTGAGCTCCAAAATTGATCATCACAGATCATCTACAAATAGGTACCGAGCTTTATAGGAGCTTTATTTGGTGCATGTGAACGACTACATTCATGTACTGTTCTAGGGTATGTAGTAAATAAAGAATAAAGAAAAAAAATGTTATGACAGCAGATAGCAACGTACAACTGTTACCACCCTCTAACTCACTCTTTGGGTGATCACCCCTGAAAGTCTACGACCGTTACCTAAGGCATAAAAATCGACGAAGAAAGAAAGACAACCAGGCAAATCCAAAATCCTTGCAAAAACCTTGGAGAAAACTGTCTTGAACAAAAATTAATAAACAAAACCAAAGGAAAGAAGAAATTGTATGATGTAGAACATATCAAGACGTCAAGTAAAAGAAAGAAAGTGTTGGGCGTGGGGCATCTTTCTGGGATCAGCCGATTGTGACTTTGCTATTTATTTTATCGAAAACTGTTCTTGGTAAAAGATGTCTAGAATGAAGTTCTCTACAGCAAGAAAATATTTTCTTTTATATAGGGTGTTCAGTTTTATCTGTACGATAGATTACTTTGTTTTTTAAAATGAAACACCTTATAGTCCGGGAGCTACGGGACCTTTTTCATTAGTAATTATATACATAGTGAGATATATCTTTGATAATAGTTTATATATTGATTAATGATAAACCGTGCGTCAGACCGCACGACCTCGGTAAGTAAAGTTGTAGGAGGCTGACGACGTTGTCGAAAAAAGTTTTCAAAATAGTAGCAGTATACATGCTACAAATTATTACATTATTTATTCATGATGTAAATTTAAGAAAAATAATCGTCCGACGTCGATATGCCGGTAAAATCCTCGTCAGTTATGTATGAGTAGTCGTCGAAACATTCTGCAAATTAAAGTAGCAGTATACAATCTGAAATTGATAGCGGTGTTTATTTATGATTAATATAATAAAAAAGTGAAAAAATTGTCAGATTGCATAATAATAGTTAAAAGTTCGTTAGTCGGGCCTCTAGAGTGCATCGCACGCGTTCAAAAGCATTGACTGCGTGGTGTCTTTTGCGATCCAACTGACAGACTTTTAATTATTATCATGCAGTCTGACGGTTTTTTTCATTTTTTTATTATATTAATCATAAATAAACACCACAATCAATTTCAGATTGTATACTACTACTCTAATAATATTTCTGTAGTCATGAATATAAATA
Source organism: Holotrichia oblita (assembly GCA_023690525.1). Lineage (NCBI taxonomy): Eukaryota > Metazoa > Arthropoda > Insecta > Coleoptera > Scarabaeidae > Holotrichia > Holotrichia oblita. The sequence continues at coordinate 193,314,742 of CM043016.1, read as the reverse complement.
CTAAAATTAACACACAAACCATTAGTTTAATAGAGAAAATAATTATTTTATACTGACATCTTTTAAGTTTTCAATGTAATATGATATTTTTAGAATACATTAGAAGAATTCGATTACATGAAATGAAGTAATTGACTAATAAATTAAATAATAAATGAAAATGAATAAAGTATAAATTTTTATTCTAGCAGTATTGTGGAAGAATTTATTTTTCTAAGTAAAATTGAAAATTATATTAATTATGATTTTAAACTGGGAGAAGATTCTCCTAGACAAACAGATTTATTTGCAATATATCGTAATTAATAATCACATCATTTGGTGGAGATGTCATCAATATATTATCAATCATTTGGACTATTTAAATATTTGACATAGTTCCTAGTCAATTTGTTGATTGCTTGAAAAAGGTGCGGGTTTGCACTGAAACTGTCGCAATAAAATAACAATATGCATTAAGCAACCTTATCCCGTACAATTTTTTGGCGTTTTTCTTCTCCCAGTTTATACACATCGAGCGTTAAATTCTTTGGCTAATTATGATTTTATCAAATATTATGCTTCTTCATAATCATTTTCAGAATCACTAGTCTCCAATGACGTATCACTGCTACTATCATCTAGCGCACTCTCGCCGTATTCCAAATCATCGTCATTACCTTGTGATTCGGTTTCGTTCAAATTTTCTGCAAAATGCATAAATATTGAATAAGGAGCATAATATTTCGATAATTCTTATTGGAATGGGCATAATGAAATACCTATGATATTTTCTTCTCGATCTATGCCGTCAGTTATCGTCTCTATGGAAGGTAACTGATCACCTTCAAACCATTGGAAGCAATATTTGTCATCTTCTTCTCTCCATCCATAATGAATCGGAGCGATATATGTTGTTCTCAATAAATGTTGGCGTAATTCTGATCTACAAGGAGGAAGCGCAGAGCCATCGAAATTATTATCTACGCGCACAATATCTTCGTTTCTTTTTATTCTGTATGTCTTCGTAAACTGCTCCACTCGTACCAAATTTATGTCGTCCAAATTATAGTATCCATACATTCGACATACGAACTCCTCCAATACTTTGAATTGTTCATCTACATTTTCGTTCGACCAATCACAAATACCAATGAATGTTCTGATATATTTTGCCGATTTTCGTAGTATTTCGTATAATTCTCTCTCCACTCGAATAGTAAGCACTGATTTACATTTTTTCAGCGTGTCTGACACAAATGCTCGCAACGTATCATTTTTTTTTAAACAAAATACACAAAAAGGCGTTGAATTAGCCATTTTCAAAATTTGAACGCGTGCGCATATATGAGAGGTTATTCGTCAACTAACTTAAGCGGTTACTTTAGATCCTAGTCATGTGTAAATACGGCAGTTGTTTTTCTGAGACATAGTACAGATTTAGCTGCACACTATGATTTAAAAAAATATTTTCATTCTAATGGTTTGTGTGTTAATTTTAGTATTTATATTCACGACTCAAGAAATATTATTAGAGTAGCAGTATACAATCTGAAATTGATTGTAGTTATTAGTTATAATTAATATAAATAAAAAAAAATCGTCAGACTGCATGATAATAGTTAAAAGTCCGTCAGTTTGACCGCAAAAGACGCCACGCAGTCAATGCTTTTGAACGCGTGCGATGCACTCTAGAGGCCCGACTGACGAACTTTTAACTATTATTATGCAGTCTGACGATTTTTTTCTTGTTATATTAATCATAAATTATCACCACTATCAATTTCAGATTGTATATTACTACTTTATTTGCAGAATTTTCCGACGGCTACTCATACATAACTGACGACGATTTTACCGGCATATCGACGTCGGACGATTATTTTTCTTAAATCTACATCATGAATAAACAATGTAATAATTTGTAGCGTGTATACTGCTACTATTTTGAAAACTTTTTTCGACAATTTCGTTAGCCTCCTACATCTTAACTTACCGCCTCCAAAAGCTCTGACGGTCAGTTACTTTATTAACAATGAGAAAACTACCTATGGTGAAAAATTTATAGTGTATACTTTCACGAGCCAAAAATGCCCGTAACTCCCGGACTATTATGTATTATTGCATTTTTGAACTCTTTGATGTAATATAAGGTAATTTTAATCAACATACTCTACATACACTAAAACCAAACAGTTTTCGAGGAAGATTTCACACACATGTAATTATTAATATAATTAATTAGGTAATTAATGATTCAAAAACACGAAAATAAATTACTACTATAAGTACAGCTTACAGAATTGATTCTGTCTTATATAGAATTCATTATTAAATATCCAGTGAAATTGACACACAACAGCAACACTCATTTTCAATTAACGGTAATATGAGATAGAGATAAAAAAAAATAAAATACAAAAAAAGATTTTCAACCGCTTCTGACGAGACGTCATTCGCCCGGGTCGAAATTGAGACTTTCTCTTTTATTTTTTTTTACATATCCAACAAATTTTCGCCCTAACCCGTAGCAATTATCCTTCAGATTTAATTGGTTCCGCGGTGGTTTGGGGATGAAGCACAACGGTTTTTAGGGAGGATTTCGCCACAATTAGTAACTCGATGATAATTACGATTGCGAGTAGATTTATTCACTCCACGTAGATTTCCGAGAGTCCACTGTAATCATGGGTTTTCCAAAATTTATCTCGCATTATGATGGTGATCCACTACGTCCGAAAGGGAAAGAGGTAAATGAATCAAGTGAAATTAGGTAATCAACGCGTTATCGAAGCAACCAAGCGTATCCTCGATACAAATGTTTAATTAATAAAGAATGAAAATTTAAATAAAGTAAGAAAGTAATGTTTTTATAACAATGACCCCGAACGTACAATCAGAATTGTTTCGCTATTATTCTATTGATCCGGTTGGTGTGAAATAATATAGAAAACAATTCGATTTGCATTTATTGTCGTTTTACCGGTAGAACGATATACAACAATCAAGAAAAAAGGAAGAAAAATATATCGGAGGGAAAAATCCAAATGGGAATTTATAGTTGGTGTCGATATATCTAAATTCCTCCCACAAGAAAAAACGTCTTATTTTCGTGTAGTGACCGAAAAGCACTAAACTGGAAGAAGACGATGAGATAAGCCCGTAAAGATTTCAGACTGGTCCTTTCACGGCCCGTAGAATGCCAAGCAGTCGTACCGGTGAATTCTAATGGCTTTCTTATGTGAGTATTATATCTTCCGTGCAGGATGTGGAATTTGAGGAAGTCGGTAAGTTGCCCGCATTCTTGGACAACTCCTTCAATAACTGGCGATGTGAATATGGAATAAGTAGATAGAAAAGGAATTTATTCAGTTATGCGATAGGACATGTTGAATAAGTCAATATGTGACTTGGAATTAATAAAAGGAGTAAACGAGCGAAAATAAATTTTAGAGATATGGATGTTTAAAATAAACGGGTTTTGTATAGTGTTAAGTTAAATCTATTCGTATTCCTTCCAATGCCATTCCTTTCCTCACTGCGTCTTCTCTGATTCTGCGGGTACATCATCTTCTTGGTGTTTCTCTCCTTCTCCCATCCGGCACTTCGAATTCAAACACTTTTTGTTCGACATTCGGCACATATCTCCAAACTACCTCAGTTGACTCAGTTGACTACTTGTCTTGTGTCAAGCTCCTTGGATTCTTCCTTTTTTGTTCCGGGTGGCCAACTAGGAACCTCACTCGGCCATGTCTCAGGAATGGTTTATAGTACAGCTTTGGAAAAAAAATATTACTGACTAAAGTGACCTCTAGAGGACGTAACTGATCACCAAATTAATTCTTATTTTACGCAAAGTTTACCAACTTAAATATGAAAATCGTAATCTACTGAAAACTTTGCAGATTTTATATCGGACAACTTTTTTGAATTTTTTCAAATAAGGGGAGAGGAGGAGGGGAAACTTTGTATTGAAGGAACGCTAATAACTTCGGTTCTATTGAACCGAATTTTGCAAACTTAGTCTCGTTGGAAACAGCTATACTCCAGCAATATAATGCTTACAAATTCAAACCAATCTAATAAGTGATGTGCATGCTAGAGAGCGCTGTTTAAATTTTTTCGGGAATTTTGTTTTTTCTCGAAAACATCAAATAGAAACATACATTTTTGTCAATAAATTTAAAAAGTAGGCTAGATTACCAACAAATCAGATAAAACCGAGTATCGCTATCTTTTACCAATCCGAAGATATCTTCAGAAACGTGTGGATGGTAAAAATTTCTTCTATAAATTTAGCAAATTTGGTCTTGTTAGAAAGGATTTTTATTGACTTATGTTTAGTGATAAAAACTTTTTAATTTTATTTTGTCCGTCACCGCTAGAGGGCGATAAAGAAATTTAAATACGTAAATTTTATGATTGTTGAAAAGAACAATGCTTGGCGGTCAAAAATTAGACTATCATGGATTTTCCCAAACCTACTATTAGCGATTGAAATTGTTTAATATTATCTTTATTTCTATCACCGCTAGAGGGCGTTAAAGAGGACAGAATAGAAGACATGTCGTTAGCAATTCGCATCTGTTTTTCGATATGATGAGTGTGGTGTGCATTTCTCCGTAAATGTTCACAATTGATACGTGGTTGTAACACGCTAGTCTATTTCCATGGCCACCTAAGACCCCGAATTTGACTTGTTTGGATTTTTATTTGTGGGGGCTGTAGTTCATGAGGACAACTTCAAGATTTAGGCCGCCACTAATATTAACTTTATTATGCTGTTTCCCTGTTTGTTGTTTTTCTGTATTGTTTATTTGGTTGTGATTTTCACTAAAATCTTAAGCTTTCACTTCATTATTTTATAGTATTAGCATAAATATAACCTTTCACGCACTGTTCTTTTCAAAAATCATAAAATTTACATGCTTAAATTCCCTTAACGTCCTCTATAGCGGTGATGTACAAGGCAATAATAAACAGTTTGTTTGTTGTCTTGAAATATTGGCCTAAACACGTGACATTGTCGACTTAAATCACCAAGTAATCAATCGTTTTACTTCTACTGGCTTAAAAGTTACCTTAGAATTAGCCAAGCGAGTCACCAATAAGTCCTCTACATGATTAGACAATTTTGTCACAAATATTACGAATGACTACAGCTGTACTTGCATTGATTTAAATCTTTCTGGCCATTATTCATAATTATTTAATATTGACGTTAATACGGGGACTGCTACTTATAGTCAGTCTAGCTGGACATACAAGTTTTCTGAATCAGGTATCTAGAATGTCTTAAACATGAAACTTGGCTGCCAGTTTTTGAAACTAACTGCCCGGAACTTGTCTTTGGTACATTTCTGTAAATCTTTTTATTGTACTTGATCAAATGTTATCCGTTTGTTTTGGGATGCAGTTAAGCAGATAAGGAATGATTCGGTTCATCGATGTGAGGCTTGTTTTCGAGCTGAGATGGTTTTTGTGGTCATTTTATTTGTTAGTAAAGGGTAATTAAGTTTGCCATAAAGCTCGTAGAACGCAAGCAATTCTATTTCGTTGTGTCTAACACTAATATTCCTATCGGAAATGTAATCAAGAGTTAAGGGAAAGAAAATTATACGAAATTACCCATCACGAGAAGTTGGTTTTTTCTTTAACGAAATCAACATAGAAACCCAACACCGCGTTAAATGTACAATTCCATTGCATATGCACGATTTTAAACGTTTCACTTGAAGATAAAATGGTCAGAATTAACCTGAATGTATAATTGCATTAGTAGTTTAGAGAAAATAGACTGCAATTTTATTCCTAAAGGAATATACAGATTAGTATTCAATAGTTTAATTTGATATTGTGTGGAAAGGAGATTATGCAAATGTTAATTCTAACCGTAGCTGAGTTTCAGGTTTACATAAAGCTCAGTATTCGATCACGAAACTGCAATAAAATAACTGTAACACATTATTTCACGGAACATGAATATATTTGGCGCCTTCCTCACAATGTGGGCCTATCTTCAAGGAACGGAATCGGCAAAGTGCAGCAGTGAAATAATGGCAATCCGCACGATTCTCGCATTTACATTTTTATCGTGAAATGAAAACAGAGAATTCCGAAATCAGCACATCATCGCTACATCGGTTTTGGAATATAAATTGCTATGCGATATAGGCCTAAGCTAACGTTTGGAATTCTGTATATGTACAGACACTATTTTAATAAATATGGGCTTCTAATTCTGTCGAAATACGATGCAGATCAAAAGAGATATAGGATTTTTCGCAGCGAGTAAACTTTTTTCAATTTATTTGTTTTCAAAAGAAGATCGTTGCTCACATAGATTCCTCTTAAGTCGTGTCAAAGTTGATGTATTACAGTACGAAATATCATGGGAACGAAGAATAATGTTTACTGAAAGTAGACACTAAGTATTGCATCTTGGCGAACAGGTTTGTTTACTAGACACAAGCGGAAGCATGTGTCTGTATAAGTTTTATAGTTACGTTTGGGAATTCTAGGTCTTACGGTATTCGAAACACACACGTAAAGTAATATTGATGTTTATTTAAGGTTGTACTTTGAAAGTCGTTTTATAAACGTAATATTTCTGCAACACATAGTTTTAAGTACATGAGTGTAGATAAATAAAAATGTAATATGATGTAAATTTCTGTTTATATTGCGCTTATATAACTTCTTAGGTGGAAGTTGTTTTATTAAATTAAAAAAGAATTCTTGGCTACACGTCACCACAATTTTTTAAAACACCTTTCGATAGACACAAATGCCTTCCTTTCTCTGTTATTAATCTTTCGTGTCACAACTTTTGGCCACGGCTAAATTACTTCTGGTGTGACAAGAAACTCAGGGTGGGTTGTACGAGGGCGTATTTTATGTTGTCTACCTATCTATGAAACAAAAGGGTGACGATGTCAAACAAATTATTGAAAAATTGCTGTCACTGTTAGAAGTACAGATTTGATAAAATGAGTGAATCTAAGGTTGAACATCGCAGTATAATAAAGTTCCTGACAAATGAAGGCAATGGTCCAAAAGCAATTCATGAAAGAATGGTTGCTGTGTATGGGGAAGATGCACCATCTTATTTTCAAGTAAAATATTGCTCTAAAGTCTATCGATTGGGCCGAGTGTCAATCAATGATGACCCAAAGTCTGGACGATCTGTTGAAGCTCGAACTGAAGACATTGTGTGAAAAGTCGAAAATTTGGTACTGAAACATCGGCGTGTAAAGATCTCTGTCATTGCCAATGAAGTCTGTATATCCGAAGCAAATTTCCTCAAAATTTTGCATGACGATTAGGTGTTTGCACGGTGGATACCCAGATTGGTTACACCTGAACAAAAGCTGTACAGAAAAGAAGTTTCTCAAGAAAATTTGACCGAGTTGAAGAGGGACAAAACATTTTTATCTCGAATTATCACCGGAGATGAGACTTGGGTACATCATTGGGACCCTCCTACTAAAGAAGAATCCATGCAGTGGGTTCATAAGGGCCACCAAACGCGCCACCAAAACAGGCCAAGACACAATTTTCTGGAGAAAACTGATGAGGGTCTACGATAAATGGAGAGGCCTACGGAAACACAATAAAAAAAAAAAACTGCTCTAGAGGAAAAACGCTCGCATTCTTATCCATAAAAAAGCTTGTTGCTGCACGTCAATTGTCGTGTTCATAAGGCAAACAAAGTTCAGTCAATCAATGACTGTGGGTCTATAGAGGCATCCACCTTATAGCCCCGACCTAGCTCCGTCAGACTTCTTCTTATTAAAAAAATTAAAAAAGCATCTCAGGGGAAAGCGTTTTACGCCTGCATTGTGACAACAACTCAAAGATGCTGTTGAAGAATATTTTGCGGGGTTACCGAAGCAATTTTTTCTGAGGGTATGGGGCAATTGGAAAAAAGATGGAATACGTGTATTAGTGTTGAAGGGAGTTATGTAGAAAAATAATTTTTGTTGTTCTCTTATGTGCTTTTTTTCATGGCTAGGTAGATGACATAAAAATACGCCCTCGTACCAAGCAGGTCCAATAACAACTCAACATCGAATCTAGTTCTATTTTGAAGATTATATCGTACGAAAATAGTTCAAAATTGAATTTCAGTTTTAACTGCAGTTTTGTAGTGAACGGTAGATTTTGAGTGTTCAATGATAGTCAGCGATCACCGGCGGTGCTACTTCCCAACCTTGCCCATTAGAGGGCGTGGAGTTGGAATCAGTACATCGCAGATATTATATGATTGCAGTTAAGGAGAGAGTTGCGACGAAATTAGGTCTTGTATTTGGATAGGTCGAAACCACGCGTTCCACTTCCAATACTTGATCTATTTTTATTGCTCTTGTTCGTAGAGTTTGATAATATCGTATGCTGATGGTCTGGTGTAGATTTGAAAATGACGACTTTAGAGATGCTCTCATGGTAGGTAGGTAGACCTTTGTTATAAGTATTTATCTGATGCATTATGTTTTGTACTACCAACTGTTTCTTTTTTAGTCAGTAGTCAACTGACTAACCCTTCTTTTGCTTTGTTACAACGCACAAGGCCTTGAACTAGCGTTATCTGTGATTAACACCTCACTTGAACTGCGAGTTAACTTATGAAAACGTCGAGAAATGCCACAATATAAAAGAAAACTAAAAAATGCCTGTAATAGGCGCCTATGGTATATTGTTGGAAATCACTCTCCGAACTCCATACCCTCTAGTAGGCAAGATCGGAAGGAACACCGCTGGACATTACACAACACAGGTCCGGTAACAGCAGATACCGATCTAGCTCGGACAATTCGTGAATTGTCAGGTCTGCTAGGTGTCTCAATCCGCGAAATAGTCTACTGGCGATTTCCAATACGGCTTACCATGACGTAGCTTTGGCTAGAAAACATTTCGAGCGGCCGAAATATTGTTAGGGGCTGGGGATTAAAATGCATTCAGCTTATAGGGCGGGGATGTACGAGGGAGCGTTTTTATATTCGCGGAATGGTGGATAAGGGGTGGAAATAAAAAACCAAATTATTTTTCTTTTTCAATATATTCACCTGCAAGACGGATACATTTTTCACATCTTTCAATTAATTTATTTATACCCTCATAAAAAAATGATTTCTCTTTATCTGCAAAATATGCCGAAACTGCCTCCTTGACTTCATCATCGGCAGTAAATTTTTTTCCCCGCAGCTCTTTTTTAATTTTCGGAAACAGGTAATAATCACTCGGGGCCAGGTCTGGGCTGTAGGGTGGGTGATTCACAGTTTCGAAGACCACCTTATGCAGAGCAGCTAACGCAACGCGGCTCTTGTGGACGAGCGCGTTGTCGTGCAAAAGCAGCACACCTTTCGTCAATTTTCCCCGTCTTTTCTCTTTAATGGCTTCTTTTAGTCGCTCTAATATTGAAGCGTAATATTCTCCGGTTATAGAAACACCTTTATCTTTATAATCAATCAACAATATTCCTTCCGAGTCCCAAAATACCGTTGCCATGAGTTTCCCAGCTGATTGTGACACTTTAAATTTCTTGGGAGGTGCTGTGCCCTTTTTATGCCACTGCATGGAGTCTTGTTTGGACTCAGATTCATAATGATGAACCCAAGTTTCGTCTCCAGTAACAATTCGACTCAATACACCATCCTTGTCTTCATTACAGAGAGTGGTATAGGAATATAGCTCGAGTGTTGTTTGATATGAAATTTCATTCTTATTAATTTTTAATTTAATAATTTTTTTGCTAAATCTGATAGATTGGTAAGTGCAACAGGTATTTTTTAAATTTGAAATTACTGGGATTAAAAAAAGGTCTGGTAAACTTTATTTGCTGCGATGACTGTTGTTTACACAACGAAATAATTCGATCAAATGTAGATTAAAAAATTCCGATTTAGAGGGTGCTGTTGTGCGCTGGGATGTGTTTTGATACCACGGCAGTAAATACTGGTCGCCATAGGGGAACCTGCATTGTGCTAGAGTAATTATTCGAGATAAATCTTCTTTATTTAGCATACCATATTTTAGAAGTTGGTTTAAAGCAAGTTTTTAATTTCAAAATGGGCAGATCCACCGCTCCTTAATCAGAAATGTTGTGAAATTTCCAGACTGGATGGTCTAAGTTAGACAAAAAGAAATACAAAACAGTTATAGAAGTAATAAGTAATCCGGAACAAATTTCAAATTATCTTTTTGCCTAATTTATGGAGCTATTCATCACGCTAGATGGATGGCAAATGCCATTTATTGCCTGAAAATATATCTTTTCAGGGATCAATTTTCATTAACTGATTTAGAGAGAAAGGCCATTGAAGATAGCCCACCCTGGCCCCGAACCAAGACCTACAATTATTAAAATCTTTCGTTCAATATAGAATAATTGATAAAGAAGTTGCAGACAAGGCATTGTTCAAAATAATTAACCATCTACGATATCTCAATTTGGAGCAAGTTGCCTTTTCATTTTTCGATGATACTCTGGACAAAAATGTGAAAACAAGCATGATTAGAAAAATATGGGCCGAAGAAGAAAACGATGAAGTTAATTCTGATAACAGGGATCTAAAAGCAAAACATTTGCTGGACAAAGAATTATTATTGATTATTTTGTTTCTTCTCGGACTCTCGGACTGTTTTTTAAATAGATTTGAAATCGATACATATTTTTTAAATACTGATCCTGATGTATGGTGTGAAAATCAACATTATTTAAAAGTAAAAAAAATAGTGGACGGTTTAAGAGTAGTTAATGACACAGCTTAGAGAGGAGTAAAATTAATCCAAGACTTCAACTCATCCTTGACAAAAGATGAACAACAACGACAGTTTTTATTACAATTTGTATCTTTTTCTGGGCCCTTCAAAAGCTACCGTATGGAAGCAATTACCACCATAAAATGTTATTTTTCATAATTATAATTTTATGATATATGTACAATTCAAAATTAAAATTAATAAAATTTATTTGAACACTATTCAACAATAGAATTAATAAAATATATTCTACAGGGTGTTTCTGAATTGATACGAAAGATTTCAAAGGGTGATTCTTTAGCAAAACTTAAGGGGGGTCTTTCATATAACTTTTTGTTCAACACCCTTTTCCTTCCAAGTTACAGCCCTTTAAAATTAAGTAAAAAAATGTGTTTTTATTTAATATATCCACTTTGGAAAAATTTAGAACAATGAAATTTGGCAGATAACTGATGTTAATAAAATGGCAGTTTTTGAGTATTTTTGTTACCCTAAAATGTAATCACAAGGGGCTGAAAAAAACAACCCCTATAATATTTTGTATCAGAACTTTTTAATGCGCCTATATTTTCCTATTTTAAAAATTGATTTAAAAAGACAGACTCAATCTGCAACTTTTTTATGTCTTAACTTTTTATCATAAAATTGTTAGTTTGATCACAAAAAAATAAAATAGCATATGCTGCTCAGACTCTTTTCCCATAAATTCACAAAGAGGTTATTATTTATTAAAAAAAACTCAAGTAAGCTGCTCTCAAATGAAGTCATATGACAAATAGTGTTATTGTTTCATTCTTCTAAATTTTTCCAAAGTGGATAAATTAAAATAAAACAATTTTTTTTTCCTAATTTTAAAGGGCTGTAACTTGGAAGGAAAAGGGTGTTGAACAAAAAGTTATATGAAAGACACGCCTTAATTTTTGCTAAAGAATCACCCTTTGAAATCTTTCGTATCAATTCAGAAACATCCTGTATATCTTTAACCTTGGAATCGAAATTCATATTTGAGGATATTCACTACGACCTGAACTGGTAAATGCTAAATCCTACTAAATCTATCAGTTTTAGCAAAAAAATTATTAAATTAAAAATTAATAAGAATGAAATTTCCTCTCAAATAACACTCGAGCTATATTCCTAGAAAAGATGGTTTCGATTTTAAGGACGAAAAATTAGCTGCTCTAACTGAGCTGAAACTTTGCCAATCGCATTTTCTAGCCAATTGGCACATTCTAGGGGGGTGGGCCGGTGGAAAATCCAGTCTTATTTTTATCTAACCACACTACTGCCACATGCGTGTTATGGTTGCCCACAAGATGCGCTCTTTTGCGAGCTCAACATACTTATTAAAATGTTTAAAAAATTTCGGGAAATGTAGGTTTTTGCTTCAGTCTGAAGAAATAATGCAATGAGGCTGGGTCGTGTTAAGTCATCGACTGTTCCTCTGCACTACAGCTTTAATGCCTTTTTACAGGCCGATTCTTCCTAATATCGAGCTGGCAAACTAACTCCTTTTTTCGTAAAACTGTGTTGAATTTTGGAGATAGGTGTAGAAAAATGCTCTTCTTGCTATTTGTGAGATGTTCGGTTCCAGGTTGCTACAATCGTTTCTAATATTGCCATAAAGTTGTTACGTCAAGATGTAAGAGGGTGATTCACTATTAACATCTATCTATCTCTTCGGCTAACGCGATAATCTAGAATAGAAAATTGTGTTATCTCACTGCTAAGTCTCTAGAAAGGCAAACCTTGTTTCAGCTATTTAGACCCGTGTATTTACATAATAATACAAGTAACATATATTGTGGTGGAATTTTGATATCTAAATTTTAAACATTAAACGAAATATATAAATGCATTCGCCGCCGAAGAGAACAATTATAAAACACAGTTGGCATCACCAGAGTCCAAACAACATCAAGCTATCTCATTTTCAGCTCCGGCTTTCCCAGTTGATATATCCGTAAAAGCTGCAGTTAAACCTTTTATCCGACTAACTGTACTTGTGTACACACGTGTTTACGATTATTTAGAGTGTTTAGACAATCGGACGGTGATATCTCAGTCCCTACACGGTGTAAACTTTTATGCCCTCGCTTTTTTCAACGGAACGAGCGCACACTCTCGTATGTAAAACGCGGCCGTTTGCAGAGCCCGATAAAAATCATAAAATCATTTTCCACGTCGCCGGCATCACTTACACAACACAACAACTGTTCGGAGCAAGATCAACAACTGCTATCCGCCGAAACATCATGAGATTTCGCCGGCCGTATCTGAGCGCCGAATTTCGAGCGTATAGTTAGGGAGAGTGACGTGGAGAGGGCGTGGTGGCGTCGAACTGAACCATGCCAGGCTTAACATTCCATTAACCTCGCGATGACCGGCGAACAAAAAAGTGCTATGCGAATTCCGTGACCTGAAAAAAAAAACAGGAAGACGGAAATTCGTCGGGCGAAATGTGCATGAAAAAAAGAGATGTAGTTTGTTCGTTAGGAAAATGTTACGGAAGCTTTGAAGGGGTAGCTGTGATGTACGAAAAACGTTCTTATTCTGTTTATACATTTTTAATTTTAGTTTCAGATCAAAATAAATCAAATATTCCACCCAAATCCTCTTCATAGGAAAACTTTCACGTGTAAATTACAGCATCTATCGCGAACTTCGATTTGATTTTTGCAACGTATATAACGAGCGGGCTTTGCTTGAAACTTTCCGTATTATTCGCCTACGAAACAATAGTGCTGCGAAGCGAACTGAAGCAGTGCACCAGCTAGCAAAAGTTATACACTCAGTTAAGAATTCCCTCTTTAACGTCTTTCACGTTGTATGTAATATAAAATTATGAAATACACGAGGAAAACCTTGGCGGGTAGTTACAACACGAAACACAAGAGTGTTAAGTTTATAAAAGAGGCACTAGCTAACGTTAGCGAAACTTTCTGCGCGGATGAAAAGTGCCAAGTTTCAAACCTTTAGCGAAAACGGTGACCGGAGATTGTAATAATTAAAGTTTTAATGCAAACGTATACTCGTTATTAGCTGTAATATGATGTAAGTTAGGAAACTGCAATATGTATGAGCTAAAAAAGGAAAGAAAGCTACGGTGTATTAGGTTTTTAAGTGGTTAAAATATCTTATCGGTAATTTTCCAAATGTCTGAAGAGACTTTAAAGATATATATATTTTTTTTTAATGTCTGGTGGGTGCTTAGTTGCAGTGACTCCGTAAGCTGTATTACTTGTCTGGCTATCACTGCAACTCTTGCGGTGTAGTTTAGTGTGTGTAAGTTGTGTTCAAATGGCTTTGTGACAGCATCATATCGCCTTTTATGATGCCGCGCTGTTAATCACTTTGCTCCCAACAGCGAATGGCAAGTCGATCCGGGATTAAACTCTCTGAAAAAATGTCACCGACAAAAGAGTATTGTATTACCAATGGACAATGGTGGCGGTGCAGCGAATAATGGTACGCAACAACCAGGTGGACAGCAAGGATATAGACCACCAGGTAACTTAACATATGCAGGGTAACACTGAGACTGCTCCAAATTCTATTCAAGATAATAAATGTCCTAGCTACTTCAGCGGGACCGCAGGTTGACTCTAGTAAAGTTAAACATTCAGGCTGTCCATAGCATTCTGACCTCGACTGACAGTCGTCTCGTAATCTCTTTTAACGCCTATAACACACCATCATTTGTAGTGGATTATAGAGGAGCCACATAGTTGTTCTTCCGGATATGGATGCGTTACTATTGGTAAACATGGTGGTAGTACTTGATGGTTGATTTGAGGTACAAATAGGTGAACAAGGTGCTGGACAACTAGATGGTGGGGAACAAGGTCGTTGGGCATGGTTCTGGACAAACTGGAGCACACGGACTGCCAATAGGAAGACAGGGTTTAGGTAATGGGTTATATATTTTAATGACAGACACTGGACGACAGGGTTATACACAAGGTGATCCTTATGAGTATCTGCTTCTTAATTACAATTAACAGAAGGGTATTGATTGGCGAATATTGTTCTTGACATATCGCAAGTACCATTATGTGAAAAAGATTTAGATTAGTAGTAACAGATTTGTTCTTCCCTTACCAAAAAGAAAGCTGCTGTTTAAAAACACATGTCCCGAATGCCTTAATTACATGTTGTAGTGTTGGCGTTATCGATTGTTTACCTGTATCTTATGAGCCCACAGTGCTTGAACGCACGTTGATAAGTCACTGGATGCTGTGTTTGAAACCCAATTTTTACTAGGTAGCCCCGTCTTTGCTTTGTGTACAGTTTTCTTCCGCTGTCCTTTTTTGTATTTGTTTTGTTGTACTAGTGTGTGTTCAGGTCGACCAGAATCCCGTGGCAGTTGCGCTTAAGTCAGAGAGGTTGGGTAAAAGTATGACGTTGCAGCACTCAACTGTGATTGGCGCGCTGATCTAAGAAGCGGATCTAATAACTCATGCGTTGGGGGTGTATAAGTCGAGAGCGCTCATTCACGCTTGTACAAAGGAAATACGTTCGACATTCCTAAAAATGGTAAAATAATTACAGGTAACTGTCAAACTATTTCTGGCAGCTGTCAAATTATAAACTCATTCACGTAGTATAATTTTTATTTTTTCAAATTTGACAATGACAGCTTTGATAGGTGTCAAATTGTAAAATACTTAGAAACAGTATTTCTTTTTTCCTGATAAGACAACTGCAATCGACAAAATACATTTAAAACTGTCAAAATATATAACTATAATATTTTTGATAGCAGAATGTAGAGACTATAATACAGACTAGAATATTCTTTCAGATTTGACAGTTGAAAAATTGTTAAATATTAAAGAAAAAATAGAATTTCTTTTCCTGGGGTAGCAATTGTAACAAACAAAATATGTTTGATCTTTCCAAAACGGTAAAATAACTTCCTGTAACTGTCAAAATATTTTTGACAGCTGTCAAATTATATATATTATAATTACTATTAATTGTCAAAATGAAGAAATATTTTTGACAGCTGATTACGGAGGCAATATTTTTCAGATTTGACAGTTGTTGAAATTGTCAAATAGTGGAGAAAAACGGTATTTTTTTTGATGTAATAATTGTGCTAAATAAAATTACGTTTGACATTTTCAAAATGGCAAAAAACTAATTATATCTGTCAAAATATTTCTGACAGCTCTCAAATTATAAAGTGAATTATTTTTAAGTTACTCCACTTGCAGGCGATATAATTATTATTAATTGTCAAAATGAAGAAGTATTTTTGACGGCTGATTAAGGAGACAATATTTTTTTCAGATTTGACAATTAGTAACTAATAAAATAGATGTGACAGTTGTTGAAATTGTCAAATAGTAGAGAAAAAAACGGTATCTTTTCTGATGTGACAATTGTGCTAAACAAAATTACGTTTGACAGTACCATCTGGAAGCATGCCCACGTCATGGTGATTCCTAAAAAGGGCAAAGAACAGTCTCTTCCATCGAAACCACCGACCGATAAGTCTTCTTTCTAACATCTCGAAGATCGCCGAGACCATTCTCCTAAACCACCTCAAAGCGGAAATTGTAGACTCCAACATCCTACAAGACGAGCAGTTTGGATTTAGGGAAGGGCTGTACACCGAATTTCTGCTCCTCAGGGTCACCGAGGATGAATCATGTATGTCCCGAGTGCATTCTACTCTGTCTAGCACTCTGGTCTTGTGTTTAAAATGTATACTGCTGGGATAAACTCAGACATTGTTCGACTTATGAGGTCTTTCCCCTTTGGGGTCGAACTTTCCCTGTCCGTATAGGTACCACTATTTCCGTCACCAGGCCAATTCTGGCGGGAGTTCCGCGGGGCTCTCTCCTTGAGCCGGAGCTCTTTCTTGTTTTTGTTGATACGTCGTCTAAATCCGACGCTGTCGTCTGCATTAGACTCCAAAGGGCGGTTGATGAGTTATTATCCTGGTCCACCAAATGCCGTTTGGTGATTAACCATGACAAATCTGTGGCTGTCAGATTCTTGCGGAAAAGATTAGCTCCTCCAACCAACATCTTTGTAGAGGTTTCAGCCAAGTTCATGCAATAAAAGTCAACAATGTGGAGGAGTAAAGAATTCAAGGGCTTTGACCAACCCTAGAAAAGAGATAGAAGGACCATAGTAGTACACGCTTGTTATATTGTTACATTAACAATAGATCACTACCACGGCATTCTGGTCGACCTGTGACCTTTCTAAAGGAGACCTATTCCATATTACAAAAATATGATGTTGATGATCATGTTTAATATGTTTTGATTACATAATAGTAAAAACTGCAAAAAAAATGGAAAACCTAAACCTTAATTTTAAACCAAGAATCTGTTTTGTCGTAGTATGATGTAAAAACACGTTCTCTTGCATAAAATTTTTCTTGATAAACGCTGAATTGAGATCTAGCATAGAACGTAGATCAACCTTCTCTAGTCAAGTCTGACGGATTGATTGGAATGAATGAAGCAGATTCTACACATCACCTTTTTATCTACACCTTTATCTTTAAGTTGCAATTAATCAAGATTAAAATCTTCTAATTTTCCGAAGTTTTCTTCATTAATCAATGCTTGAAGAATACTTTACAGTATGAATTACGTCAGTTATTGTTAATGTAAGAAGTACAGAATTTTTGTAATAAGAAGATGCAACATCAACTGTTTTAAATGCCGAACTTTTGAATTATTTTTATTATACATATTTACGAATGCTTTCAAGGCAATTTATCATTTTTTTATCTGAAATATACCCATCCACAGTACAACGTATTCGATCAGAGCTATTGACTATCAAATACATCTTAATCTATAAAAATAATCTTCAAAACAGGACGATTGCCAGACTTAATACTTCAAACATATTTCTCAAATAATAATAATACTACTAAGAACGCAAAAACTAGCTGAATGTCTTTCATCTTACAGTTACATTTGTGTCGAATAAGATTTCCATAATCCTAAAGTAACGCAGCCGAGCTGCATAGCTTTTACTGGAACTGCAGCAGTCTGGGTAGTTTATAACCCATCGTTTTGTTGCTTTAGCTACATTAGGTTTTATGATTGTTAACCAGCCAACACACAGCTGCTCTTCGCATTATGCCTTTGCTCCGCGAAAGAAAAGAAAACTTGTAAACCTCCGCGGGATTTATTCGGCAGTAAAGATTACCGAGGACGGTGCACCGCTAGGGTAATGTTTCATATAAAACTGCAATGGTTATGCACATAATAAGGTGATATTTATGGTGTGCAATTCGTAACCCGTATTATCGTGATTGTAGCGTTTAATTTGTAGATTTAGAATGAGTCATGTACCATTATAGAAGGCTATCTTTGAATCCTAGATATATGTATTTCCACTTCTGAGTCAAATAAAATAGTGTATAGGCTGCGTGATCTTCTAATAACTTTTTTATTAGAAGACATTGTTACTTGAGATATTAAGATGCAGTTTAAAGCAATTAAAATTGAAATCTAGATACTTTTATTGACGCTTAATAAAACAAATTTCTTTTGCGCAAATTTTGGAAATGCATAATCAAAGTCACGTTGATGTCATATACACTGATTTTAGTAGATAATTTGACACCATTAATCATGGATTTTTAATTATTAAACTGCATGCATTGGGATTAACTCCGAATCTCCTCAAGCTTATATCTTCGTACTTTACTGAATGATCTAATTACGTTGTTTTTATAATGGATACAAGTCAGTGGAATTCTGCCCTTCATCAGGTGTGCCGCAGAGGTCAAACCTTGGTCCTCTCTTATTCAGAATATTCAGCAACGACTTGCTGACGCAGTTAACATGCGCGGTGCTTGCGTATGTTGATGACTTGAAGATCTATAGTCCTTGAATTTTTTAACTGATTGGTGTCACCAATTCGACTTAAAACTAAATATTAATAAATGTTGCTATATATCTTACACACGCACAAGTAAATTACATTTCATCAGTATACTTTCTGGACAGCAATATATTGTCAACAGTCAGCGATATTAAGGACCTTGGAGTGTATTTTGATTCTCGACTTACATACCTTCTCGAACCATATAGACTTGATGTGTGACATTTATCCTCAACGTGGCATAGATTATAATTTTTGGTTGGAAACTCATGACATTCGGGGCTTGAGTTATCGTCAGGAACTATATGGTGCAAGATTTGTATGGAAATTATCCAATGGATGGGTTGATGGCCCCTATCTCATTTCATGTCTTAACGTCTTTATCCCTACAATCTCCTTTCGCTTTACTCCTACCTTCTTGCTTCCGTTTTCAAGAACCAACATTTTTCAAGGATCTCCATTGGTGATGATGTGTAGAGCAGCTAATCTTTATTATAATGATATATTCTTTAATTCTCTCTCTCGCTCTTTTTTGTTTTTCTTTGCTCGGTCTATTTATTTGGCTTAATTATTTTTTAGCCATTAGTTTCTGCGTTCTCGCCACATATTCTGCAAGATGCTGATGCAATATTTTCTTTTAGTATGTATATGTTTTTTGTCGGTAAGCGTTGGTATGACCTGGTCTTCTATTGCCACCATCAAGTTTTCTGTTTCAGTGAACAGGTTGCTGTTACATAGCCACTGAAGTGTTGCCTCTTTGTCTATATGATTACTATATGAAGAGAGAGAAGGTATGGCGGCCGAATAGGTTGTGTGTGCGGTTGCTCTGTTGAATTTACGAAGTTTTCGGTGGTTTTTAAGTTTTATTTTGAGTATCTACTCGGTGTAATTGTGTACTATATATCTGTCTGTCTGACACTGCAATCATGCTAACACGCGAACAGATTACTGACATTAAAAATCTATTTAAAGAGTGCATTAAAGACCTTATACAAAGCAAGGAATTTATCGGATGTGTGTCCGAGTCGGTCGCAAAAAGTGTAGATGAAAAACTTGGTATCGCTTTAGAGAAGTTTAGCGACAGATTAGAGAGCATCGAAAAACAAAATACAATGTTGTTAAACAAAGTTGACAGTTTAGAACAATACACTAGGCGTAATAGTGTACGTGTTCTTGGTTTGCAAGAGAAGGAAAAAGAAAATGTTACCGATACTGTAATCAATTTTTGTAAGGATAAATTAAATTTAAACATCACACTGGAGCGCATCGATCGTGTCCACCGAACAGGAGCGCCCCAGGCAGTTGGAAATTCTAATCGTGGCATACTGGTGAAATTCACTAGCTATTACTACAAATCTTTACTTCTGAAAAATCGCCATAAATTGAAGGGTTCCAGATTATTAATTATGGAGGACCTTACAATGTGCAGGCGTGAATTATACAGAAAGGCAAAGGATAAATTTGGTGTTCGAAATGTATATACACTTGATACATTAGAAGACTTCCAGAAGGTTACTGCTCTTCTATCTACTAACGCATAGAGAACGCCTGAATGAAGATGTTAAAAAATTTCAGTATAATTAGTGAGTTATTGTATTCTTTTGCTTTTAATATTATTACTGCTTATCTTGTAGTAAGTAGCTGCCAATTACATTCTTGTTTGCTGTTTTTTTTTATTGGTATATATACATATATAGGTATATTTTTGTTTTTTCACTCGTTATCTTATTGTTACTGATATTGTAGTGCTTACCTACGAATTTTATTTTATTTGTTTTTATTATATAATTACTGCAATTGCTTATTAGAATTTCTTAATCTTATTGTTTTCTATTTTATTTTACTGCTTGGTTAACATTAATTTACTTCAGAGTGACTGCATTTGCACCATGAACTTTGTTTATTATCTATCTTTCATTTACTCATCTTTGGGTAAGTGTTTTAATGTTATCGGATATTAATATTCCACCTTTTTCTAGTTTGTAATTATTGTGGGGTCTTCCGAGGCACACATGCATACTTGTTATTAATTAGCTATAGTTAAAAATGCTCACTGCATTGACATTGGGACATCTAAATATCCGCTCTTTGATGCCTTCTTTTCTAGATTTTAAAACATATTTACTGGAAAATGATTACTCTATTTTCTGCTTGAGTGAAACGTGGCTTCATGATGGTGTGGATGGTAACTACTTAAGGATAGATAATTACACCTTTTTGCGTCGTGATAGGGGTACACGTGGTGGTGGAGTTGGAATTTACATCAAGGATGACTTGAATTTTAAACTATTTCAGTATAACTCAACTATTGAACAGTTATGGGTACTTATACATTTAAACCACAAAGTTTTTGCTGTTGGGGTAATTTATAGGCCTCCTTGGTGCGAGTACGGTGGGTTTGTTGACGAGCTTCAAAATGCGCTGTCTGAAATCGTTCCTCAGTGTGACACAGTTGTGTTGATGGGTGATTTTAATATAAATATCCAGGTACATGACAGTCTTCCAGCAACAATTCTCAGCGATGCGATGGCATCTTTTAACTTGGAGCAAATTATTGACTCTCCAACGTGCTTTTCTGGTAGGAATCCTTCTACAATTGATTTAATATTTGTTTCTGATAGAGCCCTGGTCTTAGATAGTGGCGTGCGAGATATACCGACTTCGAATCACGCACTGATCTTTTGTCATTTGAACGTCAAGCACATTAAACCTAACGTGGTGTCACATACTTATAGATCTATGACATTCTTTGACTATAATCTATTCTATTCCGATTTACTTACTACTCCATTTTATTTAATTCATGATCTAACTGATGTAAATGATATGGCAATGTTTTTCACTAATCAGCTGATTGAATTACTTAATAATCATATGCCGCTTGTAACATCTAAGTTCACGAGAGCCTCGGTTCCGTGGTTAACGGACACTATCAAAACCATGCAGAGTTTGAGGGACCGTTAAGTCTCTACGGAATTTGACAAATGATGCAATACGTAGAGAAAGGCGTGCTTACATGGACTATAAAATTAGGGCTGCTGGACAGAATAGTAGTAAGTTGTGGAAATTATT
This sequence comes from Holotrichia oblita, assembly GCA_023690525.1. Classification (NCBI taxonomy): domain Eukaryota; kingdom Metazoa; phylum Arthropoda; class Insecta; order Coleoptera; family Scarabaeidae; genus Holotrichia; species Holotrichia oblita. The sequence continues at coordinate 193,293,067 of CM043016.1, read as the reverse complement.
AAAGAATACGGGCATCATTAATAAACCGACTAGGAGCATTCCATCCGAATTAAGAAACCCTGAGACGATTAATTTGTTTTTGTAAATTCTGTGCCCGACCTGCAGCCAGATGATGCGGTCTACGATGCCTATATTTCTACACGTTCCAATGATTGTGATTTTGAATTTTCTACAGTCACAGATGATGTAGTTTTCGATATTATACGCTCAATTAAAAGTAATGCTGCAGGAGTGGATGGATTGAATATTAATTTTATTAGGTTGTGCTGTCCCCACATCGTGCCCTACTTAACTTTCATAATTAATTTTTGCTTATTGAACGGCCAATTTCCTGAATGCTGGAAACAGTCTTTAGTTTTAGCGTTACCTAAGAAATCTTCCGTTAGTCAACTTGGAGATCATCGTCCAATTAGTATAGTCCCAGTAATGTCAAAGATTGCGGAAAAGGTTATTGAATTTCAATTGAAAGACTACATAATCCAATATGATATATTACCCGAAGTACAGTCGGGCTTTCGGAAAAACTACAGTTGCAACACAGCGCTTTTAAACATAACTGATGATATAGTTGGTAGTTCTGATGAGGGTAACTTGACTCTTGTGTGCTTACTGGATTATTCCAAGGCGTTTGACACCTTAAACCATAAATTACTGTCAGCAGTATTGTATCATATTGGTCTTGGCTCTACTGCAGTGAATCTTCTTTTTAGTTACATTACTGGTAGAAAGCTGTGCGTGTCTGTTGATGGCTGTGTTTCCCCGTTTCTTCCAATTGTAAAAGGTGTACCCCAAGGTTCTGTCCTCGGACCTCTCCTGTATTCTATCTACACATGTCATTTTGTTAAGTACCTGCAGTTTGCTAAATGTCATTTTTATGCCGATGATACACAGCTCTACTATTCATTTCCACCTGACAAAGTGACTGAAGCTTGCGACAGATTAAACCAGGATATAGAACGTCTCTGTACTGCATCGGAGAAGCATTCCCTGTGTATAAATCCATCAAAGATTGAGCTAATAGTGTTTGGTCCAAAAAGTTTAGGTTAAATCCTGACTTTCGAAGTAGTATAAAAATTTTCGTTGGTGGTGAGCAGGTTGAATTGAAGAGATCTGTTAAAAATTTAGGTATTATTCTGAATGATGAATTGGACTTTACTGAATATACGAATTTCTGTACTCAATGTTCTTATGCTGCTTTAAAAGCCATTTATGGTAACAGGATGTTTCTTGACAGAAAAACAAAACAACTTCTATGTGAGTCGCTTGTTCTATCGCGTCTCAATTACTGTGATACATTATACGGATCTTACATTTCCGCTTATAATGCACGTAAGCTTCAGAAGATACAGAATTCTTGTCTTAGACTGATATTTGGCATAAGAAGACGGCAACACATATCTCACAAACTGAGTGATCTCAAATGGCTTAATATGAAAAATAGGAGATTGTTGCACTCTGCTACACTGTTCCATAATATTATCTCCACCGGGAAACCTCCGTACCTGTATAACAGAATTACGTTGAGAACGGATGTTCATCATGTGAATATCCGTTACAAGGGCACATTAACTCCACCACTACACAGACTTGAACAATTCAAACGTTGTTTCTCGTACCAAGTTACGCATGTTTACAACAATCTACCTACTAACGTAAAACTAGCCCCATCTACATTTGTATTTAAAAAGAGATTGTTTTCGTTTCTGTTTACGAAGCAGCAGAGTGGCGGGTAGGCGGCTCTTTTAATACTTATTAGATTTTAATTGCCCTGCATATGTTGATACATTTCAATTGTTTAGTGCTTGTGTGCGCCTCTGGAAGCATCGCTGTCTTTATTCGGTCGATGCTGTACAGCAGTCGTGGAATATTTGTATCCTCTCTCTCTCTTTAGGTTAAGTGTAGGTTTAAGGTATTTAGATTAGGTATAGGTAGAGTGGAAGAGCAGGCTTCAAGTTATTGAACCCTGAACTCTGCCTTTTTTTCTTTAACATGGTTTTTGCATAATATATTTGTTTAAATTAAATTGTAGAATGTTAGGGAAAATAAATTGCATTATTATTATTATTATTATTATTATTATTATTATTATTATTATTATATGCTGTGTGTATATACCTGCCATGCAGCTCTTTGCTTCGCCATGCCGTTATTTTATCGTTGTCACCTACTATTGTTTCTTTGACATAATTTTGAGTGTCGTTCAAATTGAGTGGGGTCAAACGGTCATCGGTAATATATACAGCTCTATGGATTTTTGATGCCTGGGCTTGCGTTTTGAAAAATTCTTTGAGGTCGTGTATTTGTTGGTAGTAGATATTTTTATGTCAATAATGCCTCTGCCTCCCTTCTTCCTGGGTAGATGGAATCTCTCCACAGAGCTTCTGGGGCAGTATCAGATTGATTCGGCGTTTGTCATTATGTGTTCCTGTGTATCTGCTGTATGCTTTAGTGTGTAATTATCAGTGTCAACCCAAACGCCCCTGTTCATAGCATTAATGCGGCACTTATCTAGACCGAAGTCCATTTTTATGTCACGACTGAATATCTCTGTTGTTGTCAACAACCGATCGAGATCTTTCATTGTTGTTGAATATAATTTTAGATCATCCATGTAGAACAAATTGGTTATTTGATGTTTAGTCTTTCCAATGTCGTACCCTTTCTGATCTGCATTGAGCATGGCGGAGAGCGGATTTATTGCCATACAGAAAGTGAATCACCCTGAAATATCCCTCTTTGTATTTTTATTTTCCCAATTTCTGTTGATGTTCTGTTGACTGTAGTTGTTAATGTCGTTTGCCACGTTTTCATAATGTGCTGCAGCATTTGTATTACTTGCGCGTCGATTTTATATACCCATCGAATATGCAGTCTACAATGGTTTTCTATTTCTCTTTGCATCACCAGTTACTAGCGTGTTTATTATGACCTGTTCTTTGCTTATTATTATTATTATTATTAAAGATCAAGCTCATGATTTAAGCGGTGTTTCTCCGATCTATTCTCACCTATGGCGTACTGACCTGGTCCCACGTCAGTAAATCGCAAGTGAAACCGCTCGATATTCTCCAAAACCGTGAGCAACGCTCAGATCCATCGAGATCTTAACTTGTCACGCTTGAGCGAATACGCGATGGCGTTGGTAATACAATACTTGGGAGGGGT